>OX451739.1:12891286-13491286 GCA_948472305.1 Vicia faba | reverse complement strand
CTGCTGTTCAAACAAAAGGTCATATGCAAACAAAGTTATGTTAAAAATGCAAAGCTTATGTCTGTCTTGAAGATTTTGAAAATGCATTTTTTTTATAAAACAAGTGAATGTTTGTAAAACGTGATGTCAACTCCGTATTTACCGTAGACCTTCAGGAGTCAGGATACCTTTCGTAACAGTATGCTTTCGAACTAACCCATGCTTCGGCTAGGACTTTTGAGGGTTATAACGTGGCCTGGTTCACGGTTTAAGAAACAAAGGATAAAGGCTCAAATTTATTTGTACCCACCCGCTCTTCGTGATGTTCTCCAAACCTAAACTCAGTTGATCGTGCGTTAGACCTTGCTTGAATCTTTGCTTTGATGTTCCAATAATGGTTCAGATGTTGATGACTTATTTTGAATAGGCAGTCCTTCTTTGTTTTTGTTGAGGGTTTGAGAGACCTCTTTTTTTTTGATTTCGTTATCCCTATTTTTGCCTGAACTGTTTCCTTTTTGGAATTACAGTCAGCGGGATGCCCCAGTTTCATAAGTCCCCTTTGTAGGTTTAGACTTTTTGGGCTTTTCGTTTATGAATTTTGATGATGACTGCCTGTCCTTTTGATTGTTCTGAACCATCACTGTCTTTCTTCGTTTTGTAAAGACTTTTTGGTGCCATTCGTCATGCACTTGGATCAACTGAGAGACTACCCTGCCCCAGGTTATGATTAAGGGTTTTGATTTTCGAAAATAAAAAACTCCTACTTCTTTGGCTCAGAGGGGTTGACGAGGGATTATCATCCTTATAACTCCAGTGTTTAGGATTTGAAACAATGCCGGTACCTCATCAGCGGGGTCTGTTCAAAAGCATACTGTAAAGATCGTGGTATCGTTTTCGTCATCCTCCCTCAAGAGGCTTAGAATTATTGATTGAGAATTGACATCAGAAAAAATATGAAAATAATTTGCGTATAGTGAATACGAATATATTGATTCAAAAATAGACATAAGCGATGCATTAATGGAATAACAATGTTTTAACATGAATAAATGTTTAAACAAAAGAAAATTGCAACTCGAACATTCGAATGAACAAGAATTTCTCAATCCTAGCCATGATTTGGCAAGGGAGCAGTGATTATGTTCGGAGTCTCAGGTACTTCAAACTGAATCTCTCCAGCGTCGATCATGTCTTGAATCTTGTTTTTGAGAGGCCAGCAGTTGTCCGTAGTATGCCCCGGGCTATCAGAATGGTATGCGCACCTATCGTTGGGATGATAGTTAAGAGCAGAAGTGTTCGGATTCCGAAGAGGAGCCCTTAAGGTGATCAACCCTGCCTTCAACATTTGTTGTAGTGCTTGATCCAACGACATGTTGAGTTTGGTGTACTGCCTTTTAGGCTTGTCTGGTTTGCTCTGATCAGCCCGTTGTTCTGGGCGAGGTCGTTGTCGGACCTGTGAAGTAATAGCAGCTTGGGGAGGCCCAGACCTTTGACTTCTTGGAAGTTGATTAATGATTGGATCCCTGACTTGGGCTAGTTGCTTCCTGTCTTGATGAAGCTGACTGATCATGGCCCTCAGCTCTCCTTGCTCCTGAGCTAAACCTTGAATGAGTGCCCTTTGCCCCAGCATCTGGGTTTTCAATGTGTCTACCTCAGCTTGTAGACGTTTCAGCTGTTCGTCTTTGTCATCTTCAGGACTTTTTCTGATCAGATTCCCCATGAGGAGTGTCCTCAACTCTTCCTGCCCCTTGGATAGACCTAGGAAGATTTCCCTGAACTGGGTCTCTTGAGCAAGAAAGCCCTGGTTATCTTGTTGTGAAGCCATTGCTGAAATAAACAGCGGAGAAGGTAAGTGACCTGTAACAAGGGTACCTGTTATGCAATGATGAGTATGACATGCATGTAATGTTTTCAAGGACCTCGCGGGGTAAACAAGAAAATTTGTTAGAATTTGAAACCGGTAGCTTGATTGGAGGAACTTCATATTGCTGAGAGTCCTTCTTCAAGGGTCAAAAGGCTCACCATATCTAGTGGGTCATAGCCCCTGATAACCTTAACTAGGGGATCATTATTCAAGTGTCAAAGCTCACCATGTCAAGTGGGTCATAGCCTCTGACAACCTGGGCTAGAGGAAAATAAATCCTCTTTACCCCTTGTTGGGACAGTTGGTTCATCATGACCTGCATCACAAGCCTTTGAGATCCTTGAAATGGGTTAGGATGTATGCAATGGTATGCAATGGTATGATGTCATGCTATGCATGGGGTGATGTAGGTAAACCATGTTATGAGTCCCAATTAAGGACTACAAACAAACCCTGCAAGAAATTCAGTATACTTTGTTATGAGTCCCAATTAAGGACTATAAACAACACCTGCAAGAAATTTGGTAAACCCTGTCATGAGTCCTAGTTAAGGACTATAAACAAGAACCTGCAAGTGGTTAGTACACCCTATTATAAGTCCCAATTAAGGACTATGAACAAAACCTGCAAGAAATTTAGTGCACCCTGTCATGAGTCCTAGTTAAGGACTATAAACAAGACCTGCAAGAAACAAGTGTCAGGTAACAAGTACGCAAGTAGGCAAGTACAAAGGCACACAAGTCACACAAGAGAAGCCCTTAGGGTTTAGGCCAGCATGGGGTCTGGGTAGTACCCTTTTGAAGTTGGTGGGTTCAACCTGTCCTAATCAAAGTAACCGGGTTCTAAGGTTCCCAATATCACGGGATTACTTTCATTGTTCATCGTTTCGATTTAGCCACTGAACTGGCGACCGAAATATTCCAGGAAAGCAACCCTCAATTGAGTGTAGTATCGAGTATCAACCAACCTCGGACTGCACCAAAGTCAGTTATCTCACTACCCTAAAGAGGCCAAGATAGTTCAATTAAGGTTCCTAAGGTCTGTTGATGCTTCACGACACCACGCGGAGGCCCCGTACTCTCCTTGACTGAACTCAAGGGTTACCGGTACACACCAAAGTGCCACATCAACGTAGCAGACTGTTTCAACCGTGTCGGTATACCCCGCACAGTTCCCTCACAGCCTTGTTGCTACTTTCTAAGAAAGGTATCCCCCAGATCCGGGTGTAGGATCTATAGAACTCCCAAGCAAACCACAATTTAAAGCACACAAGGAAAACAATTGAAAACATAGTTATAAGCTAGCCCTAAGGTAAACCTCACTTTAAGTTTCTCCCCAGCAGAGTCGCCAGTTCTGTGATCGGTGGATCTGGAACTGACTGTTTAAAGCTGGTTTGCGAAATGTCGCGGTAAGCAAGAGTCGCCACCGTCTTTTATTTTCTCCAAATGGAAAGGACAAAAGCACAGAAAAATTCCTTAAAGAGATTGCTCTCGGTTCGGGAGGTAGATTATAGAAAGGGAAGGTGTTAGCACCCTTTCTATCCATGGTTATCCATGGGCTCTTAGATACTTGCTCATTGTGTTTTCAAAAATGTTTTGTTTGCTTTTCAACTGTGGGTTTAAAAGTTTCTTTGAAAAATTTCAGATCGACTCATACGTCAGAGTGTTTGAAAAGTTTGCTTTGAAAGCTTTTGAAAATATGTTGGTGTGAAAAGTCTTTTGATTTGTTTGAAATTAGAGCAAGTATCCACGAGAACCTACCTACCCTAAGGAATTCGTCTGTGTAAATGTCCTTTAAAGTAGTGCCATCCCACCATTGAGAGGTAGGTAGCACCACCGTTGGAGGTGTTCGGGTCAATTCGATTTTAGGGACGTGGTGATCACCAGAGCAATGGGAAGACACCTTAGAAGCTACCCTCATGCCAGGTTCCCGGATCATGAGGACTTACTAAGACGTCCTCTACTCGACGATCACCTTTCGAAAGGCAACAGTGAGGCGTACCCTAGGGGTGGTGTGTGCGAATCGTGTGTCATGTTTCAGTTATTTGTCTTGTCATGTTTGTCGTGTTCTACGCTTGATTTTAATTTGTCCATTCATTCTTGCATGCATATTTAACAGTTATAAGTTTGCGGGAAATAAATCTACGATTATTACAAAGGCGCGGGTCCACATCGCCAAAATTAAACCGGACCCGATTTAGCGGAAAATAAATAAAGCGAATAAATAAAAATGCGAGAAATTTAAATTACATGGCTTTGGGATATTTACAAAATTATAATAAGCGATAAAAATAAATCATGCAAAATTAAATGATTAACGACGGGCGTTGGACCCTTTTGCAAAATATTAACAGTTTAATGAGAATTAAAACTTAAATGATTAAATGTTTTTTTTTGTTATTTTTTTGTGTTTTTTTATTTATTAAAAGAAAAAGGAAATGTTAATTGAAATTACAATACTAAACCCTAGTTCTAATATTTTTTATGTTTATTATGAAAGAATTAAATTATGACCTAAATTAAACCTAATTCATTTATGTACAATTTAAATAGGAAAATAAATAAATAAATAATAATTATTATTGTGGAAAAAAGAATAAAAATTAAAAAGATATTAAAATTATCAATTTACCTAATTCTACATTTTTTTGATTTTTTATTAAAAAGGAATTAGAATTAAAACCTAATTAACCTAAATAATTTACATTCTAATTTATTTATGAAAATAATTATAATATAAATATTTATTAATTTTTGGCTTTTTCTGATTTTTTGAATGTTTTTATATTTTTTGTAAACAAAATTAATTAATTAAATTGAGATGACAAATTAAATAAAATTGCAATAAAAGAAAATAAAATATAAACATAAATAAGAAAATGCAAACCAGGGGGGGGGGGGGGGTTCAGGCCCCTAATGGAGGTGTTGGTCCAAAGATCAGGCCCAATAAGCATGGAAGTTCGTTGACTTTTCCAATTAGATATGATGCATTGACTGGCGTATGTGGTGCTCTTTGAATCTTAGCCATGGATCTGTATGTGTTAGACGCGTGTATGGCCTGATCTGGGTGGAACATGGTAGTCCTTATTGCCAGCGTTGCATTGGAATCTGCATTGGAAAATAATAAGAGAAATTGCACGGACCTGGGACTTGAACCCAGGTCATGAAGGTTAACGTGTGAATAGCTTGCCAGCTGAGCCATTTAGTTACTTTGATATATAATATTCAAATAAATAATATAATACAAAAACACGACATGAGTGGATTAGCGCGCGGAACATTTGAATGGACCACCCAATGGTTGACACGAAGCCTTCTTCTTCGTTGTTCTGCTTCCCTGAAAAAACAACAAATATTTAACGGGGGTTTTAAACCCCCTCAAAATAAGCTCAAGTCAATAATAGCGATTAGCACGCCTTGGCTCAGAAATTTGGCGCGAGCACTCCATCTTCTTCGTCCAATCTCCCTGATTCTGATCATGGTACTATTAGGTCTCAATTTTATAGGGTAAGGGAATCCCCAATTTCACAGGTCTGAAAAACCTAAGATGCTTTAATGGCTATTTCGCGTAGGGATGATGAAAATACAATTGAATTATACAGTTAGTACCAGAATCATGCAAGGAACACAAATCAAGTCTCAAAAATTACTGAAAATGCATGAATCAATATGCAAGAGTATCAAATATTTTTGGTACAGGGTGTGCCCGTTTTACCAATTCTTGATGCTAGAATGAGTGGTTTTGATTGATACACGTTCAGAATCACACAAGGAAGCTATTGCAAAAGGAATGGAGGCTTGAATCTACTTAGAACCTTGAAATCAGTTTTCCATTTTTTTTGACAATTTTCAAGTTTTTGTTTTTGCTTTTGAGTGCAGCCTGGAGTCCAGGAGCATTAGGGTTCTCATTCTGATCATATATGGAGTGATTAGGTCAAGAAACATTGGACAAAATCTTATGCATTGATGAATTTCAATATTTGATTTTGGAAAATCTTTTTTTCATATCTTTTTCATGTTGTTTTTGTTCAATCATGATCCAATCTCATCCAAATTGGCCTATTTAAGACTTACACGAAATATTGAATTTATAATGTGCATGAAAAGATTTTTTTAGGTTAGTTTGATATTTTTCATATATTAAAATCATTTAAATGAATATAAATTAATATTAATTCAAATAAATAATTAAAAAATATGAGAATACTTCCCTTTGGGCCTAATGGTCGTGCATAGGCTTGGCATGAAGAAACTTGGAAGAAAAATGGGCCCATTTGCATTTTTAGGCCTTTTGCATCAATGTTGACTTTCAAAAATTTCCAAAAATTTCCCAACTTCCACAAGGCATAACTTGGTCAATTTTTAAGCTTTTCACATGTTCTTGGACATTTTGGAAAGGTCTTTGAGTCCTTTAACCAATGCCTTTGGTCCCATGTCATTTTGATTTACCAATCTCAAGTTATGGCCTTTGACTTAAAGTCACTTTTTGTTGACTTTTGAAAATGACCTATAATGTTGAAATTAATAACTTTTTGTGAGAGCATTTCTTGGACTTGGAACATGAAGATGAATTGTAGGAAATGTCTTTCTCTTCAAAATGAGTTTTGGATGGAATTTTTCTGATAATCCATGTGAAAGTTATGCCCTGGTCAATTTCAGTTGACTTTTCCAACTGTCCAAATATAGCAACTTTTGCATCTTTGATGATTTCTGAGCCAAATTTTGAGAATCATGATCAAGCATTGATCAAATGATGTTTGTGGCTTCAAAATGATATATTGACCAAAAATTTGAACTTTTGACTGTCAAATGACCATTTTGCCCCTACAGTTGACTGTAGTGCAATCTAGGGTTTTGACTGTGCAATTTTGAGCTGAATGCCTTGAAACTTGACATGAGGATATTTGACCATCTTTGTAGGCACATGAGACTTGATTGGGCCTTTGGAAAGTTCATTTGCTTGACCAGAACTCAAACCCTAGTTTTGACTGTATAGGAGCCAGTTGAGCTGCACAACCCTGGGGGAATTTTGTGACCTTGACTTTGACAATTCTTAATGAATATGGGAGGGCAAATTTTGGGGTACAACAGTGTAGGTCTTAAATCTCAATTGTTCCAGAATAAGGAAACCCCAATTCATGACCTCTGTAACCCTAAAAGGCAACAATGGCAATTTCGCGTATGGTGCACAAAACTTCAATCAAACTACATGGTTAGCTTCAGAAAGGTCTCATTAGTACAAATCCATGAATAAAATGCAATGAGAATGCTTGGAAATTGAAATACGAATGTGCATATAATATGAAAAAGTTTGAGTTCTGTATACTAATTCTGGGCGTTAGGGATGTGGAAAACGATTCAGACACATTTCTTGATGTCTCAGGAAGGCAATAGGATAATTATTTTGGCTTGAATCACACTGGAAGGTGGTTTTCAGTATTTGAATTTTTTCACAAAAACTCAAACTTGGTTATTGATGTATGGCGCAGCTTTGTGGTTCTTTGGAGTAGGGTTTGCATGAGTATATATGTGTGAATGATTAGGGTTCAATTTTTGGTCCAAAGAATCAATGAATTGATGGAGAGAATATTTGATTTTCCATGCATATATTTTCAATCTTTTTCATGCATATTTGCTTCAAATCATGTCCAATTACCATGATTCTTTCCAAATATGATCATGCACGAAATCTTGAGGCTATTTCATGTATAAAAATATTTGATTGCATTGGTTTGGTATTTTCCACATATTTATTTTAATTAAATGAATTATTGGCAATTAAAAATTCAAATAAATAAATAAAAATGATGAAAAACTTCCCTTTGGGCCAAATGGTCGTGCACATGCTTTGGATGATGGATCTTGGAAGAAAAAGAGGCCCATTAGCATTTTTAAGACATTTGAAGCAATATTGACTTTTCAAAATATCCAAAAATTTCCCAACTTCCACAAGGCATATCTTGCTCAATTTTTAAGCTTTGCTCATGTTCTTGGACATTTTGGAAAGGTCTTGAAGTCCTATAACCAATGCCTTTGGTCCCATGTCATTTTTATTTAACAATCTCAAGTTATGGCCTTTGACTTAAAGTCCCTTTTTGTTGACTTTTGAAAATGACCTATAATGTTGAAATTGATAACTTTTTGTGAGAGCATTTCTTGGATTTGAAGTGTGAAGAGGAGTTATAGGAAATGTCTTTCTCTTCAAAATGAGCTTTGGATGGGATTTTTCTGATAATCCATGTAGAAGTTATGCCTTGGTCAAGTTACAGTTGACTTTTTCAACTGTCCAAATATGGAAACTTTTGCATCTCGAGACCTTTTGAGCCAAGCTTTGAGAATCATGATCAAGCATTGATCAAATGATGTTTGTGGCTTCAAAATGAGATGTTGGCCAAAAATTTGAACTTTTGACTATCAAATGACCATTTTGCCCCTGCAGTTGACTGTAGTGCAATTAGGGTTTTTGACTGTGCAATTTTGTGCTGTAAGTCTTAAAAATTGGTATGAGGATGCTTGAACATATTTGTAGGCATGTGGGACTTGATTGGACCCTTGGAAACTTCATTTTCTTTGTCAGAACCAAAACCCTAATTTTTGACTGTTAGGAGGCCCTTGAACTGTGCAACCCTTGGGGAATTTTGAAGCTTTGACTTGGCAAATTCTTGAAGAATATGGGAGGGCAAATTTTGGGGTACAACAGTTGCCCCTGTTCAATCTTCTTAAACCTGAGGATGCAGATTGGCTGACGTGCCTTTCGTAATCCGAAGGTGGAAGATGATTGAACACTAGAGTGCCCAGAAATTTGCGCTTACATAGTAGTGTGATGATGGGAATGGGCTTATAGATGCCATTTGGAGATTGATGGATAGGATGATGGGCTTATAGATGCCATGCTAAGAGATGATGGAAGGTGGATGGGCTTATAGATGCCATCTGGGTGTCAATCGCGTAAGAGATTCCTTAGCGAGAACTTGCGTACCTGCAAAAGAAAAGGATTACCTGACCCGTTACAGGAGCTGGTCTTCGGATTCTTTGTATAGATGTGTCCTGACCGGTTACAGGAGCTGGATCTGGATCTTCAAAAAGTGATGAATGAACCAGGGATAGTTACTACCTCAACAGGAACGCTGAGAGAACCTTGGACGATTACTACCTCAACAGGAACGCTGAGAGAATCTGGGGACGATTACTACCTCAACAGTAACGCTGAGAGAATCTGGGGGCGATTACTACCTCCGCAGTAACGGGAGAGAACCATAGGCGACTTCAACCTCAACAGTAATCATTGAGAGAATCTTGGGATGATTACTACCTCCGCAGTAACGGGGAGAGAACCATAGGCGACTACAACCTCAACAGTAATCATTGAGAGAATCTTGGGTGACTTCAACCTCAACAGTAATCATTGAGAGAATCTTGGGCGACTTCAACCTCAACAGTAATCATTGAGAGAATCTTGGGCGACTTCAACCTCAACAGTAATCATTGAGAGAATCTTGGGATGATTACTACCTCCGCAGTAACGGGGAGAGAACCATAGGCGACTACAACCTCAACAGTAATCATTGAGAGAATCTTGGGTATCTTCTACTGAGTCTTTATCAGGAAAATCTGTTAGGGGTCGATTTAGCTGGACTAGAGAAGGCCTTGGACTGGATAAGAAACAGGAAAATCTTAGGGTCGATTTAACTGAACCGGTCTAGGTCTTGAAATCTTCAACTGGATAAGAAACAGGGAGATCTTAGGGTCGATCTGACTGAACCAGAGAAGGCCTTTGACTGGATAAGAAACAGAAAAATCTTAGGGGCGATTTAACTGAACCGGTATAGGTCTTGAAATCTTCAACTGGATAAGAAACAGGGAGATCTTAGGGTCGATCTGACTGAACCAGAGAAGGCCTTTGACGGGATAAGAAACAGAAAAATCTTAGGGTCGATTTAACTGAACCGGTCTAGGTCTTGAAATCTTCAACTGGATAAGAAACAGGGAGATCTTAGGGTCGATCTGACTGAACCAGAGAAGGCCTTTGACTGGATAAGAAACAGAAAAATCTTAGGGTCGATTTAACTGAACCGGTCTAGGTCTTGAAGTGTCTTCAACTGGATAAGAAACAGGGAGATCTTAGGGTCGATCTGACTGAACCAGAGAAGGTCTTGGAATAGCTGAGAACTTAACTGAATTCTTCCTGAAAAGTAAAGGTCAGTCATATGCAATGCATGATATGGATCAAGCAATGATGTTCTCAACATAAATGAGATTTGTAAGATATGATGCGTATATGCATGTTATAATGTATGAAAGTGCGATGTTTATGAATGTATCTTTTGTCTTAGGAAAATAAATCCTTGACGGGTGCCAGGAAGTCACTCCTGGGCTGATGTTGAAGAATAGATTTTGCTTCCTCTGGGGATGAGAGTTGCAAGAATACCGGTAGGAGAAGATAACTCCGTTGGGGAATAAACTTGGCAAATGGATTACCCTGTGGGGAGAAAAGTACTCTAACAATCTTTCTGGGGAGCAATACTCTGTGGGGAGAGAGGTACTTTGTTGAGTTTGATGAAGATAACTTGCTGGGAATACCATTGTTGTGTTGGAAGTGTTGATAGACTTCGCTGGGGATAAGAAGACTTCGTCGAGGACGATCTTTCCGTGGCTTTTGGCTGAGGATAACCCAGTTATATCCTGGTAAGGAAATAACTCTTTGAATAAAGTCGGGAGACGCGTTCGTGCTCTGTGAGGGTAAGCTTCCAGAATCTACTGGGGATAAGCTTACTGCTGGGGAGATGATTCCAATTTTCCTGGGGAAACTGGATTGGACTTTCCTGGGGAGGTTTTGAGATGTATTGGAAGTGACTCCATTGAATGTTTGATATACCACCGGGGAACAATCTTTAGACTAAGACTGCCGGGGATGCTTGTTAAGAATGCATGTATATTGCTGGGGAATATTGAGATCTGCTGGAGGATACCCAACTTCCTTAAGACTGATATCATAGCTTTGCTTGGGGAGAGTGCTCTGACTTGCTGGATCACTCTCTGGGGAATTGGGATGTACTGGTTATGTTCTTCAGCTGAACTCACCTTGGTACCTTGGAGGATAGAACAATTAGATTGCTTAGACAACTCTTTATTGCCCCTGTTTCCATGAGAGAAGGCACCTGTGGGGTACTGATAGTTGTTGATGGACAAACCTTCTGCTGGTAGGCAGGTGATAAGATGACGGGACATAGTCGTACGCTTTGATCCCTAACTTTTGCCTGGACCGCCCTTTCGGGTTTTCAGTCCACCGAGATACCCATTTTTGCCCAAGCTGCCTTTTCAGGTTTTCGACTTGCCGGGTGTACAGATTTTTTTTTATTTTCATCCCTTATTTTTGCCCGAACCCTTTTGGTTCGTCAGGAAGCCCTTATTTTTGCCTAGGCATGTCAGCCTAGCGGGTCTTTGATTACGCGTAGTATCTTTTTCGACTATGTCCACGCTCTCAGAATGTAGGGAGTTGCCCCTGTTAGAAGTGTTTTGTCATACCCCCAGAAGATGTTTGACCAGGCAAGATTCGTTGTTGGAGTGCCCCAAGTGATTCAAGCAGAGATTTGCCCCAGGCTAGTTGGCCCTTTGAGAGATTCTCCGAATCTTGATTGGACTGCCCCAGATGATGGACCATGATCATGTCTGCCCCTTGATTGGAAGTGCTTTTGTTCACTAGGTATTCATCGTGCGAATTTCCCTGATGTTCAAACAAATAATCATATGCACACAATGTTATACCAAAAATGCAAAGCCTATGTCTGTCGTGAAGATTTTGAAAATGCATTCTTTTTTTCATAAAACAAGTGAATGTTTGTAAAACGTGATGTCAACTCCGTATTTACCGTAGGCTTTAAGGAGTCAGGATACCTTTCGTAACAGTATGCTTTCGAACTAACCCATGCTTCAGCTAGGACTTTTAAGGGTTATAACATGGCCTGGTTCACGGTTTAAGAAACAAAGGATAAAGGCTCAAATTATTTGTACCCACCCGCTCTTCGTGATGTTCTTCAATCCTAAACTCAGTTGATCGTGCGTTAGACCTTATTTGAGTTTTTGTCCTGATATTCCAATGATGGTTCGGATATTGACAATTTATTTTGAACAGGCAGTCAATCCTTTTTGTTATTGAGGGTTTGTAGGACCTCTTTCTTTTTGATTTCCTTATCCCTATTTTTTTGCCTGAACTGTTTCTTTTTTTGGAATTACAGGCAGCGGGATGCCCCAGTTTCGTAAGTCCCCTTTATAGGTTTTGACTTATTGGGTTTTTATTTTGAGAGATAATGACTGCCTGCCTTTATTGATTATTCAGAACCATCACTGTCTTCTTTTTTTTTTTGTAAGGACCTCTTTGGTGCCATTCGTTATGTATTTGGATCAACTGAGAAAACTACCCTGCCCCAGGTTATGATTAAGGGTTTTAATTTTCGAAAAGAAAAACTCCTACTTCTTTGGCTCAAAGGGGTTGACGAGGGATTATCTTCCTTATAACTCCAGTGTTTAGGAATTGAAACAATGCCTGTACCTCATCAGCGGGGTCTGTTCAAAAGCATACTGTAGATTGTGGTATCGTTTTCGTCATCCTCCCTCAAGAGGCTTAGAATTATTAATCGAGCGTTGATCATCAGAAAAAATATGAAAATAATTTGCATATAGTGAATACGAATATATTGCTTCAAAACAGACATATGCGATGCATTAATGAAATAACAACGTTTAACATGAGTAAATGTTTAAACAATCAAAGAACAACACAACTTGAACATTCGAATGAACAAAAGTTTTCTAGTCTCAGGGCTTGTCACTTCAAATGGTGAGCCTTGGAGGGATGGTAGAAAAACTCGGCCTGACCATCTTGCGTGAACTCCAATGCTCCTTCATCAATCAGATCCTGAATCTTGTTCTTCAGAGCCCAACACTCATTTGTATCATGTCCTGGGCTGGCAGAGTGGTAGGCACACCTCTTATTGGGATCATAGATAGGAGATGCTGTGTTGGGGTTCCGGGGATGAGCCCTTAATGTGATCAGGTTCAACCTCAATAGGCGTTGTAAAGCTTGAAACATCGACATGTTGAGCTGGGTGAATTGCCTCCTGGGCTTGTCTGGCTGAAGCTGGTGAAGTTGATGCTGAGTTTGTGACCCTGAAGCCATTTGAGGGGCTCTCCCCTTACCTCATTGTCTCAAAGGTGGTTGAACGATGACTGGATCTTTTCCCTTAGACATTTACCCCAGTTGGTTACCCTGAAGCAGTTGGTTGACGAGAACCCCGAGCTCGTCTTGTCTTTGAGCTAACCCTTGAATGGCAGTTACCTGCCCCAGCATCTGGACTTTCAAGGCATCCACCTCAGCTTGCAGGTGTTTCAGCCTTTCATCCTCAGCACTGTTCCTGACAAAAGTGTCCATGAGAAGTGTCCTCAACTCCTCCTGCCCCTTGGATAGATTCAGGAGGATTTCCCCGAATCGGGTCTCTTGAGCATGGGAGTCTTGGTTGTATTGTTGGGCAGCCATTACTGAAATAAACAGCGGAGGAGGTAAGTGACCTGTACAAAGGGTACCTGTAATGCAATGATATGTATGACATGCATGTAATGTTTTCGAGGATCTCGCGGGGTAAACAAGAAAATTTGTTAGCATTTGGATCCGGTGGCTTGATTGAAAGAACTTCATATTTGTTGAGAGTCTTTCTTCCAAGGGTCAAAGGCTCACCATGTCCAGTGGGTCATAGCCCCTGACTTTAGTCATCATGTCTGGTTTTGATTTCCAAACAACCTTGGTTAGGGGAACCTTCTTCAAGAGTCAGAGCTCACCATATCAAGTGGGTCATAGCCCCTGACTTGAGTTATCATGTTTTGGCTGGAGGAAAATAAATCCCCTTTGCCCCTTGCTGGACAGTTTGATTCATCATGACCTGCATCACAGACCCTCGAGATCCTTGAAATGGGTTAGGATGTATGCAATGGTATGATGTCATGATGCATGGGGTAATGTGGGTAAACCCTGTTTTGAGTCCCCATCAAGGACTATAGCTAAAACCTGCGAGAAACTCAGTATACCCTGCTATAAGTCCCAATTAAGGACTACATAAAACCTGCAAACACTCAGTAAACCCTGTTATGAGTCCCAGTTAAGGACTATAAACAAAACCTGCAAGAAACTCAAGTGTCAGATAACGAGCATGCAAGTAGCCAAGTTGGAAGGCACACAAGTCACACAAGAGAAACCCTTAGAGTTCAGGCCAGCATGGGGTCTGGGTATTACCCTCTTGAAGTTGGTGGGCTCAACCTGTCCTATTAGAAGTAACCGGGTTCTAAGGGTCCCAATATCACTGGATTGCTTTCATTGTTCATCGTTTCGATTTAGCCACTGAATTGGCGACCGAAATATTCCAGGAAAGCAACCCTCAATTGAGTGTAGTATCGAGTATCAACCAACCTCGGACTGCACCAAAGTCAGTTATCTCACTACCCTAAAGAGGCCAAGATGGTTCAATTAAGGTTCCTAAGGTCTGTTGATGCTTCACGACACCACATGGAGGCCCCGTACTCTCCTTGATTGAACTCAAGGGTTACCAGTACACACCAAAGTGCCACATCAACGTAGCAGACTGTTTCAACCATGTCGGTATACCTCGCACAGTTCACTCACAGCCTTGTTGCTACTTTCTAAGAAGGTATCCCCCAGATCCAGGTTAGGATCTATAAAACTCCCAAGACAGTCCCACAATTTAAAGCAAGCAAAGCAATACAATTGAAAACACAGTTATGAACTAACCCTAAGGTACACCTCACTTTAAAAGAATCCCCAGCAGAGTCGCCAGTTCTGTGATCGGTGGATCTGGAACTGACTGTTTAACGTTGGTTCGCGAAATGTCGCGGAAGCAAGAGTCGCCACCGTCTTTTATTTTCTCCAAATGGAAAGGACAAAAGCACAGAAAAATTCCTTAAAGAGATTGCTCTCGGTTCGGGAGGTAGGTTATAGAAAGGGAAGGTGTTAGCACCCTTTCTATCCATGGTTATCCATGGGCTCTTAGATACTTGCTCATTTGTGTTTTCAAAATGGTTTGTTTGCTTTTCAATTGTGGGTTTTAAAAAGTTTCTTTGAAAATTCCAGTTCGACTCTTGTATCGGTCCTCAAGAGTGTTTGAAAAATTGCTTTCGAAAGCTTTTTGAAAATGTTTTGGTGTGAAAAGTATTTTTGAATTTGTTTTTGAAGTTAGAGCAAGTATCTAGAGTCGTCTACCTACCCTAAGGAATTCGGCTGTGTAAATGTCCTTAAGGTAGTGCCATCCCACCATTGAGAGGTAGGTAGCACCACCGTTGGAGGTGTTCGGGTCAATTCGAAGTTCGGGACATGGTGATCACCAGAGCAATAGGAAGACACCTTAGAAGCTACCCTCATGCCAGGTTCCCGGATCATGAGGACTTACTAAGACATCCTCTACTCAACGATCACCTTTCGAGGCAAGGCAACAGTGAGGCGTACCCTAGGGGTGGTGTGTGATTTGTGTGTCGTTTTCATTTATTTTGTCTTGTCATGTCATAGGTGATCTACGCGTTTGTTTTTATTTTTGTCATTCATTCTTGCATGCATTTATTAACAGTTAAAAAGATGCGGAAATTAAAAGTTCTAAACTATTACAAAGGTGCAGGTCCACATCGCCAAATTAAAATCCAGGACCCGATTTGACAGAAAATAAAGAAATAAAGTGCGAGAAATATAAAATGTCTGAATTACATGGCTTTGAGAGAATTACATCAATATTTAAAAGAAGGAATAAAAATACGAAGAGAATTAAATCGAAAGCGAGGGCGTTGGACCCTTTTTAATGAAATTAAATTATTATTGACAAATTAATTAAAATAAAATAAAAGGAAATTATTTTTGAGGGTTTTTTGTATTTATGGTTTTTTATGTGAATTAAATGAAATTTAAACCTAATTCTAGCTATTTTTTTTTTTGATTTATTAAGAAAATATGAAAATTACCTAGAATTAAACCTAATTAATTAATGCAATTTGATTTATAAAAATAAATAATTATTAAAAAGAAAAGGTAAAAATAATTAAAACCTAATTCTACCAAATTTTAATTTATTAAGAAAAGATATTGAAATTAACCCTAGAATTGAAAACTAAATTAAATGATATAATTTATTTACAAAAATACTAAATCAAATATATTTATAATTTTTTTTTTTTTGTCTTTTCTGATTTTTTCTATTATTTTTATATTTTGTGAAAATAAATTAAATTAAAGGAATTAATTAAAAAGAGAAATAATTGAAACAAATAAAATAAAGAAAAGAAAAGAAATACAATACCTTGGGGGGTTCTGTCTCCAATTGAGAGGTATAATTGTAGCATTTTAGGCCCAATGACCCTTTGGCCTTGTTGACTTTTTGGCTAGCGTGTGTGTGCATTGACTCATGTCCATTATGTTCTTCAGATCATAGGCCTTTGATTGATCTTGATATGTGCGTGGCAAGCTGAGAGTGTGGATGTATGATGCACCCAGGAATTGAAGCTGCATGGAATTATATTGGAAGAAAAAATATTGAGACAAAGAGGGGGACCTGGGAATCGAACCCAGGTCCCAGTGCTCATGTGACAACGCATCCACCATCTGCGCTATTGGCTTTTTTTGTAGTATTAGTGGACAACAAATAATGTATAGAATGAAACACGTTAATAACGTTAACTCAAAAACGCGCTAAAATTTTAAATGGACCTATTGTATGAAGCCAAGTCATCGTCTTCCCCGTTTGAGCGTTTGGCCTGAAACAAAAACAAGCAAGATTGCGGGGGTTTTGAACCCCCACTATATATAATACAGAAAATAGTGAATAGAGATTAAGCCAAAAGAAAAAGGGCGCGACTAGTGATTCTGGATCATCCAAGCATGCTAATTTCAATGGTGTAGGTCTTAAATCTCAATTGTTCCAGAATAAGGAAACCCCAATTCATGACCTCTGTAACCCTAAAAGGCAACAATGGCAATTTCGCGTATGGTGCACAAAACTTCAATCAAACTACATGGTTAGCTTCAGAAAGGTCTCATTAGTACAAATCCATGAATAAAATGCAATGAGAATGCTTGGAAATTGAAATATGAATGTGCATATAATATGAAAAAGTTTGAGTTCTGTATACTAATTCTGGGCGTTAGGGATGTGGAAAACGATTCAGACACGTTTCTTGATGTCTCAGGAAGGCAATAGGATAATTATTTTGGCTTGAATCACACTGGAAGGTGGTTTTCAGTATTTGACTTTTTTCACAAAAACTCAAACTTGGTTATTGATGTATGGCGCAGCTTTGTGGTTCTTTGGAGTAGGGTTTGCATGAGTATATATGTGTGAATGATTAGGGTTCAATTTTTGGTCCAAAGAATCAATGAATTGATGGAGAGAATATTTGATTTTCCATGCATATATTTTCAATCTTTTTCATGCATATTTGCTTCAAATCATGTCCAATTACCATGATTCTTTCCAAATCTGATCATGCACGAAATCTTGAGGCTATTTCATGTATAAAAAGATTTGATTGCATTGGTTTGGTATTTTCCACATATTTATTTTAATTAAATGAATTATTGGCAATTAAAAATTCAAATAAATAAATAAAAATGATGAAAAACTTCCCTTTGGGCCAAATGGTCGTGCACATGCTTTGGATGATGGATCTTGGAAGAAAAAGAGGCCCATTAGCATTTTTAAGACATTCGAAGCAATATTGACTTTTCAAAATATCCAAAAATTTCCCAACTTCCACAAGGCATATCTTGCTCAATTTTTAAGCTTTGCTCATGTTCTTGGACATTTTGGAAAGGTCTTGAAGTCCTATAACCAATGCCTTTGGACCCATGTCATTTTGATTTACCAATCTCAAGTTATGGCCTTTGACTTAAAGTCCCTTTTTGTTGACTTTTGAAAATGACCTATAATGTTGAAATTGATAACTTTTTGTGAGAGCATTTCTTGGATTTGAAGTGTGCAGAGGAGTTATAGGAAATGTCTTTCTCTTCAAAATGAGCTTTGGATGGGATTTTTCTGATAATCCATGTGGAAGTTATGCCTTGGTCAAGTTACAGTTGACTTTTTCAACTGTCCAAATATGGAAACTTTTGCATCTCGAGACCTTTTGAGCCAAGCTTTGAGAATCATGATCAAGCATTGATCAAATGATGTTTGTGGCTTCAAAATGAGATGTTGGCCAAAAATTTGAACTTTTGACTATCAAATGACCATTTTGCCCCTGCAGTTGACTGTAGTGCAATTAGGGTTTTTGACTGTACAATTTTGTGCTGTAAGTCTTGAAACTTGGTATGAGGATGCTTGAACATATTTGTAGGCATGTGGGACTTGATTGGACCCTTGGAAACTTCATTTTCTTTGTCAGAACCAAAACCCTAATTTTTGACTGTTAGGAGGCCCTTGAACTGTGCAACCCTTGGGGAATTTTGAAGCTTTGACTTGGCAAATTCTTGAAGAATATGGGAGGGCAAATTTTGGGGTACAACAGTTGCCCCTGTTCAATCTTCTTAAACCTGAGGATGCAGATTGGCTGACGTGCCTTTCGTAATCCGAAGGTGGAAGATGATTGAACACTAGAGTGCCCAGAAATTTGCGCTTACATAGTAGTGTGATGATGGGAATGGGCTTATAGATGCCATTTGGAGATTGATGGATAGGATGATGGGCTTATAGATGCCATGCTAAGAGATGATGGAAGGTGGATGGGCTTATAGATGCCATCTGGGTGTCAATCGCGTAAGAGATTCCTTAGCGAGAACTTGCGTACCTGCAAAAGAAAAGGATTACCTGACCCGTTACAGGAGCTGGTCTTCGGATTCTTTGTATAGATGTGTCCTGACCGGTTACAGGAGCTGGATCTGGATCTTCAAAAAGTGATGAATGAACCAGGGATAGTTACTACCTCAACAGGAACGCTGAGAGAACCTTGGACGATTACTACCTCAACAGGAACGCTGAGAGAATCTGGGGACGATTACTACCTCAACAGTAACGCTGAGAGAATCTGGGGGCGATTACTACCTCCACAGTAACGGGAGAGAACCATAGGCGACTTCAACCTCAACAGTAATCATTGAGAGAATCTTGGGATGATTACTACCTCCGCAGTAACGGGGAGAGAACCATAGGCGACTACAACCTCAACAGTAATCATTGAGAGAATCTTGGGTGACTTCAACCTCAACAGTAATCATTGAGAGAATCTTGGGCGACTTCAACCTCAACAGTAATCATTGAGAGAATCTTGGGCGACTTCAACCTCAACAGTAATCATTGAGAGAATCTTGGGATGATTACTACCTCCGCAGTAACGGGGAGAGAACCATAGGCGACTACAACCTCAACAGTAATCATTGAGAGAATCTTGGGTATCTTCTACTGAGTCTTTATCAGGAAAATCTGTTAGGGGTCGATTTAGCTGGACTAGAGAAGGCCTTGGACTGGATAAGAAACAGGAAAAGCTTAGGGTCGATTTAACTGAACTGGTCTAGGTCTTGAAATCTTCAACTGGATAAGAAACAGGGATATCTTAGGGTCGATCTGACTGAACCAGAGAAGGCCTTTGACTGGATAAGAAACAGAAAAATCTTAGGGGCGATTTAACTGAACCGGTCTAGGTCTTGAAATCTTCAACTGGATAAGAAACAGGGAGATCTTAGGGTCGATCTGACTGAACCAGAGAAGGCCTTTGACGGGATAAGAAACAGAAAAATCTTAGGGTCGATTTAACTGAACCGGTCTAGGTCTTGAAATCTTCAACTGGATAAGAAACAGGGAGATCTTAGGGTCGATCTGACTGAACCAGAGAAGGCCTTTGACTGGATAAGAAACAGAAAAATCTTAGGGTCGATTTAACTGAACCGGTCTAGGTCTTGAAGTGTCTTCAACTGGATAAGAAACAGGGAGATCTTAGGGTCGATCTGACAGAACCAGAGAAGGTCTTGGAATAGCTGAGAACTTAACTGAATTCTTCCTGAAAAGTAAAGGTCAGTCATATGCAATGCATGATATGGATCAAGCAATGATGTTCTCAACATAAATGAGATTTGTAAGATATGATGCGTATATGCATGCTATAATGTATGGAAGTGCGATGTTTATGAATGTATCTTTTGTCTTAGGAAAATAAATCCTTGACGGGTGCCAGGAAGTCACTCCTGGGCTGATGTTGAAGAATAGATTTTGCTTCCTCTGGGGATGAGAGTTGCAAGAATACCGGTAGGAGAAGATAACTCCGTTGGGGAATAAACTTGGCGAATGGATTACCCTGTGGGGAGAAAAGTACTCTAACAATCTTGCTGGGGAGCAATACTATGTGGGGAGAGAGGTACTTTGTTGAGTTTGATGAAGATAACTTGCTGAGGATACCATTGTTGTGTTGGAAGTGTTGATAGACTTCGCTGGGGATAAGAAGACTTCGTCGAGGACGATCTTTCCGTGGCTTTTGGCTGAGGATAACCCAGTTATATCCTGGTAAGGAAATAACTCTTTGAATAAAGTCGGGAGACGCGTTCGTGCTCTGCGAGGGTAAGCTTCCAGAATCTACTGGGGATAAGCTTACTGCTGGGGAGATGATTCCAATTTTCCTGGGGAAACTGGATTGGACTTTCCTGGGGAGGTTTTGAGATGTATTGGAAGTGACTCCATTGAATGTTTGATATACCACCGGGGAACAATCTTTAGACTAAGACTGTCGGGGATGCTTGTTAAGAATGCATGTATATTGCTGGGGAATGTTGAGATCTGCTGGAGGATACCCAACTTCCTTAAGACTGATATCATAGCTTTGCTTGGGGAGAGTGCTCTGACTTGCTGGATCACTCTCTGGGGAATTGGGATGTACTGGTTATGTTCTTCAGCTGAACTCACCTTGGTACCTTGGAGGATAGAACAATTAGATTGCTTAGACAACTCTTTATTGCCCCTGTTTCCATGGGAGAAGGCACCTGTGGGGTACTGATAGTTGTTGATGGACAAACCTTCTGCTGGTAGGCAGGTGATAAGATGACGGGACATAGTCGTATGCTTTGATCCCTAACTTTTGCCTGGACCGCCCTTTCGGGTTTTCAGTCCACCGGGATACCCATTTTTGCCCAAGCTGCCTTTTCAAGTTTTCGACTTGCCGGGTGTACAGATTTTTTTTTATTTTCATCCCTTATTTTTGCCCGAACCCTTTTGGTTCGTCAGGAAGCCCTTATTTTTGCCTAGGCATGTCAGCCTAGCGGGTCTTTGATTACGCGTAGTATCTTTTTCGACTATGTCCACGCTCTCAGAATGTAGGGAGTTGCCCCTGTTAGAAGTGTTTTGTCATACCCCCAGAAGATGTTTGACCAGGCAAGATTCGTTGCTGGAGTGCCCCAAGTGATTCAAGCAGAGATTTGCCCCAGGCTAGTTGGCCCTTTGAGAGATTCTCCGAATCTTGATTGGACTGCCCCAGATGATGGACCATGATCATGTCTGCCCCTTGATTGGAAGTGCTTTTGTTCACTAGGTATTCATTGTGCGAATTTCCCTGTTGTTCAAACAAATAATCATATGCACACAATGTTATACCAAAAATGCAAAGCCTATGTCTGTCGTGAAGATTTTGAAAATGCATTCTTTTTTTCATAAAACAAGTGAATGTTTGTAAAACGTGATGTCAACTCCGTATTTACCGTAGGCCTTAAGGAGTCAGGATACCTTTCGTAACAGTATGCTTTCGAACTAACCCATGCTTCAGCTAGGACTTTTAAGGGTTATAACATGGCCTGGTTCACGGTTTAAGAAACAAAGGATAAAGGCTCAAATTATTTGTACCCACCCGCTCTTCGTGATGTTCTTCAATTCTAAACTCAGTTGATCGTGCGTTAGACCTTATTTGAGTTTTTGTCCTGATATTCCAATGATGGTTCGGATATTGACAATTTATTTTGAACAGGCAGTCAATCCTTTTTGTTATTGAGGGTTTGTAGGACCTCTTTCTTTTTGATTTCCTTATCCCTATTTTTTTGCCTGAACTGTTTCTTTTTTTGGAATTACAGTCAGCGGGATGCCCCAGTTTCGTAAGTCCCCTTTATAGGTTTTGACTTATTGGGTTTTTATTTTGAGAGATAATGACTGCCTGCCTTTATTGATTATTCAGAACCATCACTGTCTTCTTTTTTTTTTGTAAGGACCTCTTTGGTGCCATTCGTTATGTATTTGGATCAACTGAGAAAACTACCCTGCCCCAGGTTATGATTAAGGGTTTTAATTTTTGAAAAGAAAAACTCCTACTTCTTTGGCTCAAAGGGGTTGACGAGGGATTATCTTCCTTATAACTCCAGTGTTTAGGAATTGAAACAATGCCTGTACCTCATCAGCGGGGTCTGTTCAAAATCATACTGTAGATTGTGGTATCGTTTTCGTCATCCTCCCTCAAGAGGCTTAGAATTATTAATCGAGCGTTGATCATCAGAAAAAATATGAAAATAATTTGCATATAGTGAATACGAATATATTGCTTCAAAACAGACATATGCGATGCATTAATGAAATAACAACGTTTAACATGAGTAAATGTTTAAACAATCAAAGAACAACACAACTTGAACATTCGAATGAACAAAAGTTTTCTAGTCTCAGGGCTTGTCACTTCAAATGGTGAGCCTTGGAGGGATGGTAGAAAAACTCGGCCTGACCATCTTGCGTGAACTCCAATGCTCCTTCATCAATCAGATCCTGAATCTTGTTCTTCAGAGCCCAACACTCATTTGTATCATGTCCTGGGCTGGCAGAGTGGTAGGCACACCTCTTATTGGGATCATAGATAGGAGATGCTGTGTTGGGGTTCCGGGGATGAGCCCTTAATGTGATCAGGTTCAACCTCAACAGGCGTTGTAAAGCTTGAAACATCGACATGTTGAGCTGGGTGAATTGCCTCCTGGGCTTGTCTGGCTGAAGCTGGTGAAGTTGATGCTGAGTTTGTGACCCTGAAGCCATTTGAGGGGCTCTCCCCTTACCTCCTTGTCTCAAAGGTGGTTGAACGATGACTGGCTCTTTTCCCTTAGACATTTGCCCCAGTTGGTTACCCTGAAGCAGTTGGTTGACGAGAACCCCGAGCTCGTCTTGTCTTTGAGCTAACCCTTGAATGGCAGTTACCTGCCCCAGCATCTGGACTTTCAAGGCATCCACCTCAGCTTGCAGGTGTTTCAGCCTTTCATCCTCAGCACTGTTCCTGACAAAAGTCTCCATGAGAAGTGTCCTCAACTCCTCCTGCCCCTTGGATAGATTCAGGAGGATTTCCCCGAATCGGGTCTCTTGAGCATGGGAGTCTTGGTTGTATTGTTGGGCAGCCATTACTGAAATAAACAGCGGAGGAGGTAAGTGACCTATACAAAGGGTACCTGTAATGCAATGATATGTATGACATGCATGTAATGTTTTCGAGGATCTCGCGGGGTAAACAAGAAAATTTGTTAGCATTTGGATTCGGTGGCTTGATTGAAAGAACTTCATATTTGTTGAGAGTCTTTCTTCCAAGGGTCAAAGGCTCACCATGTCCAGTGGGTCATAGCCCCTGACTTTAGTCATCATGTCTGGTTTTGATTTCCAAACAACCTTGGTTAGGGGAACCTTCTTCAAGAGTCAGAGCTCACCATATCAAGTGGGTCATAGCCCCTGACTTGAGTTATCATGTTTTGGCTGGAGGAAAATAAATCCCCTTTGCCCCTTGCTGGACAGTTTGGGGTACAACACTATCCCTTACACACACCCACACTCACCAATGCAGGTACCCATCCACTCCGGATTCCATGGGTAACTATTCTGCTACATCCTTCAACAACTCTGAGGATCTGGTCAATCAAGCCGAGTATGAAGATGACGAAGGTTGTGAAGTACCAGGGGAACTAGCCAGACTTCTACAACAAAAGGAAAGGGCCATCTTACCGCACGAAGAGTCATTAGAAACTGTCAACTTAGGGACCGAGGAAGACCGAAAGGAGGTGCAAGTGGGTGCCAATCTGGAACCAAGTGTCAAGGAACGCCTGATACAGTTGTTGAATGAGTATGTTGAAATCTTCGCTTGGTCTTATGAAGACATGCCGGGTTTAGACACAGACATCGTGGTTCACCGTCTCCCCACAAGAGAGGATTGTCCACCGATCAAGCAAAAAGTCCGCCGAATGAGGCCTGACATGTCTGAAAAGATCAAAGCAGAAGTGATGAAGCAATTCGACGCTGGCTTTCTGGCTGTTACGTCCTATCCTCAATGGGTCGCTAACATCGTGCCAGTACCTAAGAAAGATGGAAAAGTCAGGATGTGTGTGGACTACCGGGATTTGAATAGGGCCAGCCCTAAAGATGATTTTCCGCTACCTCACATTGACATTCTGATCGACAATACAGCTCAGCACAAAGTGTTTTCCTTCATGGATGGATTCTCGGGCTACAATCAAATCAAAATGGCCCCCGAGGATATGGAGAAAACAACTTTTGTCACACAATGGGGCACTTTCTGTTACAAGGTGATGCCGTTCGGGCTGAAGAACGCAGGGGCAACTTATCAACGCGCCATGCTAGCTTTGTTTCATGATATGATACATCATGAAATCGAAGTTTACGTAGACGATATGATAGCTCGGTCACAAACAGAGGAGGAGCACCTTGAACATCTAGAAAAGCTGTTTGCCAGGTTGAAAGAATACAAACTCAGGCTGAATCCAAGCAAGTGCACTTTTGGAGTTAGGTCTGGTAAACTTCTAGGATTCATCGTAAGCAACAAAGGCATTGAAGTCGATCCAGCAAAAGTGAAAGAAAGACAAGAGATGCCTGCTCCCCGTACTGAAAAGGAGGTTAGAGGGTTCTTGGGGCGCTTGAACTATATTGCCAGGTTCATTTCTCATCTGACTTCTACCTGTGAGCCAATTTTCAAACTCTTGAAGAAAGATCAGGTAGTCGAATGGAACGACGATTGCCAAGCTGCTTTTGATAAAATCAAGGAGTATTTGCTAGAACCTCCTATTCTGATGCCACCCGTCGAAGGAAGACCACTGATCATGTATCTGACCGTCTTAAATAACTCAATGGGGTGTGTTTTGGGCCAGCATAACGAGTCTGGTCGAAAAGAGCATGCTATTTATTACCTTAGCAAAAAGTTTACCGACTGTGAGACTCGCTACTCACTGCTCGAGAAAACTTGCTGCGCTTTGGTATGGGCTGCTCGCTGACTAAGACAGTATATGTTGACTCATACTACTTTGTTGATTTCCAAAATGGATCCTATCAAGTATATCTTCGAAAAGCCCGCTTTATCTGGAAGGATAGCTAGATGGCAAATGATCCTAACTGAGTATGACATCCAGTACACCACCCAAAAAGCTATAAAAGGGAGTGTACTAGCTGACCATCTGGCTCATCAAGCTATCGAAGATTATCAACCCATGAGATTTGACTTCCCAGACGAGGACATCATGAATTTGGACAACATTGAAGGTAACGGACCGTATGACGGACCCGAAAAGGGATCCCGATGGACCCTGTACTTTGATGGTGCTTCAAATGCACTTGGAAATGGTATCGGCGCAGTACTCATTTCTCCGGAAGGCTGTCACACACCTTTCACGGCCCGACTTTGCTTCAGCTGCACAAACAACATGGCTGAGTACGAAGCTTGCATCTTTGGTCTCAAGGCTGCTATAGACTTGGGAATCAAATCCTTGGTTGTATTTGGGGACTCGGCTTTGGTTATCAGCCAAATCAAAGGAGAATGGGATACCAAGCATCCTAATCTTATCCCATACAAAGAACATGTCCTGACATTGTTGCCTCATTTCGAGCAAGTTACCTTTGAGCATTTCCCGCGAGAAGAGAATCAGCTAGCAGATGCTCTAGCCACAATGTCCTCCATGTTTAAACTCAACTGGGATAACGAGGCTCCCCAAATCACCATTGAGCGAATGGATGAACCTGCGCATTGTCATGAGATTAATACCGAAGAAGTAGTGGAACAACCTTGGTTCCATGAAATCAAAAGGTATCTCGAGACTAGAGATTATCCCGAAGGAGCTTCCGTAAATGACAAGAAGTTCTTAAGGAAATTTGCTTCCAAATTCTTCCTGAGCAACGACATCCTTTACAAACGAAGCCATGATTGTGTATTACTCCGATGCGTAGACAAAGCTGAAGCAGAGTTGATCATGACTGATATACACAGCGGCACATTTGGCACTCACTTGAGCGGGCATACAATGGCTAAGAAGATCCTAAGGGCAGGCTATTACTGGTCTACCATGGAAGCTGACTGCCATCAACATTCCCGTACTTGCCACAAATGCCAAGTCTACGCTGACAAAGTTCATATCCCTCCGGTTCCTCTCAATGTTTTGACTGCTCCTTGGCCATTTGCAATGTGGGGCATTGACATGATTGGAGAGATCAAGCCCACAGCTTCCAATGGACATCGTTTCATCCTGGTTGCCATTGACTATTTCACTAAATGGGTCGAAGCAGCTTCCTTCGCCTCTGTTACTAAAAATGTGGTTGCCCGCTTTATCAAGCAAAATCTCATATGCCGGTATGGTGTTCCAGACAGGATCATCACAGACAACGGTACAAATCTGAATAACACAATGATCACCGCTTTGTGCGAACAGTTCAAGATTTATCATCACAATTCATCTCCCTATCGGCCGAAGATGAACGGTGCTGTTGAAGCTGCGAACAAAAACATTAAGAAGATCATTCAGAAAATGACAGTCACTTACAAAGACTGGCATGAGATGTTAACGTTTGCTCTGCATGGATACCGTACGACGACACGTACTTCAACCGGGGCAACCCCGTTTTCTTTGGTATATGGCATGGAAGCTGTCTTGCCTATGGATGCCCAGATTCCTTCTCTAAGGATTATGAAGGATGCAGGTTTGAATGAAGATGATTGGATGCAGACCCGACTTGATCAACTCAATCTGATCGACGAGAAGCAACTCGCTGCTATATGCCATGGTCAGACGTATCAAAAACGGATGATCAAGGCCTTCAATAAGAAAGTCAGACGTCAAGTGTATCAAGTCGGAGATCTCGTAATCAAGCGGATTATCTTGCCGCAAAGTGATCCCAGGGGCAAATGGACTCCTACATATGAAGGACCATTTGTGATCAAGAGCATATTTTCTGGTGGTGCAATGATTCTGACCACCATGGACGGCGACGATTTGCCGCACCCTGCGAACGCAGACATAGTCAAAAGATACTACGCATGAAATAACCCGACAAGTCGAAAACCCGAAAGGGCGGCTTGGGCAAAAATGGGCATCCCGGTGGACCGAAAACCCGAAAGGGCGGTTCAGGCAAAAGTTAGGGATAAAAATAAAAAAAATTTGTACACCCGGCAAGTCGAAAACCCGAAAGGGCGGCTTGGGCAAAAAGGGCTTTCCCAGTGGATCGAAAACCCGAAAGGGCGATTCAGGCAAAAGTTAGGGAATTAAAGCGTATGACTATGTCTCGTCGGATTACTGCAAAGACAATCTCTTCATCAACCAGTTCCAGACCTCTGATCAATCCAGTCATCGACAAACAAAGCATCGAATGGACAGATATTCAGAGTTGTGAAGGCTATAGCGGAATGGAATCCCATGGAATTATTTCACATAGCCATCTTTATTTTGTATAAATCTTTCAATATTTACGACAAAATCCTCTTACTAGGATGATTGTCTCTTTTGTACAAATATACTCAAAGAAAGTTAATACAAATACTCTTCCCAGAAATTTGTGTCATTTCCTTTCCTTTTCTCTTGCACTATTTGTTTTATTTTGAGAAACGTCCAATGTTTTGTTAAATAGGCATATGCATTTGAACATAATCATTTCCTTATGAATCAAGAAAGAGGATTACTGATAGGTTGAAGGTACAGTTGGATATCTTGATACCCTTCCAAAGGAAACCCCCAGGATATTTGGAACCCATGTCCCCCAGCAAGTCTTGAAGCTTATCCCCAGTGGATTCTAGAAGCTTATCCCCTGCAGAGTACGAACGTATCTCCCGAGTTTTATTCAAAGTTATTCCTCACAAGGGCTTATAACTGGGTTATCCTCAGCTAACTACCACGGAAGATCGCACTCGCCAAAATTCTTCCTACCTCCAACAGAGTCATCAAAGTTCCCCAACATAACTTATCAATACAATCCCCAGAGGAGTTTACCTTTGTTATCCCCAGCCAGAGAATCATCCAGAACTCAATTCCCCTTAGAGTTTAAGTTTCAGTATCCCCGGCCGAGCTAAAACTTCAATTTATCAATCCCCAGCGGAGTCAGATTAGTGAACCTTCTCCCCACAGAATTTTGGGAGGGAAAATCTTGAGTTCCCCAATGAAGTCGCCAGAAATACTTCCCACCAAACTGAAGATTCTCAGTCTTACCTCCTCAGCACGAGTCTGTTAGATTGGAACTCCCCAGTAGAAGTCATCAGGAATTCCCTTCCCCAGCAACAGCCAGGAATTATTCTTCCCGGCAGCAGTCAAGATATTGTTATCTTCAGCCATCTCAGATTCATCTATCCTTTGCAAGACAGCTCTCCAGCTTACAGGCGCATCCATTTACATTCATATCATATAACATATATTGTATCATGCATCATGACATTGCATACAACTAACTCTTTACCTTTTCAGGTAAGACTAGTCGACAGACTAAAATCATTATCTTCCGAGATTCTTTCCAGGAATAGTTCAGATGTGACCCAGACACGGCAACATTCTAATGCTTATTCCAGATTTATCCGGATGCAGTTTTACACGAGCTCATCATCAGGGAACCCTACACCGGTTTTTCCTCCAAATTTCAAGATTGCTGAAAACAGTTCACGGGTTCTCCAAGTAACGGGTGTTGACCTATCACTTGTTCAGTTTCTTCTCAAGACTTCTGAAAACAGTTTATGGATTCTTCCCAACAACGGATGTTAATCTATCACTTGTTCAGATGCAACCTTTAAAAACAGTTTACGGACGCTTCCTAACAACGGATGCTGCTCTATTGCTTATTCAACTTCAAGACTTCTGAAAACAGTTTACGGGTTCTCCAAGTAACGGATGTTAACCTATCGCTTGTTCAGATTCTTCTCCAGACTTCTGAAAACAGTTTATAGATCCTTCCCAACAACGGATGTTAATCTATCGCTTGTTCAGACTCTTCTCAACTTCTGAAAACAGTTCACGGGTTCTCCAAGTAACAGATGTTGACCTATCACTTGTTCAGTTTCTTCTCAAGACTTCTGAAAACAGTTTATGGATTCTTCCCAACAACGGATGTCAATCTATCAACTTGTTCAGATGCAATTTTTGAAAACAGTTTACGGATTCCTCCCAACAACGGATGTCAATCTATTGCTTATTCAGACCCCCAGTTCAGAGATGGTCCGAAGCATGGACACCTTTCTGATACTCATTCCAGATGGAATCTCTAAGCCCATCCCCGACAAGTTTCTGTCACTCCTCCCAATGGCATCTCTAAGCCCATTTCCGCATCCATTACTTTGACGAGTGCAAATTTAAGGGCACTCTAGTGTCCAATCTCCTTTTACCCTCGAGTCACGAAAGGCAAACTTGCCAATCTAACTCTTCAGGTTCAAGAAGATTGAACAGGGGCAACTGTTGTACCCCAAAATTTGCCCTCCCATTTCTCATTGATTTCTCATCACAAAACCCTTGGAGATCAAGATCCAGTTAGGGTTTCATCTCCTCAAGACTTCTCCTTGCACTGTTGACTCAAATTAGGGTTTATGTTTGCACAGAGATGTTTTGACCTAAATTGCCTAAGATGACTTTCATGCTTCATATTGGACTCCCAAGTTTATCCACATCAAGTTTCAAGTCTTGATTCCAAGTTTTGCCCAGTCAATTGGACAGTTGACCTAGAAATCAACTGTATTGGGGAAAAAGTCAACTGTGACCAATTGACAGTCAAATCTCATGAAAATTGACCCACATCAACATTATGAACTCACATGGACCATTTGATCAAGTTTGGATCACAATTCCACAAGAAATTTGATCAGATCACCAAAAGGGCAAAATGGTCATTTTTAGGGTTTTGACTGTACAAAGGCAATTTTTGACTGTTTGACCTAGCCAATGGCAAACTAAGCTCACATATGGACTCAAGGACCCCATGGAATTGTCTTGACATGCTCAACAAGTTCAAAAGATCCCAAGTACACAAGATTGACAGTTGAATTTCCCAGTCAATTGATCAATTTTGACTGTATACTGAAAAGTCAAACTTTGACTTTTTGGTCAAAATCAAGAGTCAAGATTCATTTTTCATCAAAACATGCCAAATCATGAAACTTGTTCACCAAGAAATCCAAAACTGCAAATTAGGGTTTGAAATGAGAATTTTTCATAACTTAGAATTTTTCTAAGTTATGAAAAACCCTAATTTTTTTCCTAACTTTGCCCCACTTTCTCACCAAGATTCATTTGGATTCAAGCAAAAGTCAAAACATGAAAGTTATAGCCTATTGCATAATCTACAACTTTGATTCACAAAGTATTCCCAAAAGAAGCTTGTATCTCAAGTTACAATTTTTGGAATAAGGGTACTAAACCATTCTTAACTTAGTGAAAATTTGACCTATTTTGGCAAGGTTTTCTACCTAACCTCAAGACCATTTTCCACATACTTCCACTTGGAATTTCAATTTGAATTTCAAAGATGGATTGTAGTACACATTCCAAGCTTTCCAAAATGTCCAAGAACTCATCAAACAACCTCATAACTTGAGAGAATCGAGTTTTGCAATATGGCAAAAAATCACTTTTAAATTGGCCAATTTCCATGTTCATAACTTATGCATTTTCAAGTCAGCTTGGTTTATGCTACATTACAGGCCTCTAAACCATCCAACACTCATAAATTTAATGCCAATCCTTTGTGCCAAAGTGTTGTTCTATGAGTTTAAGCATTACATGCAAGTTTAATCCATTTATGGAAAAAGTGAAATAGCCATTTTTGAAAAGTTAAGCTTTATGTCACAATGAAAATCCAAGAAGTACATTTGAAATCTCTTTGGCACAAGTTTATGAGTTAATCACTCTGATCAAGACAAGGTTTTGCAGCATGTTTAGGGGGCCTCTACCTGTCTAGAACACAACTTGGCCTTTGCTTGCTTAAGTGTTAAGAAACATAGCATATCACAACATAACTTTGATCTCAGCATTAGAACCCTTAAGCAAATATCTTGTACACATTCAAGACATCCTAACTAAGCTAGCACACGACTCCAACACCTCCAATACCTCCACAAACTCAAAATCACCATTTAACTGCACAAAAGCAGGGCTTGCTGCAGTTTGAGTGCCATCTCTCATTCCCTTCATGCTTTCTTGCTAAAAGCTCATCAAACACATTCCCTAGCATCACTTGAAGCTAACCCAAACATAAAACACGACCTGTAACTCCTATAACCAGTTCCACCATTTTCACTTTCTTGTTTTGCAGTTGAAGGTCCATAGCTCGATTCAAGGTGTTTCAAAGCAAAGTAAGCATTGGAATAGCATCACCACACTTCAGGCAAGCTGTACAGATCATCATCTTGCCCTGAAAGCTCCCCCATTGCCAGATAGAACTTCAACTGAACAGGTATCTTCTTGAACTTCTAACTCTTAGTGTAGGCATCATTAGCTCTAAGTTTGTGAATAAGAAGTGTTCTACTCATGCCCCTGAATCTGTACATGCTTTTACTTTTCATTTATTTTGCCTGAGCTATGAGAATTTAAGGTCTGAATATGGAAGAAAAGTTAGGTTAAGATTTGGGAATGTTAAAATTCTCTCTCATTTCTGAGAGTTAGGATGAGTTCTTTACATATTTAGAATCGTGGCTTGATGATTAACAGTTCTTATGTTGAAAGGTTGTGCAAAAAATCAAGGAATCCAGATGTTTGAACTTGAGTACAGGCGCGCGTTTTTGGACAAGGAGTTGTCTGAAGGTTGAAGAAGAAGCCACATGGGCTGGGCCTGCTTTTGTATTTCTTTTCACACCATATTTTTGATTTCATACCCCCTGAGCCCATTTTGTTTGTTTTAATGTTTTTTTGACTTTTCTCTTTTTATTCTGATTTATTTATTTTTGCTAATGATATTAAAAAACATAAAAGATATTTTTACACCATTTTTATATTTTTAGGCATTTATTTAGTAATATTGCTATTTGTATGTAAATAAGTACAAAAATATATTATTTAGAATAAATAGGAAAAAATAATGTAAGCATATTTTATTTTCATTTTTATTTTGTTTCATCTTCTTAAAATATTTTATACAAAATATACTTTTTTTATAAATATTAAATATTATTATTTTTGTATATATAATATTTATTTAGTAAATAATAAAGATATTTATATATATTAGTACATTTGGGTAAATAATACAAAAATAGATACATTTTTCTTTTATTAATATTGAGTTCAAAAAAATACTTTTTATAAATATACTTCATTTTATTTTATTTTTTGTATACAATAAATAAATACTTGTATAAATAAAATAAAATATATATTTACTTAATAAAAATTAGGGTTTTACCCTTAAAACACAAAAAACTCCAAAAATGTTGCTTTTTTTATTGTATTTATTTTTGTTTATTGGACATAAAAAATATCCTTTTTCTATACATATGAAAACCCTTTTTGCATTTTTGCATCTTTATTTTATTTTCCATTTAATTTATGCAATTAATTATTTTTGTAAATATTCCAAAATTGATGTAATAGTTAGGTTTAAATCCCTTGTCTAAATATCCCCCCATTTGAACATTTGTACCCCCTTTCCCATATTATGTTGTAATAGTGTAGGAATTTTACTTTTCGCACTTTAACGCTTTCTAAATATACCATGCTAGAATTAGGGTTTGTATGCAAATAAAACGAACAAAAATAGTTTGACCTAATTTCAAGATAATCAAGCATGAAAATGGACAACACATATCACACTTGCACCCCTAGGGTATTCCACTTGTTGCCTTCAAATAAATGGTCCATATTGTATGTTAGGTTTCTTTGGGTAAAACAAACAATCAAATGATCATAGTCCCTCGATGACGCTTTCGAAAAGTTGCCTAAAATGATCAAGTCCCTTTCAAAGAAAAATTGCCCAAAGATACTTAGCACTATTGTAATTATGGTCTAAACGATGACCCGCGCCCGTCCCTTTCACCTTCTAACACAAGATTGTCCACCAAATGCAATGGTGGAACAAAATTGTTAAAAGGGTTAAAACATAACAAAAATCTTTGAGAACTTTAGGGTAGATAGCTCTTAAGTACTTGTCAAACTTGCAAAAGAAAACACTTGCCTATTTTCAAACCACAATTCACAAACACTTTCAAAATAAACTTTAAAAAACCTTGAAACATCTTTTCAAAAAGACAAACACCATTTGTAAAACATTCGAGTAAAGAATTGTTACAAGGGTAGCCTAGACAAGGCATCTTTTTCCAAAACATTTTCAAAACCACACACAAAGCACCATTTCAAACAATTGAAAACCAATGCAAGTTGATCTAAGCAAGTACCTAAGAGCCCATGGATAACCATGGATAGAAAGGGTGCTAATACCTTCCCTTTCTATAATCTACTCCCCGAACCCAAGAAAAATCTCAAAGGTTTTTGCTGTGCTTTTTAAACCTTTCCTTAGGATAAAATAAAAAGTCGGTGGCGACTCTTGCTCAACCGAAACATTTGCGAAAACAAACGCAAAACCATAGTCAGTTCTCCCACCGTATCACAAACACCAACATTGAAGAAGACATGATGAAAGTGCTATTCCAGTTCTTTGACCCTCTTCACCACTGTTTCACTTTCCCTGATTACCAGTTGGTGCCCACTTTGGAGGAGTTTTCTCAACTCCTAAGAATCCCTATCCTTAATCAACTACCCTTCAACGGTACGGAAAAGGAACCAAAGCCGGAAGATGTTGCTCGAGCATTACATCTACAACCATCCGACATCAAGGGGCATTGGGAAAACAGAAGCGGCGTCAAAGGATTCTTAGCAAAATTCTTGTTTGAGAAGGCACAAGAGTGTTGGAATTCATTGGACCTACAGGCCTTTGAAGAAATTGTGGCACTCCTTATCTATGGGTTGGTCCTATTCCCAAATTCTGACCTATTGGTAGATGTCAACGCCGTCAAAATCTTCTTGTCCAGAAATCCAATACCAACATTGCTTGGGGACATTCTTCACTTATTTTACACACGAACAATGAGAAAGAGGGGTGTTCTCATGTGCTGTACTCCTCTCCTTGCAAGGTGGTTTATTTCGCACCTTCCACAATCTGTCTTGAAGAATGACCAAGGCTCAAGGTGGTTCCAACGGTTGATGACTCTTACTCACTCTGATGTACATTGGTGTTCTCGTTCCAGAGAAAATGTCATCATCGTCGATCGTTGTGGAGAGTTTCCTAATGTTCCTTTACTTGGAATCAGAGGAGGTATCACCTACAACCCTTGCCTAGCTTTGAGGCAATTTGGATATGCACGGAGGGATGGCCCTCAAGACATGTTGATTCCTGACCTAGTTTTTGACTTCGACAACGATGCGCAAGGACTTCGCCAAAGATTCATCAGAGCTTGGAGGATGCCCAACAAGGTTGATAGCAAGACTCTGGGACACAAGAACTCCATCCCTCTTGAGCCTTATCTCAAGTGGGTACGAGCCCGAGCCTAGAGCCTAATGATGCCTTATCCTCATGTTCTCCCTGTGATTAAAGAGCCCGTCAAGGAAGGAGAGGTTCCCTACACCATCCTACATCCTGACATGCCTACATCGTGGGAGGAAATGCAGAAAAGTTGGATTCAACTCAAGGAGGAGCGGAACACTTTTGAAGCCAGCTTCTACGCTAGCGAGAAGAAGGTTCTAGAGCTTACCCGCCGACTCCATGAGCAAGAGGCCCTCAACACCTACATCGCACCAAAGAGGATGCGCAATGTCTTTTTACCTTGAGAAGTTGTTTTTGTAATATTTGGCCCATGGGAATTTATGTACTAACAAATTTCTTCTTATTAATATGACGTGCATTCTTCTTTGTCTGCAACAAGTTTGAATATTCTAAATCCTTGAATGCATTGCATACATAAGCATACCATTCATCATGTGCATAAGCAGGTCTCACGCCAGGTTTCCTTATCTGTCTGCTGTTTATTTCAGTAGGATGGATCTCGAGCAAACAGTCAAAGACCTGCAAGCTCAAAATGCACAGTTCCAGCAACTCCTGACAACCTTGGCTAAAGGTCAGGAGGATCTCAAGACCTTGCTGGGGAATAAAGAATCAGTGAAAAAGAAGAAAAAGAGACTCGGGGTGGCTACTTTAGGGAGAAGATTTGACGGAGAGGCCAGGAGAGTGCTTGAGTTTCCTCCTACTTCTGATGAAGGGACCAGTAAAGGAGGTGGGGTTGCGGTACCTTCCGAGTCCGATATGGAAGAAGAAGAGGTCGAAGAGGATGAAGACTACTCTGATCAGCAATACCCTCCAGCTGATGATAAATACAAAGGTTTAGAAGACAGGTTGGCCACCATGGAACTACAAAGAGTACCTGGTTTGGATTTTGAAGACTTGGGTTTGGTTGCCGGGATTGTTATTCCCCCAAAGTTCAAAGTGCCAGTTCTTGTGAGGTATGATGGGATGTCCTGTCGAAAAATGCATCTCAGGTCCTACGTGAGAAAGATCCAACCCTATACGGCAGATAAAAACCTTTGGATCCATTTCTTTCAAGACAACCTTTCTGGGGCTCAATTGGAGTGGTTTTATCAGCTAGAGGGAACCAGCGTCCGAAATTGGGAAGACTTGGCCACCGCCTTTTACAAACAATATCAGTATAATTCTGACCTTGCTCCTACGCGTACCAAACTTCAGGGTATGTCATTAGGAACAAGCGAAGGATTCAAAGAATATGCACAAAAATGGAGGGATTTGGCTGGCAGGGTGCAGCCTCCTTTAACCGACCGTGAACTTGTTGATATGTTTCTAGGGACCCTATCTGGGCCATTTTTCAATCATCTGATTGGTAACTCTTCCGCGGGGTTTACCGATTTGATCTTAACAGGCGAAAGAATAGAAGCTGGCATCAAGTCAGGAAAAATTCAAAAGGGTGTTACTGCAAGTGTTGAGAAGAAGCCTTTTAAGAAGGAAACAGTTGTTGTATACTCCCAAAGAAGAGCAGGGAAGACTGAGCGCCGGCCGACCGTGGGGGCCGTAATGATTCAAAACCCTTCAAGTGAGTAGCCTCGCTATAACCAGTCTAGACCAAATCAACAACGGGTGGAACGGCCACAACGGCAGTTCACCCGCATTAATATGACTCCAGCGCGGGTGCTTCCCCATCTGTTGAAGTTGAATCTCGCCACTATCAAGGAGGCACCAAAAAATGTGAATACGTCCTCTCCGCATTATCATCCTAATGCTAAATGCGCCTACCATTCTGACAGTGTCGGGCACGACACCAATGATTGTTGGGCACTCAAGCATAAAATCCAAGATCTGATAGAGGCAAAGGAGGTGGAGTTTGACGCTCCGGAGAAGCCTAATGTGATATCTGCTCTAATACCGAAGCACGGCCGAAATGTCAATGCCATTGAAGAAGATTTGTATGTTGCTGATGTTAATGATCTGATAACTCCATTGTTAACCATCAAGTTGAATTTGTTAAGGGCCGGGATCTTCCCGGGATGTAAAGAAGACTGCTATTGTTGTTACTCTCTGCCGTTTGATTGTCCGTTACTGAAGAAAGGCATCCAAGGCCTAATGGATAGTCGACAAATTTTGTTTGAAAAAGTTTCTGTTGTTCCAACCCATACTGAAGATGTCTCAATCATAACCATTCACGCCAATCTTTCCAAGGCCGTCAAAAAGCCTGTTAAGATTACACCAGCTACAAAATCTGTTCCTTTGAAGATAACAATGCCAGGGCCTGTCCCCTATGTTTCTGAGAAGTCAATACCATGGAACTACGGCAGTGACGTCTACTACCATGGTATCAAACAAATTGAAATAACTGAAGATAGTTCGGATGACGAGGAAGCCAGCATTGGAAACATTGCAGGCACGAGCAAAATCACCTGGAGCGGGAGAATATTTTCTCTAGAGATTGCCCCTCCAAGAGCAATCTTTGGACCCTCATCTTCCGACAAGGTCATCCCTGCACCAATAAAACTCTCCGCTAGAACCCCTTTGATTGAAGATGTTGTTGTTCCTAGTACTGTCCCTCCTACCACTGCTGATAAAGGTAAGGGAATCCAAGATGAGCTCGTCAGGACGAGGGCTCAACCCTTGGTCATCCCGGAAACCTCCAAGAAGGAAATAGATGAGATCTTGAAGATAATCAAAAGGAGTGATTGCGATGTGGTAGAACAACTGGGGCAAACCCCCTCAAAGATCTCCATGCTGGCACTACTACTTTGCTCGGAAGCGCACGCTAAGGCTCTGATAAAATTCCTGAAGGCAGCCCATGTGCCCCAGGAAACCTCTGCAGATCAATTTCAAAATTGCGTGGCCAGCCTTACTGCGGACAATGGATTAGGTTTCTCTGATGCCGACCTAACTCCTAAGGGCAGAAACTATAATGATGCTTTGCACATTTCAGTCGAGTGCCGAGGAACTACTCTCGCACATGTCTTGGTCGACACTGGTTCGTCGCTGAATGTACTGCCTAAGAAGGCCTTGGACCGACTAGATTGTGAAGGGTTGGAGTTGAAGCCAAGTGATATTGTTGTCAGAGCTTTCGATGGTTCGAAGAGAATGGTCCATGGGGAGGTTGAAATTCCCATCAAGATAGGCACTGAGGTGTTTAAATCTACTTTCTATGTGATGGGCATCCGTCCGTCATACTCTTGCTTGTTGGGTAGACCTTGGATACACCATGCTGGGGCAGTCACCTCCTCCTTACATCAGATGTTGAAGTATCATGTCAAGGGAAAGATCATTACTGTCCATGGTGAAGAGGAGTACATGATTAGCCACTTGAATTCTTTCCGGTATGTGGAGGTAGAAGGGGAGTTCATTGAGACGCCTTTCCAGCATTTCGTAGAAGTCCTTCCTGAAATAACAGTAGCAAAGTTGGCAGCTGAGACACCGAGGCAGATGGCCAGGATGGCATCTCTGGAGGACGCAAGGGCCGCAATAAAGGAGGGGAAGAATTCAGCATGGGGGCAGTTGCCTGATATCCCACATAAAACAGACAAATTTGGATTAGGGTTCACTACCGCAGGCCAGAAAGCTATGCGCCGTTCGAAGATTGAAAGAGCGCCAGTCAAAATTTCTCCCTACGGAATCAACGCTTTGGAGGATGAAGACAAAGAGAGCAACATCGAAGAGTGGATTTACCCAACTGTCAAAGGAGGATTGTGCAACTGGGAGGCAAAAGACTTTGTCCCCATCACTTTTATTCATCAGTAATTTATCTGTCAAACATTTCCTATTTGGTCTGTAATATTTATTTTCAAACAATCCGTACACTATCTTTTCACCTCATGCCTTGCCCGGGGCATGTAGGTCCATTTGTAAGGGTTTTGATTATTTTTCATATCCATATGCCATGTTTAATGATTCATTGGACGTTTTTCATTTGATAAACTGCTGTGTTCATTTTCTTTCCTTTTGCATTTTTGTTAAGGATGGCTATCCCTTACACACACCCACACTCACAAATGCAGGTACCCATCCACTCCGGATTCCATGGGTGACTATTCCGCTTTATCCTTCAATAACTCTGAAGATCTGGTCAATCAAGCCGAGTATGAAGATGACGAAGGTTGTGAAGTACCAGGGGAACTAGCCAGACTTCTACAGCAAGAGGAAAGGGCCATCTTACCGCACGAAGAGTCATTGGAAACTGTCAATTTGGGAACTGAGGAAGACCGGAAGGAGGTGCAAGTGGGTGCCAATCTGGAACCAAGTGTCAAGGAACACCTGATACAGTTGTTGAATGAGTATGTTGAAATCTTCGCTTGGTCTTATGAGGACATGCCGGGTTTAGACACAGACATCGTGGTTCACCGTCTCCCCACAAGAGAGGACTGTCCACCAATCAAGCAAAAAGTCCGCCGAATGAGGCCTGACATGTCTGAAAAGATCAAAGCAGAAGTGATGAAGCAATTTGACGCTGGCTTTCTGGCTGTTACGTCTTATCCTCAATGGGTCACTAACATCGTGCCAGTACCCAAGAAAGATGGCAAAGTCAGGATGTGTGTGGACTATCGGGATTTGAATAGGGCCAGCCCCAAAGATGACTTTCCGCTTCCACACATTGACATTTTGATCGACAACACAGCTCAGCACAAAGTGTTTTCCTTCATGGATGGATTCTCGGGCTACAATCAAATCAAAATAGCCCCCGAGGATATGGAGAAAACAACTTTTGTCACACAATGGGGCACTTTCTGTTACAAGGTGATGCCGTTCGGGCTGAAGAACGCAGGGGCAACTTATCAACGCGCCATGGTAGCTTTGTTTCATGATATGATACATCATGAGATTGAAGTTTACGTAGACGATATGATAGCTCGGTCACAAATAGAGGAAGAGCACATTGAACATCTAGAAAAGCTGTTTGCTAGATTGAAAGAATACAAACTCAGGCTGAATCCAAGTAAATGCACTTTTGGAGTTAGGTCTGGTAAACTTCTAGGATTCATTGTAAGCAACAAAGGCATTGAAGTCAATCCAGCAAAAGTGAAAGCAATACAAGAGATGCCTGCTCCCCGTACTGAAAAGGAGGTTAGAGGGTTCTTGGGGCGCTTGAACTATATTGCCAGATTCATCTCTCATCTGACTTCTACCTGTGAGCCAATTTTCAAACTCTTGAAGAAAGATCAGGTAGTCGAATGGAACGACGATTGCCAAGCTGCTTTCGATAAGATCAAAGAGTATTTACTAGAGCCTCCTATTCTGATGCCACCCGTCGAAGGAAGACCATTGATCATGTATCTGACCGTCTTGGATAACTCAATGGGGTATGTTTTGGGCCAGCATGACGAGTCTGGTCGAAAAGAGCATGTTATTTATTACCTTAGCAAAAAGTTTACCGACTGTGAGACTCGCTACTCACTGCTCGAGAAAACTTGCTGCGCTTTGGTATGGGCTGCTCGCCGACTAAGACAGTATATGTTGACTCATACTACCTTGTTGATTTCCAAAATGGATCCTATCAAGTATATCTTCGAAAAGCCTGCTTTATCTGGAAGGATAGCTAGATGGCAAATGATCCTAACTGAGTATGACATCTAGTACACCACCCAAAAAGCTATAAAAGGGAGTGTACTAGCTGACCATCTGGCTCATCAAGCTATCGAAGATTATCAACCCATGAGATTTGACTTCCCAGACGAGGACATCATGAATTTGGACAACATTGAAGGTAACGGACCGTATGACGGACCCGAAAAGGGATCCCGATGGACCCTGTACTTTGATGGTGCCTCAAATGCACTTGGAAATGGTATCGGCGCAGTGCTCATTTCTCCGGCAGGTTGTCACACACCTTTCATGGCCCGACTTTGCTTCAGCTGCACAAACAACATGGCTGAGTATGAAGCTTGCATCTTTGGTCTCAAGGCTGCTATAGACTTGGAGATCAAATCTTTGATCGTATTTGGAGACCCGGCTTTGGTTATAAGTCAAATCAAAGGAGATTGGGATACCAAACACCCTAATCTTATCCCATACAAAGAACACGTCCTGACATTGTTGCCTCATTTCGAGCAAATTACCTTCGAGCATTTCCCGCGAGAAGAGAATCAGCTAGCAGATGCTCTAGCTACAATGTCCTCCATGTTTAAACTCAACTGGGATAACGAGGCTCCCCAAATCACCATCGAGCGAATGGATGAACCTGCGCATTGTCATGAGATTAATACCGAAGAAGTAGTGGAACAACCTTGGTTCCATGAAATCAAAAGGTATCTCGAGACTAGAGATTATCCTGAAGGAGCTTCCGTAAATGACAAGAAGTTCTTAAGGAAATTCGCTGCTAAGTTCTTCCTGAGCAACGACATCCTTTACAAATGAAGCCATGATTGTGTATTAATCCGATGCGTAGACAAAGCTGAAGCAGAGTTGATCATGACTGATATACACAGCGGCACATTTGGCACTCACTTGAGCGGGCATACAATGGCTAAGAAGATCCTAAGGGCAGACTATTACTGGTCTACCATGGAAGCTGACTGCCATCAACATTCCCGTACTTGCCACAAATGTCAAGTCTACGCTGACAAAGTTCATATCCCTCCGGTTCCTCTCAATGTTCTGACTGCTCCTTGGCCATTTGCAATGTGGGGCATTGACATGATCGGAGAGATCAAGCCCACGGCTTCCAACGGACATCGCTTCATCCTAGTTGCCATTGACTATTTCACCAAATGGGTCGAAGCAGCTTCCTTCGCCTCTGTTACTAAAAATGTGGTTGCCCGCTTCATCAAGCAAAATCTCATATGCCGGTATGGTGTTCCAGACAGGATCATCACAGACAACGATACAAATCTGAATAACACGATGATCACCGCATTGTGCGAACAGTTCAAGATTTATCATCACAATTCATCTCCCTATCGGCCGAAGATGAACGGTGTTGTTGAAGCTGCGAACAAAAACATTAAGAAGATCATTCAGAAAATGACAGTCACTTACAAAGACTGGCACGAGATGTTACCGTTTGCTCTGCATGGATACCGTACGACGGCACGTACTTCAACCGGGGCAACCCCATTTTCTTTGGTATATGGCATGGAAGTTGTCCTGCCTATGGAGGTTCAGATTCCTTCTCTAAGGATTATGAAGGACACAGGTTTGAATGAAGATGATTGGATGCAGACCCGACTTGATCAACTCAATCTGATCGACGAGAAGCGACTCGCTGCTATATGCCATGGTCGGACGTATAAAAAACGGATGATCAAGTCCTTCAATAGAAAGTCAGACGTCAAGTGTATCAAGTCGGAGATCTCGTAATCAAGCGGATTATCTTGCCGCAAAGTGATCCCAGGGGCAAGTGGACTCCTACATATGAAGGACCATTTGTGATCAAGAGCATATTTTCTGGTGGTGCAATGATTCTAACCACCATGGACGGCGACGATTTGCCGCACCCTGCGAATGCAGACATAGTCAAAAGATACTACGCATAAAATAACCCGACAAGTCGAAAACCCGAAAGGGCGGCTTGGGCAAAAATGGGCATCCCGGTGAACCGAAAACCCGAAAGGGCGGTTCAAGCAAAAATTAGGGATAAAACAAAAAATCTGTACACCCGGCAAGTTGAAAACCCGAAAGGGCGGCTTGGGCAAAAAGGGGTTTCCCGATGGATCGAAAACCCGAAAGGGCGATTCAGGAAAAAGTTAGGGAATTAAAGCGTATGACTATGTCTCGTCGGATCACTTCAAAGACAATCTCTTCATCAACCAGTTCCAGGTTTCTGATCAATCCAGTCATCGGCAGACAAAGCATTGAATGGACAGATATTCAGAGTTGTGAAGGCTATAGCGGAATGGAATCCCATGGAATTATTTCACATAGCCATCTTTATTTTGTATAAATCTTTCAATATTTACGACAAAATCCTCTTACTAGGATGACTGTCTCCTTTGTACAAATATACTCAGAGAAAGTTAATACAAATACTCTTCCCAGAAATTTGTGTCATTTCCTTTTTCTTTTTCTCTTGCACTAATTGTTTTATTTTGAGAAACATCCAATGTTTTGTTAAATAGGCATATGCATTTGAACATAATCATTTCCTTATGAATCAAGAAAGAGGATTACCGATAGGTTGAAGGTACAGTTGGATATCTTGATACCCTTTCAAAGGAAACCCCCAGGAGATTTGGAATCCATATCCCCAGCAAACCCTGAAGCTTATCCCCAGTAGATTCTGGAAGCTTATCCCCTGCAGAGTACGGACGTCTCTCCCGAGCTTTATTCAAAGTTACTCCTCACAAGGGCTTATAACGGGGTTATCCTCAGCTTATTGCCACGAAAGATCGCACTCGGCAAATTCTTCCTATCCCCAGCGGAGTTCATCAAAGTTCCCCAGCATAGCTTATCAATACAATCAGAGGAGTTTATCTTTGTTATCTCCAACCAGAGAATCCTCCGGAACTCAATTCCCCTCAGAACTAAGTTTCAGTATCCCCAGCGGAACCAGACTAGTGAACCTTCTCCCCACTGAGATGCTTCCCACCAAGCTGAAGATTCTCAGATCATACTTCCCCAGCATGGGTCTACCAGGTTCTAAAGTCCCCAGTAGAAATCATCAGAAATTCTTTTACCCTGCAAGTCACCAAGGAAATTCCAAGTCCCTGCAAGTGGTTCTAAGGCCCCTCGACGTTTGAAGGTCTGGTATTCCCCAAGTAAATTTGAAGACTTTCAGTTTTCAGTTCCTCATTATATTCAAGATTCTCCAATGAAGATCTCCTCAAGACAGGGATTCCCCAAAAGATTGGTATACAACCCAAGCTCCTTATTCCCCAACAACAACCAGGAATTATTCTTCCCGACAGCAGTCAAGATGCTTTTATCTTCAGCCATCTCGGATTCATTTATCCTCCACAAGACGGCTCTCAAGCTTACATGCACATTCATTTACATTCATATCATATAATATACATTGCATCGTGCATCATGACATTGCATATAACTAACTCTTTACCTTTTCAGGTAAGATCAGTCGACAAACAAAATCATTATCTTCCGAGATTCTTTCCAGGAATAATCCAGATGTGACCCAGACACGGCAATATTCTTATGCTTATTCCAAATTCATTCAGATGCAGTGTTACACGGACGCATCATCAGGAAACCCTACACCGGTTCCTCCTCAAATTTCAAGACTTCTGAAAACAGTTCACGGGTTCTCCGGTAACGGATGTTAACCTATCACTTGTTAAGACTCTTCTCAACTTTTGAAAACAGTTTACAGACGCTTCCCAACAATGGATGCTGCTCTATTGCTAATTCAACTCCAAGACTTCTGAAAACAGTTCACGGGTTCTCCAGTAACGGATGTTGACCTATCACTTGTTCAGGTTCTTCTCAAGACTTCTGAAAACAGTTTATGGATTCTTCCCTACAACGGATGTTAATCTATCGCTTGTTCAGATGCAACTCTTGAAAACAGTTTACGCACGCTTCCCAACAACGGATGCTGCTCTATTGCTTATTCAACTCCAAGACTTCTGAAAACAGTTCACGGGTTCTCCAGTAACGGATGTTGACCTATCACTTGTTCAGGTTCTTCTCAAGACTTCTGAAAACAGTTTATGGATTCTTCCCTACAACGGATGTTAATCTATCGCTTGTTCAGATGCAACTCTTGAAAACAGTTTACGGACGCTTCCCAATAACGGATGCTGCTCTATTGCTTATTCAACTTCTCCAGACTTCTGAAAACAGTTTACGGATTCTTCCCAACAACGGATTTTAATCTATCGCTTGTTCAGACTCTTCTCAACCTCTGAAAACAGTTTACGGATTCTTCCCAACAACGGATGTTAATCTATCGCTTGTTCAGACTCTTCTCAACCTCTGAAAACAGTTTACGGATTCTTCCCAACAACGGATGTTAATCTATTGCTTGTTCAGACTCTTCTCAACCTCTGAAAACAGTTTACGGATTCTTCCCAACAACGGATGTTAATCTATCGCTTGTTCAGACTCTTCTCAACCTCTGAAAACAGTTTACGGATTCTTCCCAACAACGGATGTTAATCTATCACTTGTTCAGACTCTTCTCAACCTCTGAAAACAGTTTACGGATGCAGCCAGATATGGATGTCAATCTATTGCTTATTCATACCCTCAATTCAGATACGGTCCAAAAGATGGACACTTTTCTGATACTCATTCCAGATGGCATCTTTAAGCCCATCCCCGACAAGTTTCTGTCACTCTTCTAGATGGCATCGTTAAGCCCATCTCCAAATGGCATCTCTAAGCCCATTCCTGCATCCATTGCTTTGACGAGTGCAAATTTCCGGGCACTCTAGTGTCCAATCTCCTTTTACCCTCGAGTCACGAAAGGCAAACTTGCCAATCTAACTCTTCGGATTCAAGAAGATTGAACAAGGGCAACTGTTGTACCCCAAAATTTGCCCTCCCATCTCTCAATGATTTCTCATCACAAAGCCCTTGGAGCTCAAGATCCAGTTAGGGTTTCATCTGCTCAAGATTTCTCCTTGCACTGTTGACCCAAATTAGGGTTTGTGTTTGCACAAAGATGTTTTGACCTAAAATGCCTAAGATGACTTTCATGCTTCATATTGGACTCCCAAGTTTATCCACATCAAGTTTCAAGCCTTGATTCCAAGTTTTGCCCAGTCAATTGGACAGTTGACCTAGAAATCAGCTGTATTGGGGAAAAAGTCAACTATGGCCAATTGACAGTCAAACCTCATGAAAATTGACCCACATCAACATTATGAACTCACATGGACCATTTGATCAAGTTTGGGTCACAATTCCACAAGAAATTTGATCAGATCACCAAAAGGGCAAAATGGTCATTTTTAGGATTTTGACTGCACAAAGGCAATTTTTGACTGTTTGACCTAGCCAATGGCAAACCAAGCTCACATATGGACTCAAGGACCCCATGGAATTATCTTGACATGCTCAACAAGTTCAAAAGATCCCAAATACACAAGATTGACAGTTGAATTTCCCAGTCAATTGATCAATTTTGACTGTATACTGAAAAGTCAAACTTTGACTTTTTGGTCAAAATCAAGAGTCAAGATTCATTTTTCATCAAAACATGCCAAATCATGAAACTTGTTTATCAAGAAATCAAGAATTGCAAATTAGGGTTTGAAATGAAGATTTTTCATAACTTAGAATTTTTCTAAGTTATGAAAAACCCTAATTTTTTCCTAACTTTGCCCCACTTTCTCACCAAGATTCATTTGGATTCAAGCAAAAGTCAAAACATGAAAGTTGTAGCCTATTGTATAATATACAACTTTGATTCACAAAGTTTTCCCAAAAGAAGCTTGTAGCTCAAGTTACAATTTTTGGAACAAGGGTACCAAACCATTCTTAACTTAGTGAAAATTTGACCTATTTTAGGCAAGGTTTTTACCTAACTTCAAGACCATTTTTCACATACTTCCACTTGGAATTTCAATTTTCATTTCAAATATGGATTGTATTACACATTCCAAGCTTTCCAAAATGTCCAAGAACTCATCAAACAACCTCATGGTTAGGGAGAATCGAATTTGGCAAGTTGGGCAAAAGTCACTTTTGTTCTTGACCAAGACATGTTCATACACATTGCCATTTTCAAGTCAGCTTGGTTTATGCTACATTACAGGCCTCTAATCCCATTTGCACTCAATAATTTAATGCATACTCATTGTGCCAAAGCCTTATTTTGTGTGTCCAAACATTATTTGCAAGATTAAGCCATTTTTAGATAAAGCATAATATCCATTTTTGAAAAGTTAAACTTTATGTCAAAGTTGCAAATCAGCAAGTACAGATCAAATCTCTTTGGCACAAGTTTAGGGACTAATCACACTGATCAATGCCAATGTTTGCAGCACATTATGGGGGCCTCTACCTGTCTAAACACCAACTTGGCCTTTGGTTGCTTAAAGGGTAAGAAATATAGCATATCACACAACAACTCTCATATCAGCTAACCAGGCCTTAAGCAAACTTGTCAAGCATATTCTAAACATCCATCCTAAGCTGAAACACTAGCCAAGCATCCCTCATACCTCCCCATTCCCAGAATCACCCTCAAACTGCCCAAACAGAGCATTTGCTGCAGTTTGAGTTCCATAGCTCAAACCTTCCATGCATTCTTGCTAAAAACTTGTCAAACACATCCCATAACATCCCTTGAAGCTAATCAAAACCTCAAACACGACCTGTAACACTCCCAGGCAGGATCACCATTTTCATTTTCTTGCTTTGCAGTTGAAGTTCCATAGCTCGATTAAGAAGGTTTCAAGACAAAGTAAAGCTTGGAATAGCATCCCTGGACATCAAGGAAGCTGTACCAATCATCACCTTGCTCTGAAAGTACCTCCATCATCAGATACAACTTCAACTGAACAGGTATATTCTTGAACTTCTATCTCTCAATGTAGGCATCATTAGCTCTAAGTTTGTGAATAAGAAGTGTTCTACTCATGCCCCTGAAACTGTACATACCTTTACTTTTCATTTATTTTGCATATGCTGTGAGAATTTAAGGTCTGAATATGGATAAAAAATTAGGTTAAGATTTGAGAATGATGAAATTCTCTCTCATTTTTTAGAGTTAGGTCAAGTTTTTGGTATGTATGGATTCGTTGTTTAATGCTGAACATTTTTGATGTTGTGAGTTTTCATTAAAAAGCCAGGAATCAGGATGTTTGAATCATTCAACCAGGCGCGTGTTTTTACATTGTTTCTGGCCAGAGGTTGAAGAAAGACTTGTTGGACTGGGCTTGTTCTATATTTCTTATTTGCACCATGTTATTACTATCACACCCCCTGAGCCCATTTTGCTTGTTTTAATGATTTCTTGACTTTTCCTTTTTTATTCTGACTTATTTATTTTTGATAAAAGTATTAAAAACATAAAAAATATTTTTTACACCATTTTTATATTTTTTAGGCATTTATTTGATTATATTGATATTTGTATATAAATAAGTACATAATATTATTATTTAGAATAAATAGAAAAAATAATGTAAACACATTCATTTTTTTTATTTTTATTTATTTTATCTTCTGAAAATATTTGATGTAAAGTATACTTTTTTTTAATATTAAATATTATTATTTTTGTATATATAATACATATTTAGAAATTAATACAAACACATATGTATTTATTAGAATATTTAGTAAATAATACAAAAATATATACATTTTATTTTTATTAATATTTGATAGTAAAAATACCTTTTGACAAATATACTTCATTTTTATTTTATTTTTTATATATAATTGATAAATATTTGTATATACTAAATAATTAATACTTTTATTTAAGAAATTAGGGTTTTGCCCTAAATACATAAAAAAAATACCCAAAAATAATACTTTTTTTATTTTGTTTATTTGACATATAAAAATACCTTTTTTTTTCATATACATAAAAAACATTTTTGGCATCTTGCATATTTATTTTATTTCCATTTAATTTATGCAATTAATTATCTTGTAAATAATTCCAAATTGATGTAATAGCTAGGTTTAAATTCCTTGTCAAATACCCCCCATTTGAACATTTGTACCCCCCTTCCCATATTGTGTTGTAATAGTTTAGAACTTTATTTTTCGCACTTTAATACTTTCTAAATATACCATGTTAGAATTAGGGTTTGTATGCAAATAAAAAGAACAAAAATAGTTTGACCTAATTTCAAGATAAACAAGCATGGAAATGGACAACACATATCACACTTGCACCCCTAGGGTATTCCACTTGTTGCCTTCAATAAATGGGCCATATTGCATGTTAGGTCTCTTTGGGAAAAACAAATACAAATCAATTGATCATAGTCCCTCGACGACGCTTTCGAAAAGTTGCCTAAAAATGATCAAGTCCCTTAAAGGAAAATTGTCCAAAGATACTTGGCACCATTGCAATCATGGTCTAAACGATGACCCGCGCCCGTCCCTTGCATATCCTAACACAAGATTGTCCATCAAATACAATGGTGGAACAAAATTGTTAAAAGGGTTGAAACATCACAAAAATCTTTGAGAACTTTAGGGTAGATAGCTCTTAAGTACTTGTCAACTTGCAAATCAAAAACACTTGCCTATTTTCAAACCACACTTCACAAACACTTTCAAAACAAACTTTCAAAAAACCTTGAAACATCTTTTCAAAAAGACAAACACCTTTTGTAAAACATTCGAGTAAAGAATTGTTACAAGGGTAGCCTAGACAAGGCATCTTTTTCAAAACATTTTTCAAAACCACACACGAAGCACCATTTGAAACAATTGAAAACCAAGGCAAGTTGATCTAAGCAAGTACCTAAGAGCCCATGGATAACCATGGATAGAAAGGGTGCTAATACCTTCCCTTTCTATAATCTACTCCCCGAACCCAAGAAAATATCTCAAAGGTTTTTGCTGTGCTTTTTAAACCTTTCCTTAGGATAAAATAAAAAGTCGGTGGCGACTCTTGCTCAACCGAAACATTTGCGAAAACAAACGCAAAACCATAGTCAGTTCTCCCACCGTATCACACTTGGTATCCCCATCTTGGATCAGACTCTCTTCACTGGTTGGGAAAAGACTCTTAGGCTTGAGGAGATTGCTGCAGCACTTCCCTTAACCCACAAGGAGGTAATGGACAACAGGGTGACTAGAAGCAGAGTTAAGGGCTTCTTGGCCAAGTTTCTGGTTAGTAAAGCTAACAGTTTCTGGAATGACTTAGACTTCAGGGCGTATGAAGACATTCTGGCTCTCTTAATCTATGGTCTAGTCTTGTTTCCTAATCCTGATAACTTCATTAACGTCACTGCCATAAGGATCTTCGTGTCTCGGAACCCTGTGCCCACTCTCTTGGGTGATATCCTACAACAACTCTATGCTCGTACTACCCGAAGACGAGGAACTCTTTGGTGTTGTATTCCTTTGTTGGTGAGGTGGTTTATTTCGCACCTCCCTAAGTTCGTGCTGAAGAACAAAGAAGGAAGAGGCTGGGCTCATAGGTTAATGTCTCTCACTGATAATGACATCATTTGGACTTTCAGGGGTTTGGATGAGGTAGCTGTTATTGATCGCTGCGGAGAATATCCTAATGTTCCTTTGATTGGTGCCTGTGATCGGTGGAAATAGAACTGACTGTTTTGAAATGCTGGATCGTGAAATGTCGCGGTAAGCAAGAGTCGCCACCGTCTTTTATTTTCTCCAACATGGATAGGACAAAAGCACAGCAAAATTCCTTATGAGAATGTTTCTCGGTTCGGGAGGTAGATTTATAGAAAGGGAAGGTGTTAGCACCCTTTCTATCCATGGTTATCCATGGGCTCTTAGATACTCGCTCTTATGTTTTCAAAATGTTTGCTTTTCAAAATGTGAGTGGATTTGAAAAAGTTTCATTGAAAGATTTCTGAATAACTCTTGTATCTGTCCTCAAGAGTGTTTGAAAAATTTGTTTTGAAAGCTTTTGAAAGTGTCAGTGTGAAAAGTTTTTGGATTTGTTTTTGAAGAGAGCAAGTATCCATGAGTCATCTACCTACCCTAAGGACTTAGGCTGTGTAAAAGTCCTTGAGGTAATTCCATCCCACCATTGAGAGGTAGGTAGCACCACCGTTGGAGGTGTTCGGGTCAATTCGATTTTAGGGACAGTGTGGTCACCGAAGCAATAGCAGGACACCTTAGAAGCAACCCTAATGTCCTAGATCCTTTTTAATTCGAGGCAACCGTTTCGAGGCAACCGTTTCGAGGCAACTGGATCATGGACATAAGAGCGACCGCTAAAACGTCCTATACTTGACGACCACGTTTCGAAGGCAACGAGTGAGGCGTACCCTAGAAGTGGTGTGTGTATTGTGTGTTGTTTTCAGTTTAACAGTTATCTTTGATCATGGCATTGTGAGCTACGCGTTGTTTTTAATTAACATACATTCTTTCATGCGAGTTTAGCAGTTAGGAGTGCGGAAAGTAAAATACGGAAAGGTAAAAAGCTACGCTATTACAAGGCGCGGGTCTATACATCGCCAAAATACAAAGACCCGTTTTTGATAAAAGATGCGGAAAGTAAAAAAATACCTAATTACTATTACATCCTTGAACAGTTACATAATAATAAGAGAAAATAAATGCGCGAAAGAATAAAACTGAACGTCTGAGGGTTTTGACCCTTTGCTTGAGATTAAATTAAATTAGGACCTAATTATTTAATTAAAGAAAAGAAAGTGTTTTTTGGTATTTATGAAAATAAAGAAAATAAAATCAAGAGAAAACCCTAATTCTAAGTTTATTTTAATTATTAATGAAAATGTCAAAGTTGACCTAATTTACTAATTAATTAATTTACATATTTATGTACAAAATAATAGTAATTAATAATAATAAATAATGATGAAAATAATTAATTAAGAAAAAGATAAAAATGGCAAAACCTAATTCTATGTAATTTTTATTCATTAAGAAAAAAGATTGAATTTTAAAACTAAATTAACTAAGTTAATTATTAACATTTATTTACAAAAATAAATTAGTGAGGAAATTAAAAAATTATTAAATATATTTTGTATTTTGATTTTCTGTTTTTATTATAAAAATTATTTTATGGTGAATTACGAGAAATAATTTAAACAATTAAAAGAATTAGAAAGAAAAGAAAACTAAATTAAATTAAAAAGTATGCAAACCAAGGGGGGTGTCTGGCCCATGTGGAGGTGAGATTGAGGAATTTAGGCCCAAGAAGCACAAGCTACGTTTGATCTTTCAGGATTGTGCACATGCTGTCTGACTGGGGTACACCATGGAGTTCACCTTCTGGCCTTCAGATGGATATTTGAAGCCACTTGGCAGGCTTAGGCGTGAGGGTGCAAGATGGGCCATTGAAACGTTGCTGCACTAGAACACATTAAAACAAAAATTATGAATTATGTGGGGGGACCTGGGAATCGAACCCAGGTCCCAATGCTTGCAATACACGTCCTCCACCATCTGAGCTATGCAGCGCCTTTGTTAAATATATACATAACAAATATAATATATGAAAAAAAACCAATTATGCTGAGACATTAAAAACGCGCTAAGATTTGAATCTTCCAATTACGCTTGGACAACTATTTTCTTCTTCATCTTTTTCCTGCAAATACAAACAAGATAGCGGGGGTTTTAAACCCCCACTAAGTGAAAGTCCTAAAAATAGCGAATAGAAGAGGAATCAATATAAAAAGGGTGCGATAGGCTGGTTGAATTTGTCTGGCCTTGACGAATTCAACCATGGTCATGACACGTTCCAATTTTTCCTGATGCCTAAAGCCCTAATTTGGAGCTTCAGAAACCCTAAATGTCGTTCATGGTGGATTTGGATTCAGGCAGTGTTAGTTCAATTAGCTTATACCAATCGCTTCAGAAGATACCTATTAGCATAAATCAAACAAGAAAACAGATTAAAAGCACATGAATCATGTTATGCAAGTTTGAAAAATAAGGCAAACCGTGTGGCCTATGTTCTTTGATTCTTCGCGTGTTAGGATTGATTCTTGATTGCAAACGCTTCCTGGAGACTTAGGCAACGTATTGGAATCCCTTTTAGGCGTGGAAAGGCACTGCAAGTATGAAATCAGTTTCAAGTTTTTTTATTGAAATTTTGCAAAGTGGTTATGGAGTTTCAGCAGCTTTCACGTGTCTCTCTGAATAGGATTAGCTTATGCTTTTGTATGTGAATGAATTAGGTCAAGAATAAGCCCATGAATCCATTGCAATAATATTTTCAATCCTTGACTTTCTACCATATATTTTCCAATCTTTTTTCAATGAAAACCTTGCCAAATATGGATGATTTTCCTTGTTTGATTGAGAAACGACTTTGTCAGCTTGCCCTGATCAGATTTGCTCCACCAAAAGATCCAAAACATATCTTTTTTAATTTTCCTATAATTAAAACCAATTAAATGAATTAATAATAATAAAAATTCAATTAATTAATTAAAAATAAGAAAATAAATTATTTTGAGCTCAATGGGTCGTGCATAGGCTTTGGGTAATGATTCAAGAAAGAATTTGAGGCCCATTAGCAAATTTGAAGCTTTTAGGCAAAGTTGACTTTTGAAAGTTCCCAAAAATTTCCCAACTTCTCCAATGCATATTTTGCTCAATTTTGAAGCTATGAACATGTTCTTGGACATTTTGGAAAGGTCTTGAAGTCCTCTAACCAATGCCTTTGGTCCCATGTCATTTTGATTTACCAATCTCAAGTTATGGTCTTTGAATTAAAGTGCCTTTTTGTTGACTTTTGAAAATGACCTATAATGTTGAAATTGATAACTTTTTGTGAGAGCATTTCTTGGACTTGGAGTGTGAAGATGAGTTGTAGTAAATGTCACCCCCTTCAAAATGAGCTTTGGATGGTATTTTTCTGATAAACCGTGAAGAAGTTATGCCTTGGTCAATTTGCAGTTGACTTTTCAACTGTCCAGAAATAGCAACTTTTGCATCTTGAGACTTTTTGAGCCATGCTTGTGGAATCATGATCAAGAATTGATCAAATGATGATTGTGGCTTCAAAATAAGATGTTGACCAAAAATTTTGACTTTTGACTGTCAAATGACCATTTTGCCCCTGTAGTTGACTGTGGAGTATTTAGGGTTTTTGACTGTGCAATTTGATGCTGTGAGTCTTGAAATTTGATTTCCCTCCCTCGTTTTTTGACATAATGGTTCATCTTGTCGTTCATCTTGTCAAAGAGACACAACTGTGCGGACCAGCTTATATGAGATGGATGTACCCTACTGAACGTTATATGAAAATATTAAAAGGGTATGTGAAAAACCGAAGTCGACCAGAGGGTTGTATTGCTGAACGATATATTGTTGAAGAAGCGATTGAGTTTTGTACTGAATATCTGTCAAATGTTCAATCAATTGGACTCCCCAAATCTCACATTGTTGAAAAAAAAGAAGGTAAGAAGCTAATTGGAAATAAAGTTGTGACAGTATCAATGGTCGAACGGGATCAAGTGCATTTGAATGTTCTGCATAATGAGCTTGAAGTTGAGCCGTATGTTGAAATTCACAAGGGTGTTCTTCGAGGTTTAAATCCGAATAGAAATGAGAATTGGATTGTACGAGAGCACAATCGAAGTTTCATACCATGGTTTAAGGAACATATTTATTCAAAGTATCGTTCAGATCATGCTTCAGTAACAGAAAGATTGAGATGTTTAGCATACAGTCCAAGTTTAATTGTGTTTTCTTATAGCGCATATGCAATTAATGGATACACATTTTATACCAAAGAACAGGATGACAAAAGTACTATGCAAAATAGTGGTGTCACCTTGATCGCTGAAGCAATGCATATATCAAGTGTGAAGGACTTAAACCCAAAATTTGCAAACCTGTCATATTTTGGGGTTATCGAGCGCATTTGGATGTTTGATTACGAGAAGTTTCAGATTCCTATATTTGGTTGCAAGTGGGTTGAAAATAATAATGGCATACAAATGGATAAGTCAGGTTTTTTGCAAGTGGATCTTAATAGGGTGGGGTACAAAGATGAGCCTTTCATTCTAGCCTCTCAAGCTAAACAAGTGTTCTATGTCAATGATCCGACAAGTACGAAATGGTCTATAGTGCTACTATCTAACAAAGTAATTGATGAAAGCATTGGAGATCAAAGTGATATTGGTGTTGACATTGAATCTTTAACCATAACTGATCAAAATGATAATGAATCATGTATTAGAAACGATCATAATGAGGGTATTTGGATCAATCCAACTGTCCGCGTTGTTAAGAGACGAGTAGAACACATTCCTACCAAGAAAAGAAAGAGACCTTAGTGAAAAGGGTAATAGTATATATAACTTGCCGTTTCATTTTTATATTTGTCATTTCATTTTAATTTTCCATTTCATTTTTATTTGTCATTTCATTTTTATATTTGTCATTTCATTTTTATTTGCTATTTCATTTATATTTGTCATTTCATTTTAATTTGCCATTTCATTTTTATTTGTCATTTCATTTTTATATTTGTCATTTCATTTTAATTTGCCATTTCATTTTTATTTGTCATTTCATTTTTATATTTGTCATTTCATTTTTATTTGACATTTCATGTTTATTTTTTTTCATTATTACAGGTCAAATGGCTAGTAATCAAGATAATGCAAATGCTCCTGAAAATACTCAAGAAAATACTTCAGAAAAAGATATTACACGAGGTATAACTATTATGAGGGGAATCATACGTGATAGAGATAGAGGAGTAACATATAATGTAGAATGGAATGATAATGACCAATTAATTGGGTCTAATGCTGCAAAGTTGACAAGCTACATTGGTACGCTTGTTCGTATACACATTCCGATCACCACTCCTAGATGGAAAAGAGGAGAGTTGGATGAGGCTAAGGAGAAAGTTTGGACTGAGATAAAGGTACATATATGGTTTTTGTTATTTGCTTTATCTTGACGATAATATGTGTTTAAATTTCTTTTACTAACACACTTTATGCGTATGTTTTTTTGTAGAGGTTTTTTAACATTGAAGATACCCGTAAAAAGTATATAATGGATTTGGCTGGAAAAAGACACAGAGGGTGGAGAACATTTTTAACCAACAAGTATCTTAAAGATGATGAAGGAAATTTTCTGGAAGAGGATCCGGAACGTCCAAAGAAATATGAGAACTTCATTACACCTGAAGAATGGGTTGGTTTTGTAGGCCAAAGAAGAGATGAGAATTTCAAGAAAGTGAGTGCTATAAATCGCGAGAGAGCGTCAAAACCCGCATATCCATACAAAAAAAAGCGTTTGGGATATGCTCGCTTAGAGGAAAAAATTGTAAGTAAATATAAACTCTACGATCTTATTAATTCTCTCAATGTGTTATATAGTTGATGATCTTAAGACCTCCGTCATTGCGTAGTTAGAAGAGACGAAAAGTGACGCAACATCACTACCGGCACATTTGTTGTGGAAGGAAGCCCGTGTGGGCAAGGATCAAGCTGTTAATCCCGATATTCAACATGTGTATGATGAATGTGTAAGTATAAGATTGTGTCTTTAGTTAAATCAATTAATGTTTATTAATATTTAAGTAATTTTTTATCTCCACTAATAATTTTTTATATGTAATTGAATTACAGGAGACTTGTCCCAATCGGTATCCCCAGGTGAGGATCCTCACGATACCAGGAGCGTACTTAGTCGAGCACTAAATATTGCTGAGTATCCGGGTCGGGTGAGGGGTAAAGGTCATGGTGTGACTCCAACCTCTTTGTATAAGCATCCAAGGAGAAGAAATCCTAGCAATGCAGAAGTGATGCAAACATTGCAGGATTTACAAGCTCAAGTTCGTGAATTGCAGAAGGATAAAGAGAGAGATATGGCGGAAAAGAGCAGTTCACAATTGAAAGAAACTAGTGACAAAGCTAGTATCAACTTTCAGCATAAATTTCCTGAGGTAATTTTCAATATATATCCGTTATTACTATAGAATATTTTTAGTCACTTCTAACGATTATTATTGGTTTAGGGTATTTCATCTTGCCAGCTATACCTATCGTCACCGACTTATCGACTAGTTGGCAAGGGAAAAGTCCATAACAGCTCGGGAGATTTACTTCATAATAGACCACTTCCGGATGGTCACATGAAAGTATCGGTTGAGATTGCTTTAGATATGGATGCATTGCTGCCAGTACCTGACATTGTTGCTGAGACCACATTGCTGCGAGATGCAATTGGATCTTTTGTTGCATGGCCATCCGACCTCATTTTCATAGATGATCAGGTATGTTGAAAACAATTATGAATCTTTAAGTCTTCAACTGTTAGTTCTGACCTCAGTTATTTACACGGTAATTATAGACTCCTACAACACCCGCATCTAAGGGTAAAGGGATTTTGCGGCACGACGAGTCTGACGTATCACCAAAAGAGGTACGTTTAAAGTGTTAATTATATGATCCGAATAAAAAACTGCATAATTTAATAATTTAACCGAGTTTATATGATTTTTAGGTACCTTTTCACGGGTCACAACAAGTGAGCCAGAAAATCGTTGGCGTACCACCCAAGAAAAGGGTGCCTACTAGATTTTTCCCTCGATACCGGCAGTGTCTTGAAACAATAGTGGGAACAACAAATTTGATGGATGGTGGTATTCGTCAAATTGATATGGATCAAGGTATTTTTGGTTTTCCTTGCACATAAATAATTGGACATGAGGACGTGGAATAGATTTTCCGTCATAAAGAATTGGGCGTCAGTATTATGCACGCATACATCCGGTAACCCCATCTTTATATTATGTAATTAGCTGAAATCTTTTTTAAACATTTTCAATGAATATACTCTAATATTAATTATGTTTTTATTTAAGGCTGTTATATAACAAATTGATGCGCGGGAATCAATTGTCAAACAGATTCCATTTTGTGTCTTCCTCCCGTGTCAGCGGAGCGACAATTGGTAGGGAACCGGATTCAGTAAGAGAGCACTTAGTCGAAAGATTCATGGCAACTGGCAGTACAGAAAGCTTATATCTTTGATCGTATAATACTATTCCTACAGGGTTAGATTTTCATTCTAAATTCATTTTAATATTTGTAATTTTTGCGTAGAAAAATTTCTTCTAAACTGTTGTTTTAATTTATAGACGTCACTGGTTGTTGGTTGCTATCGATCCTATAAAAGAAGTGGTCTATTATCTGAATTCGGTTGACGGTGATTGGACAAATTATCCGGATATGAAGTTAATGATTGATACGTAAGTGAGATTATTCTAAATATTTATGTGTATTTATGTATTTAATTATTTCTGTGACATTGTTCTAAATATATATTTTATTTTGTTAGAGCGATACAAGTATTCCGGTGTCAAAGAGAAGCTCGGGTACGACGGTCTAAATCAAACAACATTAATTGGATCAAAGTGCAGGTATATTAATTTCCACTATTTTGCTTATAATATTTACGCTATTTGATAAAACAATACAACTATATATTCTTATTTGTTTTTCTATGTAGTGTCCTCAACAGCAAAACGGTATAGATTACGGATACTTCGTTATGCGGTTTATCAAAGAAATCATTCAACTGAATCAAATAGAGATTCCAGTCACGGTATGAATTTATAACTTAGAATTTGTTTTATTATTTATCGGATATTCCATATAATATTTTACTTTTAACTAAATCATGCATATTATGTTTTCTTATGTAGTACTTCGATGAGTACAAATGTGCATATTACACGAAACTTCAGTTGGAAGAAACCAAAGAGGAGTTGTGTCAATATTTTATTGAGCAGAGAATAATATAAGGACTGGTTTAGTTGTTGTTAGGGTTGATTTTGTAAGACTGACTTTGAGTTAGAATACAGATAACAATGGTTTATATATAATTTGATATAGAAACATAATTTATGATTGGTTTTGAGCAATGATAGTTTCTTGTTTATGGTTTCTTGTGTTATACTTGTGTACTAAAGTAGTTGATAGAATAAAATGAATTTAGTGAAAAGTATTGAGTATTGGTTTTGTTATATTGAGTATTGGTTTTGACTCAAACCGTAAACCATGGATAAGACATGGATGTATTCCAATCGATTGTCGAAAGAGTATGAGAACGGGGTATCAGAATTACAATGCATTACCGCTATTTATGAATTACAGGTTATGGCAAACAATGCAGGTATATGAATGATATAAATAATACCTCTAAAAAAAACACCCTATGAAAGCGCTTTTTGGAGAAAAGCGCTTTCATAGGTAGACCTATGACAGCGCTTTTTCACATAAAGCGCTTTCATAGGTAGACCTATGACAGCGCTTTTCCAAGAAAAAGCGCTGCTAAAAGACAACCTATGAAAGATTTTTTCCAAAAAAAGCGCCACCAATGAAAGCGCTTTTTCATAAAAAAGCGCTGCCAAAAGCCTACTTAAGAGAACGCTTTTTAGAAAAAGCGCTTCCATAAGGGTACTAAAGAGAGCGCTTTAAAGAAAAAGTGCTGCCATAAGGGTACTTAAGAGAGCTCTTTTTAGAAAAAGCGCTGTCATAAGTAGACCTATGAGAGCGCTTTTCATTAAACAAAAAGCGCTGCTAAAACCTTTAGCAGCGCCACCTTAGAAAGCGCTTTTAAAGGCCAAAAAAAGCGCTTTCGTAGGTCTTTTTTGGCGTAGTGTATGACAAATTGATGCGCGGGAATCAATTGTCAAACAGATTCCATTTCGTGTCTTCCTCCCGTGTCAGCGGAGCGACAATTGGTAGGGAACCGAATTCAGTAAGAGAGCACTTAGTCGAAAGATTCATGGCAACTGGCAGTACATAAAGCTTATATCTTTGGACGTATAATACTATTCCTACAGGGTTAGATTTTCATTCTAAGTTCATTTTAATATTTATAATTTTTGCGTAGAAAATTTTCTTCTAAACTGTTGTTTTAATTTATAGACGTCACTGGTTGTTGGTTGCTATCGATCCTATAAAAGAAGTGGTCTATTATCTGAATTCGGTTGACGGTGATTTGACAAATTATCCGAATATGAAGTTAATGGTTGATACGTAAGTGAGATTATTCTAAATATTTGTGTGTATTTATATATTTAATTATTTCTGTGACATTGTTTTAAATATATATTTTTATTTTGTTAGAGCGATACAAGTATTCCGGTGTCAAAGAGAAGCTCGGGTACGACGATCTAAATCAAACAACATTAATTGGATCAAAGTGCAGGTATATTAATTTCCACTATTTTGCTTATAATATTTATGCTATTTGATAAAAGAATACAACTATATATTCTTATTTATTTTTCAATGTAGTGTCCTCAACAGCAAAACGGTATAGATTGCGGATACTTCGTTATGCGGTTTATCAAAAAAATCCTTCAACTGAATCAAATAGAGATTCCATTCACGGTATGAATTTATAACTTAGGATTTATTTTATTATTTCTCGGATATTTCGTATAATTTTTTACTTTTAACTAAATCATGCATATTATGTTTTGTCATGTAGTACTTCGACGAATACAAATGTGCATATTACACGAAACTTCAGTTGGATGAAATCAAAGAGGAATTGTGTCAATATTTTATTGAGCAGAGAATCATATAAACTTTAGTTGTTGTTAGGGTTGATTTTGTAAGACTGATTTTGAGTTATAATGCTGATAACAATGGTTTTTATATATTTTGAGGTACAAAAATGGTGTATATATATTTTGGATTACAATGGTATACAATGCATTACCGCGGTTTATGAATTACAGGTTATGACAACTGGTTTATATAAATAATATGCTGCAAACAATGCAGCTATATGAATTATATAAATTATACCTCTAAAAAAAACACCCTATGAAAGCGCTTTTTCAAGAAAAACGCTGCCTTAGGTAACCTATGAAAGCGCTTTTTCACAAAAAGCGTTGTCTAAGGTAAACATATGACAGCGCTTTTTCAGGCAAAAGCGCTGCTAAAAGACCACCTATGAAAGCGTTTTTCCAGAAAAAAGCGTTTCTAAAAGCCTACCTAAGATAGCGATTTTCCAGAAAAAAACGTTGCTAAAAGAAAACTTATGAGAGCGCTTTTCCAGAAAAAAGCGCTGCCTTAGGTAGACCTATGAAAGCGCTTCTTCATAAAAAAGCACTGCCAAAAGCCTACTTAAGAGAGCGCTTTTCATTAAACAAAAAACGCTGCTAAAACCTATAGCAGCACCACCATAGAAAGCGCTTTTAAGCGCTTTTAAAGGCAAAAAAAAGCGTTTTCGTTAGTCTTTTTTGGCGTAGTGCTTCCCCACTAGGCAACTTTTTTTTTTCTCTCTTAGAAATATTCATAACTTCACTCACGCTAAAACCTCATCCAAAATGTTTCTTCCTGCTAAACCAAACTGACAACAACTTTCCTCAATCTTAGAGCTAAGAGTTTGGAAAAGATCTTCTTTCCTCAATCTTAGAGCTAAGAGTTTGGAAAAGATCTTAAATGCATCCCACCAAGCAAATCGGTCTAAAGTTGGATAGAGCTTGAGGGCTTTGAATTTTTGAAATAAGAACAATGAAGGATGCAACGCACGTTTTTTGTGAGTCTAGCCTTAGCGTGAAAATCACAAACACACTTGATAACATCCTCCTTGACCACTTCCCAGCCTTTTTTAAGAAACTCAAAACTAAAGTCGTTCGGCCCTAGGATTTTACTATCGTTGCAACACCAAACAACTTCTTTGATATCCTCTTTGGAGAACGACTCTTCTAACATGTTTCTGTCCATATCAGATAAAACATCGAACACTAAACCGTCTAAAATAGGTCTGTTTGCATTGTCTTCTTTGAAAAAACTTTCAAAATGTCTTCTACTTCCTCTTTCACTTATGGAACGCCTTCGACTTAGCCATTGGAGGTTTTAAGCATACTAATGTTTTAATTGTCTTTTTTTTTTATCCTTACTTATTAAATATTTGATGTGATTGAACTTTTTCAATTAATATATAGCTAGCTAAGATTAGAGGAGAACTATAAATAAAGAAGAAAATTATCATAAGACCTGTCTTTATAAATAATGAATATCATAACTATTTTACGCACTACAAAAAAGAAGCTTATTTGCCACGTGAAAATCACGTGGCAAACATCAAAATCACGTGGCAAAATAAAAATAGCGACGTGGAGACTTATGTCACTGGGGAGCCAGTGGCAAGCCATTAGCGACGTGATTCCCACGTCACAAAGTTGTGACCTGGTATTCACGTTGCAACAGCTTTGTTGTAGGGAATATAAAATCTGACATAGCAGCTTTAGTTGCGACGTGAGAATTATTTCACTAATTTGTGACATGATTCCCACGTCGCTACAGGTGACGTTTTTATTTTTTTAAAAATTGTTTAGTAATTATTTTTTATATTAATTAATTTATGTAATAAAATTTAAATAATAAAATTTATATAATAAAATTTAAATAATAAAATTTATATAATAAAATTTATATAATAAAATTTAAATAATAAAATTTATATAATAAAATTTATATATTAAAATTATTAGAATAATAGTATTTTATTTTATATTTCGAATAATAGAATTTTATAAAATAAAGTCATATAATAAAATGTTATATAATTTAATAATTTAAAATGATAAAAATAAATATCTTACATAAATGCAAATATAAAAACGAAATAAATAAAATGTTTTCACGGGGCATCTTCACCCGGATAATTATCAAGATCAAAGTCATCAATTCCGTCATCATCCGGCTGTGTATGATCAGGAACATTTTGATGTCCACCACCTTGCATAAACCGTCTCATCTGCTCCTCCATATCAGATTGCCTCTTCCGCATGATCTCTAACTGCTGCTCCTGCTCTTGCCTCATTGTCGTCATTTGGGCCTCCATTTCGCGTCTCACTTCACTTGCCGCCAATTTTCTTACTGTTTCAAGTTGAACTTGTGTCAGATTCGGTTGACGTGACCCCCCATCTCCATCTCTAAGTCGTTGAAACAGATTACGATCACCAACTCTCAAGCCGACAGCCAAATTTCCTCCCGCAAAAAAACAACCATTAGGCCCTTTTCCATTAACAACCTCATTCCAAATATAGAAATCAACATCACCATTAAGCGGCTCCCCTTCTGCTGACCTATATTGAGGATTGTGTTCCAGAAAACGTGCTAGCAATGTCTGATAATCATCCTACACATACATTAAATAAGACAATTAAAAAAAAAATTACACACACACACACACACACACACACATATATATATATATATTAAATTTATGCTAAATTAAAACATTTATATATTAAATTATACTAAATTCAAATATATTAAAAATTTGTCACGTGATTTTCACAAATCAACTTATGAATTGCCACGTGATTTTCCCGTGGCAATGTATCAGTTGCCACATGAAAATCAGTCACCTGGCAATTTATCAGTTGCCACATGATAATCACGCCACAACTTATAGATTGCCACGTGAAAATAACGTCACTATTTTTGTTATTAACTTAAAAAAAACATAAGTTAAATTACTTACAAAAGCTCTCTTGGTGCGCTCGTCGACAAAACCTCCCGATTTCTTTGTCCGAGTCCTCGTAATCAACTCAATAATCAATGGTGGTCTCCCCATCTCCTTAGTCTAAACAATAAAGTTAAAAATAATTAGTAAAAAATATTATGAATAAAAATATATATAACTTAAAAAATTAGTAATATTTACCATCCGCCGAACATGCTCTGCAGTGCTAATACTTCCAACAGTATTGACACATCCCCCCTTTTCGGATGCCCTCATCTTCTTAAAATTTTCGGATTTGGCCTTGAATTCTGGCGAACCCCAATATGTACGAAGTTCGCCAAAAACCTCTACGCCTATCCAGTTAGGACGGATACCATGCAGCTCATAATTCTCCCTAACCCGCCGCATTATATCAGAAAATCTTCTAGAAGTTCTGCTATAATAGATTTTTTCCATAATTTTCTCATTCAACGGATCCCACACACATTTTTCCTGCAATGTTGTATGACATTAAAATAAAAAGTTAAGTAATTATCATTAAAATGTGACTTAAATAACAATACTAAAAAAATATATTAAATTTACAACTTAAATAAATAACAATACCTTAAATTTTTTAAACCATTCTTCTTTATTTGTAACCTCGCCAAAGTTCTTCCAAGATGATTTATACATCTGCTGGATTATATAATTAATAACCTTGGCAGCCGTCCGACTCGGCGCGAAACTAAACAACAAGATTTTGAATAAACAATATTAATTATAAATTTATACAAAATATTAAAATGAATATGTACTTAAATAAAAGTTTATATAAGAAACTTACTTGCTTCCTTCGGGCCAAATCCAAAACCTCCCGTCAATGACATGAATCTCACTCGGATCATCTCTCTCACGAAGATCAGCTCCATCTATATCATCAGCTACCACATCTGCATCATCGTCAGCCTGTGTAGGACGTGGGGTGCTGGATCCTACAGCCTGTGTGGGATGTGGGGTGCGTGACCCTCCGGTCCGTCTAGGACGTGGGGTGCGGGTTCCTCCAGCCTGTGTGGGACGGGGACTGGGGGATCGTCCAGCCTGTGTCGGACGTGGACTGCTGGGTCCTCCAATGTGTGTGGAGTATGGGGTGCTGGACCCTCCCGCCTGCTGGAAGGATGAAGACATCTGTGTGGGTCCCCCCGTCTGCTGGAATGATGAAGGCACGCCAGTCTGTAGAAATGGAAAACTGGGTCCTCCCCCCGTCTGTTGGAATGATGAGGGGACACCAGTCTGCTGGAAAGATGAAGGCATCTGGGTCGGTGGGAAAGGGAAACTAGATCCTCCCGCATGCTGGAAGGAAGATGGCATCTGAGTCGGTGGGAAAGGAACACTAGATCCTCCCATCTGCTGGAAGGATGACGTCATCTGGGTCGGTGGGAAAGGGAAACTAGATCCTCCCGCATGCTGGAAGGAAGATGGCATCTGAGTCTGTGGGAAAAGGAAACCGGGGCCTCTAGGTGGCACAAAAGATGCAGGTACCCCAGACGGGAATGTATGGGAGGAGAGTAATGGGACAAAACCCTGAGTACTGGCCAGGGACATAGGATCAACCTGACTCTGAGGGGGTGGGCACATGGCTGAGTGAGGAGACTCACATGTTACTACCCTCGGACGCTGAGACTTCTTACCGCTATCCTTATTCTTCGGTGGCATTTTACCTAGTTATATATATTTTCATAAACAAAGATAATAAAGTCATTGACATAAATATATATTCATTGACAAATTCAATATATACATGTTCAATAGATATTCATTAATATTACATTAAGTGATTAATTAATCTAAATCTTAATGCTCGTTATCCATATCATGTTCATCATCCGATGTAATATTGTCCTCAGATTCAAACTCTTCATCATTGTCTTCATCCACATTATCATCAACCAACAATATAGATGCATCAACTTGGAGTCCCTCAACAGTTGTATCAGACAAAGTTGTAATGTCTTCAGCTGCAACCACATCATTAATTTGTTCAACGTCATCAACTTGGTAGGCAGCATCTTCCACTAGATCTCCAGTTTCAATATGACCTGGCGGTTTTGTTTTTATTACAACACACCATCCTCTTTTATGTATTACAAATGAAGGATAAGGAACATAATAAACTTGCCTAACAATATGTGACATTATGAAAGGGTCATATTCTTTGCATCTCCGGTTCATTTGAATCTCGACAGAACCATATGACTTGTCTATCTTTGTGCCTCTAGTTGGATCATACCATTCACAATAAAACAAGACAACTTTATTTTCCGTGTCCAAGTAATTGTATACCAACTCGTAGATATGTTTAACAAATCCATAGAAGTCGTCTTCACCGCCATCTGTAACTCCTTTTACAAAAATACCACTATTTATGGTTTTTTCCCCTTCGGTCCATGCCTCAGTGTGAAATTTATATCCATTCACGAAGTATGTGTGCCAATCATTTGCGCTTTGGATAGGGCCTTCTGCCAAGTTTCTCAAATGGAGTATTTCTGGAGTTAGTGCAAGAACGCTAGACAATGTTTGTTTGAACCATGAGGGAAATTGAGCATGAATGACACCTGATGTTGACTGTATCCCGGTACTATGAAAATAGGCATTGTTAAATTCCCTACAAAAAACACACAATAAGTTTAATAAGTTTGGTATACACACACCATAAGTTTAAAAAGTTTTGGTAAACTTACTCAAGATATGGTTTAACTTCAATGCAGTTGATCAAGACATGGACATGTGCAGATTGCATTTCTTTTTGGGTCAACCAATGCACACCCTTCTTTCCAGAAGGTCGACCTGGAAGCGCAAAGACTGATAAGATGAATTGACTCCTCTGATTGACAATTACAGGATTCCGTATGATTCTAGAAGTTAACATCAAGTGATTGAAATAGTGACTGCAAAAATGTGATGTTTCCCGATGCAAGTAATGTGCATATATAGATCCTTCTACTCTAGCTTTATTTTTTACCGATCTCTTTGAATCACCCATGAACCTTTCAAATGGATACATCCACCTATATTGAACAGGTCCACCAAGATAAGCTTCATATGCAAGATGCACAGGTAAATGTTCCATGGAGTCAAAGAAACCAGGCGGAAATACTTGTTCCAACTTACAAAGAATGAGTGCAATGTTTTGGTCCAACTTAATGATTTCTTCCACTTTTAAAGCTGACGCACAAATATCTCTAAAAAATTGACTAATTTCAGTTAGTGGGTCAAGAACATGTTTGGGTAGCGATCCAAATGCAATTGGTAGCAACTGTTCCATAAAAATGTGACAATCATGACTTTTTATACCATGTAATTTTCCAGTGTTAGGGTCAGCACACCTTGCTAAATTTGATGAATACCCATCGGGCATTCTCAATTCTTTTAACCATCGACAAACCGCTTTAGCTTCTTGGGAAGTCAGACTGAAACAAGCCTTGGGTTTTAATAATTTTCCATTCGGTTGAGGCTTCAACTCCAACTCTCTTCGATTACACAAAATTCCCATGTCTTGCCTGGCCTTCTCATTATCTTTTGTTTTTCCTGTCACATCCATCACTGTGTTAAATACATTATCAAAAAAATTCTTCTCAATATGCATAACATCAAGATTATGGCGCAACAAATTATCTTTCCAATACGGAAGATCCCAAAATATACTTCTTTTTGTCCAATTGTGGGTGACGCCGTATCCTTCAATTCGGCATGCTTTTCCAGTATATGTAAATTTTGGTAGTTCACATACTTGGTTCCATATAACCCCTGGTGGAAATCAAGGCGGAGGCAAATCTTTCTCTCGTACATCTTTTTTAAAATTTGTCTTGTTTCTTCTATATGGATGATTTGCTGGTAGGAATCTGCCGTGACAGTCAAACCATGAGCTTTTCCCACCTTTATCCAACGTAAATGCTTTGGTGTATCCCATGCAATGCGGACAACCCATTTTTCCATGCGTACCCCAACCAGACAACATGCCATATGCTGGAAAGTCATTAACGGTCCACATCAAGGCAGCTCGTAATGTGAAGTTCTGTTTACGGGATATATCATAAGTCCATTCTCCAATCCACATCTTCTTCAAATCATCAATTAAAGGTTGTAAGTACACATCAATTCTGGCTTTTGGACTGTGCGGGCCTGGAATAACACACGTCAAAAACATGTATGGTTTTGTCATGCACATCTCAGGAGGGAGGTTGTAAGGTGTTACAATAACTGGCCAACAAGAATATGCACTTCCTGACGCTTGCACGTATGGGGCAAATCCATCAGAGCATAATCCAAGCCTGACATTTCTAGGTTCTGCAGCAAAATCCGGATGTGTCCGATCAAAGTGCTTCCATGCCTCACCATCAGATGGATGTCGCATAGTGCCAGAACTTGTTTGGTTTGTATGATGCCATGTCATTTGACTTGCACTGTGCATTGAAGCAAACATTCTTTTTAACCTTGGTATTATAGGAAGATAAAACATGGATTTTACTGCTACACGCTTTTGCTTGCTGTTAACGGCTCTACTGCGAACTTGATATCTTGGACTATTACAAAACTTACACTCCTCTAACGATCCATCTTGAGTACCAAACTCATTGTCATAAAACAACATGCAACTGTTAATGCAACAGTCAATCTTTCTTACTTTTAAACCCAACTTCGACACCCACTTCTTTGCATCATAATAACTTGTAGGCAAGTTGTCTTTCATAGCTGTGGAGTCCAACATCATTTTTGCAAAATGTTCCAGACATTGATCAGAAACATTCCAATTTGACTTGGCGGCCAATAATCTCACACACATTGATAGCTTCGAGTCTGACGACCCCTCAAACAACGGCGTATTCATCTCGTTCAATAATTGATAAAATCTTTGCGCTTCCTCATTCGGCAACTCTTCCCCGTCAAAATCTCCAGGTTCATCATATGTCACGTTCACACCAAAAGCATCCTCAACCATGTCACCGATCAAATTAAAGTTCTCCTCATACTCCATAACCGGTCGACTACTTGAAGCATGTGTGTTGCTAGTCTCTGGTACATTAACCGGTAGTTCTTCACCATTATACGTCCAAACCCAATAATTTTCAATGAATCCCCTTCTATGCAGATGACGTGTTACTTCCTCTGGGTCACTAATTATTGGTCTACATTCACATTTAAGACAGGGACACCTAACCCCTCCTTCGCTTCGACAATAATCCTGAGCAAACGCCCACTTAATAAACCCATCAACTCCTACTATAAAATTGGGTTTAAGTCCACTTCTTCCTGGATATGTTCTATCGTACATCCAACTGCGATAATACCGATAATATTCTATACTGCACATTTATACAATCATTGTCTTTTTCATTAGAAATATTAATCAACTTAATAATATTATTCTTAAACTATTTAATAATATTCATAAAAATATAAATTTTGCTTTTTTATAAATATACAACATATAAATAAATATTCAAATGTAAAATATATAATTTTTTATTACATAACAATAATATCAAAAAACAATAATATAACATATTTACTTTTTATTATATATACAACAATAATATTAGAAAACAAATAATGTAACATATATACTTTTTATTATATATATAACAATAATATTAAAATAATAATATAATATATATACTCTTTTTTTAATTATGTTTTTTATAAATTCTTATTTTAATATATAATTTTTTTTTCATATCTTTAACATATAAATAAAAAAATAAAACTATTATAATAAATATAATATACATTTTTGTTTTTAAATATGTTATTAAATTTATGTGTTAACATATATATATATACATCTATAAAAAATAAGACTTTTAATTTTATGTTTTCTAAAAAATTTTATTACCAGTACATATACTACTAACAAAATACATATACTTCCTAACCACAAAATACACATACCACTAATCTATATAATACATATAAAATCTTTAAAAAAATGCATAAATACCTCTATATAATTTCTTCACTAAATTTGCTTCTTCTTGGGTAGCTCTTGGTGTTCTTCTTCAAATTTCTCTACAAATAATGAACAAATGAACAAATACCCTTTTTAATATTTCTTTCCAGTATAATAAATAATGAACAAACGAAATAAACATTTATCAAAATATGAATACCTTATTTTTCTTCAACAATTTGGGATGGAGGAAATTTGATTCGGGAATTTGGGTTTGAGAGGGAGAAGAATGGGTTTGAGAGGAAGAAGAAAGGAAGAGGAAAGGAAGAAGAAAGGAAGAGGAAAGCAAAACAACGCTATTGTAACGGATGAAAATTTTGGAGATGTAAAGTCAAGTAGCGACGTGACTGTCACGTCGCAACATTGCCACGTGATAATCACGTCGCAACACTAAACAGAAAAATTATTCTCTTTCCCACTCTGCAACCCTGTCATCAACAGACTTAATTTTCCCCCTTTAATATAGCAACGTGGCTATCACGTCGCTACCAAAATTCAAATTTCCCCCTTCTGTAGCGACGTGTAAGACACGTCGCCTATGTTTTTACTTTACAACGTTCTCTGATTTGCTTTATTTGTCATTAAAATATATTAGCGACGTGATAACCACGTCGCTACTACTCACGTGATATCCACGTCGCTAATATATGTCGCTGGGGACATATATACGTCACTAATATAAACACTTTTAAAGGCCAAAAAAAGCGCTTTCGTTAGTCTTTTTTGGCGTAGTGCTTCCCCACTAGGCAACTTTTTTTTTCTCTCTTAGCAATATTCATAACTTCACTCACGCTAAAACCTCATCCAAAATGTTTCTTCCTGCTAAACCAAACTGACAGCAACTTTCCTCAATCTTAGAGCTAAGAGTTTGGAAAAGATCTTCTTTCCTCAATCTTAGAGCTAAGAGTTTGGAAAAGATCTTATAAATGCATCCCACCAAGCAAATCGGTCTAAAGTTGGATAGAGCTTGAGGGCTTTGAATTTTTGAAATAAGAACAATGAAGGATGCAACGCACGTTTTTTGTGAGTCTAGCCTTAGCGTGAAAATCACAAACACACTTGATAACATCCTCCTTGACCACTTCCCAGCCTTTTTTAAAAAACTCGAAACTAAAGTCGTTCGGCCCTAGGATTTTACTATCGTTGCAACACCAAACAACTTCTTTGATATCCTCTTCGGAGAACGACTCTTCTAACATGTTTCTGTCCATATCAGATAAAACATCGAACACCAAACCGTCTAAAATAGGTCTGTTTGCATTGTCTTCTTTGAAAAAACTTTTAAAATGTCTTCTACTTCCTCTTTCACTTATGGAACGCCTTCGACATAGCCATTGGAGGTTTTAAGCATACTAATGTTTTAATTGTCTTTTTTTTTATCCTTACTTATTAAATATTTGATGTGATTGAACTTTTTCAATTAATATATAGCTAGCTAAGATTAGAGGAGAACTATAAATAAAGAAGAAAATTATCATAAGACCTGTCTTTATAAATAATGAATATCATAACTCACTACAAAAAAAAAACAATTTTTGGCAGCGCATCTACGAAAGCGCTTTTAAGAGAAAGCGCTTTCGTAGCCTTTAAAAAAAATTCGCTTAAAAAAAGCGCTTTTATAGGGTTTCCTACGAAAGCGCTTTTCAGAAAACGCTTTCATAGGTATTTGAAATATCTAACCTACGAAAGCGCTTTTGAAAAGCGCTCTTATAGGTGGCCCTATAAAAGCGCTTTTGAAAAGCGCTCTGAAAGGGGGACCTACGAAAGCGCTTTCTAAAGCGCTCTTATATGGGGGGCATACGAAAGCGCTTTTTACCTCAAAAGCGCTCTCATATGGGGGGCATACGAAAGCGCTTTTAAAAGCGCTTTCGTAGGTTGTTTTTATAATTAAATTAAAAATCCCTAAATCTGATATTTGCCCTCAGATTCGTTCGTTCAGTCTTCTTCATTTCTTCGTCTTCTTCATTTCTGCCGTCTTCGTCGCCGCCGCCGTTCATTCCGTCTTCTTCAGTCGTCGCCGCCGTTCGTTCCGTCTTCTCAATCTTGGTAAGTTTCTTCTTCTTCCATTATCTTCTTCCATTATCTGTTCATCTTATATTAAACAAAAACCTACATCCTGAACAAGCTTAACCTACATTTTCTGTTTCGCCTTAAATTGGTTCAATGAAATTCATTGTTGTGTTCTTGGGAGTTTTGGGCTAGCTTTTCTTCCAGTATTGATTATGAGTAATGTTTAAGGAGGGATGGTAAATGTTGCTTCCACGGCCAAGGTTTAGTTCCAGTTAACCATAGAATTAATTATTAGATTTGGACGGTTCAGATTGGCTTATGCATGATAACTTTGGGTATTGGCTGCGTGAAAATGGGGTTTATTGGGGATAGTTAGTCTCATTGTTAGATGGTATGATTATTTTTATTAAGGAGTGGAACAAGGACATATTTGGAAAACATTTGTTTATAAGGTGATGATGATAATTAGGAATGAAATTATGTTGGATGTTCATGAGTTAGGTTAAACTTTGGATTGTTGAATTGAACAAAGTTTTAATTTCATGAGTAAATTTGACATTAAATTGAATATTGGGGTGTGATTCTTGAAGTTGACTTGTTAAACAATTATATGATTCTTGAATTGTGTTGAACTTTGTTCTTGAAAATTCATGATATATTTGAATCATTGAATATGCATAAGTCTTGATTTCTTGAACAGTGTAAAAAGGATGAAAAGAGGAATAGGTTGATTGATGAGTATCTTTGTTTTAGAACAAGATTCTAGAGTATAAATGTTAGATTCATGTTAGTTCATGGCTGTTGGTATCTGTTGTACCCCAAAATTTGCCCTCCCACATTCATCAAGAAATTGCCAAATCAAGGTCACAAAATTCCCCAAGGGTTGTGCAGCTCAACTGTCTCCTAGACAGTCAAAACTAGGGTTTGAGTTCTGGTCAAGCAAATGAACTTTTCAAAGGCCCAATCAAGTCTCATATGCCTACAAATGTGGTCAAGCATCCTCATGACAAGTTTCAAGGCATTCAGCTCAAAATTGCACAGTCAAAACCCTAGATTGCACTACAGTCAACTGTAGGGGCAAAATGGTCATTTGACAGTCAAAAGTTCAAATTTTTGGTCAACATATCATTTTGAAGCCACAAACATCATTTGATCAATGCTTGATCATGATTCTCAAAATTTGGCTCGGAAATCATCAAAGATGCAAAAGTTGCTATATTTGGACAGCTGAAAAAGTCAACTGAAATTGACCAGGGCATAACTTTCACATGGATTATCAGAAAAATTCCATCCAAAGCTCATTTTGAAGAGAAAGACATTTCCTACAATTCATCTTCATGTTCCAAGTCCAAGAAATGCTCTCACAAAAAGTTATCAATTTCAACATTATAGGTCATTTTCAAAAGTCAACAAAAAGTGACTTTAAGTCAAAGACCATAACTTGAGATTGGTAAATCAAAATGACATGGGACCAAAGGCATTGGTTAAAGGACTCAAAGACCTTTCCAAAATGTCCAAGAACATGTGAAAAGCTTAAAAATTGACCAAGTTATGCCTTGTGGAAGTTGGGAAATTTTTAAGAATTTTGAAAAGTCAACATTGATGCAAAAGGCCTAAAAATGCAAATGGGCCCAATTTTCTTCCAAGTTTCTTCATGCCAAGCCTATGCACGACCATTAGGCCCAAAGGGAAGTATTTTCATATTTCTTAATTATTTATTTGAATTTATATCAATATTAATTCATTTAAATTATTTTAATATGTGAAAAATATAAAATTGACCTAAACAAATCTTTTTATGCATGATTTGGACTTGAGATTTCGTGCACATGCTGATATAGAAGGTTTTGGCTTGATTGAAACCTAATTGACACAAGAACCATGAAAAAAGATTCAAAAAAGATCTTGTGAAATCAAATCTTCAAAAATCATTATGGCCATGGATTTTGTTCAATGTTTTTGACCTAAATCGTTCCTTACATATACAAGAACAAGACCTAATACCAAGGAGACGGCAAGCTGCGCATAAACAAGCTTTGACAAATTGAAAATTCTCTTTAAAAACTCAAACACTAAAATCAACCTTAGAGGTCGATTGAAGCTTCAATTTTCGTCTCATCATCATCCTGAAGCATCACTGAATACTCCTCAATCATTAACATCAACTAAAGCACTAAGAATCGTTGGTTAGAACTCACACTGCAAAGCGATTTTTTTGAAATCATATACCACGAATCATACATCTTTTGCATTTTTTGTTTATGAATTCTTGTTTCTCATGATGTTCTAAAGCTAACCATACTAACTAATTTTATTTTTGAGCAATATACGTGAATCTGCCATGAACGGTCTTTAGGGTTTCAGGAACTCAAAAAGGGGGTTTCCCAATACAAGTAAAATTAGGCCATCTCAATACCACCGTTGCGTTCAGCATGCCAAGACGAGGAGATTCGTGCATTCGCGAACAATTTATATCCACCCACCGTCTAATCGCTATTTTCTTATAGGTGGTATACAGCAACGCGTTAAAACCGTTGCCATATTGTTTTTATTTTCAGGCACGCGAAGAAGACAACTCCGTGGCACGCAGGGATTGGTTACATTCGAATTTGCGCGCGGTTTCAGATCACTAACCCATTTTATTTTATATTGATTACTCGTTATTATATATTAAAAGAATTCAAAGTGGCTCAGTGGCAGGTATAGAGGCGTGCAATCTCCAAGACCTGGGTTCGAACCCCAGGTCTTACAAATCTTCATATTATTTTTCCAACGAAACTCCTATGCGTTTCAGTAATGTAGGCGTATGATGTACCATCACCATCCAACCACACAGGTGTCCAAGGGAATCAGATCAAAGGCTTAAGTCTGAGGAATATGCTACACTTGGTCAAAGGCATTACACTTGATTGGAAAGGTCAACGAATTCACAAATAATTGGGCCAGGCTTCTCAAATCAGCACCTCCTTATTTGGGGCTACACCCCACACTGGTTTGCATTTTTTATATTTTTCTTCTTACCTTTTACTTTTATTGTTTTATTTATTTTATTGTCTTAATTTAATTAACTTATTTTTCTACAAAATATAAAACATTAAAAATACAAAAAAGACAAAAAATACATTTTTTATTTTATTATTGCCATGAATAAATTAGAATGTAAATTGTTTAGTTTAATTAGGTTTTAATTTTAATTCCTTTCTAATAAAAATCCAAAACATGTAGAATTAGGTTAATTGATAGTTTTAATGTCTTTTTAATTTTTACTTCTCACAATACTATTTATTTATTATTTTATTTTTATAATTAAAAATTGTACATAAATAAATTAGGGTTTAATTTAGATCATATTTTAATTCTTTCTTAATAATTAAAAAATATTAGAATTAGGGTTTGCTGTTTAATTTCAATTAATTTCTTTTTTCATTAAATCTTAAAAAACACCAAAATATCATTTTCATTTAATTTTTCATTTTTTAATTCCTTATTAATTTTAATCATTTAATTTTTAATTGTTTATTTTAATTCATTAATTTAATTATTTTTGCAAAAGGGTCCAACGCCCTAGTTTTGTTTTAATTATTTTCTTTTGCGCATTTACTTTATTGCTTAATATAATTCTGTAAATCTCCCAAAGCCATGTAACTTTATTGTTCGCACTTTTATTTATCGCTTTATTTATTTTCCGCTAAATCGGGTCCGGTTTAATTTTGGCGATGTGGACCCGCGCCTTTGTAATAGTTTAGGAATTTTATCTTTCCGCACTTTTTAACTGTTAAACAAAGCATGCAAGAATGAATGGACTTAAATAAAATCAAGCGTAGAAAACCAATAACATGACAAGACAAATACAAATGAAAACGACACACAAATCGCACACACCACCCCTAGGGTACGCCTCACTGTTGCCTTGCCTCGAAAGGTGATCGTCGAGTAGAGGATGTCTTAGTAAGTCCTCATGATCCGGGAACCTGGCATGAGGGTAGCTTCTAAGGTGTCTTCCCATTGCTCTGGTGATCACCATGTCCCTACAACCTCGAATTGACCCGAACACCTCCAACGGTGGTGCTACCTACCTCTCAATGGTGGGATGGCACTACTTTAAAGGACATCTACACAGACGAATTCCTTAGGGTAGGTAGGTTCTCAAGGATACTTGCTCTAATCTCAAAACAAACTCAAAAGACTTTTCACACTGACACATTTTCAAAAGCTTTCAAAGCGAACTTTTCAAACACTCTGACGTATGAGTCGATCTGAAATTTTTCAAAGAAACTTTTAAACCCACATTTGAAAAGCAAACAAAACATTTTGAAAACACATTGAGCAAGTATCTAAGAGCCCATGGATAACCATGGATAGAAAGGGTGCTAACACCTTCCCTTTCTATAATCTACCTCCCGAACCGAGAGCAATCTCTATAAGGAATTTTTCTGTGCTTTTGTCCTTTCCATTTGGAGAAAATAAAAGACGGTGGTGACTCTTGCTTCCGCGACATTTCGCGAACCAGCATTAAACAGTCAGTTCCAGATCCACCGATCACAGAACTGGCGACTCTGCTGGGGAACGAACCCTTAAAGTGAGGTGTACCTTAGGGCTAGCTTACAACTATGTTTTCAATTGTCTTCTTTGCTTGCTTTATTATTGTGGGTTGCTTGGGAGTTCTATAGATCCTAACCCGGATCTGGGGGATACCTTTCTTAGAAAGTAGCAACAAGGCTGTGAGGGAACTGTGCGGGGTATACCGACATGGTTGAAACAGTCTGCTACGTTGATGTGGCGCTTTGGTGTGTACCGGTAACCCTTGAGTTCAGTCAAGGAGAGTACGGGGCCTCCGCGCGGTGTCGTGAAGCATCAACAGACCTTAGGAACCTTAATTGAACTATCTTGGCCTCTTTAGGGTAGTGAGATAACTGACTTTGGTGCAGTCCGAGGTTGGTTGATACTCGATACTACGCTCAATTGAGGGTTGCTTTCCTGGAATATTTCGGTCGCCAGTTCAGTGGCTAAATCGAAACGATGAACAATGAAAGCAATCCCGTGATATTGGGAACCTTAGAACCCGGTTACTTTGATTAGGACAGGTTGAACCCACCAACTTCAAGAGGGTAATACCCAGACCCCATGCTGGCCCAAACCCTAAGGGTCTCTTTTGTGACTTGCGTGCCTTCATACTTGACTACTTGCATGTTTGTTATCTGACCCTTGATGCCTTGCAGGTTTTGTTCATAGTCCTTAATTGGGACTTATAACAAGGTGTACTAACCACTTGCAGGTCCTGTTTATAGTCCTTAACTAGGACTCATGACAGGTTTACCAAATTTCTTGCAGGTCTTGTTTATAGTCCTTAACTAGGACTCATGACAGGTTTACCAAACTTCGTGCAGGTCTTGTTTATAGTCCTTAACTAGGACTCATGACAGGTTTACCAAACTTCGTGCAGGTCTTGTTTATAGTCCTTAACTAGGACTCATGACAGGTTTACCAAATTTCTTGCAGGTCTTGTTTATAGTCCTTAACTAGGACTCATGACAGGTTCGCCAAATTTCTTGCAGGTGTTGTTTATAGTCCTTAACTGGGACTCATAACAGGGTATTACTAGATCTCTTGCAGGTTTTGTTTATAGTCCCTAATTAGGACTCATAACAAAGTATACTGAATTTCTTGCAGGGTCTGTTTATAGTCCTTAATTGGGACTCATAGCAGGGTTTACCTACATCACCCCATGCATAGCATGACATCATACCATTGCATACCATTGCATACATCCTAACCCATTTCAAGGATCTCAAGGGTCTGTGATGCAGGTCATGATGAATCAAGCATCTAGCAAGGGGCAAAGAGGATCTATTTTCCTCTAGCCAAGGTTGTCAGAGGCTATGACCCACTGGATATGGTGAGCCTATGACCCTTGAAGAAGGACTCTCAACAACATGCAGTTCCTTCAATCAAGCTACGAATTCAAATTCTAACAAATCTTCTTGTTTACCCCGCGAGGTCCTTGAAAACATTGCATACATGTCATACTCATCATTGCATTACAGGTATCCCTTTTGCAGGTCACTTACCATCTTCGCTGTTTATTTCAGCAATGGCTTTCCAACCAGACAACCAAGATCTCCGTACTCAGAACGCCCAACTGCGAGAAATGTTCTTGAACCTATCCCAGGGGCAAGAAGAAATAAAGACTCTCCTCACCAGGAACTTGACCTTAGGGAATGCAGGGGGCATCAGGAATGATCAGCTGGAAGGGCTACAAATTGAGTTGGCAACCATGAAGATCCAAATGATGGGGCAGTTGGTGGGCCAAATGACTCTCATTCAGGACTTAGCTCAAAAACAAGAAGAGCTCCGGGTCCTCGTCACCAAGCTGCTTCAAAATAATCCAGTAGGGCAAACAGCCAAGGTGGAAGCTCCAGCCATCATTCAACCACATGCGGGGCAAGAAGACAAAGGAAAATCTCCTCAGCTTGCTTCAGGGTCACGAGCCCAGCCTCAACGGGGTAGTCAACGTAAACGAAATGCGCCCGGAAGACATTTCTCGGAGACTGATATACCCTCATCCTTTATACTGAAGCGCTTGCTAGAGGTCAATCTGATCACTCTAAAGGACCCTCCCAAGAATCCCAACAGGACAGCTCCAAGGTATAACCCCGACGCCCACTGCGCTTATCATTCAGACAGCCCGGGGCATGCTACAGACGACTGTTGGACCTTGAAGAACAAAATTCAGGATTTGATTGACGAAGGGGTGATAGAGTTCATGCCGGATGGCGAGATGAAAATCTTCCGCTGAGAATTCTCCATCTGGGATAGCTATCTCAAACTAGAAATTTTTGTTCATTAGGATTTTTCAAGTTGTAATTCCCTTTTGATTATTCAAACATTTGTTCATTGTTAAACGTTGTTATTTCATTAATGCATCGCATACGTCTGTTTTGAAGCAATATATTCGTATTCACTAAATGCAAATTATCTTCATATTTTTCTTGATGTCAACTCTTGATCTAAAAATTCTAAAGCCTCTTGAGGGAGGATGACGAAAACGATACCACGATCTTTACAGTATGCTTTTGAACAGACCCCGCTGATGAGGTACAGGCATTGTTTCAATTCCTAAACACTGGAGTTATAAGGATGATAATCCCTCGTCAACCCCTCAGAGCCAAAGAAGTAGGAGTTTTTATTTTCGAAAATCAAAACCCTTAATCATAACCTGGGGCAGGGTAGTCTTCTCAGTTGATCCAAATGCATAACGAATGGCACCAAGGAAATCTTTACAAAACGAAGAAAGACAGTGATGGTTCAGAACAATCAAAAGGACAGGCAGTCATCATCAAAATCATAAACGAAAAACCCAAAAAGTCTAAACCTACAAAGGGGACTTATGAAATTGGGGCATCCCGCTGACTGTAAATTCAAAAAGAAACAGTTCAGGCAAAAAACAGGGGTAACAAAAAGAAAAAAGAGGTCCTACAAACCCTCAGCAAAAAAGGAAATGACTGCCTATTCAAAATAAGTTATCAACATCCGAATCATCACCGGAAAATCAGAGCAAAGACTCAAACAAGGTCTAACGTATGATCAACTGAGTTTAGGCTTGGAGAACATCACGAAGAGCGGGTGGGTACAAATAATTTGAGCCTTTATCCTTTGTTTCTTAAACCGTGAACCAGGCCACGTTATAACCCTAAAAAGTCCTAGCTGAAGCATGGGTTAGTTCGAAAGCATACTGTTACGAAAGGTATCCTGACTCCTGAAGGCCTACGACAAATACGGAGTTGACATCATGTTTTACAAACATTAATTTGTTTTATGAAAAAAAGAATGCATTTTCAAAATCTTCAGGACAGACATAGGCTTTGCATTTTTAACATAACTTTGTTTGCATATGACTTTTTGTTTGAACAGTATAGAAGTTCGCACGACGAATGCCTAATGAACAGAAGTACCTCCAATCAAGGGGCATGGCATGACTATTGTCCATCATCTGGGGCAGTTAAGTCAAGATTCGGAGAATCTCTCAGAGGCCATATAGCCTGGGGCAAATCTCCTCCTGAGTCACTTGGGGCATTCCAACAACGAATCTTGCCTGATCAAATCCCTTGTGGTGGCATGGCAAAATACTTCTAACAGGGGCAACTCCCTACATTTTAAGAGCACGGACATAGTCGAAAAAATACTGCGCACAATCAAAGACCCGCTAGGTTGACATACCTAGGCAAAAATAAGGGCTTCCCGGCGAACCAAAAGGGTTCGGGCAAAATAAAGGGATGAAATGAAAAATCTGTACACCCGGCAAGTCGAAAACCTGAAAAGGCGGCTTGGGCAAAAATGGGTATCCTGGTGGACTGAAAACCCTAAAGGGGGGTCCAGGCAAAAGTTAGGGATTAAAGTGTACGACTATGTCCCGTCTTCTTGTCATCTGTCTGCCAGAAGAAGGTTTATCTCTCAACAACTAGCATCCCACAAGTGCCTCCCCCATAGAAACTGGGGCAATAAAGGTTGGTCTGAGCAGTCTGATTGTTCTCCAAAGTATCAGGGTAGGTCCTGTTTAACCAATACAGTCCAATACTCCCCCCAGAAGAGTCCAATCCAGCTTCACCAACAAAGTTGGAAGTCATATCCCTCAAGCAGTAAGCTTATCCCCTCGCGGAGCACGAACGCGTCGTCCCAGCTTGATTTAAAGAGTTATTTCCGTAGCAGGATATAACTGGGTTATCCTCAGCCAAAAGCCACGGAAAGAGCGTCCTCGGCAAAGTATCTTCCTACCCCCAGCGAAGTCTATCAACACTTCCAGCACAACAAGGATGTCCCCAGCATAACTCATCAACGGTATCCCCAGCGGAGGTATCTTCATCAACTCAGCAAAGCATCTCCCCACAGAGTATTTCTTCCCAGCATGGTCGCTAGAATATCTTTTCTCCCCGCAGAATCTTTCATTCGCCAAGTTTATTCCCCAATGGAGTCATCTTCTCCTACCGGTATACTTGCAGCTATCCTCCCCAGCGAAAGCAAAGCTATTTTTCAACGTCAGCCCAGGATGCGACTTCCCGGCACCCGTCAAGGATTTATTTTCCCTAGACAAAAACATACATTCATAAAACGTCACATACATCATTATAGCATGCCTATGCATCATACTACACGAATCTCATTGATTTTTAAGACATACAGTTCATGCATCATGATTTTGCATACAATTATGTTTTGCCTTTCAGGAAAAAGATCAATACAAAAACGATTATTATCAACTAATGCAATTCTTTCTAGATATAGTTTCGGATGTAAACCCAGCGATGGTGACGTTCTGATACTGCTTCCAGATTTCCTCCCGGATATAGTTTCAAATGTAAACCAGATATGGTGACGTTCTGATACTGCTTCCAGAAGTCCTTTTTCAGATGTTTCCCTCTCCGGCATGAGCGTGAGGTGATATTCTCTTATGGTCCCCTCTCCAACGGCGTGTGAGGTGGTAATTCCTTCTTCAGATGTTTCCCTCTCCGGCATGAGCGTGAGGTGATATTCTCTTATGGTCCCCTCTCCAACGGCGTGTGAGGTGGTAATTCCTTTTCCAGATGTTTCCCTCTCCGGCATGAGCGTGAGGTGATATTCTCTTATGGTCCCCTCTCCAACGGCGTGTGAGGTGGTAATTCCTTCTTCAGATGTTTCCCTCTCCGGCATGAGCGTGAGGTGATATTCTCTTATGGTCCCCTCTCCAACGGCGTGTGAGGTGGTAATTCCTTCTTCAGATGTTTCCCTCTCCGGCATGAGCGTGAGGTGATATTCTCTTATGGTCCCCTCTCCAACGGCGTGTGAGGTGGTAATTCCTTCTTCAGATGTTTCCCTCTCCGGTATGAGCGTGAGGTGATATTCTCTTATGGTCCCCTCTCCAACGGCGCGTGAGGTGGTAATTCCTTCTTCAGATGTTTCCCTCTCCGGCATGAGCGTGAGGTGATATTTCCCTTCAGATAATAATTTCCTATAGTTCCCTCTCCAACGGTGAGTGAGGTGACTCCCTTTGAGATTATAATGTCCTTTGGTTCTCTTCCTGACACTACGAAGATGGTAATTCTCACCAAGATTTTCTCAACGAGCGTTGTTGAGGTTGAAATCATTCAGGATTCTCTTACCATTCATGCTAAGGCAGTAACCATCCCTGGTTCATTCATCAGCGTTTGAAGTTCCAGACTCAGCTCCTATAAACCAATCAGGACATATCTATATCAAGCATCTAAAATCAGCTCCTGCGACGTGTCAGGTACTCATTTTTCTGTTTTGCAGGTATGCAGGTTCTCGCTAAGGAATCTCCTACGCAATCAACACCCGGATGGCATCTATAAGCCCATCATCCTATCCAAGCAACCTCTAAATGGCATCCATAAGCCCATTCCCCCACCATCACTGCTACTATGTGAGCGCAAATTTCTGGGCACTTTAGTGTTCAATCATCTTCTACCCTCGGATTACGAAAGGCACGTCTGCCAATCTGCATCCTCAGGCCTAAGAAGATTGAACAGGGGCAACTGTTGTACCCCAAAATTTGCCCTCCCACATTCATCAAGAAATTGCCAAATCAAGGTCACAAAATTCCCCAAGGGTTGTGCAGCTCAACTGTCTCCTAGACAGTCAAAACTAGGGTTTGAGTTCTGGTCAAGCAAATGAACTTTTCAAAGGCCCAATCAAGTCTCATATGCCTACAAATGTGGTCAAGCATCCTCATGACAAGTTTCAAGGCATTCAGCTCAAAATTGCACAGTCAAAACCCTAGATTGCACTACAGTCAACTGTAGGGGCAAAATGGTCATTTGACAGTCAAAAGTTCAAATTTTTGGTCAACATATCATTTTGAAGCCACAAACATCATTTGATCAATGCTTGATCATGATTCTCAAAATTTGGCTCGGAAATCATCAAAGATGCAAAAGTTGCTATATTTGGACAGCTGAAAAAGTCAACTGAAATTGACCAGGGCATAACTTTCACATGGATTATCAGAAAAATTCCATCCAAAGCTCATTTTGAAGAGAAAGACATTTCCTACAATTCATCTTCATGTTCCAAGTCCAAGAAATGCTCTCACAAAAAGTTATCAATTTCAACATTATAGGTCATTTTCAAAAGTCAACAAAAAGTGACTTTAAGTCAAAGACCATAACTTGAGATTGGTAAATCAAAATGACATGGGACCAAAGGCATTGGTTAAAGGACTCAAAGACCTTTCCAAAATGTCCAAGAACATGTGAAAAGCTTAAAAATTGACCAAGTTATGCCTTGTGGAAGTTGGGAAATTTTTAAGAATTTTGAAAAGTCAACATTGATGCAAAAGGCCTAAAAATGCAAATGGGCCCAATTTTCTTCCAAGTTTCTTCATGCCAAGCCTATGCACGACCATTAGGCCCAAAGGGAAGTATTTTCATATTTCTTAATTATTTATTTGAATTTATATCAATATTAATTCATTTAAATTATTTTAATATGTGAAAAATATAAAATTGACCTAAACAAATCTTTTTATGCATGATTTGGACTTGAGATTTCGTGCACATGCTGATATAGAAGGTTTTGGCTTGATTGAAACCTAATTGACACAAGAACCATGAAAAAAGATTCAAAAAAGATCTTGTGAAATCAAATCTTCAAAAATCATTATGGCCATGGATTTTGTTCAATGTTTTTGACCTAAATCGTTCCTTACATATACAAGAACAAGACCTAATACCAAGGAGACGGCAAGCTGCGCATAAACAAGCTTTGACAAATTGAAAATTCTCTTAAAAAACTCAAACACTAAAATCAACCTTAGAGGTCGATTGAAGCTTCAATTTTCGTCTCATCATCATCCTGAAGCATCACTGAATACTCCTCAATCATTAACATCAACTAAAGCACTAAGAATCGTTGGTTAGAACTCACACTGCAAAGCGATTTTTTTGAAATCATATACCACGAATCATACATCTTTTGCATTTTTTGTTTATGAATTCTTGTTTCTCATGATGTTCTAAAGCTAACCATACTAACTAATTTTATTTTTGAGCAATATACGTGAATCTGCCATGAACGGTCTTTAGGGTTTCAGGAACTCAAAAAGGGGGTTTCCCAATACAAGTAAAATTAGGCCATCTCAATACCACCGTTGCGTTCAGCATGCCAAGACGAGGAGATTCGTGCATTCGCGAACAATTTATATCCACCCACCGTCTAATCGCTATTTTCTTATAGGTGGTATACAGCAACGCGTTAAAACCGTTGCCATATTGTTTTTATTTTCAGGCACGCGAAGAAGACAACTCCGTGGCACGCAGGGATTGGTTACATTCGAATTTGCGCGCGGTTTCAGATCACTAACCCATTTTATTTTATATTGATTACTCGTTATTATATATTAAAAGAATTCAAAGTGGCTCAGTGGCAGGTATAGAGGCGTGCAATCTCCAAGACCTGGGTTCGAACCCCAGGTCTTACAAATCTTCATATTATTTTTCCAACGAAACTCCTATGCGTTTCAGTAATGTAGGCGTATGATGTACCATCACCATCCAACCACACAGGTGTCCAAGGGAATCAGATCAAAGGCTTAAGTCTGAGGAATATGCTACACTTGGTCAAAGGCATTACACTTGATTGGAAAGGTCAACGAATTCACAAATAATTGGGCCAGGCTTCTCAAATCAGCACCTCCTTATTTGGGGCTACACCCCACACTGGTTTGCATTTTTTATATTTTTCTTCTTACCTTTTACTTTTATTGTTTTATTTATTTTATTGTCTTAATTTAATTAACTTATTTTTCTACAAAATATAAAACATTAAAAATACAAAAAAGACAAAAAATACATTTTTTATTTTATTATTGCCATGAATAAATTAGAATGTAAATTGTTTAGTTTAATTAGGTTTTAATTTTAATTCCTTTCTAATAAAAATCCAAAACATGTAGAATTAGGTTAATTGATAGTTTTAATGTCTTTTTAATTTTTACTTCTCACAATACTATTTATTTATTATTTTATTTTTATAATTAAAAATTGTACATAAATAAATTAGGGTTTAATTTAGATCATATTTTAATTCTTTCTTAATAATTAAAAAATATTAGAATTAGGGTTTGCTGTTTAATTTCAATTAATTTCTTTTTTCATTAAATCTTAAAAAACACCAAAATATCATTTTCATTTAATTTTTCATTTTTTAATTCCTTATTAATTTTAATCATTTAATTTTTAATTGTTTATTTTAATTCATTAATTTAATTATTTTTGCAAAAGGGTCCAACGCCCTAGTTTTGTTTTAATTATTTTCTTTTGCGCATTTACTTTATTGCTTAATATAATTCTGTAAATCTCCCAAAGCCATGTAACTTTATTGTTCGCACTTTTATTTATCGCTTTATTTATTTTCCGCTAAATCGGGTCCGGTTTAATTTTGGCGATGTGGACCCGCGCCTTTGTAATAGTTTAGGAATTTTATCTTTCCGCACTTTTTAACTGTTAAACAAAGCATGCAAGAATGAATGGACTTAAATAAAATCAAGCGTAGAAAACCAATAACATGACAAGACAAATACAAATGAAAACGACACACAAATCGCACACACCACCCCTAGGGTACGCCTCACTGTTGCCTTGCCTCGAAAGGTGATCGTCGAGTAGAGGATGTCTTAGTAAGTCCTCATGATCCGAGAACCTGGCATGAGGGTAGCTTCTAAGGTGTCTTCCCATTGCTCTGGTGATCACCATGTCCCTACAACCTCGAATTGACCCGAACACCTCCAACGGTGGTGCTACCTACCTCTCAATGGTGGGATGGCACTACTTTAAAGGACATCTACACAGACGAATTCCTTAGGGTAGGTAGGTTCTCAAGGATACTTGCTCTAATCTCAAAACAAACTCAAAAGACTTTTCACACTGACACATTTTCAAAAGCTTTCAAAGCGAACTTTTCAAACACTCTGACGTATGAGTCGATCTGAAATTTTTCAAAGAAACTTTTAAACCCACATTTGAAAAGCAAACAAAACATTTTGAAAACACATTGAGCAAGTATCTAAGAGCCCATGGATAACCATGGATAGAAAGGGTGCTAACACCTTCCCTTTCTATAATCTACCTCCCGAACCGAGAGCAATCTCTATAAGGAATTTTTCTGTGCTTTTGTCCTTTCCATTTGGAGAAAATAAAAGACGGTGGCGACTCTTGCTTCCGCGACATTTCGCGAACCAGCATTAAACAGTCAGTTCCAGATCCACCGATCACAGTATCAAATCATGGTGAATTGGTGAATTTGATGTTGAATCCGGATAAATTTTGTTGATAAATTTTGGATGTCGAATTATACCGGAACTCTTGAATACCTTGTCAATTGAACTTTAAAATTGTTTGATGCCTATTCTTGCATTTTGTTACGTTTGTGGATTAATGCGATTGAGTTACACCGTTTTTGTTGAGGTTTTTCAAGCCACTCTTTATTGAGGTATAAGGTTGACCGGTATTAGAAGACCATGAAAATTGTTCAATTAATTATTTCTAATCGTTTAGAATAGTTTGTTTTGGTAATTGTCAAACACCAGTACCATTTCAATTGATTTCAGAATTAATTTTATGTGCGTTTTTGTGAATAAAATATGTTGTCCGGACTTGGTTCCATGTACATATTTCGCCTTAATTTTCCGTTTGACATTTATCCGCATTTAATTGAATCTTTCGTGAATGTTAATGCTTAATTTTCTTGTTTCCGTTAGCAACTTCCGATTAACTTGTGTTATGATAACAATGCTGCCCCATTTCTAGTCTGAGTATCTTAAACCATTTCATCCTATTTCCATATGCAATGTGATATATGAACTTGTTACTAAAAATATGGTGAATCGTGTGAAGCATTTATTTAATAGTATCAGTTCATCGCATCAACCTTATGTTGACTTTGTGAATTCACTATTTCTAATATTTGTGTTGTATTATTGTCATAGCTTTCCCAAACATTGAAAATATATATGTGACATTTATTGTGAACCTTTATGTTAAAATAGTATATATCTTTCGATAATCGATCCGAAATATTGAATAACATTCTATGAAATTGCAGTGTTTCCCGGCCTAGTTCGACGTACGACGCTCATTCTCCGCGTTTCTTAGAGTTCGAAACATCTGAGAGTTAACTTTCTTCCTCAAATTACTGGTATATATTGTGATGAATTTGTCTTAAATTGTCTTTCGTATGTTGCATTTTCTTGATACGGATTCATTCCGTGTATACTTTGCGTTTTGACAGAAACGCAGTATACTACTGTTTTGTGCACTAATTAGTTGATATGGATAAGACATGGATGTATTCCAATCGATTGTCGAAAGACTACGAGAATGGTGTTTCCGAGTTTGTTAAGTTTGCTGTTGCGCACGCCAAAGACCCCAGTCGTATGACATGTCCCTGTTTGTATTGCTGTTATGGGAACCGGGTTGACGCAGTTCAGTTGGCATCGCATTTAATTCGGTATGGAATTGATAGGAGTTATACATGTTGGAATATGCATGGTGAGAAAAGTAACGGGAATGTTGAATCGGGGTATGCAAGGACCTATGTTTCAAATGATGATTGCACAGATACATACGATTATGATCGAGTCGAAGAAATTGCAGAAGCGCTTGAAGAAGATCTTAACGATTGTCCCAAAATGTTCGAGAGGTTAGTAAGCGATGCAGAGAAACCGTTGTATAATGGTTGTACAAAATTCACAAGATTGTCTGCGGTGTTAAAGTTGTACAACTTAAAAGCCGGCAATGGATGGTCGGATAAAAGTTTCACAGAGTTATTAGCCCTTATGAAAGATATGCTACCAGAGGATAATGTTCTTCCCAATCGAACGTATGAGGCCAAAAAGATGTTGTACTCCATTGGCATGAGCTATGATAAGATACATGCGTGTCCAAAAGATTGCGTTTTGTTTCGAAACGAGTATGCATCGTTAAATGAGTGTCCTAAATGCGGTGCCCCTCGATATAAGAAAAAGTTGTCTCCGGCAAAAGTCTTATGGTATTTTCCTATAATCCTGAGATTTAGACGGATGTATCGTAGTGAAACCGATTCAAGACAATTGACTTGGCATTCAGATGAAAGAATTATTGATGGAAAATTTCGACATCCGGCATATTCTCCACAGTGGATGAAAATTGATAATGATTATCCTGAATTTGGAAAAGAAGCAAGAAACCTTCGCTTGACATTGTCTACTGATGGAATGAACCCACACGGTATTCAAAGTATCTCGCATAGCACATGGCCTGTGATTCTTATGATTTATAACCTACCTCCATGGCTATGTATGAAGCGTAAGTACATGATGCTGTCTATGTTAATTTCTGGGCCTAAACAACCAGGAAATGACATAGACGTATACTTGGAACCATTAATCGAAGATTTGAAGATTTTGTGGGAGAACGGTGTGGAGGTTTATGATGGTTATAGGAAAGAAAGTTTCAACTTGAGGGCGATGTTGTTTGGAACAATTAATGATTTTCTAGCATACGGCAATCTATCCGGGTATAGCATTAAAGGTGAAAAAGCGTGTCCTGTTTGTGAAGACGGAACCGATACCATGCGATTGAAACTTTGTCAGAAGAATGTCTTTCTCGGTCATCGTAGATTCTTAGCTTCTAAACATCAGTATCGTGGATGGAGAAAAGCGTTCAACGGAGATACCGAACAACGTAGAGCTCCGCCTGGTTTGACAGGTGAACAAATTTTTGAAAAGGTGAAAGATGTGAATATTCAGTTTGGCAAGCCTTTTGCACATAAAGTTGTCACAGGTGGGTGGAAGAAGAGGTTGATTTTTTTTGAATTGCCATATTGGAAATCTTTGTACGTAAGACATTTTCTTGATGTGATGCATATTGAAAAAAATGTATTTGACAGTGTTATTGGTACGTTACTCAATATAAAAGGGAAGTCTAAGGATGGCCTTAAATCAAGGGAGGACTTGGTAGACATGGGAATAAGAACTGAACTGGGACCCGTGAAGAAAGGAAGACGGACATACCTACCACCTGCTGTTTACACTCTATCTAGAAAGGAGAAAAAAATATTGTGTAAGTTTCTGAGTGAAGTTAAAGTTCCAGAAGGCTACTCATCAGATATTAGAAGACTTGTGTCTATGAAAGACCTCAAGTTAAAGAGTTTAAAGACGCATGATTGCCATGTTATAATGGAACATTTTCTACCGATAGGTATACGTTCTATTCTGCCAGAAAAGGTAAGAAGCGCAATAACTAAATTGTGTTTTTTCTTCAAGTCAATTTGCAGTAAGGTGATCGATCCTGAGATCTTGCCAACATTGCAAAAAGAAATAGTTGTTACTTTGTGTGAGCTTGAAATGTATTTTCCTCCCTCGTTTTTTGACATAATGGTTCATCTTGTCGTTCATCTTGTGAAAGAGACACAATTGTGCGGACCAGCTTATATGAGATGGATGTACCCTGCTGAACGTTATATGAAAATATTAAAAGGGTATGTGAAAAATCGGAGTCGACCAGAGGGTTGTATTGCCGAAAGATACATTGTTGAAGAAGCGGTTGAGTTTTGTACTGAATATCTGTCAAATGTTCAGTCAATTGGACTCCCCAAATCTCATGTTGTTGAAAAAAAAGAAGGTAAGAAGCTAATTGGAAATAAAGTTGTGACAGTATCAAGGGTCGAACGGGATCAAGTGCATTTGTATGTTTTTCACAATGAGATTGAGGTTGAGCCGTATGTCGATATACACAAGGGTGTTCTTCGAGGTTTAAATTCGAATAGAAATGAGAATTGGATTGTACGAGAGCACAATCGAAGTTTCATACCATGGTTTAAGGAACATATTTATTCAAAGTATCGTTCAGATCCCGCCTCAGTGACAGAAAGGTTGAGATGTTTAGCATATGGTCCAAGTTTGGTTGCGTTTTCTTATAGCGCATACGCAATTAATGGATACACATTTTATACCAAAGAACAAGATGATAAAAGTACTGTGCAAAATAGTGGTGTCACCTTGGTAGCTGAAGCAATGCACATATCTAGTGTGAAGGACTTAAACCCGAAATTTGCAAATCTATCGTATTTGGGGGTTATCGAGCGCATTTGGGTCTTTGATTACGAGAAATTTCAGATTCCTATATTCGGTTGCAAGTGGGTTGAAAATAATAATGGTATACGGATGGATAAGTCAGGATTTTTGCAAGTTGATCTTAACAGGGCGGGGTACAAAGATGAGCCTTTCATTCTAGCCTCTCAAGCTAAACAAGTGTTCTATGTCACTGATCCGACAAGTACGAAATGGTCTATAGTGCTTTTCTCTAACAAAGTAATTGATGAAAAGATTGGAGACCAAGGCGATATTGGTGTTGACATTGAATCTTTTACCAGAAATGATCAAAATGATAATGAATCATGCATTAGAAATGATCATAATGAGGGTATTTGGATCAATCCAACCGTCCGCGTTGTTACGAGACGAGTAGAACATATTCCTACCAAGAAAAGAAAGAGATGTTAGTGAAAAAGGTAATAGTATATATAATTATAGACAATGTCATTCAATAAAATGTATATATATGCCATTTCATTTTTTTCATTATAGTATAATATATATAGCCTATATCATTTCATTTTTTTCATTATAGTATAATATATATAGCCTATATCATTTCATTTTTTTCATTATAGTATAATATATATTGCCTATATCATTTCATTTTTTTCATTATAGTATAATATATATAGCCTATATCATCCAGTAAAATTTAAATATACGTCATTTCATTTTTTTGCTTTATGGAATTTTATGAAATATTTGTTATCTGACATCTTTGCTTTATGGAATTTTATTTATGTTTCGACGTACGACGCTCATTCTCCGCGTTTCTTAGAGTTCGAAACATCTGAGAGGTAACTTTCTTCCTCAAATTACTGGTATATATTGTGATGAATTTGTCTTAAATTGTCTTTCGTATGTTGCATTTTCTTGATACGGATTCATTCCGTGTATACTTTGCGTTTTGACTGAAAATTTGTTATCTGACATCTTAGTTTTTTGAAATATTTAGGATTATTTTATTTATGTTTTGATGTAGGTATATTTCTTTTTCATTCTTTATCAGTTCGTAACTATTTAATCATAAATTTAATAGTATCCATCTTTTCATTCTATTTAATCCATTGTCCGAAATATTGAATAACATTCTATGAATTTGCAGCGTTTCCCGGCCTAGTTCGACGTACGACGCTCATTCTCCGCGTTTCTTAGAGTTCGAAACATCTGAGAGGTAACTTTCTTCCTCAAATTACTGGTATATATTGTGATGAATTTGTCTTAAATTGTCTTTCGTATGTTGCATTTTCTTGATACGGATTCATTCCGTGTATACTTTGCATTTTGACTGAAAATTTGTTATCTGACATCTTAGTTTTTTGAAATATTTAGGATTGTTTTATTTATGTTTTGATGTAGGTATATTTCTTTTTCATTCTTTATCAGTTCGAAACTATTTAATCATAAATTTAATAGTATCCATCTTTTCATTCTATTTAATCCATTGTCCGAAATATTGAATAACATTCTATTTAATTCATTCTGTGTATACTTTGCGTTTTGACAGAAAATGTATCACGATGTTCCATAAGGAGATGTTCCACAAGATAATTCAGAAAATGTTCCTCAAGGAGATGTTCCACAAGATAATGTTCCACAAGACACTTCAGATAAGGACATCACACGAGGCATAACTATCATGCGGGGAATCATCCGTGATAGAGATAGAGGTATTACGTATAATGTAGATTGGAATAATGATGACCAACTAATTGGGCCTAATTCTGCAAAGCTGACAAGCTACATCGGTACGCTTGTTCGTATGCACATTCCGATCACCACTACTAGCTGGAAAAAAGGAGAGTTGGATGCTAAAGAAAGAATTTGGACCGAGATAAAGGTATCATATATGGTTGTTGTTATTTGCTTTATTTTGACGAAAATATTATTTTTAAATTACATATACTAACACCCTCTATGCGTATGTTTTTTTGTAGATGTCTTTTAACATTGAAGATGCCCGCAAAAAGTATATAATGGGCTTGGCCGGAAAAAGACATAGAGGGTGGAGAAATTTTTTGACAAATAAGTTTCTTAAAGACGATGAAGGAAATTTTGTTGAAGAGGAACCTGAACGACCAAAAAAATATGAGAGCTTCATTACACCCGAAGAATGGGTTGCTTTTGTGGGCCAAAGAAAAGACGATAATTTCAAGAAAGTGAGTGCTGTAAATCGGGATAGAGCGTCAAAACCCGCATATCCATATAAAAAAGGTCGTTTGGGATATGCACGCTTACAGGAAAAAATTGTAAGTAAATCTCAATTCTACGATCTTATTAATTATCTCAATGTGTATTATTAATTTGTAACAATGTGTATTGATGATTTTATTATTTGTAACAATGCGTAGTTGGAGGAGACGCAGAGTGACGAAACATCACTACCTGCACATGTGCTGTGGAAGGAAGCTCGTGTTGGCAGAGATAAAGTTATTAACCCCGATCTGCAACATATTTATGATGAGTGTGTAAGTATACCATTATGTCTTTAATTAATATATAATTAATGTTGTGTCTTTAATTATCGATATTTAAATGAATTACAGGAGACTATATCGTAATCGGTATCCTCGGGTGATGACTCGAATATCAGGAGCGTACTCAGTCGAGCACTATGTGTTGCTGAGTATCCGGGACGAGTGAGGGGTAAAGGCCATGGTGTGACTCCTACCTCTCTGTATAACAATCCAAGAAAAAGAAATCCTAGCAATGCGAAAGTGATGCAAACATTGCAGGATTTACAAGCACAAGTCCGTGAACTGCAGAGGGACAAAGAGAGGTATATGGCCGAAAGGAGCAGTTCACAGTTGAAAGAAACTAGTGACAAGGCTAGTATCAACCGTCAACAAAATTTTCTCGAGGTAATTAAGATGATAATCCATTATATTTAGAGAAAGTATAATTATAACGGTTATTATTGTCAACATTAAAGGAAGTCTAACGGTTATTATTGGTTTAGGGCATTTCATGTTGTCATCTGTATCTAGCTTCTCCGACTTATCGGGTAGTTGATAAGGGAAAAGTGCACAACACCTCGGGAGATTTAATTCACCATAGACCGCTCCCGGATGGCTACATGAAGGTATCGGTTGATGTTGTTTTAGATATGAATGCATTGCTACCGGTACCTGACATTGTTGCGGAGACCACATTGCTGCGAGATGCAGTAGGATCTTTTGTGGCATGGCCATCAGACCTCATCTGCATAGATGATCAGGTATGTTGAAAACCATTATGAATCTTTAAGTATTCAACTGACAGTTCTGACCTGAATTTTATACATGGTAATTTTAGACTCCTGCAAAACCTGCATCTAAGGATAAAGGGATTTTGCAGCGCGACGAGTCTATTGCATCGCAAAGACAGGTACTTTTATAGTGTTTCATTTATGATCGGAATAAAAAACTGCATAACTTTGTATCTTACATAATTCTATATGATTTTTAAGGTACCTTCTCAAGATCAGTCACAGCAGGTGAGCCAGAAAGGTAGTAGGGTTCCACCTAAGAAGAAGGTTCTTGTCCGTAAATTTGTGCCTAGGTATCGACAATGTCTGGAGACACTAGTTGGCACATCAGATTTGATGAATGATGGAATTCGTCAAATCGATGTGGATGAAATTGTCTTTGGTTTTCCATGTACCGAAACAATTGGATTAGAGGACATGGAACAAATCTTTCATCATCGAGAGTTAGGCATCAGTGTGATGCACTCGTACATCCGGTAACCCGATCAATATATTATTTAATTGGTTGAACATTTTTTTTAAACATTTAATTGAAATAGTCTAATATTAATTATGTTTTTATTTAAGGATGTTATTTGACAAATTGATGCGCGGGAATCAATTGTCAAATAGATTCCGTTTCATGTCTTCCTCCCGTGTTAGCGGAGCAACAATTTCTAGAGAACCTGATTCAGTAAGAGAACACTTGGTCGAAAGATTCAGGACAACTGCCAGTACATAGAGCTTGTATCTTTTGCCTTATAATACAGGGTTAGATTTTCATTCTAAGCTCCTTTTAATATTTGTATTTTTTACATTAAAATTCGCTTCTAAATTGTTGCTTTAATTTATAGATGTCACTGGTTGTTGCTTGCAATCAATCCCATAAAAGAAGTGGTCTATTACTTGAATTCGGTTGACGGTGATTGGACAAATTATCCGAAAATGAAGCTAGTGATTGATACGTAAGTGACATTATTCTAAATATTCGTTTGTGTTTATATATTTAATTATTTCAATGTCATTGTTCTAAATAAATATTTTAACTTTGTCATCAGTTCAATACAAGTATTCCGATGTCAAAGGGGAGCACGAGTACCACGGTCTAGATCAAACAACATTAATTGGATCAAAGTACAGGTATATAAATTTCAACAATTTTGCTTATAACATGCTATTTAATCAATAGATGTGTATAATCTTATTTGTTTTTCTATGTAGTGCCCTCAATAACAAAACGGCATAGATTGCGGATACTTCGTTTTGATGTTTATCAAAGAAATCATTCAAATGAATGAAATCGAGATTCCAATCACGGTATGGATTTATACTTTGTTTTATTACTTATCGGATTTTGCATATAATTTATTACATTAAACTAAATCATGCATATATTTTGTTTTGTAATGTAGTATTTTGATCAATACAATTGTCCATATTACTCGCCACGTCAATTGGAAGAACTCAAAGAGGAGTTGTGCCAATATTTTATTGAGCTAAGAATCTTATAATAAGGTACGATTACATTGTTGTGTGAAAATTGGTTAATTATGAATATATTGTTTTGTGTATACAACACTGACCGTGTTATTATGTTCATATTGCAGGATCAGGACCTTGGATATATATGTAGATTAGGATTGATTTACTTAGTGTTATATAGCTGATTTCTTAGGGTGTATTTTGTTACGTTTAAAAACATGTTCATATTGAATTACAATGGTGTATATATATTTTGAATATGAATTGATTATAATGGTATTTGTATATATATATATATATATAATATTTGGTATTTAGATTAAAACTAATATATATTGGTATTTCTAGATTAGATTGTAAAATACCGGTTTAAGAATTACAGGTTTGCTGCAAAAAAATGCAGGTTTAGAAATTTTTTAAATTTTAGATTTTTCAGTAGAAAACCTATGAAAGCGCTTTTTTCTGAACAAAAAGCGCTCTTATAGGCCTACTTTATATGCATTCTGAATACACCTATGAAAACGCTTTTTTCTGAACAAAAAGCGCTGCTAAAACCTTTAGCAACGCCACCTACGAGAGCGCTTTTAAGCGCTTTTAAAGCCCAAAAAAAGCGCTTTCGTAGGTTATTTCTGACATAGTGACTATTTTACGAGAAAAGTCTACACAATGAAAAGTTCATGTGAGGGGGATAAGAAAATGTTGCACTAGGAATGTATGGACACAAATAAAGTTCACACGAAGGTGGGTCTTTGTCTCTATCAGATTTGAGAAGTGTTGACAAGTTATCCAAGGATGGACCCTGAAAACGTTCGCAACAAAACGGTATAATACTGATATTAATATCGTTATTCACTAACGCGACCGCGACCATTAAAACGTTATCTTGGTCGCGTCCATTAAAACGTTATCTTGTTTTTTTGGTTTTAAAGAAACTATGAGTTGAGGGTGATAATGATATAAAATGAAGAAATTGTAAAAAAAAAATTAATAAGATTAATTACATCATTAAGTAAAGTGTTTTTCTGAGTCACTATCTATAGAGAACTATTTAAAAGGCCAAAAGTAACAAGATTATGAAAAGAGAGATGCACTTCATTCAGATTCTTTTCTTGTTAACTCTCTCTCCTTTAATTTGTGTTAGTTGTGAGCATTTCGTTCTTGTTCATGGAGCATACCATGGTGCATGGTGTTGGTATAAGGTTGCAACTATGCTTAAATCAGCTGGTCATAATGTTACAACTGTTGAATTGGCTGCTTCTGGTATCAATCCAATACAGGTTCAAGAGATTCGTCAAATTTCACAGTATTATGAACCTTTGATGACATTTATGGAATCTCTTCCTCCAAATGAGAAGGTGATTCTAGTAGGTCATAGTATTGGTGGAGTGTCTACATCTGTAGCTATGGAAAAATTTCCAGACAAAATTTCAGTTGCAGTTTTTGTTACTGCTTATGTGCTTAGTCAAAATCTCACATACCCTACTATTCAACAAGAGGTACTCTACAAAACTCACAATTTATTTTCCCCCCTCAAAACTATATCAAGTTAGTTATATATTGCAGGAAGCTAGAAGGATCACTAATTTAATGGACTCAAAGTTTTTCTTTTTTGATGGACCCAACAAACCCGCAACTGCTAGATTGCTTGGACCGAAATACCTGGCATCCAGTCTGTATCAATTATCACCACCTGAGGTATATATAAACATTTTCAGTTGAATTTTAGATTATTTAGATTTTAAATGTTATTAATATAAAGTAATTTTGCATTCTAAAATGTGTAGGACTTGACCCTTGCATTGTCCCTGGTGAGACCTGATCCACTTTATAATGATGTTGAATTATTGAAGAAGGAAACAGCAGTTACCAATGATAGAAATGGAAGGGTACCTAAAATTTTTGTCATAAGTAAAAGTGATAATTTGATAACAGAGGATTTTCAAAAGTGGATAATTGAGAGAAGTGGTCCTTTTGCTGAGGTGAAAGTGATTAATGATTCTGATCACATGGTCATGTTCTCTAAACCACAGAACCTTACTTCTATCCTTATAAAGATTGCACATAAATATGGTATTCGTGCCTACCATGTCCCAAACAATTATGTGTATAGGTTCGGGTATATTTCTAATTATCAATTATGATTGAGAATTCCATTGAATAAGAAAAAATTATAGGGTCCTCTTGTTATTTACTTTATTATTTATTTCAACAAAGTCATGTTTTTTTTCCTATTAAGTGGGATAAAGTACATTGATTAATCAATACTTGATGTTATATGAAATATTGTTGTTCTGGACTGAGTCTGTGGTTGATCCATCTTCGAACACAGTCAATCAAGTTCTACGTCGAGGATGGCCTAAAGTGTTGGCTCAATCCGTTGGGGCCAATGGAGAACACGTTCTCCACGTGTTTCACATCCGAAGACACGTCACCAATCGAACCCGCACACCTCACGTGACTTGCGGAACCGCTTTGCCCTTCGTAATGGGAAAACTCATCCACTACCAGTAGAATGCGGAGAAGTTAACCCAGGACGATGAGCACGAACTGCTCATCCCTACTTTCACATTAAAATCTTAAGGCCAGATTAGAAACACTTCTTGTTCTTTCAACAAGGACAATAAAAGATATCATTATTATCGAGAAGATATTTATCAGCGTATTCAAAGAATTCAAGAACTTCGTTCTCATAAACCGGACCTAATATACCGACTTTCATCCAACTAAGATCTATAACAACTTCTAAAATTTATACACGTTTTTCAGCAACAAAAGAGAGATGGAAAAGGAAATAATTGATGGAGGGGATGCATGTCTGCTACAGCTTGGAGTATTTTTTATTTATGACTCATTTGATGAAAAAATTAAGTAAAGAATCTTTGACGTCCATTTATAAAGTAACAATGCTCAAGATATTGACAACTCATCAATTCACATGACATATTAGTGATCCGCATGAAACTTTCACTAGCTAATCAAAACGTGAATGCCACAATTATTCATCTTGGATTCAAAATGGTGAAATATAAATCTAACATATTAAAAATAATGACGTTGAAAGTAAGAGCATACAAATATTTCAAGATTGATTTCTTAATGTTTAATCTTTTCTTTAGTTAGGAAAGTATGAAATTAACTTATTAATGTTAGTTGTAGTTGTATCAAGTAAAATGGTTAATATTTTTGTTGTTGTAGTTGTTGTTGTTATTGTTGAAATTTAGTATTTAACAATTCTACTGATTTTGTTTATTTGTTGTTGTTTTTGAGATTTAATATTTAAAGAATCCATGGATTTTGTTATTGTTGTTATCGTTGTTGTTGAGATTTAATGTTTAAGGATTCTATTGATTTTGTTTTTGTTGTTGTTATTGTCATTATTGTTGTTGCTGATGAGGAAGATTTAAAATTTATCAATAAATTTGATGTTTTACAGATTAAAACAAAAAAATGTCAATTTTTTTATGTAAACATGACATTACTCCTCAGTTATTGTTAAAAACCGAGGTAAGAAGTAGCGCAGTTTTGAAAATACTAAAAATGCAGTTGCTGGTGATCGAACCCATGATCAATGTTACTTTTCCCCTCAATTATTCAATAACTAAGGTGTAAAGTAGTAGCTTTTCATGTCGTCATTCGTTATCTCGCTTTCGTAGCCAAGGTCAAATTCATTTTGTGTCTGACATTAGATGTATTTTTTTTAGTAGTGAGTGTTCTTGTAAATACCTTTGGTGTCAGATGAGTATTGAGAGAACTAGATGTTAGCTGATCTGAACGAAAACTCACCTATGAGTATCGATAGCTTCATTTATGTAAGCTTTTTCATTAAGTGGATCGCTTGATCCAAAAATTTGTATAACCAAGCTTTGTTGCTTGAGAACGGGTAACAATCTAAGTTTGGGGAGTTTGGTAAGTTGTTTTTTCATTGCTTTTTATAGTTATTTTACTTCGTTATTTTCCTATTTTTGTTCGATGTACTTTCTTTTATATCATGTTTTACGCATGGTAGTATGTTTTTGATGATTTTCATGCTTAAGCAAGTGTCCCGGGTGAAAGAAGAACCAAAAGGAGAGAAATGCAGAAAAAGGAAAATGTCAAAAAATTTCCATATAAAATCCATGAGCCTGCAAGGGTGGCCGTAGCATCTGCTACAAGCTGTAGCAGACATGCATCCCCTCCATCAATTATTTCCTTTTCCATCTCTCTTTTGTTGTTGTTTTGGGATTTCTGCAATATTTGATTTTGTAATATTTTCTCTTTGATGAGCATTGAAAGAGACTTTGATGAGCATTGAATGAGACTTATTTTCTCTTTGATGAGCATTGAAAGATACTTTGATGGACATTAAATGTGATTTCACATTTAAAATTAAACCCCTTTGACGGGCATTAAATAGGATTGATTTGTTCCGCATTTAGAATTTGATTATAAAAACTCATAGGTAAGCTTGAGTTTTGCATCGAGTTTTTCATTCCAGTTTTTGCTTTCACGTTCTATACTCAAGTATCCATTGGAGCACAGGTTTTATTTATTGTTCTTATTTTAGTTATTTTGCTATTATTTACCATTTATTATGTTTTCTACGATGAACATTGTGTCTGTTGCGTTGATTCGTCAATAATCAATTACGAGAATTTTATGCATAAGTTATTTTAATACCTGAGTTTTGAATTTCAATCCTTGTACGAATATAAAGAGTTTTCAGGTATCGATCGTAGTCTGAAAGGATATGTATCGGTACCCAAAAGCAGGTTTTAAACAGTCGAGTCCAATACAGCAAAACCGCTTGGATGAGTTGAGAAATGCCCCGTCTTTATATATGCGAAAAGTAAAGAATATGTGGCGAATAATTCGGTCGTGCGAAAGCAGACGAATTATTCGCCATAGACAATACAACATGCCGGGGAAAGCAGGTGTTACACAAAATTATATGTAAAATTCTCATAATAGAAGTAAACATACAGAGATGTCAGAGTAATAATCATGACCCTAAGTCCTATCTTTCTCATTATATTTTTTAAGTAATTTTTATTGAAGTTATTTTTCTAAGAAGTTCTTTTTAATTAAACTGTTTTTCACTTACGTGTTTTTTCACTAAAGTTGCCAAAATTCAACTACTCGGTCGCTCTAGATTTACATTGATAGAATATATTTTGGTGTTTATCCATTCGTCCTTGAGGTTGATAACTTTTTATTACTTCACATAATTGTACACTTGTGGCGTGTCAAGAACCAATTGTGTTCTTCCACTATGGACATACCAACTTGAAGGTTGATAAAACACTTAGAGGGGGGGGGGGGGTCGAATAAGTTTTTCTTTTTTTCTAGCGCAATACTAATGGAAGGACACTGGTATTTTTATCCTGGTTCGTTTGAAACTCAAACTACTCCAGTCCACCCGCCAAGGTGATTTCGCCTCTCTCAACGAGGACTTAATCCACTATAATCAAACTGATTACAAGCGCACAACCAAACTGGTGTGACTAACAATACAATGCACAAGTCAACTGCAAGTGACTAAAACCTCTAAGACTCAACTAGTCCTAACCCTCTTGAGAAATCTGACCCAACTGGTCTCTCAAGGAACACTTGCAAAATTGTTTCTTAATAGTAGTGAAACAGATTTGCTTCTAAAAAGCTTTATCACAACTGTGATTTTTCACTAAGATTGTTGCCCACTACTTAAGATCTACCCACTATACAGTGTTAGTTTACAAGTATGAAAACAGTGAGTGTAAGTATATTTCAAGTGAGTCAGTAACCTCTCTTTGATACAAAAGGTCTTCTATATATAGCTTCCAATTCTTGACCGTTAATGCCTTGATGATAGTGCATGTATTTAATGAAGTGTGTTTGCAATGATGCGTGTTGCGTGTAGCAAGTAGATTTGATCTTTATGTTTCCAATGCTCGTGCGCGTAGTACACTTGAGTGCGTTAGCCGTCTTAGCATTTAATAACCAACGGTACTGTCAGAGCTTGCCTCTGAAAGTTGAAGTGTTTGCTTGCAGCGTTTCCATTTCAGAGTTTACTTGATCTTTTCTTCTATAAGAGTATTCTTCAATATGTGTTCATCAAAGTTTACTTTAAACTTATATTTATCAGATGTTGTATTCAGCGTGCATCTATCAGAGATTGTTGAGGATTTACTCTTCGTTCTGAGTTTGCTTTGTACTTGCGTAGAATCCTGTTTCTTTCTAAGATGCGTGAGTCAGAACATCATCTGAACTTAGAGAGCATACAAGTCAGAGTATAAAATAAATATAAAAAAATTTATTTCATTGTTATAATCAAAACTCTAAGATATGATTAGAACCAAACTTTGTTCTAACACAACTTATTTCACATCCTTCTATCACAAAGAATTCTTTCTTCCATTAGTTGGCAATGTGATATCTAGGATTTTTGCTTTATCTCCATACCTAAAGAAAGCAATTTAGACTGATACAACCATGCTCATTCCAAATTCTCCAGTTCCACTTATATAATAGTGCAAGATTAAATCTTTCACAATGTTTGACTCTTAAGTCCTTTTCTTTCTTGGCCTTAATTACATTGCACAAAGAGTTATTTTTATTGAACATCATTTATTTTAATTGTCTATTTTTTATCCATAAACATTAAATATTTTATGTGATTGAAATTTTCAATTTCATGACATAATCATAAATATTAATTAATATATAGTTAGCTAAGATTAGACGAGAATCATAAATAAGGAAGAAAATTATCATAAGACCTGTCTTTATAAATAATGAATGTCATAACTATTTTACGAGAAAAGTCTACACAATGAAAAGTTGATGGGAAGGGGATACGAAAAAGTTGTTCTGATGGTTAGTTGTACTAGGAATGTATGGACACAAATAAAGTTCACACGAAGGGGATGGTGGGCAGTTTTTATGAAGGTGGGTCTTTGTCTCTATCAGATTTGACAAGTTATCAAAGAAAGGAGCGTGATGAAGTTCAAGGTTTTAAGAATGTGAAAATGACCGCAACAAAACCGTATAAATGCTGATATTGATATCGTTATTAACTATTTTTATGGTAAATAATAAATTGTGGTTAACAAACACTAGAGACGATCACAATCATTGTTATAACATTTGTACCACTCGAAATTGCAAAAACTAACAAGGTGACCGCCATCCTTATTTAAAACCTTATCATTTTTGGGTGTAGGGAAAATATAAGTAGAGGGTGATGATGATATAAATGAAGTAATTAATAAAAAAAAGTAATAAGATAAATTACATCATTAAGTAAAGTGTTTTTATGTATCACTATGTATGAAAAAGTATTTAAAAGGCGAAAAGTAACAAGATTATGAAAAGAGAGATGCACTTCATTCAGATTCTTTTCTTGTTAACTCTCTCTCCTTTAATTTGTGTTAGTTGTGAGCATTTCGTTCTTGTTCATGGAGCATACCATGGTGCATGGTGTTGGTATAAGGTTGCAACTATGCTTAAATCAGCTGGTCATAATGTTACAACTGTTGAATTGGCTGCTTCTGGTATCAATCAAATACAGGTTCAAGAGATTCGTCAAATTTCACAGTATTATGAACCTTTGATGACATTTATGGAATCTCTTCCTCCAAATGAGAAGGTGACTCTCGTTGGTCATAGTATTGGAGGAGTGTCTGCCTCTGTTGCTATGGAAAAGTTTCCACACAAAATTTCAGTTGCAGTTTTTGTTACTGCTTATGTGCTTAGTCAAAAAAGAAAGTGCATGAGTCGATGCATGTTGGTCATGTGTCGACTCATGTTAGTTACATGTAATAGGATGAGTCGATACATTATGTTTTGAGTCGATACAAAAACTTGTAATAGCGTTTTATAGAATCAACACTTTTATACCCGTCGACACATAATGCGTATGTGTCGATACATACTGATTGTAAATTTAAATTTTGAATTTAAAACATAGTATGAGTCGACACGTGATATTATGTATCGATACATATAAGTTTCAAAATGTTTTCCAGGATCATCAGAATGTTTTGTGTCGATACATAATGTGTATATGTCGATACATACTGATTGTAAATTTAACTTTTGAATTTAAAACATAGTATGAGTCGACACATGATATTATGTATTGATACATATAAGTTTCAAAATGTTTTTCAGGGTCATCAGAATGTTTTGTGTCGATTCATACAAGTATTACAGGGGCATCAAAATATTATGTGTCGATGCATGAAATTTATGTATCGATGCATGCAGTTTTTAGATTTACATTCCAGGATCATCAAAGAGTTATGTATCGACTCATAAGCTTTTGTATTGATACATAATAATTTTGAGATACAAGTTCAGGGACTTCAGAAAGCTATGTATCGATACAAAACTTGATGTGTCGACACATAATGGTGCATTATGAGAGAAATGTAATTTTGGCTTATTCAAACATGTTATATTATATTTGCAATCATTCAAAATCAATCTATGAAGGGGTTGCTCACAAACTCCCCCTTTTTGATGATGGAAAATATCTGATGATGTGTCGTGAATGAAAAAATCTTGCTCCCCCTGAGTTTGTGTATCTTCTTCCTAATACAAGCACAATCTTCACTGACACACTCTTCTTCTCCCCCTTTGACCATATCAAAAAGAGAATAAGCAACATTTTAAAGAAACTCAGCACATAGGAAAATTTATGTACAATTTCAGCGGTTAATGGACTTGGCATTCACACAGAATGTCAGGCATAAAGTTATCAATAAGTGAGTAAATAGCAGAGTAAACATAAAGTAATCACGTTAAAAGTAATGCATTGGCATATAAAAAGTTAGATTATATAAGCACAATTTATGTAAAAGAGATATACGAAGACATTTTCAGTGAACATTTAGATCAACTTATAGGGGATTGAGGGTGAAGATAGGAAGGATATTACCTCGTTTGATTTGATAAGTGAACACTCGTACTAAAGCTGAAAAAGCACATTTTAACAGTATGGTGTGACATAGATATATTTCAATTACATATATGTTTAGGACATCACGTATGAGAGATCTAAAATCCCTAGCTCACGGCGGATGTTGAAGAAGAGGTTTGTTGCAAGTGGTTTTGTAAAGATGTCAGCAAGTTGATTTTTACTATCAACATGCTCAAACGTAACATCCTCCTTTTCAACATGATCGCGTAGAAAGTGATGTCTAATTTCTATGTGTTTAGTGCGTGAGTGTAAAACTGGATTCTTAGTGAGTTTTATAGCACTTGTATTGTCACATTTGATTGAAATACGTTTTAATTGAATATCATAGTCTTGTAATTGTTGCTTCAGCCATAAGATATGAGCACAACAGCTACCGGCTGTAATGTATTCAGCTTCAGCAGTTGACAAAGCAACATAAACTTGCTTTTTGATATGACAACTTATTAAAGAGTTTGAAAACAAGTGACATATTCCACTAGTGCTTTTCCTATCTGATTTGCAGCTAGCAAAATCAAAATCAGAGTAACCTACTAAACTGCAATCGCTTCCCTTGGAATACCATAGCCCATACTTAGGTGTATTATAGAGATACCTAAGTATACGCTTGACAGCTTTCAAGTGGGATTCTATAGGATCTGATTGATATCGTGCACACATGCAAACACTAAACATGATGTCAGGCCTAGATGTTGTAATATACAAGAGTGATCCGATCATACCTCTATATTTCTTGACATCGACACTCTTACTGTGTTCATCCTTGTCTAAATTTCCGTTGGTAGACATGGGAGTATCAATTGGTTTAGAGTTGTTCATCCCAAATCGTTTAAGCAACTCTTGGAAATATTTTGTTTGACATATAATTGTGCCTTCATTGAGCTGCTTTATTTGGAGACCGAGAAAGTAGTTTAGCTCCCCCATGAGGCTCATCTCAAATTCACCCTGCATGATTTTGGAAAATTCTTCGACCAAGTGTAGATTAGTTGAACCAAAAATAATGTCATCTACGTATATTTGAACTAAAAGGATGTGCTTTCCTTTACGTTTAATGAAAAGAGTAGTGTCCACTTGACCTCTTAAATAGCCATGATCAAGTAGAAATTTACTAAGTCTTTCATACCAGACCCGAGGAGCCTGTTTAAGACCATATAAAGCTCGTTTTAATTTAAATACATGATCTGGATATTCGTTATTTTCAAAACCGGGAGGTTGTGAGACATACACTTCTTCATTTATGACTCCGTTAAGAAAGGCACTCTTTACATCCATTTGATAAAGCTTAAAATCTTTTGCACACGCATAAGTGAGCAAAAGACGTATAGCCTCAAGGCGAGAAACTGGAGCATAAGTTTCCTCATAATCAATGCCCTCCTCTTGGTTATACCCTTGTGCTACCAAGTGTGCTTTATTGCGGGTTATCATTCCGTTTTCATCAAGTTTGTTTCTAAAAACCCATTTAGTGCCTATGATATGATGGTCTCGCGAACGAGGGACAAGTTCCTAAACGTCATTTCTTTTAAACTGATTTAGCTCATATTGCATGTCCATTAGCCAAAATTCATCAATCAAGGCCTCTTTAGAATTATTAGGTTCTACTTGTGAAACGAAAGCAAAATGATAACAAAAATTACTTATCTTGGAGCGAGTCATTACTCCTTTTGAGATGTCTCCCAATATGTTATCAATGGGATGGTCTTTAGAGGACTTCCAAGCTAGTGGAAGATTATTTGCTTACATTTGCTCTTCTTCCTCATCTTTTGAAGGGCTTGTATCTTTTTCTTCCTTATCATCAATTGTTTTGGATTGAACATTTTCTTCAACAGTTTCTTTGAGTATATTTTCAGTAGATACACCTGCACCATCAAGAGAAATACCTTTTCCGACATGTTTCGGATAAGATTCATCAAAAGAGACATGAACTGACTCCTCAACTGTAAGTAGACGTTTATTGTATACCCTATATGCTTTGCTTGATTGTGAGTATCCGAGAAAGATACATTCATCTGCTTTTGCATCAAATTTTCCAAGATTTTCTTTTCCATTATTTAAGACAAAACATTTGCAACCGAATACATGAAGATGTGACAAGTTTGGCTTTCTTCCTTTCAAGATTTCATAAGGTGGTTTATCCAAAATTGGGCGAATTAGTATTCTGTTTAAAACATAGCAGGTTGTGCTAATTGCATCAGCCCAGAAATATTTTGGCAATCCACCTTCATTGAGCATAGTTCTTGCTAGCTCCTCTAAGACGTGATTTTTGCGCTCCACAACTCCATTCTGTTGTGGAGTTCGAGGTGCTGAAAAAAATTATGCTCAATACCATGCTTGTCACAATACTTATCAAAGAGATGGTTTTGAAATTCACCTCCATGATCGCTTCGAATTGCAATTATTTTCAATTCCATTCTATTTTGAGATAGTTTTGCAAAACTCTTAAAAGCAGAAAAAGTTTCATTTTTGCTTTGAAGGAATATAGTCCAAGTAAATCTAGAGTAGTCGTCAACAATAAAAAAACCATAATAATTTCCTCCTAAACTTTTTGTTCTAGAGGGTCCAAAAAGGTCCATGTGGAGAAGCTCAAGGGGTCATGAAGTGGAAATCATGTTTTTGGATTTAAAAGAGACCCTTGTTTGCTTTCCCATTTGGCACACATCAAATAGGCGATCCTTTGTAAATTTTATCTTTGGAAGACCTACTACTAGATCCTTGGATACAACCTTATTAAGAAAATCAAAGTTAACACGCGCTAAGTGTCTATGCCAAAGCCATGAATCATCATTCAAGGTGACTAGACACTTGGTGCTTGTTAAGGATACATCAAAAAGGTCAAGCATATAGATATTGTTTACTCGAATGCCCTTAAACACAATATCTTTTTCAGTATTTTCAATTATGCAACAAGTATTTGTGAAGGTAACTTTATAACCTTTGTCACATAATTGACTAATACTGAGCAAATTGTGTTTAAGCCCCTCTACTAAATGGACATTAGAAATAATAGTGATAGAGGGATTACCTACACTACCTTTATCGAGTATAGCTCCTTTGTTATTGTCTCCATAGGTAACAAATCCTTTCTTCTTTGCCTTGAAGTCAATGAAGAGCGATATGTCACCAGTCATATGCCTTGAACACCCGCTGTCTAAAAACCATCTTCTATCCATGGGTGTGAGGCATTTTTCCTACACTATCAAAAGAGAGAGGTAGGTACTCAATTTTTATTAGGTCCATGTGGGTAAGTGGTAACATGGTTGCCTTTAGGCCTCCATTGGTAAATGCCTTTAGGAACAAGGAACCTCCTAAACTTGCATTTTCAATGGTATGTCCAAAGTGACAACAATAATGGCATAAACTATGTTGATGATGTATTGTTTTACTTCTGCTCATTGTATCCTTTGGTAATTTTTTAACAAAAGAGTATTTTGAATACGGTGGATTTAAGTTTTCTTAAAAATTTTAGGATCGATTGCAAAAGTAACTTTGGGCTGTAAAGCTTTTTCTAATTTGGCATTAAGAGTCCTAACCTCTTGCTGCCAAATATGACAAACTTCACATTCCCTTCTGGGAATACATCCTGTAACATCCTTATCTTTTGAACTTTCTGCAATACTAGCTTTTAGACTTTTTAAGTCTTTTTCAGCTTTATAGACTTTACTCTCGAGAAATGAAAATATTTGTTTATCGGAGGATAATCTCTTAAATGCATCTTCAGCTTTGTATTGCAGTTTTTCAAAAGCTAACTTTAGTTCAGAAAAGGTCATAGAAGAAAAGTTGTTAGGATATGCTTGTCTTACTTGTTGGTTGTGGTTGCCTTTCTTGTTGTAGAATTGAATTTTTGTATGTGCCATCAGACATAAATTTGCACTTTCATCACTACAACTTGAACTGTCATCGTCTGATGAATCGCTGTCGCTTTCCCACGCAATATAAGCTCTTCTTTGTTTGTTGAACTTCTTTGGTCGAGCTTTTTCCTTATCCTTTTTCATCTTTGGACAGTCTGGTTTGTAGTGTCCAACTTTACCACAATTGTAACAAGGTCCTTTACCTCTTTGCTTTTTATTTTCTTCTTGCCTTGGTTCTTTGGATTGTTTTCGAAAGCCTATGAGATTCTTATCGGAGTGCTTGATTCCATTCTTTCGGATAAATCTATTGTATCTCCGAACAAAAAGTCCCATTTCTTCATCATCAGAATTTTCATCACTAGTTGAGCCATTATCATCTTGCTCTTTGGTTGAGGACTTAGAGCTAGAAGTCATTAGAGCTATTGACTTCTTCTCACCCTCCCTGTCTTTGTTCCTTTCTTTCTTACTCTTATTTTCGTATTTTTCAAGATTTTGCAATTCTTGTTGATGTTCTTCCAGCTTTGCAAACATAGTTGTAATGCTAAGCGTAGTGAGGTCATTTGCTTCCTTGATAGCTGTTACTTTAGGTTGCCATTCCCTGCTAAGACATCTCAGAATTTTATTAGTAGCAATTTCATTGGAAACAGGTTTTCCAAGTGCATTTAAACGACTCACAAGATATATGAATCTCTTCTGCATGTCAGAGACAGATTCTCCGTGCTTCATGCGAAAGATCTCGAACTCTTGATTGAGTGTATTAATGTGGGATTGTTTAACTTCAGTTGTGCCTTCATGGGAAATTTCTAAAGCGTCCCACATTTCTTTAGCGGACGTGCAGTGAGACACCCTATAATACTCATCAACACCAAGTGCTGAGATCATCATATTTCTGGCTCTCCAATCGCACGACCATTTCTTTTCATCCATTTCATTCCATTGATCCTCAGGTTTAGGTACTATTGCACCTGCATCATTCCTCATGGTTATTTGAAAAGGACCATTTTGAATGGCAGTCCATGCATTCCTGTCAATGGAATTTATGTGTACACACATGCAGTCTTTTCAGTAGCCATAGTTTTCACCATTGAAAACAGGAGCTCTATTATACGCCCCATTTGGTTCAAAGGCCATAGCGTTACGAGTAGATACAAAGTACCAGCTAATCGGTGCTCTGATACCACTTGTTAGACGATGTGGCAAGTGATCAAGAGGTGGGGGGGGGGGGGGTGAATAGATCACTTGTTGTTTTTCAAGGATTTAAAATAGTTTTATCAAAGAGAGTTGAAAGCAGCGAAAATTAATGTCCTGAATCAATTACGTCTACTTTGAACTGACTACTAGAAAGCTTGACATGTGAAAACTTTGCTGGATTTTTATTGAATGGAATAGATGAATATACAACTCAGAAATCTTGACATTTTAATGCACTTATCATAAAACAGAATTTCCAATGAATTTAGAAATATGATAGGAATTTTGTCAAACAATTGGCGTATGCTTGTATAATGATTTAATAGCGGTGGTTTGGTGAAAATGTTTGAGCCACTATGTTTATCATTAGACTGTAAAACTTAGCACGCCAATTGGATTGCAAAATTACAGAATATGTAAAACTGTAAAGAGAAAGAAAGAGAGAACGATACACAGGCAGTTTGGTAAAGAAGTTCCCCACTATCGTCCTCGCGTGTGAGTACGTCTCTGTCTCAATTTCATAATCGAAACTGAGAACTTTTATATCAATATGCTGAATGTTTGATAGCAAGGTTACACTACACAGAAAGCAAGAAATCCCTATGATCTTCTTCTTCTTGTAAGAACCACCACTTGATATGAGCTATATCAAGATTCTCTGCAATGTCACCGAACGATCCTCCGCTTCCACGACCTGTTTGTTCAAAATCCTTCCGATTTGCAAACCCCTCTGTTGTACCCCAAAATTTTCCCTCGCATTTTTCTCAAGAAATCACAGCTTCAGGCGTTTCCTGATTTTTCAAACTGGCTCAAGAATCGGTCAAACGGACTTTTCTCGTCAGTCAGACACAATTAGGGTTTTATTGGTTTTCATGACTCTGGAACAGTTCATACAGTTTGTTTAAGGTTTGGTTGATTTTGGATCAATTTTGATCAGGCAAACGCTTCTTTGGCATTTGATCAGGAATTAGGGTTTTTTGTGCGCGCGTTCTCAGAAAGATTTAAATTCTACAGCACTTTTCAAGTTATGCTGAGATGTGGGTTGAAACATTTGGATTGAGTTCGCACTGTGTGATTAAATCAGTGAAAGGATACATTCAGTTTGAATTTGCAGTGTTTGGTAAAAATCAGTAAAAAGGGGAATGTGTCTGATCAGTTGTTGTGATTAACTGTTGTTTTGCTTTGGATGTTGGAAATGCCAGGTTTAACTGATCAAATGCTAAAGCATTGTTTATTTAAATTATTTATTATTCTAAGGTTAAATGATTGGAATTTATTTTCAATTATTATAATTAAAGAATTATAAATAATAAATAACCAATTGGAGAAGAAAAGAATTAATTAAATAAAAGGACTTTTTATTTATCTTTAAATTATTTGTATAATTGTTTTTGTTTACAAAATGTTTACAATAATAATATTACATTTATTTAAATTTAAATAAAAAACTATCCTAAATATTTTTCTAATCTTCAATTCTTCATCTGCTATCCCTTGCTCCAGTGCTCCATGGAATTTTATCTGCAAAACAAAGAACAAAAGAAAAGTTAGAAGCAAATAAATAAATAAAAGACAGATAAAAAGTTCATCATTAAGGGCAACTGACTGGGATCAGTTAGCCCTCTATGCAAATCACGGGATTTCTCCCGGTTCACAAAGAGGGATGAATATTTATTTGCTAAACTTTGAATGCACAAATATAAAGAATGCACAAGTCAAAATTGTCAAACTGCATAGTTCAAGTCTCAAACAGCATGATTCAAAGTCCAAATCAAACTACAAAGTCCAAACTGAATCACAAATTCCAAACTGTCCAACAAACTGTCAAAGATGTCAAACAAGTACAAGGCTACTCAAAGCTGTCAAAAAAGAAGATTTGGAAAGATATCAAGAAGACAAATATGCAGAGAAAGATTAATATGCAAGCAACATAATTCATTTTCATCATTTCCCAAGAGTTGCCCTTTCAGAAAAAGTACAAAGCATAAACATTTTTTAATGCTAAAACTGTACTGAAGAGAGAGAGAAGAGAAAAGAAGTGCAGGTTTTGCAGGCTTAGGCTTTAGGCAAGAAAGCATAAAAATATACAAAACTGCAAATAACACAGTGGACAAGAGGCAAAAAGAGAAGAAAAGGATAAAAGAACACAAACTGTATCAAAAATAGACAGGAGCTGCCTCCAAACCTCACTAAAAGGCAAGACCTGCATAAGCCTTACCAACAAGCATTAAACCTGTCAAGCCAAAGCCCCTAAGGCCCTGGGTAAGAGCTAGAAACCATAAACATTCAAAAACACCACAAGACTTAAACCTGCATTAACTGAAAGCCATTAACCTGAACTGTAAAAGCCTAAACCAAAAATCTCCCAAACATCAAAAACCTGTCAAGAGTTAACAGCCACAAACCTGCTAAGCCCCTTTACCTGCATATAAAACAGCATACCAGCCTAACCACTCAAGACCAGAAACCATTAAACCCTGTCAACTAAAATCTGCAGCCTTAACCAGTATAACCAGCTGAAGCCACGAGCTCCAATCAAAACAAAATTATCCAAACACAAAAGCCAGCATAAACTGTGAAACCTTAAACCACTGTCAATCCAACCAAAGCCATCAAGCCAAATGGCCTAAACTAGAGAAAAGACCATTCAAAGCATCAACCTGTCAAGCCTATACCAACCATCAAGCCTGAAGCCTGAAGTTCACAGTAGGAGCTCCAAATTGACAAAAAAAACTTATGCATTCTTGCAACCCACACAAAGCCTCAGAGAAACCCTCATCATAGGCAAATAAACCGGCATTTCAACAGGCAACACAAGCATACAGAGAGTAAGCCAAAGGGTCAGGGGCAAGAAGAGAAAGAAGGCAAGCGTTTCAAAGAATACTCAAGCATACAAAGCACACTCAGAGTATATCAAATACCAAGCATGTTCAGCATACAGTGAAAGACGAAGAAGAAGGAAATGATATCACAAAAGGTTCAGTTCATCATCATCACCAAACAAAAGAAGTAAGACACAAATACCAGAGTACCGTGGCTAGCTCAGCATCGTCACCTCACCTCCGCCCGTCAAACCTCCGGAACGCCTCCGACCCCACCTCTCCTCCGTCTCCAGAAAACGAAGGTAGTATGTCTTTCTCTCTTTTTCTTCCGCCACCTCAACAGAAAACAAAGCTTAATCAAGATCAATAAATCACAAAATCATAACATGCAAAATCATAAAAAACGTATAAAAGGTCAAAAATCAAACATTGCTTCGTAAAACCACTGGGCTCGAATTATGGAAGAAGGAGAGGTTAAGTGATGGCGCTGGTGGCTAAGCGGAGGGAGTTGTATTCAGAAGACCTAGCGAAGAAGACGGAGCGAAACAAGAAGAACGGCGCCGCTCTCAAACACATAAACCCTAACGTCCAAGAATGAAGCCAACTTCAGATAACCCTAAGCCAAATTGTTATTCAGAACATTGGGCCTCACCCAACTTTCTACAGCTAAGCCCAAGCGTTCCAAGTTCACTCCCCCCCCTGCTCTTTTCATTTTCTCTGAATCATATTTGGGCCTTGCCCTGTCCAGCATTGCCTAAGCCCATTTCTGTTTGTTTTCAAACCTTTTTATTATCATATTCTTTTTTTCTACATACAAATTAATATAACTTTTTTTTACAACATAATTTTTGAACACAATATATTAAAACATTTTCTTTTCTCAAAAACATTTTTTGTACATAAAACAATAACATATAATATAATTAAAACACTAAAACATTTTTCTTTTTTTTGTTTTATTAAAACATTTTATTTATACAATGACACGTGATATAATGGAATTAAAAACTTTTCTTTTCTTTCTTTTATTAAAATGTTCTTATTTGTAAAAATACATAAAAGAATAGAATCTAAAATGTTTTCCTTTCTTTTCTTAAAATACATCAATTTGTACATAAATACATAGTTACATAATTTTTCTTTTAAGACAAATACTTTTCTTTTTTTCAAGATATCATTTTTGTACATAATCAAGACAAAATACATTTTTAATATACATAATTTAATTAGGATTTAAAACATTTAATTAAAACATTCTTTTTGTTCATATTAAAGAAAATACAAGATTATTAATAAATATCTAATTCTTTTCTTTAAGTTAACAATACTTAAATAATATACATTTAAATTCATTTCTTAACCTGTAAATAAATTACACACGCTTACACAATACACAATACATTTCACATTATACACTTGATACACATACAATTACTATTCTTATACCTTGCCATACATTGATTACATTTGATCGCAATTCAATTTGGTTGTAAATTATTGGACACTACATTCCTAAAGTCTCATCCCCATTTGTGAATTTGTACCCCCACTCCCGGATACTTATTTTGTAATAGCGTAGACTTTACATTTCCGCAATTTACCGCTTTCAAATTATACCATGGTTAGACCTAGGGTTTGCATGTACATAAAATCAAACGCTAGATAACCTAATACAAAGACAAATGCATGAAATCAATACACAATCACACTTGCACCCTCTAGGGTAATCCCATATGTTGCCTTCCAAAATGGGCCATGCTTGCATGTCGAGTTTCTTTGGCAAAACAAATTCAAATGATCATAAGTCCCTCGATGACGCTTTCGAAAGTTGTCTAAATGGAATGATCATAGTCCCTTCAAAGCAAATTGCCAAAGATACTTGGCACCATTGCATTCATGGTCCATACGATGACCCGTGCCCGTCCCGTTAAACATCCTAAACGCAAGATTGTCCACCAAATTCAATGGTGGAACAAAATTGTTAAAAAGGGTTGAAAACATAGAGAAAAAACCTTGAGTACAATAGGGGTAGACGAAACTCTTAGTTACTTGAGATCAACTTGCAAAAACACTTGCCTTCTTTTCAAAAACCACACTTCATGCACACTTTCAAAACAAACCCTCAAAAACATTTGAAACATCTTTTCGAAAAGATCCACACTTTTGTAAAACACTCAAACACGAGTCGAATACATTGGTTGCCTAAGACAAGGCATCTCTTCAAAAACATTTTCAAAAACACACACACACACACACACACCACAATTTCAAGCAATCGAAAATCAAGGCAAGTGATCTAAAAACCAATTAACTAAGAGCCCATGGATAACCATGGATGAAAAGGGTGCTAATACCTTCCCTTTTCATAATCTACCCCCCGAACCCACGAAATATCTCAAAAGGTTTTTTGCTGTGCTTTTTTAACCTTTCCTTTAGGATAAAATAAAAAGTCGGTGGCGACTCTTACTCAACCGAACAAGTGCAAATACAAACGCAAAACCTCAAGTCAGTTCTCCCACCGTATCACACCCTCGCTACGGCTGAATCCAACTCGCACGACCGTGAGTGATAAAACCCTCAAGAACACACCCGTTCTTGAAGGACAAACCCTATGGTTTATTTCTTGAAGCTTCCTCTTCAACCTTCAACTCAGCTAGACTTCTTCAATACTCAGCTGAACGTTATCTCAAACCGCTTGATTCAATTCAACAAGGATGTTTGATTTTCTTTGTTGTTGTTGAATGTAAGATGGTTGAGAAGATGATGAAGATGAAGGAATCAAAAGCTTCTGGTTGTTTACAATTGTTTTGCACACAATCTTCTATGCTGCTATGTTTTGTTCTAAAGAAATGTTTGCTTATATTTATAACAGAAAACGGTTAGTCAAAAAAGAAAGTGCATGAGTCGATGCATGTTGGTCATGTGTCGACTCATGTTAGTTACATGTAATAGGATGAGTCGATACATTATGTTTTGAGTCGATACAAAAACCTGTTATAGCGTTTTACAGAATTAACACTTTTATACCCGTCGACACATAATGCGTATGTGTCAATACATACTGATTGTAAATTTAAATTTTGAGTTTAAAACATAGTATGAGTCGACACATGATATTATGTATCGATACATATAAGTTTCAAAATGTTTTCCAGGATCATCAGAATGTTTTGTGTCGATACATAACGCGTATGTGTCAATACATACTGATTGTAAATTTAACTTTTGAATTTAAAACATAGTATGAGTCGACACATGATGTTATGTATTGATACATATAAGTTGCAAAACGTTTTCCAGGGTCATCAGAATGTTTTGTGTCGATACATAAGGTTTTGTGTCGATTCATACAAGTATTATAGGGGCATCAAAATATTATGTGTCAATGCATGGAATTTATGTATCGATGCATGCAGTTTTTAGATTTACATTCCAGGATCATCAAAGAGTTATGTATCGACTCATAAGCTTTTGTATTGATACATAATAGTTTTGAGATACAAGTCCAGGGACTTCAGAAAGCTATGTATCGATACAAAACTTGATGTGTTGACACATAATGGTGCATTATGAGAGAAATGTAATTTTGGCTTATTCAAACATGTTATATTATATTTGCAATCATTCAAAATCAATCTATGAAGGGGTTGCTCAAAGATGTCAGAGACGATGTTGGAACATTCTATGTGTAAACTGATGAAGAACTAGGAGAGGATACTTGTGAGTTCACTAACACTGAGTCAATAAATTCTCAATCCAACACAGGTCTGCCTACTGAGGAACATATAGAACAATTTAGGGATCTGACTACAACTCAATCTGACAAAGGTAACATCTCTGAATTTAAATAGAAGATATCAAATACATATGGATGTGTAAGTCTCTCCATTACTAAAACGAACAAAAAAGGAGACAGGGGATCCCCTTGCCGCAAACCCCTCCCCAAGAGAAAAATTCCTCGTGGCACTACCACTAACCAACACGGACATAGAACTACTAAAAATGCACGTCTCCGTCCATTACAGCCACTTAAATCCAAGCCCCATTCTTTTGAGAATAAAGCTAAGGTAATTCCAATTCACACTATCGTAGACCATCTCATAATCAACCTTCACTACGCCAAAAATAAGTTTTAGCAGCACATAAAAGAAAGCGCTTTTGGAAAAAAGCGCTGCTGTAGGTTTTAAAAAAAATTCGCTTAAAAAAGCGCTTTCAAAGGGTGCTTTAAGAAAGCGCTTTTAAAAAGCGCTCCTAAAGGTCACCCTTAGAAAGCGCTTTTTGGGAGGCGCTGCTAAAGCTGGCCTTTCAGAGGGTACCTTAAGAAAGCGCTTTTCAAAAGCGCTGCTAAAAGGTCAGCCTTAGAAAGCGCTTTTCCAAAGCGCTGCTAAAACTGGCCTTTAGAAAGCACTTTTAAAAGCGCTGCTATAGGATATGCTACGAAAGCGCTTTTTGATGTAAAAGCGCTGTTATAGATGACCTTTAGAGAGCGCTTTTAAAAGCGCTTTCGTAGGTAGTTTTATAATAAATATCAAAACACAATTCGTATCACTTTTCTATTCTCAATAGATTTTCTTCACGAAAAAACCCTAAACCAGAGCTTCTACGATGGTCAACGACGCTCCACTTCTCCGGCCAACTGCAATTCGTATCAGGTTTCATTTTTCCCCTCATCTCGTATGTGTTTGTCTGGTTTTCGTGTGCTTTTCACTTTTGGCTGAGCAATTGTTTATTCATATTCTGTTGTAACATTTTGTCACTTTGTTGTATAAAACAAAAGTTTTGCTGTGATGTAGAAAGAGGTCATCAACCTGAGAAAGGTGAATCTGATGCTTACAAATCTCATGAGCTAGTTGATTTTTTTGAATGCTTGAAATTGTTTAAGCTGTGTTATGATAATCCTCCTAAGTATTATTCTGAATACTATGACAAGTGTAGAGATCTCCAAACTACCGTATCTAAAAAGGATAATCATATAGCGGAAGTCCTAATTCCATGATCAGAGATATTTATCATGGTTTGTGGATGTGTTATTGATATATTTATATTTGTGAAAGTATTATGAAACCAAAACTATATAACCTTTATATATGTTTTTATATAATATTTATATGTATGAAATAAATATACACTGGTGTTTTTTTTCTCTTTCTTTTCTTGAAATATCACTAATCATAATAAATTAAATGTAAATTTATTCTAATTTTTAACTTTGTAATTGTGTGCATTGTTTCCATGATTGGAGCAAGAGTAGACTGAATGTTACAGTGCTTTCCTGAAATATGTCGTAATTTTAACTGTTCTAAATTTCTTATATCCTCTATATTTTGTATCCATACCTACTTATTTTTAAGTTTTCTGTTTTTGAAGTGCTTATATCCTCTATATTTTGTATCTTGTAAAATGTTGAACATGTAGTACTCAACTAGACAGAGATCAGTGTTGTCAAATAGCGACGAAATTTGAACAAGTTTCATTATTGTACAAAATGTTGTCGAATAGTTGACTTAGAACTGATAATAAATATGGTTTAAGTTAGCCTAACTCCCTACAAAATCGGCTTGTTGACTAAGAAATGTGGTTTTGTTCTAACTCACTACAAGGCGTTTTGGTTCTGTCGTTGCAGACACATCAAGTTCATTAGGTACATTTCAGAACACGAGTGAAAGAGTTCCGTTTTTGTGGGAGAAAGAACCAGGAAAACCAAAAGATACGGAGAAGAATGGCTCGAAAATAGCACCCTGCCATCGTTTGTTTCCTCTACTCGTCTCTTTTCTTGGTAGGAATGTATTATACTTGTGTACTAAAGTAGTTGATAGAATAAAATGAATTTAGTGAAAAGTTTTGAGTATTGATTTTGTTATATGGTTGTGCAAGAGCAAGTGCAAGTTTTGAGTATTGGTTTTGTTCAGATTGACTCAGAAATCATAAACCATGGATAAGACATGGATGTATTCCAATCGATTGTCGAAAGAGTACGAGAACGGGGTATCGGAATTCGTTAAGTTTGCTGTTGCGCACGCCGAAGACCCCATTCGAATGACATGTCCTTGTTTGTGTTGCTGTTATGGGAATCGGGTTGACACGGTTTAGTTAGCATCGCATTTAATACTGTATGGAATTGATAGAAGTTATACATGTTGGAATATGCATGGTGAGAAAAGTGACGGGAATGATGAATCGGGGGATAATAGGACCTATGCTTCAAACGACAATGGCACAGATACATACGATTATGATCGAGTTGAAGAGATTACAGAAGCGCTTGAAGAAGATCTTAATGATTGTCCTAAAATGTTCGAGAGGTTGGTAAGCAATACAGAGAAACCGTTGTATAATGGTTGTACAAAATTCACAAGATTATCTGCGGTATTAAAGTTATACAACTTAAAGGCGGGCAATGAATGGTTGGATAAAAGTTTCAGAGTTATTAGCCCTTACGAAAGATATGCTACCAGAGGATAATGTTCTCCCTAATCGAACGTATGAGGCCAAAAAGATGTTGTACTCTATTGGCATGAGCTATGACAAGATACATGCCTGTCCAAAAGATTGCGTTTTGTTTCGAAACGAGTATGCATCATTAAATGAGTGTCCTAAATGCGGTGCCCCTCGATATAAGAAAAAGTTGTCTCCGACAAAAGTCTTATGGTATTTTCCTATAATTCCGAGATTTAGACGGATGTATCGTAGTGAAACCGATTCAAGACACTTAACTTGGCATACAGATGAAAGAATTGTTGATGGAAAGTTTCGACATCCGGCAGATTCACCACAGTGGATGAAAATGGATAATGATTATCCTGAATTTGGAAAAGAAGCAAGAAACCTTCGCTTGGCATTGTCTACTGATGGAATGAACCCACACGGTATTCAAAGTATCTCGCATAGCACATGGCCTGTGATTCTTATGATTTATAACCTACCTCCGTGGCTATGTATGAAGCGTAAGTACATGATGTTATCTATGTTAATTTCTGGGCCTAAACAACCAGGAAATGACATAGACGTATATTTGGAACCTTTAATCGAAGATTTGAAGATTTTGTGGGAGAACGGTGTGGAGGTTTATGATGGGTATAGGAAAGAATGTTTCAACTTGAGGGCATATTGTTTGGAACAATTAACGATTTTCCAGCCTACGGAAATCTATCCGGGTATAGCATTAAAGGTGAAAAAGCGTGTCCTATCTATGAAGATGGAACCGATACGATGCGATTGAAACTTTGTCAGAAGAATGTATTTCTCGGTCATCGTAGATTCTTAAATTCTAAACATCAATATCGTGGATGGAGAAAAGCGTTCAACGGAGATACCGAACAACGTAGAGCTCCGCCTGGATTGATAGGTGATCAAATATTTGAAAAGGTGAAAGATGTGAGTATTCAGTTTGGCAAGCCTTTTGCACATAAAGTTGTCACAGGTGGGTGGAAGAAGAGGTCGTTTTTTTTTGAATTTCCATATTGAAAATCTTTGTACGTAAGACATTTTCTTGATGTTATGCATATTGAAAAAAATGTATTTGACAGTGTTATTGGTACGTTACTCAATATAAAAGAGAAGTCTAAGGATGGCCTTAAAGCAAGGGAGGACATGGTAGAGATGGGAATAAGAACTGAATTGGGACCCGTGAAAAAAGGAAGACGAACATATCTACCACCTGCTGTTTACACTCTATCCAGAAAGGAGAAAAAAATATTGTGTAAGTTCCTAAGTGAGGTTAAATTTCCAGAAGGCTACTCATCAGATATTATAAGACTTGTGTCTATGCAAGACCTCAAGTTAAAGAGTTTAAAGACGCATGATTGCCATGTTATAATGGAACATTTTCTACCGATAGGTATACGTTCTATTCTTCCAGAAAAAGTAAGAAGCGCAATAACTAAACTGTGTTTTTTCTTGAAGTCAATTTGCAGCAAGGTGATCGATCCTGAGATCTTACCAACATTGCAAAAAGAAATAGTTGTTACTTTGTGTGATCTTGAAATGTATTTCCCTCCCTCGTTTTTTGACATAATGGTTCATCTTGTCGTTCATCTTGTCAAAGATACACAACTGTGCGGACCAGCTTATATGAGATGGATGTACCCTACTGAACGTTATATGAAAATATTAAAAGGGTATGTGAAAAACCGAAGTCGACTAGAGGGTTGTATTGCTGAACGATATATTGTTGAAGAAGCGGTTGAGTTTTGTACTGAATATTTGTCAAATGTTCAATCAATTGGACTCCCCAAATCTCATGTTGTTGAAAAAAAAAGAAGGTAAGAAGCTAATTGGAAATAAAGTTGTGACAGTATCAATGGTCGAACGGGATCAAGTGCATTTGTATGTTCTGCACAATGAGCTTGAAGTTGAGCTGTATGTTGAAATGCACAAGGGTGTTCTTCGAGGTTTAAATCCGAATTGAAATGAGAATTGGATTGTACGAGAGCACAATCGAAGTTTCATACCATGGTTTAAGGAAGATATTTATTCAAAGTATCGTTCAAATCCTGCTTCAGTAACAGAAAGATTGAGATGTTTAGCATACGGTCCAAGTTTAGTTGTGTTTTCTTATAGCGCATATGCAATTAATGGATACACAATTTATACCAAAGAATAGGATGACAAAAGTACTATGCAAAATAGTGGTGTCACCTTGATCCCTGAAGAAATGCATATATCAAGTGTGAAGGACTTAAACCCAAAATTTGCAAATCTGTCATATTTTGGGGTTATCGAGCGCATTTGGGTGTTTGATTACGAGAAGTTTCAGATTCCTATATTTGGTTGCAAGTGGGTTAAAAATAATAATGGCATACGAATGGATAAGTCAGGTTTTTTGCAAGTGGATCTTAATAGGGTGGGGTACAAAGATGAACCTTTCATTCTAGCCTCTCAAGCTAAACAAGTGTTTTATGTCAATGATCCGACAAGTACGAAATGGTCTATAGTGCTATTATCTAACAAAGTAATTGATGAAAGCATTGGAGATCAAAGTGATATTGGTGTTGACATTGAATCTTTAACCATAACTGATCAAAATGATAATGAATCATGTATTAGAAATGATTATAATGAGGGTATTTGGATCAATCCAACTGTCTGCGTTGTTAAGAGACGAGTAGAACACATTCCTACCAAGAAAAGAAAGAGACCTTAGTGAAAAAGGTAATAGTATATATAATTATAGCCTATATCATTCAATAAAATTTAATTTGTCATTTCATTTTTATTTGTCATTTCATTTTTATTTGTCATTTCATTTTTATTTGTCATTTCATTTTTATATTTGTCATTTCATTTTTATTTTTTTTCATTATTACAGGTCAAATGGCTAGTAATCAAGAAAACTCACAAGATGCAAATGCTCCTGAAAATGCTCCAGAATATACTTCAGAAAAGACTTCAGAAAAAGATATTACACGAGGTATAACTATTATGAGGGGAATCATCCGTGATAGAGATAGAGGAGTAACATATAATATAGATTGGAATGATAATGACCAACTAATTGGGTCTAATGCTGCAAAGTTGACAAGCTACATTGGTACGCTTGTTCGTATACACATTCCGATCACCACTCCTAGATGGAAAAGAGGAGAGTTGGATGAGGGTAAAGAGAAAGTTTGGACTGAGATAAAGGTACATATATGGTTTTTGTTATTTGCTTTATCTTGACGGTAATATGTGTTTAAATTGCTTTTAATAACACACTTTATGCGTATGTTTTTTTGTAGAGGTCTTTTAACATTGAAGATACCCGTAAAAAGTATATAATGGGTTTGGCTGGAAAAAGGCACATAGGGTGGAGAACATTTTTAACAAACAAGTATCTTAAAGATGATGAAGGAAATTTTCTTGAAGAGGATCCGGAACGTCCAAAGAAATATGAGAACTTCATTACACCTAAAGAATGGGTTGGTTTTGTAGGCCAAAGAAGAGACGAGAATTTCAAGAAAGTGAGTGCCATCAATCGCGAGAGAGCGTCAAAACCCGCATATCCATACAAAAAAGGGTGTTTGGGATATGCTCGCTTAGAGGAAAAAATTGTAAGTAAATATAAACTCTACGATCTTATTAATTCTCTCAATGTGTTATAATTGATGATCTTATGACTTGTGTCAATGCGTAGTTAGAAGAGACGAAAAGTGACGCAACATCACTACCAGCACATTTGTTGTGGAAGGAAGCTCGTGTGGGCAAGGATCAAGTTGTTAATCCCGATCTTCAACATGTGTATGATGAATGTGTAAGTATAAGATTGTGCCTTTAATTAAATCAAATGTTTATTAATATTTAAATAATTTTTTATCTCCACTAATAATTTTCGATATGTAAATGAATTACAGGAGACCTTGTCGCAATCGGTATCCCCAGGTGAGGATCAGGATACCAGGAGCGTACTTAGTCGAGCACTAAATATTGCTGAGTATCCGGGTCGGGTGAGGGGTAAAGGTCATGGTGTGACTCCAACCTCTTTGTATAAGCATCCAAGGAGAAGAAATCCTAGAAATGCAGAAGTGATGTAAACATTGCAGGATTTACAAGCTCAAGTCTGTGAATTGCAGAAGGATAAAGAGAGATATATGGTGGAAAAGAGCAGTTCATAGTTGAAAGAAACTAGTGACAAAGCTAGTATCAACTGTCAGCATAAATTTCCCGAGGTAATTTTCAATATATATCCGTTATTATTATAGAATATTTTTAGTCACTTCTAACGGTTATTATTGGTTTAGGGCATTTCATCTTGCCAACTATACCTATCGTCGCCGACTTATCGACTAGTTGGCAAGGGAAAAGTCCATAACACTTTGGGAGATTTACTTCACCATAGACCGCTTCCGGATGGACACATGAAAGTATCGGTTGATATTGCTTTAGATATGGATGTGTTGCTACCGGTACCTGACATTGTTGTTGAGACCACATTGTTGCGAGATGCAATAGGATCTTTTGTTGCATGGCCATCAGACCTCATTTTCATAGATGATCAGGTATGTTGAAAACCATTTTGAATCTTTAAGTCTTCAACTCTCAGTTCTGACCTCAGTTATTTCCACGATAATTATAGACTCCTACAAAACCCGCATCTAAGGGTAAAGGGATTTTGCGGTACGACGAGTCTGATGTATCACAAAAAGAGGTACGTTTAAAGTGTTAATTATATGATCCGAATAAAAAACTGCATAATTTTATAATTTAACTGAGTCTATATGATTTTTAGGTACCTTTTCAAGGGTCACAACAAGTGAGCCAAAAAATCGTTGGCGTACCACCCAAGAAAAGGGTTCCTACTAGATTTTTCCCTCGATACCGGCAGTGTCTTGAAACAATAGTGGGAACAACAAATTTGATGGATGGTGGTATTCGTCAAATGGATATGGATCAAGGTATCTTTGGTTTTCCTTGCACCGAAATAATTGGACATGAGGACGTGGAAGAGATTTTCCGTTATAAAGAATTAGGCGTCAGTATTATGCATGCATACATCCGGTAACCCCATCTTTATATTATGTAATTAGCTGGAATTTTTTTAAAACATTTCAATGAATATAGTCTAATATTAATTATGTTTTTATTTAAGGTTGTTATATGACAAATTGATGCGCGGGAATCAATTGTCAAACAGATTTCATTTCGTGTCTTCCTCCCGTATCAGCGGAGCGACAATTGGTAGGGAACCGAATTCAGTAAGAGAGCACTTAGTCGAAAGATTCATGGCAACTGGCAGTACAGAAAGCTTATATCTTTGGACGTATAATACTATTCCTACAGGGTTAGATTTTCATTCTAAGTTCATTTTAATATTTGTAATTTTTGCGTAGAAAATTTTCTTCTAAACTGTTGTTTTAATTTATAGACGTCACTGGTTGTTGGTTGCTATCGATCCTATAAAAGAAGTGGTCTATTATCTGAATTCGGTTGACGGTGATTGGACAAATTATCCGAATATGAAGTTAATGATTGATACGTAAGTGAGATTATTCTAAATATTTGTGTGTATTTATATATTTAATTATTTCTGTGACATTGTTCTAAATATATATTTTTATTTTGTTAGAGCGATACAAGTATTCCGGTGTCAAAGAGAAGCTCGGGTACGACGGTCTAAATCAAACAACATTAATTGGATCAAAGTGCAGGTATATTAATTTCCACTATTTTTCTTATAATATTTATGCTATTTGATAAAACAATACAACTATATATTCTTATTTGTTTTTCTATGTAGTGTCCTCAACAGCAAAACGATATAGATTGCAGATACTTCGTTATGCGGTTTATCAAAGAAATCCTTCAACTGAATCAAATAGAGATTCCATTCACGGTATGGATTTATTTTATTATTTCTCGGATATTTCATATAATTTTTTACTTTTAACTAAATCATGCATATTATGTTTTGTCATGTAGTACTTCGATGAATACAAATGTGCATATTACACGAAACTTCAGTTGGAAGAAATCAAAGAGGAATTGTGTCAATATTTTATTGAGTAGATAATCATATAAACTTTAGTTGTTGTTAGGGTTGATTTTGTAAGACTGATTTTGAGTTATAATGCTGATAACAATGGTTTTTATATATTTTGAGGTACAAAAATGGTGTATATATATTTTGGATTACAATGGTATACAATGCATTACCGCGGTTTATGAATTACAGGTTATGGCAACTGGTTTATATAAATAATATGCTGCAAACAATGCAGGTATATGAATTATATAAATTATACCTCTAAAAAAACACCATATGAAAGCGCTTTTTCAAGAAAAACGCTGCCTTAGGTAACCTATGAAAACGCTTTTTCACAAAAAGCGCTGTCTAAGGTAAATATATGACAGCGCTTTTCCAGGCAAAAGCGCTGCTAAAAGACCACCTATGAAAGCGCTTTTCCAGAAAAAAGCATTGCTAAAAACCTACCTAAAACAGCGCTTTTCCAGAAAAAAAGCGCTACTAAAAGAAAACTTATGAGAGCGCTTTTCCAGAAAAAAGCGCTGCCTTAGGTAGACCTATGAAAGCGCTTCTTCATAAAAAAGCGCTGCCAAAAGCCTACTTAAGAGAGCGCTTTTCATTAAACAAAAAGCGCTGCTAAAACCTATAGCAGCACCACCATAGAAAGCGCTTTTAAGCGCTTTTAAAGGCAAAAAAAAACGCTTTCGTTAGTCTTTTTTAGCGTAGTACTTCCCCACTAGGCAACTTTTTTTTTCTCTCTTAGCAATATTCATAACTTCACTCACGCTAAAACCTCATCCAAAATGTTTCTTCCTGCTAGGTTTGGTTTTTGGAAACCAAACTGACAGCAACTTTCCTCAATCTTAGAGCTAAGAGTTTGGAAAAGATCTTCTTTCCTCAATCTTAGAGCTAAGAGTTTGGAAAAGATCTTAAATGCATCCCACCAAGCAAATCGGTCTAAAGTTGGATAGAGCTTGAGGGCTTTGAATTTTTGAAATAAGAACAATGAAGGATGCAACGCACGTTTTTTGTGAGTCTAGCCTTAGCGTGAAAATCACAAACACACTTGATAACATCCTCCTTGACCACTTCCCAGCCTTTTTTAAGAAACTCAAAACTAAAGTCGTTCGGCCCTAGGATTTTACTATCGTTGCAACACCAAACAACTTCTTTGATATCCTCTTCGGAGAACGACTCTTCTAACATGTTTCTGTCCATATCAGATAAAACATCGAACACCAAACCGTCTAAAATAGGTCTGTTTGCATTGTCTTCTTTGAAAAAACTTTCAAAATGTCTTCTACTTCCTCTTTCACTTATGGAACGCCTTCGACATAGCCATTGGAGGTTTTAAGCATACTAATGTTTTAATTGGCTTTTCTTTTTATCCTTACTTATTAAATATTTGATATGATTGAACTTTTTCAATTAATATATAGTTGGCTAAGATTAGAGGAGAACCATAAATAAAGAAGAAAATTATCATAAGACCTGTCTTTATAAATAATGAATATCATAACTATTTTACGAGAAAAGTCTACATATTGAAAAGTTCATGTGAGGGGGATAAGAAAATGTTGCACTAGGAATGTATGGACACAAATAAAGTTCACACGAAGGTGGGTCTTTGTCTCTATCAGATTTGAGAAGTGTTGACAAGTTATTCAAGGATGGACTCTGAAAACGTTCGCAACAAAACGGTATAATACTGATATTAATATCGTTATTCACTATTTTTACGTTTTAAATGACCCTAACGCGACCGCGACCATTAAAACGTTATCTTGGTCGCGTCCATTAAAACGTTATCTTGTTTTTTTGGTTTTAAAGAAACTATGAGTTGAGGGTGATAATGATATAAAATGAAGAAATTGTAAAAAAAAAATTAATAAGATTAATTACATCATTAAGTAAAGTGTTTTTCTGAGTCACTATCTATAGAGAACTATTTAAAAGGCCAAAAGTAACAAGATTATGAAAAGAGAGATGCACTTCATTCAGATTCTTTTCTTGTTAACTCTCTCTCCTTTAATTTGTGTTAGTTGTGAGCATTTCGTTCTTGTTCATGGAGCATACCATGGTGCATGGTGTTGGTATAAGGTTGCAACTATGCTTAAATCAGCTGGTCATAATGTTACAACTGTTGAATTGGCTGCTTCTGGTATCAATCCAATACAGGTTCAAGAGATTCGTCAAATTTCACAGTATTATGAACCTTTGATGACATTTATGGAATCTCTTCCTCCAAATGAGAAGGTGATTCTAGTAGGTCATAGTATTGGTGGAGTGTCTACATCTGTAGCTATGGAAAAATTTCCAGACAAAATTTCAGTTGCAGTTTTTGTTACTGCTTATGTGCTTAGTCAAAATCTCACATACCCTACTATTCAACAAGAGGTACTCTACAAAACTCACAATTTATTTTCCCCCCTCAAAACTATATCAAGTTAGTTATATATTGCAGGAAGCTAGAAGGATCACTAATTTAATGGACTCAAAGTTTTTCTTTTTTGATGGACCCAACAAACCCGCAACTGCTAGATTGCTTGGACCGAAATACCTGGCATCCAGTCTGTATCAATTATCACCACCTGAGGTATATATAAACATTTTCAGTTGAATTTTAGATTATTTAGATTTTAAATGTTATTAATATAAAGTAATTTTGCATTCTAAAATGTGTAGGACTTGACCCTTGCATTGTCCCTGGTGAGACCTGATCCACTTTATAATGATGTTGAATTATTGAAGAAGGAAACAGCAGTTACCAATGATAGAAATGGAAGGGTACCTAAAATTTTTGTCATAAGTAAAAGTGATAATTTGATAACAGAGGATTTTCAAAAGTGGATAATTGAGAGAAGTGGTCCTTTTGCTGAGGTGAAAGTGATTAATGATTCTGATCACATGGTCATGTTCTCTAAACCACAGAACCTTACTTCTATCCTTATAAAGATTGCACATAAATATGGTATTCGTGCCTACCATGTCCCAAACAATTATGTGTATAGGTTCGGGTATATTTCTAATTATCAATTATGATTGAGAATTCCATTGAATAAGAAAAAATTATAGGGTCCTCTTGTTATTTACTTTATTATTTATTTCAACAAAGTCATGTTTTTTTTCCTATTAAGTGGGATAAAGTACATTGATTAATCAATACTTGATGTTATATGAAATATTGTTGTTCTGGACTGAGTCTGTGGTTGATCCATCTTCGAACACAGTCAATCAAGTTCTACGTCGAGGATGGCCTAAAGTGTTGGCTCAATCCGTTGGGGCCAATGGAGAACACGTTCTCCACGTGTTTCACATCCGAAGACACGTCACCAATCGAACCCGCACACCTCACGTGACTTGCGGAACCGCTTTGCCCTTCGTAATGGGAAAACTCATCCACTACCCGTAGAATGCGGAGAAGTTAACCCAGGACTGTTAACAGATGAAATAGAATGAAATCCATCTTACTTTCCATTCATGTGTTAGAATTATTTATACAAGCACTAATCAGAAAACAAACTTCAACTAATCTAACTAATTCAGTTAGAGACTAAACTAACTCTAACAACCTTGCTGACTGCAAGTATACAATAAATAATACATGAATAATCAATCTCTATTACCCCCCCCCCCCCCAAGCTGCGACACAAAGATTTTTGAGGCTAAGCTTGGACACCAAATGTTGAAACAGTTGAGGGTGTAGAGGTTTTGTGTAGATGTCAGCAAGTTGTGCAGTAGTTGGAACAGGCAGCAATTGATGACTCCTAAAGCAACTTTATCACGAACGAGATGGCAATCAATCTCTATGTGCTTAGTGCGCTCGTGAAAAGTAGGATTCTATGCTATATGTATAGCAGACAAGCTATCACAATAGATAATAACTGGCTGCAGAGCTGGCTGTTGAAGATCTTGAAGGAGATACAAAATCCACTGAACCTCACATGTGGTTGTAGCTAAAGCCCTGTATTCAGCCTCTGAGGAAGATCTGGATATAGTAGACTGCTTCTTGGATTTCCAACTGATCAAAGAAGAGCCATAAAACACATTGAAACCTGTGACAGACCTTCTTGTATCAGGGCATGAAGCCCAATCAGAATCACTAAAAGCACTCAAAGTAGTGTTCTTCTGAGCTGAGAAGAACAGTCCCTGACTTGGAGCTCCTTTGATGTACTTGAGAACCCTTAGTGCAGCTGTATGATGCTCAAGCATAGGCTTAGACAAATATTGACTCAAAATGTTCACTGCATAACAGATGTCAGGCCTAGTATTAGTGAGATAAATCAATCTTCCTATCAATCTCCTATAAGATTTAACATCCTCATAGGGGTGATCTGTGACGGCTTGGAGCTTAATGCTAGGATTCATTGGTGTTGTAACTGGATGGCAGGCAAGCAAGCCTGAATCATCAAGTAATTCAAGAGCATAATTTCTCTGTGACAAGACCAAACCTGTATGAGATCTAGCCACTTCTAACCCAAGAAAGAATTTCAGATTGCCTAGATCTTTGATCTTGAACTGAGCATCCAATTGAGCCTTGACATGAACAATTTCTGTCAGGTCAGAGGCAGCTAGAACGATATCATCAACATAAACCAATAAAACGGTAATATGAATAGAAGTTTTCTTGACAAACAGAGAGTAATCGGACCTAGATTGCACATAACCAAGAGCAACTAAGGAAGAAGTAAGCATAGCATTCCATTGCCTGCTAGCTTGCTTAAGTCCATATAGACTTTTTAGTAACTTGCAAACCTGTGTAGGTTGTGCAGCCTGATAACCCTGAGGTAATGACATATACACTTCCTCTTCTAGATTCCCATGCAAAAAGGCATTGTTTACATCGAGTTAATGAAGGTACCAGTTATGTACAGTAGCCATTGCCAAAACTAATCTGACTGTGGTCATCTTCACAACAGGAGAGAAAGTCTCAAAGTAATCCAAGCCATGCTCTTGTGTGTAACCTTTAGCCACCAAACGAGCCTTATATCTTTCTATGGTGCCATCAGCAAACCTTTTGATTTTAAACACCCATTTGCAACCTATGGGTTTCTTCCCTGGAGGTAAATCAGTAAGGATCCAGGTCTTAGTAGTCTCAAGAGCTTGGATCTCCAAATTCATAGCTTGTCTCCATTCCTCTGACTTAACTGCCTGAGAATAACTCCTTGGCTCAACAACCTGAGAGATTGACAATGTATATGCCCTATGTGATGAAGACAAGTGATCATAAGACACAAAGTTTGTTAGTGGATACAACACATTGGGAGATTGAGAAACCTGAGAATTCTGAGAAGGAACCAAAGCAAGATTACAATGATAATCTTGTAAGTAAGCAGGTTTGGTTTTAGGTCTAGAAGAAGATCTGAGAACAGGTTGTGGAGGTAGAGCAGGTTCAGGGTGTGGTAATTGTTCATCAGATAAAGAAGGAGAATAAGGGCTGGTAGGTAAAACCAAAGAATTTAGGGAAGTCACATTATGATCCTTGTCAAGATGCTGAAAAGGAAACATATTCTCATAAAAAATAACATGCCTTGACAAAAAAACCTGTCTTGTTCCCAAATCCATGAGTAAAAAACCTTTAACTCCTTCTTTCAAACCAAGTAAGATGCATTTTCTTGCTCTAGGTTTAAACTTAGTTCTATGAGCAAGTAAAGTAGTGGCATAACAAAGAGAGCCAAAAACTCTTAAGGAAGAGATATCAGGTTTGGTGTTAAAAAGAATTTGATATGGTGAAGCATTTTGCAAAACTTTTGTTGGTAGAACATTAATGATATACACTGCATGACTTACAGCATATGACCAAAACTCAAGAGATAAATTGGATTGGAAAAGCAAAGCACGAGACACATTTAATATGTGTTGGTGTTTGCGTTCCACAATCCCATTTTGCTGTGGGGTTTCCACACAAGTCAATTGATGTTGTATCCCATGCAAATTGTAGAAATCACTCATTGAAAATTCAACACCATTATCACTTCTAACAATTTTCACAGATTTCTGAAATTGATTTTTCACAAAAATAATAAAACTCTTTAAAGAAGGACGAGCTGCAGCTTTTGTATCAAGAAATTTTACCCAAGTATAACGGGATTTATCATCAACAATAGTTAAGAAAAACCTTGCACCAGTAATAGATGGAACACTATATGGTCCCCATATATCCACATGCAATAGATCAAACACATTTTCTGAAAGTGTAGTACTCAATGTAAAAGGAAATTTCTTTTGTTTTGCAAAATGACAAGTCTCACAGTGTTTATTAACAGTGGAAGGTACAGCAGGATACATGGAATGTAAAATGTGATAACAAGAGAGAGAGGGATGGCCAAATCTATAATGCCAAATATTAGGCATACTAACTGGTGCAGAAACAACATTATTCACAGAATGAAAAGTAGACAAAGGCTTAACAGTATGAAGAGGTGGTAAATCCATGATATAAAGTCCCTTGCGATTCTCAGCTTTCCCAATCATCTTCAATGTGATTGTGTCCTGAATATAACAAGCAGAGTGAGTGAAGAGCACATTACATTGAAGTTGCTTGGTAAGTTTATCAATAGACACTAAGTTTACTGAAAACTCAGGAACATATAACACATTATACAATGTCAAAGTAGGTGTCAAGTATATAGTTCCTATATGACGAGCATAAGCATGTTGGCCATTTGGTAAATTAACAAATACTGGAGGTATAGCTCTATAAGAAGAGAACAAATGAAGAGAGCTAGCAAAGTGATCAGTTGCACCACAATCCACGATCCACCTTACAAACAAGTTACCTAAGGCCCTTGTGGGAGCAAGAGGGCTGTTCAGCAGATTGCAAACATATTTACCTAATTCAGATGCTTGAATCTGATGATTGCTCACAAGATTGGAAGCATGAGGAGTAGCAGTAGGTGTATGCTGAGGTAGAAGAGCCAGAAGACTCTGAAATTGCTCCCTTGTAAACTCCATAGATGAAGAGGAAAGACCCTGCTCAGATTGGTCATCAGAACCACCCCCAGAAGATACATGATTGACTTTCTTAGGCTTATACCCATTGGGAAAACCAGGAGGATAACCATGCTTCATGAAGCAAGTATCCACAGTATGATTATTCCTCCCACAGTGTGTACAATGTCTCTGGCCAGAAGACTTACCTTGACCCTTAGAATAAAATGGCTTTCCCCTGCCATATCCAGAACCATTGGAACTTGTAGAACCATTAGATGGTGAAGCTTGCACTGCTAAAGCTGAGGGCTCAGCAAGTATACCAATTAACAATTGTCGCTCATGCTGAATTATCATTGAAAAAATCTTGGATAAATTTGGTAAAGGCTCCATCATAAGAATCTGAGACCTCACAGCAGCATAGTTATCATTCAATCCACGCAGAAAACAAAGAACACAATCATTGTCCCTATACTCTTGCAGTTTCTTCACAGAATTACAGCAACAAGAGTTCGGTGTTGAACACAAGGGAATTGGGCGATAATTGCATAACTCATCCCACATAATTTTTAACTTTGTATAGTAGGCAGTAACTGTAAGATCAGATTGCTGTAAAGTATACAAGTCAGAATGGATTTGAGAGATTCTTACTGAGTCGCCTTGAGAGAAACGGTTCTTCAAGTCCTGCCAAGCACCAAAAGCTTTATCAATCCATATGATGCTTGTTGCAATCTCCTGAGACACGGAATGATTAATCCAAGAAAGCACCAAATTGTTGCATCGCTTCCACGCTGGAAGAATCGGATCTGTATCAGTAGGACGAGGGATAGAACCATCTGCAAACCCAAATTTGTTCTTCATTTGCAGAGACATTTCCATTGCTCTCGCCCAAGCATGGTAATTGTGTCCTTCAAGAATTGGAGACACCAAAACTAGAGACGGATTTTCATTCGGGTGAATGTAATAATCGTGTGTGACATCTTGCAAATTCGCAAGAGTTACAGGAGCACGAGCCGCCATTGAAGAGAAAAACAGAGATGAAGAATCGTGCAAGAATCACAATTGCAAAAATTAGGAGCAGAATCGCACAATCGCAGAATTGCAATCGCAGAAACTCAAGAAACCCAGAAATTGAACTCTGGAAGAAGAAACGTTTCACAAATTCACTGAACAATCAAAGAAATTGTACAGAAAAATCAATGAAAACGAAGAGAAATCATCAAGAAAAAACGATGAATCTGATGATAATGCATCGTGAGAACGATGAAAGGGAAAAGATGCGGAAAAGTTTCAAGAAATTTCAGAGAAAAATCTGATACCATGTTAACAGATGAAATAGAATGAAATCCATCTTACTTTCCATTCATGTGTTAGAATTATTTATACAAGCACTAATCAGAAAACAAACTTCAACTAATATAACTAATTCAGTTAGAGACTAAACTAACTCTAACAACCTTGCTGACTCAGCAAGTATACAATAAATAATACATGAATAATCAATCTCTATTAAGGACGATGAGCACGAACTGCTCATCCCTACTTTCACATTAAAATCTTAAGGCCAGATTAGAAACACTTCTTGTTCTTTCAACAAGGACAATAAAAGATATCATTATTATCGAGAAGATATTTATCAGCGTATTCAAAGAATTCAAGAACTTCGTTCTCATAAACCGGACCTAATATACCGACTTTCATCTAACTAAGATCTATAACAACTTCTAAAATTTATACACGTTTTTCAGCAACAAAAGAGAGATGGAAAAGGAAATAATTGATGGAGGGGATGCATGTCTGCTACAGCTTGGAGTATTTATTATTTATGACTCATTTGATGAAAAAATTAAGTAAAGAATCTTTGACGTCCATTTATAAAGTGACAATGGTCAAGATATTGACAACTTATCAATTCACATGACATATTAGTGATCCGCATGAAACTTTCACTAGCTAATCAAAACGTGAATGCCACAATTATTCATCTTGGATTCAAAATGGTGAAATATAAACTTAACATATTGAAAATAATGACGTTGAAAGTAAGAGCATAAAAATATTTCAAGATTGATTTCTTAATGTTTAATCTTTTCTTTAGTTAGGAAAGCATGAAAGTAACTTATTAATGTTAGTTGTAGTTGTATCAAGTAAAATGGTTAATATTTTTGTTGTTGTAGTTGTTGTTGTTATTGTTGAAATTTAGTATTTAACAATTCTACTGATTTTGTTTATTTGTTGTTGTTTTTGAGATTTAATATTTAAAGAATCCATTGATTTTGTTATTGTTGTTATCGTTGTTGTTGAGATTTAATGTTTAAGGATTCTATTGATTTTGTTTTTGTTGTTGTTATTGTCATTATTGTTGTTACTGATGAGGAAGATTTAAAATTTATCAATAAATTTGATGTTTTACAGATTAAAACAAAAAAAGGTCAATTTTTTTATGTAAACATGACATTACTCCTCAGTTATTGTTAAAAACTGAGGTAAGAAGTAGCGCAGTTTTGAAAATGCTAAAAATGCAGTTGCTGGTGATCGAACCCATGATCAATGTTACTTTTCCCCTCAATTATTCAATAACTAAGGTGTAAAGTAGTAGCTTTTCATGTCGTCATTTGTTATCTCGCTTTCGTAGCCGAGGTCAAATTCATTTTGTGTCTGACATTAGATGTTTTTTTTTAGTAGTGAGTGTTCTTGTAAATACCTTTGGTGTCAGATGAGTATTGAGAGAACTAGATGTTAGCTGATCTGAACGAAAACTCACCTATGAGTATCAGTAGCTTCATTTTTGTAAGCTTTTTCATTAAGTGGATCGCTTGATCCAAAAATTTGTATAACCAAGCTTTGTTGCTTGAGAACGGGTAACAATCTAAGTTTGGGGAGTTTGGTAAGTTGTTTTTTCATTGCTTTTGATAGTTGTTTTACTTCGTTATTTTCCTATTTTTGTTCGATGTACTTTCTTTTATATCATGTTTTACGCATGGTAGTATGTTTTTGATGATTTTCATGCTTAAGCAAGTGTCCCGGGTGAAAGAAGAACCAAAAGGAGAGAAATGCAGAAAAAGGAAAATGTCAAAAAATTTCCATATAAAATCCATGAGCCTGCATAGGTGGCCGTAGCATCTGCTACAAGCTGTAGCAGACATGCATCCCCTCCATCAATTATTTCCTTTTCCATCTCTCTTTTGTTGTTGTTTTGGGATTTCTGCAATATTTGATTTTGTAATATTTTCTCTTTGATGAGCATTGAAAGTGACTTTGATGAGCATTGAATGAGACTTATTTTCTCTTTGATGAGCATTGAAAGACACTTTGATGGACATTAAATGTGATTTCACATTTAAAATTAAACCCCTTTGACGGGCATTAAATAGGATTGATTTGTTCCGCATTTAGAATTTAATTATAAAAACTCATAGGTAAGCTTGAGTTTTGCATCGAGTTTTTCATTCCAGTTTTTGCTTTCACGTTCTATACTCAAGTATCCATTGGAGCACTGGATCAAGTTTATTTCACAATTGTTTCTTATCATTTCAGGTTTTATTTATTGTTCTTATTTTAGTTATTTTGCTATTATTTACCATTTATTATGTTTTCTACGATGAACATTGTGTCTGTTGCGTTGATTCGTCAATAATCAATTACGAGAATTTTATGCATAAGTTATTTTAATACCTGTGTTTTGAATTTCAATCCTTGTACAAATATAAAGAGTTTTCAGGTATCGATCGTAGTCTGAAAGGATATGTATCGGTACCCAAAAGTAGGTTTTAAACAGTCGAGTCCAATACAGCAAAACCGCTTGGATGAGTTGAGAAATGCCCCGTCTTTATAGATGCGAAAAGTAAAGAATATGTGGCGAATAATTCGGTCGTGCGAAAGCAGACGAATTATTCGCCATAGACAATACAACATGCCGGGGAAAGCAGGTGTTGCACAAAATTATATGTAAAATTCTCATAATAGAAGTAAACATACAGAGATGTCAGAGTAATAATCATGACCCTAAGTCCTATCTTTCTCATTATATTTTTTAAGTAATTTTTATTGAAGTTATTTTTCTAAGAAGTTCTTTTTAATTAAACTGTTTTTCACTTACGTGTTTTTTCACTAAAGTTGCCAAAATTCAACTACTCGGTTGCTCTAGATTTACATTGATAGAATATATTTTGGTGTTTATCCATTCGTCCTTGAGGTTGATAACTTTTTATTAATTCACATAATTGTACACTTGTGGCGTGTCAAGAACCAATTGTGTTCTTCCACTATGGACATACCAACTTGAAGGTTGATAAAACACTTAGGGGGGGGGGGGGGGGGGGGGGGGGGGGGGGGGGGGGGGGGGTGGAGGTCGAATAAGTTTTTCTTTTTTTCTAGCGCAATACTAATGGAAGGACACTGGTATTTTTATCCTGGTTCGTTTGAAACTCAAACTACTCCAGTCCACCCGCCAAGGTGATTTCATCTCTCTCAACGAGGACTTAATGCACTATAATCAAACTGATTACAAGCGCACAACCAAACTGGTGTGACTAACAATACAATGCACAAGTCAACTGCAAGTGACTAAAACCTCTAAGACTCAACTAGTCCTAGCCCTCTTGAGAAATCTGACCCAACTGGTCTCTCAAGGAACACTTGCAAAATTGTTTCTTAATAGTAGTGAAACAGATTTGCTTCTAAAAAGCTTTATCACAACTGTGATTTTTCACTAAGATTGTTGTCCAATACTTAAGATCTACCCACTATACAATGTTAGTTTACAAGTATGAAAACAGTGAGTGTAAGTATATTTCAAGTGAGTCAGTAACCTCTCTTTGATACAAAAGGTCTTCTATATATAGCTTCTAATTCTTGACCGTTAATGCCTTGATGATAGTGCATGTATTTAATGAAGCGTGTTTGCAATGATGCGTGTTGCGTGTAGCGAGTAGATTTGATCTTTATGTTTCCAATGCTCGTGCGCGTAGTACACTTGAGTCCGTTAGCCGTCTTAGCATTTAATAACCAACGGTACTGTCAGAGCTTGCCTCTGAAAGTTGAAGTGTTTGCTTGCAGCGTTTCCATTTCAGAGTTTACTTGATCTTTTCTTGTATAAGAGTATTCTTCAATATGTGTTCATCAAAGTTTACTTTAAACTTATATTTATCAGATGTTGTATTCAGCGTGCATCTATCAGAGATTGCTGAGGATTTACTCTTCGTTCTGAGTTTGCTTTGTACTTGCGTAGAATCCTGTTTCTTTCTAAGATGCGTGAGTCAGAACATCATCTGAACTTAGAGAGCATACACGTCAGAGTATAAAATAAATATAAAAAAATTTATTTCATTGTTATCATCAAAACTCTAAGATATGATTAGAACCAAACTTTGTTCTAACACAACTTATTTCACATCCTTCTATCGCAAAGAATTCTTTCTTCCATTAGTTGGCAATGTAATATCTAGGATTTTTGCTTTATCTCCATACCTAAAGAAAGCAATTTAGACTGATATAACCATGCTCATTCCAAATTCTCCAGTTCCACTTATATAATAGTGCAAGATTAAATCTTTCACAATGTTTGACTCTTAAGTCCTTTTCTTTCTTGGCCTTAATTACATTGCACAAAGAGTTATTTTTATTGAACATCATTTAGTTTAATTGTCTATTTTTTATCCATAAACATTAAATATTTTATGTGATTGAAATTTTCAATTTCATGACATAATCATAAATATTAATTAATATATAGTTAGCTAAGATTAGACGAGAATCATAAATAAGGAAGAAAATTATCATAAGACCTGTCTTTATAAATAATGAATGTCATAACTATTTTACGAGAAAAGTCTACAATATGAAAAGTTGATGGGAAGGGGATACGAAAAAGTTGTTCTGATGGTTAGTTGTACTAGGAATGTATGGACACAAATAAAGTTCACACGAAGGGGATGGTGGGCAGTTTTTATGAAGGTGGGTCTTTGTCTCTATCAGATTTGACAAGTTATCAAAGAAAGGAGCGTGATGAAGTTCAAGGTTTTAAGAATGTGAAAATGACCGCAACAAAACGATATAAATGCTGATATTGATATCGTTATTCACTATTTTTATGGTAAATAATAAATTGTGGTTAACAAACACTACAGACGATCACATTCATTGTTATAACATTTGTACCACTCGAAATTGCAAAAACTAACAAGGTGACCGCCATCGTTATTTAAAACCTTATCATTTTTGGGTGTAGAGAATATATAAGTAGAGGGTGATGATGATATAAATGAAGTAATTAATAAAAAAAAGTAATAAGATAAATTACATCATTAAGTAAAGTGTTTTTATGTATCACTATGTATGAAAAAGTATTTAAAAGGCGAAAAGTAACAAGATTATGAAAAGAGAGATGCACTTCATTCAGATTCTTTTCTTGTTAACTCTCTCTCCTTTAATTTGTGTTAGTTGTGAGCATTTCGTTCTTGTTCATGGAGCATACCATGGTGCATGGTGTTGGTATAAGGTTGCAACTATGCTTAAATCAGCTGGTCATAATGTTACAACTGTTGAATTGGCTGCTTCTGGTATCAATCCAATACAGGTTCAAGTGATTCGTCAAATTTCACAGTATTATGAACCTTTGATGACATTTATGGAATCTCTTCCTCCAAATGAGAAGGTGACTCTCGTTGGTCATAGTATTGGAGGAGTGTCTGCCTCTGTTGCTATGGAAAAATTTCCAGACAAAATTTCAGTTGCTGTATTTGTTACTGCTTATGTGCTTAGTCAAAATCTCACATACCCTACTATTCAACAAGAGGTACTCTACAAAACTCACATTTGATTATTCACACTCAAAACTATATTAAATTAGTTACTATCTTGCAGGAAGCTAGAAGGACCACTAATTTAATGGACTCAAAGTTTTTCTTTTTCGATGGACCCGACAAACCTGCAACTGCTAGATTGCCTGGACCGAAATTCCTGGCATCCAGGTTGTATCAGTTATCACCACCTGAGGTATATATAAACATTTTCAGATGAATTTTAGAACATTTAGATTTTAAATGTTATTAATATAAAGTAATTTTGCATTCTAAAATGTGTAGGACTTGACCCTTGCATTGTCCCTGGTGAGACCTGATCCACTTTATAATGATGTTGAATTATTGAAGAAGGAAACAGCAGTTACCAATGATAGAAATGGAAGGGTACCTAAAATTTTCATCATCAATAAAAGTGACAATTTAATAACAGAAGATTTTCAAAAGTGGATAATTGAGAGAAGTGGTCCATTTGCTGAGATGAAAGTGATTAAGGATTCTGATCACATGGTCATGTTGTCCAAACCAAACCAGCTTACTTCTATCCTTCTAAAGATTGCGCAGAAATATGGAATTCGTGCCTACCATGTCCCAAACAATTATGTGTAATGGGTTGGGGTTGTATTTCTATTATCAATTATGATTGTGAATTCCATTGAATAAGAAAATAATTATAGTCTACTCTTGTTTTTTACTTTATTCTTTGTTTCATGTTATATGAAATATTATATTTTAATTGGTTCATTAATCTCAAGATGTTTTTAATATTTTTTCTTATAGTTTTTCAAATTTCCTTCTCAATCTCCAAGTGTTTGACTATCTTTTGTCTAATATACTTTTTTTGTTTACCTCAAAATAAAGTTTAGGGTATGAGCTTTGATTCACAGTTTCTGCAATTTTATATGTTATATAGAATTAAAATGACACCCTTATTTTCATTAAATTTTTAATCACAATATAAATTTTCTCGATTTTTGGTTCAATCGAAAGAAATCGAAGTTTAAGATTTGAGCTTCGATTTCTAACTCTTACAATTTTATTTTTTATTTAGAATTAAAATGACGTTCTTATTTTATTTAATTGTTAATTACAATATAAATCAACTTTTCTCTCGATTTATTAGTCAATTGACAGGAAATACCGCTCATTATTTTATTTAATTAAAATAGAACTCAACTTTAGCCTTTATGTTTGCTGCCAACTGATATATAAACTTCAAGCAAGATTTTATTCCAACATCAGAATGTTAAGTCTCATTCACATTTGTATTTCTCATAAACTTTTTGCACCCTAGCAAATGAACGAAACATCATTCTTCATTTTTTTCTCCTAACGAACGAAACACCATTTTACATATTCTTCAAGTTGAACGAAGTAAATAAAGGAAGAAGGTAGCTCAAATAAGGAAACTTGAACCTGAAATCAACATATTTCTTTGACTCTCTTATCACGTTTTTTATATGTAAAAATTTGTCCGTGACTGTACCAATAACGTTGTTGTTGTTATAGTTGTTGTGTCAGAGACTTAGGGTATAATGTTGTAATTTAAGTAGTATTTGCATTTGTTGTGTTGAGATTAAATGTTTAGTGTTAATGTTATTTTATTAAGATGTAATGTTCATTATTGTTGATTGTGTACGATATTTATTTTATTTTTAGAACGTACATGATTATGGATCATCGTTATAAGAAAGCAAATATATTAAGTAAAGTGTATGAGAATAGAGTGATTTAATTTTTTGAATTCGTTGAAATAAACCTTCCTGACGATAATGAAGTTTTTTTATTATTCTGGTAAAATATGTGAAATATGCAAAAATATTTATAGAAATAAATATTCAATCATTTAGGTTGTGATGAAGTTATTCAAAATTATATAAAATAGGTATGGTATGATACGGTGAAGTGACAAAAAGAGACTTGCATCACATAGAGTTGAAGTTGATGATGATATGAACGATAACCTATAGATCATATAATATGTGATATTGGTGGTGTAGATTATTTTATGAAATCCCATGTGTATGATACTTTATAAAGTGACATGGAAAAAATGTTATTTCCGAGATGAATTTTTTTTACAAGATTGTCAGTTGTATTAAGACTATTTAATCTCAATAAATAAAGTGGGCAGATGAATAGAAGTTTCACTTAATTAAAGTACAATGGTGTGGCGTATAATGGTGTTGTAACCAGAAAGGGTGCTCCTTCCAAGGTAATATGGTACCTACCAATAATTCAAAGGTTCAAGAGACTATTTACTAATTAAATGACACAAAGAATAATAGAAGGCATGTAGATGAAAGAATATGTGATGGAAATTTTTTCAATGTAGTTGGTTTATTGTACTTGAAGAAAATTGATTAATTGTTTCTAGATATTTTCCTTGAGACAAGGAACCTTGCCACCAAAGAAATGAACTCGTTTGGTAATATGAGTTCTCCCCATACTTCATGGCTTGTTCTTCTCATGATTTTTAACCTATCTTCGTGGTTGTGCATGAAACGCAAATGTAAAATGTTATCAATGATGATTTCAGGTCCAAAACAATAAGGAAACAACATAGCTAGATGTTTATTTAACTTCATTGATTGAAGGTTTAAGAGTTTATTGGTGTTTATGATGCGTGTAATGGTGATAATTTTAAGATTTATGTCATGTTATTTTGCACGGTCAATGACTTTCCTGCATTCGATCATTTATCTGGGTACAATATTATGGGACATAAAGTTTGTCCTATATGTGAAGATTATACATGATCCCACCCACTATAAAATATAAGAAATATTTTTTACATTAGGCCTTAAAAGAGTCAATTACTCATATCGTAGATTGTAGAAGGATTTTAATAGAGAGTAGAAGTTTTGATATCACTCCAAAATCCTTAATTGGGGAGCAAGCATATAAAAAGAACAAGAAATTAATATTTTATTTAGAAAGAATAAAAAAGGTTCTGGAAGCAAAATATTTGAAAAAAGAGGTCGGTGTTCTTTGATCTTTCATATTGGTCTAGCCTCGATGTAAGACATTATCTTGATGTGATGCATGTGGAGGAAAAATGTAAGTCATAGTTTGACGGGAACACTTCTCCACATTAAAGGTAATATAAAAGATAGTAATAATTCTCGTCTAGATATGATGATGAGGGATACACGGCAAGATTTATCTCCAAAATAAATAGGAAATATAATGTATTTGCCCCCCCCCCCCCCCCCCCCCCCCCCCCCCGTTTGTCACACTTGGTCTAAAAAAAAAAATTGTTTTAGCGATTGTTTCCAAGGTATAAAAGTTAACCAAGGGTACTCATCAAATTTGAAGAAACTTAAGTCAACAAAAGATCTCAAATTTATTGGCTTAAAATCCCATGATTTTCATATCTTGATGCAACAACTTCTACCAGTGGCTATCCATGAAATTTTACCAAAAAGGTGTAAGTTTAACTATAACCACATTGTGTTTATTCTTCGATGTTATATGTAGTAAAGCCATTGATTCTTGAAATTTAGATGAGTTATAATATGAGGCTACAATCATCTTGAGTCAATTAGAGATGTATTCTCCTCAATCATTTTTTGACAAGTAAGGGAGATTAGATTTTGTGATCTAATTTATTTAAGATAGATTTATCATGTTGATTGATACATGAAGAACTTTAAAGGGTATACGAAGAATCATCACCGTCCAGAAGCTTAGATCGTTGAACAATACATCATAGAAGAAGCTATTGATTTTTGTTCTAACTATTTGTCAGAACAAACTCTATATGAATTCTCGAGTCTTATCCTAATGGAAGAATGGAGGTAGAGGTACTCAAGGTTTAAATGCTAAGACAATCACTACACCAAAACAAAGCTTAGGCAGCGCAGTTTAGACATCGCTTGTAAATCAAAGTCTTGCTATATGTCACAATATAATTTTAAATTTTAAATTATATATTTTAGACAGCGCTTTTGAAAAAAGCGCTGCCTAAAGTTAAAGAAAAAGTGTTGCCTAAGCCTCACTTTAGACAGCGCTTTATGGAAGCGCTGCTAAATATCAGGATTAAATTTTAAATTTTAAATCATAAATATTAGACAACGCTTTGAAATAAAGCGCTGCCTAAAGTTAAGAAAAAGCGTTGCCTAATCCTCACTTTAGTCAGCGCTTTATAAAAAGCGCTGCCTAAAGTCAATTAAAATTGAAATAAAAATAAATAAATTCTAGAAGCACTGCCTAAACTCAAAGCGCTGCTATAGGCCAAATAGTAGGAAGCGCTGTTATAGGCCCAAAGCGCTGCTAAAGGCTTATTTTAGAAAGCACTGCTATAGCCTAATAAGAAATTTGAGACAAAGCGCTGCTAAAAGGTATACTTTAGAAAGCCCTTTTAAGAAGCGCTGCTTAAGGCCATAAGCGCTGCTATAGGGCATACATCAGAAAGCGCTTTTATTTAGAAAGCGTTGCTAAAGGTAATACATCATGCAACGCTTTATAAAAAGCGCTGCCTAAGTTCTTATTTCTAAATTTAAAAAACTAAAACCCTAAAACACAGTTTTCGTTCTCATAACGGGAAGAATCTCCAACGACGCTCTGCAACTGATTTTGAACAGCTTTTTCAACGCGATTCTCCAACTATTATCCAACAACGATTCTCCAATGACGCTTTGTTTTGTTTTCAACGCGATTCTATTTTCTTTTCTCCGCGATTCTGTTTTGTTTTGCTCGATTCTGTAAGTTCTTCAATGCTATTCTGTTTTCTTCTCTATGATTCTGCTTTTATATGCTTCATATTTTTCAGATTCAATCCCTATAAAAAGTTTGTTAAGGTTTGTGTTCATATTCATATAACATAGGAAAACTGCTTTTTATTCTCTTTAGATGGTCATATTATGCATGTTGTAATTAGTGTAAGAGAGAATATGAACAAATATTAGATAAACTAAAATATGAACATGAACAAGCAAATTTAATGAAGGACAAGAAGTGAAAATGATAAGCATATAAGAATTTTCTTCAACAATTATTATCCTTTATCTTGTATGAACTTGTTTAATTATTTCATCTTGTTTATGCAAAATGTATATAAGTATAATAATGTGAAATTCATGCAGCAAGAAACAAAGTTTGTTTTTCTAAGATATGAAGTTGACTATTTCTTTTCTCTATTTTGGTTGTAATGTTAAATCTCGTTATTCTTTATTCGGATACATATTGTTTGAATGATTTGGTATGGTTATATCATTTTCTTAGATATATATATACAAGTAGATAAATAGTACTTAAGATTTGACATCTCATGTTTTATCACTATATGATCGAATCTTAGATATATACATGCATTGTTATAGTGAAAATGTTTGCAGTGCCTACTAACAAATCTAATACTGAAAATTATAATTAAAAAGAGATGATTGTGATATCATATTTAGTGTCTTTTATTTTCTCAAATGCAACAGGGAAATCCACATAGATATATCTTGGATTATTCAATTGTTCTATTTATTTAACTTTGTTGAGATGGGGTCACGGGTCTTAGTTTTTTGAATAAGTTAGATCTTTTTTTCTAAACTTTATTCTTTGTGGTTTAATATTTGTTTGTCTTAGTTGTTATGGACAAGAATGATGAGTGAGGACTTTATAGTATAATTTTCTAGTCCCACGCATCTAATGAGAGAAATTAGATGACTTTGAAGTTATATATAAAAGGAAGTTTATTCTGTGCTAAGTTCTTCAACGTGATTTTGTTTTTCTTTTGTTATTAGGCCAGAGATAAAGTTGTGAGTTATGATATTCAACAGCATGGCTTTCTAAAAGATCAGCATCTCAGGTAAGGAGTTTACAAAGTTGCTGCCCGATTTTATAGCCATTTTCACAATCTTATGTTGTGTGGTTCTAGAAGTTGCTAACTTCTCTACAGGTAATTAGTTGTTCTTTTGTTATAGGTACGTGATTAATTATAATGTTTTTGTTTAGGCTACTTAGTAGTAAAACCATGGATAAAAAATGGATGTCTTCCAATCGATTGTCAAAAGAGTACGAGAATGGGGTATTAGAATTCGTTAAGTTTGCTGTTGAACATGCCGAAAATCCCAATCGAATGAAATGTCCTTGCTTGGGTTGTTATTATAGGGGTCGGGTTGATGCTGTTGGATTGGAATCTCATTTACTGAGGAATGGAATTGATCGAAGTTATACATGTTGGATATTTCATGGTGAGAAAAGTAACGGGAATGTTGAACTGGGGGATAGTACGACATATGCTTCAAATGACAATGGCAGAGATACATACGATTGTGATCGTGTCGAAGAGATTGCAGAAACACTTGAAAAAGATCTTCAGGATTTCCCCAAAATGTTTGAGAGGTTGGTAAGCGATGCAGAGAAACCGTTGTATAAAGATTGCACTAAATTCACAAGACTATCCACAGTATTAAAGTTGTACAACTTGAAGGCGGGCAACGGATGGTCGGATAAAAGTTTCACAGAGTTATTAGTCCTTATGAAATATATGCTTTCGGAGGATAATGTTCTTCCTGATCGAACATATGCGGCCAACAATTTTTTGGGTTCTATTGCCATGAGCTATAATAAGATACATGCTTGTCCAAATGATTGCATTTTGTTTCGAAACGAATATGCATCGTTAAATGAGTGTCCTAAATGCGGTTTATCTCGATATAAGAAAAAATTGTCTCCAGCAAAAGTCTTATGGTATTTTCCTATAATTTCGATATTTAGACGCATGTGTAATACGGTGGGAGAACTGACTTGAGGGTTTGCGTTTTATCACAAATGTTGCGGTTAGCAACAGTCGCCACCGACTTTTCTTTTATCCAAAAGGAAAGGTGAAAAAGTACAAGAAAGACCTTTGAGATTGTTTCTTGAGTTCGGGGGGTAGATTATGAAAAGGGAAGGTATTATCACCCTTTTCATCCATGGTTTTCCATGGGCTCTTAGTTACTTGGTAGATCACTTGCTTTTTGTTTTGAAATTGTGCTTTGTGTGGTCTTGAAAGTATTTTGTAAAAGAGGTCTTTGTTTAGGCAATCTTTGTAATGATTCTCGTTCATAAGAATGTATACAAAGATGTTTGTCTTTTTGAAAATGTTTCAATGTTTGTAAGATGTTTTGAAATGTGTGTGTTTGTTTTAGAAAATAGCAAGGATAGTTGTTTGAAAATAGAGCAAGTAACTAAAAGCCATCTACCTACTCAAATGTCTTTCTTGTTCATTTTCTATTCCTTTGACATTGTTGTCTTACCATTGATTTGGTAAGCAACCCTATCTTTGGATGTAAACGGGACGGGCGTGGGTCATCGTATAACCATGATTAGCAATGTTGCAAAGTATCTTGGCATTTTTGAGGGACTAAGATCATTTTGTAAGGCAACTTAGAATAGCATCGTCGAGGGACTATGATCTTGTATTTGTTTGTTTTGCCAAGATACTTCACATGCGTAATATGGCCATTTTTTTCATAAGGCAACCAAGTGGAGAAACCCTAAGGATGCTTGTGTACAAATGTGTTATTTTCATGCTTTGATTTTGTCTTGGATTTAGGGTTGTCTATTTGATTTGTTTTTATCTTACCATTCAAACCCTAATTACTAGCATGGTATGTAAAAAGCGGTAAATTGCGTAATTTAAAGATTACTACGCTATTACAACATTTTATGGGAGGGGGGAATACAAATTATGAATGGGGATTTGCAATAATGTAAATCTAACTAGGCTATTACAACCAAATCGAATTTGTACAAATATTTAAATAAACAATATACAATGTAATTTAAATATGCAAAGGTATTTAAATGCAAAGAAGATTTTATTTTGTTTTTTTATGTGAAAAGGAATTTTGAGCTAAATCTAATAACTTGAAAAAAAGAAATTAATTCTTGAAAACAAAAGTTAACCCTAATTTCTAATTTAAAAGAAAATAAAGTTCTTTAGGTATTATTTTTTGTGTATTTTTGTATTAAAAATAATAAATAATATTTTAAGAAAATATTTAGTTTTTATATGTCAAAATAAATATTTACAAGTATGCAATGAAAAGGAAATAAAAATTAACCTAAGTCTATTTTATTTATATTTACAAATTTATTTAAGAAAAGTAATTAATATATATAGTTTAATAAAAATATTTTTTATGTGAAAATAAAATAAAATAAACAAAATGCAATATTTATCAAGTTTTATATTTTTCATGATTTTACGTATTAAAGAAAATATTTAATAAAACAAAAAAGAAAATAAAACAAATAAATAATAAAGATTGGGCCAGGGGTAATGTAAGGAGGATAAGACGTAGCTGTTAGAAAAAAAAACAAGAGGCCCAAAGAGCCAAGCCCATGCTGCCAAAAATGAAGCTGAAAAATGAGAAAAAATACAAAAGGTAGCGCCAAGGTTCGAACCCACGACCTATGCATTTCCAGTGCGCTACCTTGACACTAGGGTGGCTGTACATCTGTTAGTTTATGTGAAAACAAAAATACATAACATGAAACCCTTCCTTGCCATGTACTTCATCTTCTTCCTCAAGCTAGCCATAACTCCTGTATCTTTCTCATTTCTCCATGAAAATGAAAACTTCCAACATGAAAATGGTAGTACTCATTCCCACGATTTCAACCATGTAAATCATGTAAGCTAACAACCAAAGATCAAAACGAATTTTAAAAGCCCTAATTTTAAACCTAAATTTTGCAGAAATTTGAACTCTAAAATTCTCTATACATAATGAATATAAATGAATTCTATGCACATGGTTGGCTTTAGCATAGTAATATCTATATTTTTCTTTCACAAATCATGGCCAATGGATGCCTTAATGAAAAGATAAAAGTTGGAGTTCTTACCTCTTTCAGCTGAGATCGTGAATGGAGTTGGAGTGAGATTTATGAAGGCCTGAAGATTGCTTGAGCTTGCTTGAACCTCCCTGAGTGTGTTCCAATCCTTGCCTTGCTTTGGAAGTGCCTGAAACGCCCTATCCAAGTCAACCTGCAAGCTTGGAAAACAAAAATGACAGATGAAGAAGGAGGAGTTACAGTGCAAGGATGATAGTCTGGATCACTTAGATATGAGGTAGGTAAAGTGTTTGAATGATTAAAACTTGAAACGCACGAACCAATTTGTGGATTGTTATGCTTATGCTCAAACTGCAAGTTCTTGACAGGTTTTTGGTGAGAGGTAGTTTTTGAGTGTTTTAGGACTTTAGTAATCGTGTTCTCAGTTGTAATTGGTTTGTGTATTAGTATAGAGAAAGTCTCAAGTCAATTCCACAACAGATTTTCCAGTTCTAGGCTTTTTGTACACTTTTTTGCTTTTGAAGCAAAATGAAGGGACAAGTCTCCATATGCTTGTACTGGCCTGCTTGGAGTTGGTATAAGCTTTATACAAGTTGCTTTAGGTCTGTAGGACTTGTGTGTGCAGAAAGAACAAGTCCAAGGCTCAAGAAATGAAAAAATGCATAAAGCTTCTTTTCCAAAATGGCAATGTTGCCTTTCTTCCATAAATGGTTATTTTCTTGTACAATGCATTGAATGCTTGGTTTTAGGGAATAAAATATTGTGAAATCCATTAATGGTGGAGTAACAAATGAGTTTGAGTCCTTAAAAGTGAATATTGTACAACATGCTTGAGGATTTGAATTTTGTTCTTCATGAATTGGCTTGAATTCAAAGTGAGAAATTGCTAACTTCATCTCTTCGATTCTCCCTACTCAAAAATGATCTTAATGATTTCTTGGATATTTTGGAAAGCTTGCAATGTGCTCTATAAATCATCTTTAAAATGCATTTCAAGATTCCTCTTGGAACTAGGTGAAAAATTGCTATGAAGTTGGGTCAAAAACCTGCCTAAATTTGGGCAAAATTTCACTAAGTTATTTTAGTTCATGAGCATGTGTTCATAAAATTATATCTTGAGATCCAAGCATCTTTAGGGAAAAAGGTGTGAAGCAAAGTTGTAGATTTCATGGATATCTACAACTTTCATGTTGGGAATATCCTTTGAATCATCTTGTATCATGGTGAAAAAATGGCTTAAAGTTGGAAAAAAAAATTTTCCCATACTTAGAAAAATTTCTAAGTTAAGGAAAATTTCAAATTTCAAAATCAAAAGTTCAATATTTAGTTTCTTGATGAACAAGTTTCACATTTTGACATGTTTTGATGAATTGTGATCCTTGACACTTGATTTTGACCAAAAAGTCAAAGTTTGACTTTTCAGTATACAGTTGACTTTTGATCAGTTGACTGCAAATTTCATCTGTCTATCCAATGGATTTGCAATGTTTTGAACCATGTATTTAGGTCAAGATGATACAAATTAATCCTTGAAATCATGCTTCAAACCAATTGGTCATTTGTTAGGTCAAAAATCAGAAATTTCCCTTTCTCAGTCAAAACCCTAATTTTGACCATTTTGCCCTTTTGATGATTTGATCAAATTTCTTGAGGAATTATGGTCCAAACTTGATCAAGTTATATATATGAGTCTAAAATGTTGATGTGGATAAAAAATTATGAAGTCTGACTGTAAATTGGCCATGGTTGACTTTTTCCCTAATACAGTTGATTTTTAGGTCAACTGCTCAATTGACTGAGCAAAATTGTGATCCAAGGCTTGAAACTTGACATGAGTGATCTTGGGGGTCCATAATGATCAATGAAATTCATATGGGGCATTGGAAGTTCAAAAATCCTTGTGCAAACTCAAACCCTAATTTTGGGTCAACAGTGTAAGATGAGATGTCTTGAGCTGATCAAACCCTAATCCAGTCTTGAGTCAAAGAGATCCTGTGAGAAAAATCTTTATAAATGAGAGGGAAAACTTTGGGGTACAACAACTGCCCCTGTTCAATCTTCTTAAACCTGAAGAGTTAGATTGGCGAGCTTTGCCATTCGTGACTTGAAGGTGAAAGATGATTGGACACTAGAGTGCCCATAAATTTGCACTCGACGATGTGTAGTTGAGGGAATGGGCTTAAAGATGCCATTTGGAGAAGTGATATAATCTTGTTGGAGATGGGCTTGTAGATTCCATCCAAGAATGTTTGTTGAATTGTAAGTTGTAAGCCGAAAGAATAAGTATCAGAATGGCGTCCGTGTCTGGAGCGTATCTGAACTGTATTTGAAAGGTTATATCTGAATGAGTATCAGAATGGCATCCGTGTCTGGAGTATATCTGAAATGTATCTGAAAGGTTGTATCTGAATGAGTATCAGAATGGCACCCGTGTCTGGAGTGTATCTGTACTGTATCTGGATGTTGAATCTGAATGAGTATTAGGATGACATCCGTGTATGGAGCGTATCCATACTATATCTGAAATCTGAATCTGAATGAGTAACAAAATGGAATCCGTGTCTGGAGCGTATCTGAACTGTATCTGAAAGTTGAATCTGAATAAGTATTAGAATGGCATCCGTGTATGGAGCGTATTCGTATTGTATCTGAAATCTGAATCTGAATGAGTAACAGAATGACATCCGTGTCTGGAGCGTATCTGAACTGTATCTGAAATCCGAATCTGAATGAGTAACAGAATGGCATATGTGTCTGGAGCGTATATGAACTCTTTCATGATTGAAAATTGTTAATGGTAGCTGTTAATCTTATCATGAAAAGGGTAAAATGTTAGTTGAAACACAAAGTTATGTTGTATGATGCAATGTATTTGCTTTATCAATGTTTATGATATGTGGATGTAATGTATGCGCATGTAAGCTGATTTGTTGTATTGCTGTTTGATTTGAGGAACATAAATCCTTGAATGCTGCTGAGGATATGCTGAAATTTCGCGTCTTGAAGTTGAAACACTGACGAACTCTTATTGAGAGAAGTAAATTTTAATGTGAGGGCAAAGCCATGTACTGCTTGTAAGACCTGCTTGGGGAATCCTGAGGAATTTGACGATTTTTACTAGGGATTAATAAATTGAGATTTGTTCCGCTGGGGATTTAAATGACGTACTGTGGGGATTACTCATGGAATAGCATAGAGACGTTTTCCTGTCCTTTCAACCTATCAGTAATTGTCTTTCCCATTTTGTTTATTTGTAAACAGTAATTATGTTCAAATGCATATGTTCATTAATGAATCATTGGACGTTTTTGCAAATAAAACACAAGAGTAAAGAAAAAAAGGAAAATAGTTTTTTTTGTACTTTTAAAGAGATATCTTTGTATTGACTTTGAATAAGTATTTTGTACAAAGGAGACAAACATTCTAGTAAGAGAACGGTGCCATAAAACAAGAAAAATTTATACAAAGAAAGATAATTATGTGTAATAACCCCATGGGGTTCCCATTCTGTTATAGCCTTCATATCTCCGAATATCTTGTCTATTTGCTGCTTCGTCCGAAGATGATTGAATTGATCAGAAACTCTGAGTTTGTCAGTGGAAGTCAAAGGTTGTTCGTTAAGTGATCTGATGGGACATATTCATACGCTTTAATTCCCTAACTTTTGCCTGGACCTCCCTTTCGGGTTTTCAGTCCATCGGGAAACCCTTTTTTGCCCAAGTCTCCCTTTCGGGTTTTCAACTTTCCGGGTGTACACATTTTTTATTTTATCCCTAGTTTTTGCCCGAACCCTTTGGTTCTTTGGGATGCCCTTTTTTTGCCTAGGTGTGTCAACCTAGCGGGTCTCTAATGCGTAGTATCTTTTGACTATGTTCGCGTTCGCAGGGTGTGGTAGGTCGTCGCCGTCCATGGTGGTCAAGATCATTTCCCCACCAGAGAATATGTTCTTGATTACAAATGTTCCTTCATAGATAGGAGTCTATTTGCCCCTGGGATCACTTTGTGGCAAGATGATACGTTTGATCACCAGATCCCCCACTTGATATACTTGGCGTCTGACTTTCTTGTTGAAAGCCTTGGCCATCCGTTTTTGATACATTTGACCATGGCAAACAATAGTAAGCCTCTTTTCATCAATTAAGTTCAGTTGATCAAGTCGAGTCTAGATCCAATCGTCTTCATTCAAACCTGCATCCTTCATGATTCTCAGAGAGGGGATTTGAACCTCAATAGGCAAGACAACCTGTATGCCATAAACCAAAGAATAGGGTGTTGCCCCGGTTGATGTGCGAGCCATAGTACGATACCCGTGGAAAGCGAATGGTAGCATCTCATGCCAGTCTTTGTACGTGACTGTCATTTTCTGTATGATCTTCTTAATGTTTTTATTCGCAGCTTCGACAACACCATTCATCTTTGGCCGATAGGGGGAAGAATTGTGATGCTGAATCTTGAATTGCTCGCACAAGGCGATGATCATAGTGTTGTTAAGATTTGTACCATTGTCAGTGATGATCCTTTCCGGGATACCGTACCGGCAAATAAGGTTTTGCTTGATGAAGCGAGCAACAACATTCTTGGTAACAGATGCGAAGGAAGCTGCTTCAACCCACTTGGTAAAATAGTCAATGGCCACTAGGATGAAACGGTGTCCATTGGAGGTTGTAGGCTTGATCTCTCCAATCATATCAATTCTCCACATAGCAAAGGGCCAAGGAGCCGTCAATACATTCAGAGGAACCAGAGGTACATGCACCTTGTCGGCATAAATTTGACATTTATGACAGGTCCGAGACTGTTGATAGCAATCTGCTTCCATGGTATCCCAATAATATCCTGTCTGTAGGATTTTCTTTGCCATTGTATGCCCACTAGAGTGGGTGCCAAAAGTACCGTCATGTAATTCATCCATGATCTTTTCAGCTTCAACCTTATCCATGCACCGAAGCAAAATGGAGTCATGATTGCGTTTGTACAGGATGCTATTACTAAGGAAGAACTTAGCAGAGAATCTCCTTAAGAACTTCTTATCATTGATTGAAGTTCCTTCTGGATATTCTTGAGCCTCGAGATACCTCTTGACCTCATGAAACCAAGGCTGGTCCACTACCTCTTTAGTATGGATCTCGTGACAATGTGCCGGTTCATCCATTCGTTCGATGGTGATCTGGAGAGCATCATTATCCCAATTAAGTTTAAACATAGATGACATTGTGGCTAGTGCTTCTGCTAGCTGATTTTCTTCTCGCGGGAAATGCTCGAAGGTAATCTTCTCAAAATGTGGTAGCAATATCAAAACATGTTCTTTGTAAGGGATAAGATTTGGGTGCTTAGTGTCTCATTCCCCTTTGATCTGGATGATGACCAAATCTGAATCTCCAAACACATCTAAAGATTTGATTCCCAAGTCTATGGAAGCTCTGAGACCAAAGATGCATGCTTCGTATTCCACCATGTTGTTTGTACAGTTGAAGCAAAGTCTGGCAGTAAAAGGAGTATGACACCCTTCCGGAGATATGAGTATAGCGCCGATACCATTACCAAGTGCATTGGATTCCCCATCAAAGAACAGGGTCCATAGAGATCCTTGTTTAGGTCTGTCATATGGTCTGATTTTTTCACAGTTGTCTAATGTCATGATGTCTTCATCAGGGAATTCAAACTTCATGGACTGATAGTCTTCTACAGCTTGGTGAGCAAGGTGATCAGCCAATACACTGTCCTTTATAGCTTTCTGGGTAGTATACTGTATGTCATATTCTGTTAGGATCATTTTCCATCTAGCTATCCTCCCAGACAGAGCAAGCTTCTCGAAGATGTATTTTATCGGATCCATCTTAGATATCAACAAGGTAGTATGAGACAACATATACTATCTTAGCCGGCGAGCAGCCCATGCCAGAGCACAACAAGTTTTCTCGAGCAGTGAATATCTGGTTTCACAGTCGGTAAACTTTTTGCTCAGGTAGTAAATAACGTGCTCTTTTCAGCCAGACTCATCATGCTGCCCCAATACACACCCCATTGAGTTTTCTAAAATGGTCAGATACATGATCAATGGTCTTCCCTCGACTGGTGGCATTAAAACATGAGGCTCTTGTAAATACTCTTTGATCTTGTCAAAAGGAACCTGGAATTCATCATTCCATCTGACTACTTGATCTTTCTTCAATAGTTAGAAGATTGGCTCACAAGTAGCCGTTAGGTGAGAAATGAATCTGGCAATGTAGTTCAGGCGTCCCAAGAATCCTCTGACTTCCTTCTCAGTACGAGGAGCAGGCATTTCTTGTATTGCTTTAACCTTGGCTGGATCGACCTCAATACCTTTGTTGCTGACGACAAAGCCTAAGAGTTTACCGGACCGTACTCTGAACGTACACTTGTTTGGATTCAACCTTAGCTTGTACTTCCTTAGTCTCTCAAACAGCTTTTGCAAGTGATCCAAGTGCTCTTCTTCTGTTTGTGATCAGGTTATCATGTCATCTACGTAGACCTCTATTTCATGATGTATCATGTCATGAAACAAAGCTAGCATGGCGCGCTGATAGGTTGCCCCAGCATTCTACAGTCCGAATGGCATCACTTTGTAGCAGAATGTTCCCCACTGTGTGACAAATGTTGTTTTCTCCATGTCCTAAGGTGCCATTTTGATTTGGTTGTAACCTGAGAATCCGTCCATGAAGGAGAACACTTTGTGCTATGACGTATTGTCAACTAGGATATCTATGTGGGGGAGTGGAAAATCATCTTTAGGGCTGGCCCTATTCAAATCTCTATAGTCCATGCACATTCGTACTTTGTCGTCCTTTTTAGGCACGGGAACAATGTTGGCAACCCATTGGGGATAGGAAGTGACAGCTAAGAATCCAACATTGAATTGCTTCATGACTTCCACTTTGATCTTCTCTGACATATCAGGTCTTATGCGGTGGACTTTTTGTTTTACTGGTAGACAGTCTTCTCTCGTTGGCAGACGATGTACCACAATGTCTGTATCAAGTCCTGGCATATCTTCATATGACCAGGCAAAGATCTCAACATAATCATGCAACAACTGAATCAGACGCTCCTTGACACTGGGCTCCAGATTGGCACCCACCTTGATCTCTTTTTTATCCTCCTCGGTACCCAGGTTGATTGTATCCACAGGTTCCTTGTGAGGCTGAATGGCTCTTTCCTCTTGTTGTAGTAGTCTGGCCAGTTCCCCTGGTACTTCACAATCTTCCTCACCTTCGTCTTCGGCTTGGTAGATTAGATCCTCAGAGTTACAAAAAGCCATAGCAGTATCGTTATCCATGGGATCTGGAATGGAGGGGTACCTACATTTGTGAGTGTGGGTGTGTGTAAGGTTATAACCATCCTTAAAAATAAAATGTAAAAAGAAAAATAATGAGCACAAAAGTTTGTATGCGAAAAACGTCCATGATTCATTGAATGTCATATGAAGATGAAATAAAAACCCTTACAAATGGACCATTGTGCCTCGGGCAAGACACAAGGTTTTAAATGTGCGAATTATTTATGAATATTACAAGTCCAATAGAAATGTAAAGATAAATTACTGAGGGATGAAAGTTATTGGGACAAAGTCTCTGGCCTCCCAATTGCGAAGTCCTCCGTTGACAGTAGGAAAGATCCAATCCTCCAAGCTGCAATCCTCTTCACCATCTTCTACCGCATTCACCTCCCGGTTTCTAATCTTCAAGGGGGGCCCTCCAGCACGGGCACGACGTACAACCTTCTGAGCACTTGAAGTGAACCCTAAACCAAACTTGTCAGATTTATACGGAATATCTGGAAGTTGCCCCCAGATGGTGCATCCACCCTCCTCTATTACTGCCTTGGTGTCTTTTAGAGATGACATCCGAAGTGGAGGTCTTGTGATCTTGGGAATCTGAGACGCAGTCTTGATCACTGCTACCTCTTGGGGGACCTCTTTGAAATGTTGAAAATGAGTTTCAATGAACTCTCCGTCCAATTCCACATACCTGAAGGAATTTAGGTGGCTAATCATATATTCTTCCTCTCCGTGGACAGTGATAATCTTTCCCTGGACCGGATATTTCAGCATCTGGTGCAGTGTAGATGTGATAGCACCGACATTATGGATCCACGGTCGTCCTAGCAGACAGGAGTAAGAGGTGTGGATGTCCATTACATAGAAGGTGGAGTTGAAAGTTTGAGTCCCAACTTTTATGGGGATATCCACCTCCCCGTGCACCATCCTCTTTGAGCCATCAAATGCTCTCACGACTATGTTACTGGGTTTCAACGTCAACCCTTCGCAGTCTAGTCTGTCGAGAGATTTTTTTGGCAAAACATTCAAAGATGAACCAGTGTCCACCAAGACATGGGCCAGAGTTGTTCCTCTATATTCCACAGAGACATGCAATGCCTCGTTGTGCTTTCTCCCTGTGATCGGTGGATCTGGAACTGACTGTTTAACGCTGGTTCGCGAAATGTCGCGGAAGCAAGAGTCGCCACTGTCTTTTATTTTCTCCAAATGGAAAGGACAAAAGCACAGAAAAATTCCTTATAGAGATTGCTCTCGGTTCGGGAGGTAGGTTATAGAAAGGAAAGGTGTTAGCACCCTTTCTATCCATGGTTATCCATGGGCTCTTAGATACTTGCTCATTTGTGTTTTCAAAAATGGTTTGTTTGCTTTTCAACTGTGGGTTTTAAAAAGTTTCTTTGAAAATTCCAGTTCGACTCTTGTATCGGTCCTCAAGAGTGTTTGAAAAATTGCTTTCGAAAGCTTTTTGAAAATGTGTTGGTGTGAAAAGTATTTTTTTGATTTGTTTTGAAGTTTAGAGCAAGTATCTAGAGTCGTCTACCTACCCTAAGGAATTAGTCTGTGTAAATGTCCTTAAGGTAGTGCCATCCCATCATTGAGAGGTAGGTAGCACCACCGTTGGAGGTGTTCGGGTCAATTCGAAGGTTCGGGACATGGTGATCACCAGAGCAATGGGAAGACACCTTAGAAGCTACCCTCATGCCAGGTTCCCGGATCATGAGGACTTACTAAGACATCCTCTACTCGACGATCACCTTTCGAGGAAAGGCAACAGTGAGGCGTACCCTAGGGGTGGTGTGTGATTTGTGTGTCGTTTTCATTTGTATTTATCTTGTCATGTTATTGGTGTTCTACGCTTGTTTTTATTTTTGTCCATTCATTCTTTCATGCCTTGATTAACAGTTAAAAAATTGCGGAAAGTAAAAGATTCTAAACTATTACAAAAGGCGCGGGTCCACATCGCCAAAATTTCTTGAACCCGATTTGACAGAAAAATAAATAAGGAAATAAAGATAAAGTGCGACAAATAATTTACAAGGCCTTGGGAGAGATACATCAAAATTATAAAGAATAAAAATAAATATGCGAATTAAATTTAAATTAGAAACGAGGGCGTTGGACCCTTTTTGCAAAATTAAATTAAATGATGAAATTAATTGATTAAAAAGAAAAGAAATTGTCTTTGGTATTTTTTTGGTATTTTATGATTTTAATGGGGAAAAATTAATTGAAATTAAATGCTAACCCTAATTATATTTGTTTTTTAGTTTATTAAGAAAAGATTAAATTTTAACCTAATATTTAATCCTAATTAATTTACATGCAATTTAATTACAAAAATAAATATTTAATATTTTAATTATTATGAAAGAAAAATAAAAAGAAATAAAAATTATCATAAACCCTAGTTCTACAAATTTTAAATTAATTATGAGAACATTACTATTAAACCTAATTTAATAACTAAATTTAATTAATGCAATTTATTTATAAAAATACTAAAATAAAATATTTATTATATTTTTTCTCTTTTCTGATTTTTTTATGGTTTTTGTGTATTATGAAAATAATAAATTAATTAAAAACAATAATTAAAAAGAAAAATAGAAATAATGCAAAAGAAAAAAAATAAAATGGCAAACCTAGGGGGGTATCAGTCCCCAAAGTGGAGGTGAAAGCCCAGCAATTTGAGCCCAACCATTCATGGCCTGGCTGACTTTTTCATGCAACGTGTGGGACCTTTGACTAGGGTCCACCATGCTCTCCAAATCTGTGCCCTTGGATTGATGAAATTGAACGCGTGGACGGCTGGATGGAGGGACGTATGATGATCCACAACGTTGAAACGGTATGTGAATATGAAACGAAAAATAACATGGAAAGAGTGAAGACCTGGGGCTCGAACCCAGGTCATGAACGTTACCAGCATATGCGTATACCACTGAGCCACCCAATGCGCGTTTAACATATAATAATGAATAAATAACAAAAACAAAAATTGGTTAGTGGCCTAAAAATATGAAAAAGCGCGCGCTGAATTCAAAGGAGCCAATCATTGCTGGCCACCGGGTCTTCTTCTTCCTCGTTCCTGAAATATAAAAACAATGGGCAACGGTTTTGCAAACGTTCTTTTAGGCATGCTTTTGGAAAATAACGAATAGCCCAGTGATGCTCATAAATTGAGCGCGAGGGTGGCCTTGTGATCGTCTAAACGCACTGAGTTGAATGGCCCTGGTTTCAAGCTCCAATTTTTTCATATTCAAAAACCCCCAATTTGGAATTCTGCAAACCCTAAGATATGACCATGGTGGATTCTTTGTTTTGGCATGAAACTCAAATCAAACTATGCAGTTAGCTCGCAAATATCATTCTAAACACAAAAACAACAATGAAACATGTTAATAATGCATGAATGATTGAAAACGATTCTGAAATTTTCCTTACCAACTTCAATGGTGATTTCGCGTTTTCTTGAGTATGGGGCTTAGGGAATGATTGGAACACGTTCTATGATCCTTGAGGAAGCTAATGGGATAGCTATTTGGCCTTGAATCAAACTCTAACCTTGTTTTCAGTTTTGAATTTTTTAAGCAAAAAGTCAAACTTTGTTTTCCAGGTTCTTGCGCAGCTTCTTGTCAATGAGCATGAGGGTTTTGATCCTTGTATATGTATGAATGAATTAGGTCAAAAATCTGATCAAAAGGATCCAAGAATTGATTATGCAATATTTGATTTTCAAGCATTAGTTTTTTTCAATCTTTTTCATGCACTTTTTGATACAAATCATATCCAATTCCATTGGTTCTTTCCATATTTGGCTAGGCACGAAATCTTGAGGATATACCATGCACAAAAAGATTGAAAAACTTAGGTTAATTATTTTTCATGTATTTAATTGATTTAAATGAATTATTATTAATAAAAATTCAAATAAATAAATAAAAAATGAAGAAAAACTCCCCTTTGGGCCAAGTGGTCGTGCACATGCCTTGGCTAATGAATTGTGGAAGAAAAATAGACCCATTAGCAATTTTAGGTCATTTGAATCAATGTTGACTTTTCAAAATATCCAAAAATTTCCCAACTTCCACAAGGCATAACTTGCTCAATTTTTAAGCTTTGCTCATGTTCTTGGACATTTTGGTAAGGTCTTTGAGTCCTCTAACCAATGTCTTTGGTCCCATGTCATTTTGATTTACCAATATCAAGTTATGGCCTTTGACTTAAAGTCCCTTTTTGTTGACTTTTGAAAATGACCTATAATGTTGAAATTGATAACTTTTTGTGAGAGCATTTCTTGGACTTGAAGTGTGAAGAGGAGTTGTAGGAAATGTCTTTCTCTTCAAAATGAGCTTTGGATGGAATTTTTCTGATAATCCATGTGAAAGTTATGCCCTGGTTAATTTACAGTTGACTTTTTCAGCTGTCCAAATAAGGAAACTTTTGCATCTTGATGATTTTTGAGCCAAGATTTGAGAATCATGATCAAGCATTGATCAAATGATGTTTGTGGCTTCAAAATGATATGTTGACCAAAAATTTGAACTTTTGGCTGCCAAATGACCATTTTGCCCCTACAGTTGACTGTAGTGCAATTAGGGTTTTGACTGTGCAATTTTGTGCTGAAAGTCTTGAAACTTGGTATGAGGATGCTTGACCATATTTATAGGCATGTGGGACTTGATTGGACCCTTGGAAACTTCATTTTCTTGATCAGAACAAAAACCCTAATTTTGACTGTTTAGGAGACCCTTGCACTGTGCGACCCTTGGGGAATTTTGAAGCATGACTTGGCAAATTTCTTGAAGAATATGGGAGGGAAAATTTTGGGGTACAACAGTTGCCCCTGTTCAATCTTCTTAGACCTGAGGATGCAGATTGGCTGACGTGCCTTTCGTAATCCGAGGGTGGAAGATGATTGAACACTAGAGTGCCCAGAAATTTGCGCTCACATAGTAGCAATGTGATGGAAATGGGCTTATAGATGCCATTTAGAGATTGATGAATATGATGATGGGCTTATAGATGCCATCTGGATGTTGATCGCGTAAGAGATTCCTTAGCGAGAACCTGCGTACCTGCAAAAGAAAAAAAGAGTACCTGACATGTTGCAGGAGCTGGTTTTCCAATTCTTTGTGTAGATGTGTCCTGAATGGTTACAGGAGATGGATCTGGAGCTTCAAACGGTGATGAATGAACCAGGGATGGTTACTACCTCAACGGGAACGGTGAGAGAACCTTGGATAACTTTAACCTCAACAACAATCGTTGAGAAAATCTTGGGATTACCACCTCCGCAGGATCGGGAAGAGAACCATAGGCGATTACAATCTCAATAGCAAACATTGAGAAAAACCTGGAATGGAATTATCGTCTCCGCAGGATCGGGGAGAGAACCATAGGAAATTATAATCTCAAAAGCGGACGTTTGAGAAAAACCTGGAATGGAATTATCGTCTCCGCAGCATTGGGGAGAGAACCATAGGAAATTATAATCTCAAAAGCGGACGTTTGAGAAAAACCTGGAATGGAATTATCATCTCCGCAACATTGGGGAGAGAACCATAGGAAATTATAATCTCAAAAGTGGACGTTTGAGAAAAACCTGGAATGGAATTATCGTCTCCGCAACATTGGGGAGAGAATCATAGGAAATTATAATCTCAAAAGCGGGCGTTTGAGAAAAACCTGGGATGGAATTATCATCTCCGCAGCATTGGGGAGAGAACCATAGGAAATTATAATCTCAAAAGCGGACGTTTGAGAAAAACCTGGGATGGAATTATCGTCTCCGCAACATTGGGGAGAGAACCATAGGAAATTATAATCTCAAAAGCGGACGTTTGAGAAAAACCTGGAATGGAATTATCGTCTCCGCAACATTGGGGAGAGAACCATAGGAAATTATAATCTCAAAAGCGGACGTTTGAGAAAAACCTGGGATGGAATTATCGTCTCCGCAACATTGGGGAGAGAACCATAGGAAATTATAATCTCAAAAGCGGACGTTTGAGAAAAACCTGGAATGGAATTATCGTCTCCGTAACATTGAGGAGAGAACCATAGGAAATTATAATCTCAAAAGCGGACGTTTGAGAAAAACCTGGAATGGAATTATCATCTCCGCAACATTGGGGATAGAACCATAGGAAATTATAATCTCAAAAGCGGACGTTTGAGAAAAACCTTTGATAACTTCTACTGAGTCTTCATTAGAAAAATCTGTTTGGGGTCGATTTAGCTGGACTAGAGAAGGCCTTGGACTGGATAAGAAATCTTTGGAGTCGATTAACTGAACCGGTCTAGGTCTTGAAATATGATTGAGAATTTAACTGAATCTTTCCTGAAAGGTAAAGGTCAGTCATATGCAATGCATGATATAGATCAAGCGATGATGTTCTCAACATAAATGAGATTTGTAAGATATGATGCGTATATGTATGCTATAATGATGTATGAAGGTGCGATGTTTATGAATGTATGCTTTCATCTAGGAAAGTAAATCCTTGACGGGTGCCGGGAAGTCATATCCTGGGCTGATGTTGAAGAATAGATTTCGCTTCCGCTGGGGATGATAGCTGTAAGAATACCGGTAGGAGAAGATAACTCCGTTGGGGAATAAACTTGGCGAATGGAATAACTCTGCGGGGAGGAAAGCACTCTAACAATCTTGCTGGGGAGCAATGCTCTGTGGGGAGAGAGATACTTTGTTGAGTATTGATAATACCTTGCTGGGGATACTCTTGTTGCGTTGGAAGTGTGAATAGACTTCGCTGGGGATAAGAAGACTGCGTTGACGGTGATCTTTCCGTGGCTTTTGGCTGAGGATAACCCAGTTATATCCTGTTAAGGAAATAACTCTTTGAATAAAGCCGGACGACGCGTTCGCACTCTGCGGGGATAAGCTTCCAGAATCTACTGGGGATAAGCTTACTGCTTGGGGGTATGAATTCCAACTTCCTGGGGAACTAGATCGGACTCTCCTGGGGAAGTTTTGAACTGCGGGGGAAGTGATTCCTTTGAATGTTGGTATGCCGCCGGGGAACAATCTTTAGGCCAAGACTGCCGGGGATGCTTGTTAAGAATATATATGCTGCTGGGGAATGTTGAGATCTGCTGGAGGATACCCAACTTCCTTAAGGTTTGATAATATAGCTTGGGGAGAGTGCACTGACTTCTTACTCTCTGGGGAATTAGGATATCTGGTTATGTTCTTTAGCTGAACCTACCTTGGTACCTTGGAGGATGGAACAATTAGATTGCTTAGACAACTCTTTATTGCCCCTGTTTCTAACGTTACCTGTAATTAATCCTTTGTTTCGTATGCAAATATTCATGAGTTAGCAAATTATTGTCAATGCATATATCACAAATTGAACCTTCGACGTTCTTCGCAAGACAAAACAGAAAAAGAAAAACAATTGGCACTTTTAACTGAAAATATATTTGTATTGATTTTTGAATGGCCTGTAAATAGGCGTTTTGTGTACAAGAGGCTGACGTCCTAGTAAGAGAACGCCGCCGAACAAAAGAGTTTATACAAATTTTGTACAAAAGAAAATAAAACAGCTGTGTGAAATGAATGACCCCACTGGGTTTCAACTCTGCTATTGCCTTTATAACTCTGAGCGTCTCATCACTTGATGACCTTGGTTGAAGGTGAAGCTGACTGATCGATGCCGTCTGAACTTGATGTAGATACCGGATTCCGGATGCAGAGTGATCAATGAGACATAGTATTACTCTTTATCCCTAATTTTTGCTTGGACCGCCCTTTCGGGTTTTCAGTCCACCGGGATACCCATTTTTGCCCAAGCCGCCTTTTCAGGTTTTCGACTTGCCGGGTGTACAGATTTTTTCATTTCAACCCTTCATTTTGCCCGAACCCTTTTGGTTCGCCGGGAAGCCCTAATTTTTGCCTAGGCATGTCAGCCTAGCGGGTCTTTTTTCATGCGTAGTATCTTTTTACTATGTCTGCATTGGCGGGGTGAGGAAGGTCGTCACCATCCATGTTGGTTAGAATCATGGCTCCTCCTGAGAACACATGCTTAACCACAAATGACCCTTCGTACGTAGGGGTCCATTTGCCCCTTGGATCACTCTGAGGAAGGATGATTCTCTTGATTACCAGATCCCCAACTCGATATTCCTGTGGTCTGACCTTTTTGTTAAATGCCCTGATCATCCGTTTCTGATACGTCTGACCATGACAGATAGCAGCAAGTCTCTTTTCATCAATGAGGTTGAGCTGATCAAGTCGTGTTTGGATCCAATCATCTTCGTTCAGATTTGCATCCTTCATTATTCGGAGAGAGGGTATCTGCACTTCGATCGGTAAGACTGCCTCCATACCATAAACCAAAGAGAAAGGAGTTGCCCCGGTTGACGTCCTGGCTGAGGTACGGTACCCATGTAGAGCGAACGGTAACATCTCGTGCCAATCTTTGTAAGTCATTGTCATCTTCTGTATGATTTTCTTGATGTTTTTATTTGCTGCTTCTACAGCCCCATTCATCTTCGGTCTGTAGGGAGAAGAATTGTGGTGTTGTATCTTGAACTGCTCGCAGAGCTCAGTGGTCATCTTATTATTCAGATTGGTACCGTTATCTGTAATAATTCTTTCTGGGACGCCGTACCGACAGATCAGATTATGCCGAATGAATCGTGCCACAACAGTCTTGGTTACCGTAGAATAGGATGCTGCTTCGACCCACTTCATAAAATAATCAATCGCCACTAGGATGAAGCGATGCCCATTAGATGCCGTAGGTTTAATCTCACCGATCATGTCTATGCCCCACATTGCAAACGGCCAAGGTGCAGTCAGAACATTCAGGGGAACTGGAGGTACATGCACCTTGTCTGCATAAATCTGGCACTTATGGCATGTCCTGGAGTGTTGGTAGCAGTCAGCTTCCATTGTGGACCAATAATACCCTGCCCGAAGGATCTTCTTTGCCATTGTATGCCCACTGGAATGTGTACCGAAGGTCCCTTCATGTAGCTCTTCCATGATCCTTTCTGCTTCAGTTTTATCCACACAACGCAGTAGGGTTGAATCATGGTTTCGCTTGTACAAGATGTCGTTGCTAAGGAAGAACTTTGCTGCGAACCTCCTCAGGAACTTCTTATCATTGACAGAGGCACCCTCAGGGTATTCCTGAGCTTCCAGATATCTCTTTACCTCATGGTACCAAGGCTTCTCAGTTACCAATTCAGTCTCGAGATCGCAACAGTATGCCGGTTCGTCCAGTTTCCAGATGATGATCCGGGGAGCCTCGTTATCCCATTTGACCTTGAACATAGAAGACATTGTAGCTAACGCGTCCGCCAACTGATTCTCCTCCCTTGGGAAATGTTCAAAGGTTATCTTTGTGAAATGGGGGATCAAGGTCAACACACATTCTCTGTAAGGAATAAGGTTCGGATGTTTCGTATCCCACTCTCCTTTGATCTGATTGATCACAAGAGCGGAATCTACGAAGACACTCAGAAACTTGATCCTTAAGTCGATCGCAGCTTGAAGACCCATGATGCATGCCTCATACTCTGCCATGTTGTTGGTACAATTGAAACATAGCCGTGCAGTGAGCGGAGTATGAGTGCCTTGCGGTGATATGATTATAGCGCCGATACCGTTACCCAAAGCATTGGAGGCTCCGTCAAAGTGCATAGACCATCGGGATCCTTCCTCAGGTCCTTCATCCGGTCCAGGTAGTTCACAATCAGTCACTATCATGATGCTTTCGTCTGGAAACTCAAAGTTCATTGACTGATAGTTGTCTACGGCCTGATGTGCCAAGTGGTCTGCCAATACACTTCCCTTGATGGCTTTCTGGGTCGTGTACTGAATGTCGTATTCTGTCAAGATCATTTGCCATCTTGCAATTCTCCCAGACAGAGCGGGCTTTTCGAATATGTACTTTATAGGATCCATCTTTGAGATCAACAAGGTAGTGTGAGTCAGCATATACTGTCTCAGCCGGCGAGCAGCCCATACCAAAGTGCAGCAAGTTTTCTCGAGCAGTGAGTATCGGGTCTCACAGTCGGTAAACTTTTTGCTAAGGTAATAAATGGCATGCTCTTTTCGGCCAGACTCGTCATGCTGCCCCAGCACACACCCCATTGAGTTGTCAAGCACTGTTAGATATAGTATCAGAGATCTCCTTTCAACCGGCGGCATAAGGATAGGTGGTTCTTGGAGATACTCTTTGATTCTGTCAAAAGCAGCCTGACATTCATCGTTCCAACGTACTACCTGATCTTTCTTCAGCAGCTTGAAGATTGGCTCACAGGTAGCAGTCAGGTGTGAGATGAACCGGGCAATATAATTCAGGCGTCCTAGAAAGCCTCTGACCTCTTTCTCTGTCCTGGGAACTGGCATCTCTTGAATAGCTTTAACCTTAGCAGGGTCCACTTGAATACCCTTATCACTTACAACGAAGCCTAGCAACTTCCCAGATCTTACCCCGAAGGTGCACTTGTTCGGGTTCAACCTCAGCTTGTACAGTTTCAACCGGTCAAACAATTTCTGCAGATGATCTAGATGCTCTTCCTCAGTTTGGGACCTTGCGATCATGTCGTCGACGTACACTTCTATCTCATGATGGATCATGTCATGAAATAAAGCAACCATGGCACGTTGGTAGGTTGCCCCAGCGTTCTTTAATCCAAAAGGCATGACCTTGTAACAGAAGGTGCCCCACTGAGTAACGAATGTAGTCTTTTCCATGTCTTCAGGTGCCATCTTGATCTGATTGTAACCTGAAAAGCCATCCATGAAAGAGAATACCTTGTGCTGAGCTGTATTATCAACAAGGACATTAATGTGAGGTAAAGGGAAGTCATCCTTGGGACTGGCCCTGTTCAGATCCCTGTAGTCGACACACATTCTGACCTTACCGTCCTTCTTAGGTACCGGCACCACATTAGCAACCCACTGAGGGTAAGACGTCACTGCAAGGAACCCAGCGTCAAACTGTTTCATAACTTCGGCTTTAATCTTTTCAGACATTTCTGGACGCATCCGACGGACCTTTTGCTTAACCGGAGGGCAGTCTTCCTTAGTTGGCAAGTGATGGACCACAATATCGGTATCCAACCCGGGCATGTCTTCGTAGGACCAGGCAAAGATCTCCATATAATCATGCAGCATCTGAGTCAACCGTTGCTTCACGCTGAGCTCTAGGTTGGCACCAATCTTTACCTCTTTCCTGTCTGCCTCAGTACCCAAGTTTATAGTTTCCACTGGCTCTTCATGGGGTTGAATTGCCCTCTCCTCCTGAAGTAACAGTCTTGCAAGCTCGCCAGGCACTTCGCAATTATCTTCACCTTCGTCTTCGGCTAAGTTGATCGGATTTTCGAAGTCATAACTGGCAGTAGCAGAGTCGTTATCAGTGAGATCCAGAGTGGATTGAAACCTGTATGAGTGAGTGTGTGTGTAAATACAGCTGTTTTGAAAAATATGTAAAGGAAAGAAAGACAGAAAAGGAGCATAAGATTTGCAATGCGAGAAAACGTCCAAGATTTTCATTCATGATATATGAAATGACAATTTTTATGCCCTCACAAATAAAACCACGGTGCCTCGGGTAAGACACCGGGCCATATAGTTTATTTATTGTTTATTACAAATAACGAAACAAAGAAATTTATTACTGCGTCACAAAGGTAACAGGAGTATGGTCTTTGGCAATCCAATTGGTCAATCCGCCTTCAGTCGTTGGATAGATCCAGCTATTGAATTCTGCTTCATCCATCTCATTGTCTTCACCAACAGCATTCACTCCTGGATTTGTAATGAACACAGGAGGTCTTCTGGTCTTCGCCTTCCGCATAGCTTTCTGACCCTCTGCAGTAAAACCCAGCCCAAATTTATCAGTTTTCTGTGTAAAGTCTGGAAGCCTGCCCCAGTTAGCACATTCACCTTTTTGAACCACAACCCGAGCATCCTTCAGGGAAGCCATCTTCAGAGGAACATTCTCTTCTATTGTTGTTTCTGTTGCTGCTGAAATTGGAAGCACCTCCTCGAAATGCTGAAAGGGGGTTTCAATAAACTCCCCGTCCATCTCAATGTATCTGAAGGAATTCAGGTGGCTTACCATATACTCCTCCTCTCCTTGCACAGTGACGATCTTCCCTCTGACAGGGTACTTCAGCTTCTGGTGCAAGGTAGAGGTCACTGCCCCAACTTTATGGATCCAAGGTCGACCCAGTAGACAAGAGTACGATGGACGGATATCCATCACGTAAAAAGTAGAGTCAAACACCTGAGAGCCCACACGAATAGGAATGTCAACCTCTCCATGAACCATCCTTTTTGAACCGTCAAAGGCCCTGACGATGATATTGCTGGGTTTCAATTCCAGGCCTTCACAATCTAAACGGTCTAAAGCCTTCTTTGGTAGAACATTCAAGGAAGAACCGGTATCCACCAATACATGTGCCAGAGTAGTGACCCTGCATTCGATAGAGACATGCAGAGCATCATTGTGGTCTCTCCCCTTCGCAGTCAGATCAGCATCTGAGAAACCCAAACCATTGTCCGCTGTCAGATTTGCTACGCAATCAGTGAACTGGACCGCAGATGTCTCCTGTGGCACATGGGCCGTCTTGAGGAATGAGATTAAGGCCTTAGCATGGGCCTCTGAACACAACAATAAAGAGAGCATGGAGATTTTGGAGGGCGTATGCCCTAGCTGTTCCACAACGTTGAAGTCGCTCTTCTTTATTATTTTTAAAATCTCCTCCATTTCTTGTTGGGAGGCCTCAGCATTTATCAGTATCGGTGCCTCCATCTGGGCAGGCTCAAATTTAATCCCTTTGCCCCGAGCATTGGATGACTCGGCAGCAGGGGAAACAACTTGATCAGCAACAGGAACAGGTATGCTTGTAGGTGTTATGAGGAGTGGTCTTCGGGTAGCGGGCGGTGCAATGTCAGGCGAGAAGAGCCTGCCACTGCGGGTAACCTTGGCTGGGCCAGTGATATCACAGATGCTGGCGCCAGTGTTGAATTCTTGCTTGATCCCATTCACATATACGTCTGCCCCATAGTGCCAGGGGACAGCTTTATCAGATACATAGGGAAGAGGCCCTGGAATAGTGATAACCACAGGTGCAACGCTCATGATTTGAATAGGCTTCTTCGGGAGAGCCTTGATTGGATTATTGAAGATGGTAACCACAGAAACATCTTCCACCGGAACCAACTGAACAGCAGACTTCTTAAACAGAATCTCCTTGCTATCCATTAGGCTTTGGATGCCTAACTTCAGCAAGGGACAACCAGATAGGGAGACAGCACAGAACAGGCAACCCTCACTGCAACCCGGAAATAAACCGGTCAGCAGCAGGTTCCTCTTGACAGTCTTTAGAGGAGTAGCTAGATCATTCACAGAGACAGCGTACACTTCTTCATCAATAGCATTTACCCCATGCTGAGGCATAGGGGCAGTAACCACATTCGGCCTCTCAGGCGCTTCTAACTGTATCTCCTTCGCGTCGATAAGGTCTTGCACCTTGCTCCTTAATGCCCAACAGTCATCAGTGGAGTGCCCCGGGCTATCAGAATGGTAAGCACAACGAGCATTTGGATTGTACTTAGGAGATGTAGTATTTGGAAACTTCGGAGCCTCTCTGACGGTTACTAAGTTGGTTGAGAGCAACTGTGGTAAGATGTGCGATAAAGTCATGCTCAAACGGGTAAATTCTCTCTGTGGTCTTTCAGCCCTTTGAGGATTGGTCGGCCGAGGAGCGGCAGCAGGCTTGGCAATCATTACCGCACTGACAGATTGGCGGCGCTCAGATCTCTCCGGTCTCTTGGAACCGTATACAGCACTAGCCTCCTTCTTGAAGGGTTTCTTCTCAGAACTAGACGATACACCCTTCGGAATCTTACCAGACTTTAACCCAGCCTCAATTCTCTCTCCAGTCAGAATCAAATCAGTGAACCCTGCAGACGAGTTCCCGATAAGATGGTTGAAAAATGGCCCAGATAGGGTCCCCAAGAACATGTCTACCAACTCCCGATCAGTCAACGGAGGCTGCACCCTGCCAGCTAGGTCTCTCCACTTCTGAGCGTACTCCTTAAAACCTTCGCTTGAACCTAACGACATACCCTGGAGTTGGGTACGTGTAGGGGCAAGGTCGGCATTATATTGATACTGCTTGTAGAAAGCAGTAGCCAACTCCTCCCAGTTACGAACCTTGGTCCCATCCAGCTGATAGAACCATTCGAGATGAGTCCCTGAAAGACTCTCCTGGAAGAAGTGGATCCACAAATTCTTATCCGCTGAGTACGGTTGAATCTTCCGAACATAGGACCTGAGATGTAGCTTGGGACAAGACGCCCCGTCGTACTTAGTGAAAGATGGTGCTTTGAACTTATGGGGAATGATCACACCAGTAGACAAACCTAGATCTCCGAAATCCAGCCCAGGCACCTGTTGTATCTCCATAGCATTCAACCTATCCTCCAGTTACTTGTATCTGTCTTCTGCCGGAGGATATTGCTCTTCATCAAAATCAGTCTCATTGTCAGAGACTACCGGACTAGGAGCCCTTGCCTCTTGAGGAGTACTCTTGCCAACAGAAGAACCAGCTTCTTCATTCTGCATGGTATTGCCAAACCTTCGGCCCGAGCTAAACAGAACAGTTCTTCTCTTCTTCTTCTTCTCCTTCTTCAGGAGCAGAGCCTTCAGCTCTTCTTGGCCTTGAGCCAAACCCTTGATTAATTCCTGAAATTGCGCATTCTGCGCCTGAAGAGCTTTGATGGATGTCTCAGTTGAGGACGAGTCAGGATTCATGATGCTGAAATAAACAGCGAAGAACTGTAAGCAACCTGAAAAGAGGAAAAACCTGCTATGCACATGATGAATGATATGTGTTTATGCAATGCATTCAAGGGTTCGAAAGTTCAAATTTGTTGTAGACAAAAAAGGAACACACGTTATCATTGAGGAAATAACTGTTTAGTACATCAAAGCCTCATGGGCAAAATAATACAAAAGTAAATCAATCCCAGAATATACTGCGCATCCTCTTTGGAGCTATGTAAGTGTTTAGATTCCTCTCCTCATGCAACAGGCGGGTGAGCTCCAAGACCTTCTTTTCACTGGCATGTAGACTGGTCTCAAGAGAATTCCGTTCTTCCTTAAGCTGGATCCAGCTCTTCTGCATCTCTTCCCAGGATGTGGGCATATCAGGGTGCTGAATAGTGTAGGACACTTCTCCTTCCAAGACTGGCTCTTTGATTACTGGGAGCATATGAGGATAAGGCATTACCAACTTCTGGGAGCGGGCTCGTACCCACTTGAGATAAGGTTCCAACGGGATGGAATTCCTGTGCCCCATTGTCTTACTGTCTATCCTACTTGGCATCCTCCAGGCTCTGATAAATCTCTGGCGAAGTCCTTGAGTATCGTTGTCGAAGTCAAAAACTATGTCAGGAATTAACATATCATGAGGACCATCCCTCCGAGCATAACCAAACTGTCTCCAAGCCAGGCATGGGTTGTAAGTAATACCTCCTCTGATTCCAAGTAAAGGAACATTAGGGTACTCCCCGCAACAATCAATGATAGTGACATCTTCTTTGGACCTAGGGCACCAATGTATATCCGCATGTGTAAGAGTCATCAACCATTGTGACCATCTCAAACCCCACTCATTCTTCAAGACTGATTGTGGAAGGTGCGAAATAAACCACCTTCCCAGGAGAGGAGTACAACACATTAGGACACCTCTTTTTCTCATGGTTCGAGTGTAACATGAGTGAAGGATGTCCCCCAGCAACGTAGGTATAGGATTCCTGGACATAAAGATCTGGACGGCACTGATATCAATAAGCTGATCTGGGTTAGGGAACAACACCAAACCATAGACAAGGAGGGCCACAACTTCTTCAAAAGCTTGTAAGTCCAGGGAGTTCCAACATTCATGGGCCTTTTCAAACAGAAACCTGGCTAAGAACCCTTTGATACCACTTCTAACTTCCCAATTTCCCTTGAGGTCAGATGACTGTAGGTGCAAGGCTTTAGCAATCTCTTCAAGCTTAGGTTCCTTTTCCGTACCGTTGTAGGGTAGTTGATCAAGGATAGGGATCTTCAGGAGCCGGGAGAACTCCTCCAATGTAGGTACCAACTGATAATCCAAGAAGGTGAAACAGTGATGCAGAGGGTCAAAGAATTGGAACAGGCCCTTTATCATATCTTCCTCAATGTTGGTATTGACCAAGCTGATGAGATTTCCATGTCTTTCACTGAATGAAGAGTTCTCGAGAATCCTGGATATAAGTTCCTTAAGCTGAGGAGGGACCCGTACAAGGCTGATTTGAATTGTCTTTCTACGAACAGTTTCCATGTCCTACAAAACAAGAACAAAGATGAAAATTCGAACCCCTGAAATGGTTAGTCAATGCATATGATGCTGGATGATGTCATGATGCTATGATTAAACACACCACAGATATTTACAAAGACAAACATGTAAGGCACACAAGGCACACAAGACAAGCCCTTAAGGTTTAAGGCCAGCATGGGGTCTGGGCAGTACCCTCTTGAAGTTGGTGGGTTCAACCTGTCCTATCAAAGTAACCGGGTTCTAAGGGTCCCAATATCACGGGATTGCTTTCATTGTTCATCGTTTCGATTTAGCCACTGAACTGGCGACCGAAATATTCCAGGAAAGCAACCCTCAATTGAGTGTAGTATCGAGTATCAACCAACCTCGGACTGCACCAAAGTCAGTTATCTCACTACCCTAAAGAGGCCAAGATAGTTCAATTAAGGTTCCTAAGGTCTGTTGATGCTTCACGACACCACGCGGAGGCCCCGTACTCTCCTTGACTGAACTCAAGGGTTACCGGTACACACCAAAGTGCCACATCAACGTAGCAGACTGCTTCAACCATATAGGTATACCCCGCACAGTTCCCTCACAACCTTGTTGCTACTTTCTAAGAAGGTATCCCCAGATCCGGGTTAGGATCTATAGAACTCCCAAGACAGTACCCACAATTTAAAGCAAACAAAGAAAGCAATTGAAAACACAGTTATGAACTAGCCCTAAGGTACACCTCACTTTAAGATAGTCCCCAGCAGAGTCGCCAATTCTGTGATCGGTGGATCTAGAACTGACTGTTTAACGCTGGTTCGCGAAATGTCGCGGAAGCAAGAGTCGCCACCGTCTTTTATTTTCTCCAAATGGAAAGGACAAAAGCACAGAAAAATTCCTTATAGAGATTGCTCTTGGTTCGGGAGGTAGGTTATAGAAAGGGAAGGTGTTAGCACCCTTTCTATCCATGGTTATCCATGGGCTCTTAGATACTTGCTCATTTGTGTTTTCAAAAATGGTTTGTTTGCTTTTCAACTGTGGGTTTTAAAAAGTTTCTTTGAAAATTCCAGTTCGACTCTTGTATCGGTCCTCAAGAGTGTTTGAAAAATTGCTTTCGAAAGCTTTTTGAAAATGTGTTGGTGTGAAAAGTATTTTTTTGATTTGTTTTGAAGTTTAGAGCAAGTATCTAGAGTCGTCTACCTACCCTAAGGAATTAGTCTGTGTAAATGTCCTTAAGGTAGTGCCATCCCATCATTGAGAGGTAGGTAGCACCACCGTTGGAGGTGTTCGGGTCAATTCGAAGGTTCGGGACATGGTGATCACCAGAGCAATGGGAAGACACCTTAGAAGCTACCCTCATGCCAGGTTCCCAGATCATGAGGACTTACTAAGACATCCTCTACTCGACGATCACCTTTCGAGGCAAGGCAACAGTGAGACGTACCCTAGGGGTGGTGTGTGATTTGTGTGTCGTTTTCATTTGTATTTATCTTGTCATGTTATTGGTGTTCTACGCTTGTTTTTATTTTTGTCCATTCATTCTTTCATGCCTTGATTAACAGTTAAAAAATTGCGGAAAGTAAAAGATTCTAAACTATTACAAAAGGCGCGGGTCCACATCGCCAAAATTTCTTGAACCCGATTTGACAGAAAAATAAATAAGGAAATAAAGATAAAGTGCGACAAATAATTTACAAGGCCTTGGGAGAGATACATCAAAATTATAAAGAATAAAAATAAATATGCGAATTAAATTTAAATTAGAAACGAGGGCGTTGGACCCTTTTTGCAAAATTAAATTAAATGATGAAATTAATTGATTAAAAAGAAAAGAAATTGTCTTTGGTATTTTATGATTTTAATGGGGAAAAATTAATTGAAATTAAATGCTAACCCTAATTCTATTTGTTTTTTAGTTTATTAAGAAAAGATTAAATTTTAACCTAATATTTAACCCTAATTAATTTACATGCAATTTAATTACAAAAATAAATATTTAATATTTTAATTATTATGAAAGAAAAATAAAAAGAAATAAAAATTATCATAAACCCTAGTTCTACAAATTTTAAATTAATTATGAGAACATTACTATTAAACCTAATTTAATAACTAAATTTAATTAATGCAATTTATTTATAAAAATACTAAAATAAAATATTTATTATATTTTTTCTCTTTTCTGATTTTTTTATGGTTTTTGTGTATTATGAAAATAATAAATTAATTAAAAACAATAATTAAAAAGAAAAATAGAAATAATGCAAAAGAAAACAAATAAAATGGCAAACCTAGGGGGGTATCAGTCCCCAAAGTGGAGGTGAAAGCCAAGCAATTTGAGCCCAACCATTCATGGCCTGGCTGACTTTTTCATGCAACATGTGGGACCTTTGACTAGGGTCCACCATGCTCTCCAAATCTGTGCCCTTGGATTGATGAAATTGAACGCGTGGACGGCTGGATAGAGGGACGTATGATGATCCACAACGTTGAAACGGTATGTGAATATGAAACGAAAAATAACATGGAAAGAGTGAAGACCTGGGGCTCGAACCCAGGTCATGAACGTTACCAGCATATGCATATACCACTGAGCCACCCAACGCGCGTTTAACATATAATAATGAATAAATAACAAAAACAAAAATTGGTTAGTGGCCTAAAAATATGAAAAAGCGCGCGCTGAATTCAAAGGAGCCAATCATTGCTGGCCACCGGGTCTTCTTCTTCCTCGTTCCTGAAATATAAAAACAATGGGCAACGGTTTTACAAACGTTCTTTTAGGCATGCTTTTGGAAAATAACGAATAGCCCAGTGATGCTCATAAATTGAGCGCGAGGGTGGCCTTGTGATCGTCTAAACGCACTGAGTTGAATGGCCCTGGTTTCAAGCTCCAATTTTTTCATATTCAAAAACCCCCAATTTGGAATTCTGCAAACCCTAAGATATGACCATGGTGGATTCTTTGTTTTGGAATGAAACTCAAATCAAACTATGCAGTTAGCTCGCAAATATCATTCTAAACACAAAAACAACAATGAAACATGTTAATAATGCATGAATGATTGAAAACGATTCTGAAATTTTCCTTACCAACTTCAATGGTGATTTCGCATTTTCTTGAGTATGGGGCTTAGGGAATGATTGGAACACGTTCTATGATCCTTGAGGAAGCTAATAGGATAGCTATTTGGCCTTGAATCAAACTCTAACCTTGTTTTCAGTTTTGAATTTTTTAAGCAAAAAGTCAAACTTTGTTTTCCAGGTTCTTGCGCAGCTTCTTGTCAATGAGCATGAGGGTTTTGATCCTTGTATATGTATGAATGAATTAGGTCAAAAATCTGATCAAAAGGATCCAAGAATTGATTATGCAATATTTGATTTTCAAGCATTAGTTTTTTTCAATCTTTTTCATGCACTTTTTGATACAAATCATATCCAATTCCATTGGTTCTTTCCATATTTGGCTAGGCACGAAATCTTGAGGATATACCATGCACAAAAAGATTGAAAAACTTAGGTTAATTATTTTTCATGTATTTAATTGATTTAAATGAATTATTATTAATAAAAATTCAAATAAATAAATAAAAAATGAAGAAAAACTTCCCTTTGGGCCAAGTGGTCGTGCACATGCCTTGGCTAATGAATTGTGGAAGAAAAATAGGCCCATTAGCAATTTTAGGTCATTTGAATCAATGTTGACTTTTCAAAATATCCAAAAATTTCCCAACTTCCACAAGGCATAACTTGCTCAATTTTTAAGCTTTGCTCATGTTCTTGGACATTTTGGAAAGGTCTTTGAGTCCTCTAACCAATATCTTTGGTCCCATGTCATTTTGATTTACCAATATCAAGTTATGGCCTTTGACTTAAAGTCCCTTTTTGTTGACTTTTGAAAATGACCTATAATGTTTAAATTGATAACTTTTTGTGAGAGAATTTCTTGGACTTGAAGTGTGAAGAGGAGTTGTAGGAAATGTATTTCTCTTCAAAATGAGCTTTGGATGGAATTTTTCTGATAATCCATGTGAAAGTTATGCCCTGGTCAATTTACAGTTGACTTTTTTCAACTGTCCAAATAAGGAAACTTTTGCATCTTGATGATTTTTGAGCCAAGCTTTGAGAATCATGATCAAGCATTGATCAAATGATGTTTGTGGCTTCAAAATGAGATGTTGACCAAAAATTTGAACTTTTGGCTGCCAAATGACCATTTTGCCCCTATAGTTGACTGTAGTGCAATTAGGGTTTTGACTGTGCAATTTTGTGCTGAAAGTCTTGAAACTTGGTATGAGGATGCTTGACCATATTTATAGGCATGTGGGACTTGATTGGACCCTTGGAAACTTCATTTTCTTGATCAGAACAAAAACCCTAATTTTGACTGTTTAGGAGACCCTTGCACTGTGCGACCCTTGGGGAATTTTGAAGCATGACTTGGCAAATTTCTTGAAGAATATGGGAGGGCAAATTTTGGGGTACAACACTCCCCCTTGGTGTCAGATCAGCATCATAGAATCCTAGGTCGTTATCCACCGTCAAGCTGGCCACACAATCTTGAAATTAGTCAGCAGATGTCTCTTGAGGCACATGGGTTGTCTTTAGGAACTTCACCAGGGCTTTTGCATGCGCCTCGGAACATAGTAGCAATGCCAGATTGGAAATTTTGGAGGGAGTTTTCCCCAACTGTTCAACGACGTCGTAGTCGCTCCTCTTTATTATTCTCAAAATCTCCTCCATTTCCTTCTTGGAGGTTTCGGGGATAGTTAGTGGTTGAGCTTTCGTCCGGACAGGCTCTTCTTGAATACTTTTCCCTCCAGTTTTAGTAGTAGGAATGTTGGTAGGAAGGACAACAGGGGTTGTATCGTCTTCATTAATAGGAGTTCTTGCAGATATGATTATTGGTACGAAAGTAACCTTTGGAGCAGCCACGGGTCAAAAAACTGCCTTTGGGGGGCAATTTCTGGAGAGAAGATTCTACTGCTTCGGATAATCTTACTGGTTCTGGTAATATCAATAATGTCAGAGTCTTCTTCTTCGAAATTTATTTCTTCGGCGGCCATCCCATCTTGTTTAATGTCATGGTAGTAGATGTCCCAAGCGTAATTCCACGACACAGTTTTGTCTGATTCATACGGGACTGGCCCGGGCATTGTGATTATAAGAGGAGTAGTTTTTGGAACCGATGTAATTCTAACGGGTCTTTTGGGGACCCTGGAAGAATTGGCGGAGATGGTTATTATTGAAACATCTTCAACAGGAACATGCGAAACAGGAGTACTTTCAAACAAAATCTCTTTGTTGTCTATCAAGCGTTGAAGGCCTGTTTTCAACAAAGGGAAAACAGTTGGTGAGGATAAGCAAAGATGGAAGTCTTCATTACAACCCGGGAATACACCGACTTTTAACAAATTTATCTTAATGATTGGGAGTGGAGTCAAGAGTTCATCAATTGTGGTACAAACAAATCTTCTTCAACAACATTAGTATGGTGACCATGTCTAGGCATAGGAGAAGAAGTGACGTTTGGCTTCTCGGGTTCATCAAACTCAATCTCTTTTGTGTCTATAAGGTCTTGAATTTTGTTTTTCAGGGCCCAACAGTTGTTAGTGTCATGACCCGGACTTTCGGAATGATATGAGCATCTGGCATTTGGGTGATAATGAGGGGACACTGTGTTGGGGTTCTTTGGATCTTCTTTTAAAGTTGCCAAATTGGATTTCAGAAGGTGCGGTTAAACCTGGGCTAAAGTCATATTAATTCTGGTGAATTGCCAGACTGGCCTTTCCACCCTTGGTTGGTTACCTCTTGGTTGATCAGATGTAGGCTTTGGGATCATGACAACCCCCACCATTGGTCGGTGCTCGGCTCTCCCTTGGTTCCTTTATGGATATACAGCAAATACCTCCTTCTTCCCAATGAAGGGCTTCCTCACAGCTGTAGAGGTAGATGAATCCTTCTGAATCTTTCCACTTTTTATGCCAGCTTCCACCCTCTCTCCGGTCAGTATTAACTCAGTAAATCCTGCAGATGAGCTTCCAATTAAATGGTTGAAGAAAGGGCTTGATAGAGTGCCTAAGAACATGTCCACCAACTCCCTTTCAAACAGAGGGGGTTGAACTCTCCCAGCTAGATCTCTCCATTTCTGCGCGTAATCCTTGAAACCCTCATTGGAAGCCATGGCCATACTCTGAATTTGAGTACGGGTAGGCGCAAAATCTGCATTATATTGATATTGCTTATAGAAAGCTGCAGCAAGGTCTTCCCAGTTGTGGACGTTGGCCCTTTCCAGTTGGTAAAACCAATTGAGTTGTGTTCCAGATAGGCTATCTTGGAAAAATGCACCCACAAGTCTTTATCAGTGGAGTGCGGCTGGATCTTTCTCACATATGATCGGAGGTGCATCTTAGGACATGACACCCCATCATATTTTGCAAACAACGGCACTTTGAACTTTGGTGGGATCACAATCCCCGACACTAGTCCCAATTCTTCAAAGTCTAGACCTGGCACCTTTTGTATTTCCATAGCGCTCAAACGCTCTTCAAGATGTCTGTAATTATCATCAGCTGGAGGATATTGTTCCTCAGAGTAATCTTCCTCTACTTCCTCCTCTTCAGATTATGATGGAACCGCTGTTTCTTTTCATTTCCCTTCTCCTTCCCCGAAGGTGGTTGCAAAATTCAAGGTTCTTCTAGTCTGTCCCCGAAACCTTCTCCCCATGTTCAAAACCCCAGTGACCTTCTTTGTTTTCTTCTTTCTTTCTTCAGCTAACAGAGTCTTCAACTCTTCTTGCCCCTTGGCTAGGGTCATGAGTAACTGTTGAAACTGCGTGTTTTGAACTTGAAGATCTTTGACTGTCTGTTCGAGATCCATCTTACTGAAATAAACAGTAGAGAGATGAGGAAACTTATTGCAAAAGACCTGTTTATGTTATGATGAATGATATGTGCATATGTAATGTTTTCAAGGATTTTTAAAGATTTAAGTTCGTTTTAGACAAAAAGAAACGCACGTTATATTAATAAGATAGAGTTTGAGTACATCAATGCCCCTTGGGCAAAATAATACAACACTCTAATATAAAAAAGTAACGCGCATCCTCTTTGGTGCAATGTAGGCATTTAGAGTCTGCTCCTCATGAAGTAGCCTAGTGATTCCAAAACCTTCTTCTCGCTTGCGTAGAATTGGGCTTCGAGAGTATCTCTCTCCTTTGAGTTGTATCCAATCCCTTTGTAGGTCTTCAAGAGATGTGGGCATGTTAGGATGTAGGATAGTGTATGGAACTTCTCCCTCCTTAACATGATCAATGATCACCGGGAGAATGGAAGGATAAGGCATCATAAGACTTTGAGCGCGGGTTCGTACCCACTTGAGGTAAGGCTCAAGAGGGATGGAATTCTTGTGTCCCAAAGTCTTGCTATCCACCTTGTTTAGCATCCTCCAAGCTCGGATGAATATCTGGCGAAGACCTTGATCGTCGTTGTCGTAGTCAAATACCAAGCCTTGAATCAGCATCTCGTGCAGGCCATCCCTTCGGGCATAACCAAACTGTCTTAGAGCTAAGCATGGGTTATAAGTGATGCCTCCCCTAATGCCAAGTAGAGGGACATTAGGGAATTCCCCACAACGGTCAACAATGATAACATTCTCTTTAGATCGGGAGCACCAATGAATATCTGAATGTTTGAGCGTCATTAACCTTTGTGACCACCTTAATCCTTACTCATTCTTTAATACTGATTAGGGAAGATGAGAAATAAACCATCTTTCCAGGAGAGGAGTGCAACGCATAAGGACACCTCTTTTCCTCATTGTGCGAGTGTGAAAAGAATGTAGGATATCCCCTAGCAATGTAGGCACCGGATTGCATGATATGAAGATTTTGACAGCGATCATATCTATGAGTTGGTCAGGAATTGGAAACAAGACCATCCCATAGACGAGGAGAGCCACAATTTCCTCAAAGGCTTGCAAGTCTAAGGAATTCCAACAGCTTTGGGCTTTCTCAAACAGGAACTTTTCTAAGAAGCCTTTGACACCACTTCTAGTTTCCCAATGAGTTGTGACATCAAATGAGTGCAAGTGTAGAGCTTGAGCAATCTCTTCTGGCTTTGGGTCTCTTTCTGTACCGTTGAAAGGTAGCTGATTGAGAATGGGAATCCTCAAGATTTGAGAGAATTCTTCCAAAGTGGGCATAAGCTGATAGTCGGGAAATGTGAAGCAATGGTCCAAAGGGTCAAAGAACTGAAAGAGAACCTTCATAATATCCTCATTTGTGTTTGAGGTGACCAAGTTGAGTAGACGACCATGTCTCTCAGTGAATGGAGAGTTCTCAGGGATCCTTGAAGCTGGCTCCTTGAGTTGTGGAGGAATTCTTACAAGGTTAACTTGGATAGTTTTCCTGCGAAGTGAATCCATATCCTACAAAACAAGAACAAAGATGAATCTCCATAATCCTTGAAATGGTTAGTAGATGTATGTGATGTTCATGATGTCCATGATGTTATGTACAAGTATGCATATTGTGATACAGTGGGAAGAACTGACTGTTTTTGAAATGTTGGTTTGCGTTTTGTGTTTATTTTTGCAAAATGTCGCGGTAAGCAAGAGTCGCCACCGACTTTTATTTTATCCAACAAGGAAAGGAAAAAAGCACAGAAAAATTCATTTTTTGAGATATTTCGGAGTACGGGGGGTAGATTATAGAAAGGGAAGGTATTAGCACCCTTTCTATCCGTAGTTATCTACGGGCTCTTAGGTACTTGCTCATCATTTTCAAAATTGTTTTCTTTGTGCTTGTGGGTTTTGGAAAGTTTTTGTTTTAACTTCGATTTAACTCTTCGTCTATCTTCAAGAGTGTAATGAAGTATTTTTTGAAAACTTGTTTGTAAAAGAGTGTAAGTGTGAAAAATTTGTTTTGATTGAGCAAGTATCTAAGAATTAATCTACCTACTCGAAAAAGGAATCGTTCTATGTTTGTTTCTTTTAGACAATGTTATCCCACTATTAGTGAGTAGGTAGCACCGTCGTTGGAGTTTAAGGGTCAATTCGAAAGGGACATACAGTCACTAAAGCAATGTTAGGACATCTTAGTGGTAACCCTAATGTCTTAGATCATTTATTCGAGGCAACAATATCTGAGGCAACCTTTCCGAGGCAACTTATGATCTTTTAGACAAGAGAGCGACCTCTAAAACTACCTATACTCAATAACCGTTTAAGAAGGCAACCAAGTGGGGTGTACCCTAGGAGTGTGCATGTGCGAATGTGTTGATTTCAGTTATTTTTATCTTTGCACATGTTTAGGGTGATCTAACTGTTTTAAATTAGACATTCATTCTTGTCATGCAAACCCTGTTATCAAACATCTAGCTGTTAAATATTTGCAAAAATTAAAGGTGCGAAATTTAGACTAAATTATTACAAGGCGTCGGGTATTTACATCGCCAAAGACAAACCCTTTGAAATTTAAAAGCGGTAAAAGTAAATGTCCTAATTAAATTATTACAAGCCGGGAGCAGATACAATAATGAAATAAAAATAAAGCGCGCGGGGAAATTGAATCGAATGCGAAACTAGGGTTTTGACCCTCTTAATTAAAAGAAAATATTTTTGTTGTGTTTTTAATATTTTTTTAAGAAAAGAAATTAATTCCTAAAATTAAATGCTAAATTAATTAGTTATTAAATTAATAAATGAAAAATAATTAAGTGACATATTTTTGGATTTTTGTTAATTTAGGAAAGAAAATAAATAATTAAATTAATGTTAAAACCTAGTTATTCTAATTGATTTTTAATTATTTGCAAAAATAAATGAAAGTTATCTAAAATTAACCTAATTAAATTAATTAATATTTATTAATGAAAAATAAAATTCTAAATTTATTTGGACATAAAAATATTTTTTGTGATTTTTTGATTAAAAAGAAAATTGTTTTATTGGTTAGTAAATAAATAAAGATAATTAAATAGAATAAATAATAATAAAAAAAAGATGATAAGATGAGAAATGGGCCTGATTTTAGGGGTGTAAATAGCAAGAATTCTGGCCCAATGATGCTGATCCATATTGACTTTTCTGATCCCATGCATTGCGTTTGACTGGCTTGTGGTGCACCTTTAATGGTGGCCACCAGATCTGGCCATCTGGCCATCTGGCGCGTTGGATGGTGAGGGAGTATGATGGACCCCAAGCTCATGCGTGCACTAGATTTCCTGTAAGAAAATAATATAGAGAAAATAGGGGGACCTAGGATTCGAACCCAGGCCCCAAGGGGGAATTCCATGCCACGCCTACTACTGGACCACTCGCTGTTTGTTGTTATAATATTAAAAGATAATAATAAAATACAAAAACAAATATTAATGGACAAAAATCAGAAAAAACGCGCCAATGTTTAAATGGACGAATGGAGGAGTGACACGCCTTCATCCCTGTTCTTGGACCGTGGCTAAAAGTTAAACCACCTATACCTACGGACAAATGCCCGTCGCTACAAACAAGGGTTCATCCAAAATCCTCTACAAGCCACATAAATGGAAACCAACGCCATGGTTGAGTTCATCTCACTCTCCTGATCACAACCATACCCATTACTAGGGACAATTGTTCCTGAAATAAAAAACCCTAAAAAACTCCAAAAAAAACCTAACAATGGTGATTCACGGCACATGTCATATAAATGAAATTGAATAATGCCAAAAGCTTGCAAACATCATGGTGATCAAGATTATGCACTTTTTTTATGCTATGGATGCAAGAATAAAGCTTTTCGAATTCAAGAAAAAGGTGATACCGTGACGGACTTACAGTGCGCTGGAGGGCTTGAAAACGATTGGTCTCGATTGCTTTCACTTGCTGAGGGTGCTAGGAAGCGATTGGGAGAGGTCTCGAGCCTTGAGGATGCCTCTAAGTGGGATTTTGATCTCACACTTTTTCCTTGATTTTTCAGTTTTTGTTCTTGCTCTCACGCTTGATTTCTAACCTACATTTTGATCTGCACGCAACCCTTATGTATTATACAAAGCATTAGGGTTGATTATTGTGTCCAAATCCCTCTCTTTCAATGCTTTGGATATTGATTTGATTTGCTTTGAACAACTTTCCAAACATGGCTTATTTCCAATCTTTTTGCGCCCACAAGCTTTGATGCGAATTTGAATGCCTTGCTAGCTGTAATTAGAGCCTGAAACAATCACAAGATCCTTTGTTATCAATATTTTGGATTTTATTTGATTTATTATGATTTAATTTAAATTAATTCAAATAAAAATCAAAATAATTAATAAAAATATGATATGGACAAGTGGCAAGGGATAGAGCACGTGGGCTATGATGCCAACTCAAAACAAGTGAAAAAGAATGGGCCCATTTGGCAAAATTTGAAGTTTTGGGGATAGTTGACTTTTGGCAATTTTGCAAAAAGGGTCAACTTCAACAATGCATAACTTCCTCAATTTTGACTCTTTGGAGGTGTTCTTGGACTTTTTAGAAATCTTGATATGTCCTGTAAGCAACCCTTTTGGTCTAATCTCATTTTCATATTACATGCTCATGTATGAAGCTTTGACAAAAAAGGTGTTTTTGTTCGCTTTTCAAAATGACCTATAATGTCCAAATTCATAACTTCTTGTGAGTGCATATTTTGATCTTGAGATCTGAATATGGATTGTAGGGAATTGCATCCTCTTCAAAATTAGATTTGGATGGGTCATTTCTCATAAAGTATGAGAAATTTATGCTTGGTCAAAGTTGAGTTGACTTTTCCTGCAAAACCCTAATTTAGCAACTTTTGAGTCTTGATGAATTGTGAGAAATCCTTGATGAATCATGATCAAACCTTGATCAAATGATGAAATAAACTTCAAAATGAGAATGTTGACCAAAAATCTTGAGGTTTGACTATTTGTAGGTCACAGTTGACTTTTGCCCTAGCACAGTCGATTTTTGGACCTTTGAGCAATTGACTGAGCAAACTTCCTCTGCAAGGCTTGAAACTTGACATGGATGATCTTGAGAACATATTAGGACAATTTTGAGCATTTGGGACCACTTGGACTCAAGGATCTTGATGCAACATGAAACCCTAATTTGGGGTAGACTGCCTTAGGAGAGAGCTTGTCTGGCCAACTCTTGGACTACCTTGAGCAACTTGAGGATCTTTCTTGCAATGTTTTGAGAAATATGAGAGGGAAAATTTTGGGGTACAACACATATACAAGCAAAGCACACAAGTTCTTAGTTTAGGATTGCATGGGTTTTTATAGGTAAGTACCCTTTTGAAGTTTAGTTGGCTTAAACCTGTCCTAATAATAGTAACCGGGTTCTAAGGAGCTCAATATCACCAGATTGTTTCCTTGGTCATTGTTTCAGCTCAAGCCTCTTTAATGGCGACCGAAATATCCCAAGAAACCAAACCTCAATGAGTGTAGTATCGAGTATCTACCAACTTCGGACTGCACCAAAGTCGATCATCTCACTACATCCTAAAGGCCAAGTTGGTCAAGTAAAGGTTCTAGAAGTTCATTAGTGCTTCATGACATCACTCAGCGGCCCCATATTCTCTTTGATTGACTGAAAGGCTACCGGTACCCACAAATATGTCACACTAACATAGCTATTTCTTAGACCATGTCGATATACCCTGCATAGTTTCCACAACGTATTGCTATTTACCTATAATGTATCCCAAATCCGGGTAGAGGATTTCAAACCCAAAAAAAGAACCATAATGTAAAGTATACAAGTTAAACAATGTAAGCAAATAAATATGATCTAGCCCTAAGGTAACCCCACTTTTAAAATATCCCCAACAGAGTCGCCAGTTCTGTGATACGGTGGGAGAACTGACTTGAGGGTTTGCATTTTATCGCAAATGTTGCGGTTAGCAAGATTCTCCACCGGCTTTTCTTTTATCCAAAAGGAAAGGTGAAAAAGCACAGGAAAGACCTTTGAGATTGTTTCTTGAGTTCGGGGGGTAGATTATGAAAAGGGAAGGTATTAACACCCTTTTCATCCATGGTTTTCCACGGGCTCTTAGTTACTTGCTAGATCACTTGCTTTTTGTTTTGAAATTGTGCTTTGTGTGGTCTTGAAAGTATTTTGTAAAAGAGGCCTTTGTTTAGGCAATCTTTGTAATGATTCTCGTTCGTAAGAATGTATACAAAGATGTTTGTCTTTTTGAAAATGTTTCAATGTTTGTAAGATGTTTTGAAATGTGTGTGTTTGTTTTAGAAAATAGCAAGGATGGTTGTTTGAAAATAGAGAAAGTAACTAAAAGTCATCTACCTACTCAAATGTCTTTCTTGTTCATTTCTATTCCCTTGACATTGTTGTCTTACCATTGATTTGGTAAGCAACCCTATCTTTGGATGTAAACGGGACGGGCGTGGGTCATCGTATAACCATGATTAGCAATGTTGCAAAGTATCTTGGCATTTTTGAGGGACTAAGATCATTTTGTAAGACAACTTAGAATAGCGTCATCGAGGGACTATGATCTTGTATTTGTTTATTTTGCCAAGATACTTCGCATGCGCAATATGGCCATTTTTTGTATAAGGCAACCAAGTGGAGAAACCCTAAGGATGCTTGTGTGCAAATGTGTTATTTTTATGCTTTTATTTTGTCTTGGATTTAGGGTTGTCTATTTGATTTGTTTTTATCTTACCATTCAAACCCTAATTACTAGCATGGTATGTAAAAAACGGTAAATTGCGTAATTTAAAGATTACTACGTTATTACAACATTTTATGGGAGGGGGGAATACAAATTATGAATGGGGATTTGCAATAATGTAAATCTAATTAGGCTATTACAACCAAATCGAATTTGTACAAATATTTAAATAAATAATATACAATGTAATTTAAATATGCAAAGGTATTTAAATGCAAAGAAGATTTTGTTTTGTTTTTTTATGTGAAAAGGAATTTTGAGATAATCCTAATAACTTGAAAAAAAGAAATTAATTCTTGAAAACAAAAGTTAACCCTAATTTCTAATTTAAAAGAAAATAAAGTTCTTTAGGTATTATTTTTTGTGTATTTTTGTATTAAAAATAATAAATAATATTTTATAAAAATATTTAGTTTTTATATGTCAAAATAAATATTTACAAGTATGAAATGAAAAGGAAATAAAAATTAACCTAAGTCTATTTTATTTATATTTACAAATTTATTTAAGAAAAATAATTAATATATATAGTTTAATAAAAATATTTTTTATGTGAAAATAAAATAAAATAAACAAAATGCAATATTTATCAAGTTTTATATGTTTCATGATTTTATGTATTAAAGAAAATATTTAATAAAACAAAAAAAGAAAATAAAACAAATAAATAATAAAGATTGGGCCAGAGGTGCTGTAAGGAGGATAGGAGGTAGCTGTTAGAAGAAAAAAAACAAGAGGCCCAAAGAGCCAAGCCCATGCTGCCAAAAATGAAGCTGAAAAATGAGAAAAAATACAAAAGGTAGCGCCAAGGTTCGAACCCATGACCTATGCATTTCCAACGCGCTACCTTGCCACTGGGGTGGCTGTACATCCGTTAGTTTATGTGAAAATAAAAATACATAACATGAAACCCTTCCTTGCCCTGTACTTCATCTTCTTCCTCAAGCTGGCCAGAACTCATGTATCTTTCTCATTTCTCCATGAAAATGAAAACTTCCAACATGAAAATGGTAGTACTCATTCCCACGATTTCAACCATGTAAATCATGTAAGCTAATAACCAAAGATCAAAACGAATTTTAAAAGCCCTAATTTTAAACCTAAATTTTGCAGAAATTTGAACTCTAAAATTCTCTATACATAATGAATATAAATGAATTCTATGCACATGGTTGGCTTTAGCACAATAATATCTACATTTTTCTTTCACAAATTGTAGCCAATGGATGCCTGTATGAAGAGATAAAAGTTGGAGTTCTTACCTCTTTCAGCTGAGATCGTAAATGGAGTTGGAGTGAGATTTATGAAGGCCTGAAGATTGCTTGAGCTTGCTTGAACCTCCCTGAGTGTGTTCCAATCCTTGCCTTGCTTTAGAAGTTCCTGAAACTCCCTATCCAAGTCAACCTGCAAGCTTGGAAAACAAAAATGGCAGATGAAGAAGGAGGAGTTACAGTGCAAGGATGATGGTCTGGATCACTTAGATACGAGGTAGGTAAAGTGTTTGAATGATTAAAACTTGAAACGCACGAGCCAATTTGTGGATTGCTATGCTTATGCTCAAACTGCAAGTTCTTGACAGGTTTTTGGTGAGAGGGAGTTTTTGAGTGTTTTAGGACTTTAGTAATCGTGTTCTCAGTTGTAATGGGTTTGTGTATTAGTATAGAGAAAGTATCAAGTCAATTCCACAACAGATGTTTCAGTACTAGGCTTTTTGCACACTTTCTTGCTTTTGAAGCAAAGTGAAGGGACAAGTCTCCACATGCTCGTACCGGCCTGCTTGGAGTTGGTATAAGCTCTATACAAGTTGCTTTAGGTCTGTAGGACTTGTGTGTGAAGAAAGAACAAGTCCAAGGCTCAAGAAATGAAAAAATGCATAAAGCATGCTTTTCCAAAATGGCAATGTTGCCTTTCTTCCATAAATGGTTATTTTCTTGTATAATGCATGTAAATGCTTGGTTTTAGGGCATGAAATCTTGTGTAATCCATTAATGGTGGAGTGAAAAACGAGTTTGAGGCCTGAAAAGTGAAGATTGTACAACATGCTTGAGGATTTGAATTTTGTTCTTCATGAATTGGCTTGAATACAAAGTGAGAAATTACTAACTTCATCTCTTCGATTCTCCCTACTCAAAAATGATCTTAAGGATTTCTTGGATATTTTGGAAAGCTTGAAATGTTCTATATAACTCATATTTGAAATGCATTTCAAGATTCCTCTTGGAACTAGGTGAAAAATTGTCATGAAGTTGGGTCAAAAACCTGCCTAAATTAGGGCAAAATTTCACTAAGTTATTTTAGTTTATGAGCATGTGTTCATAAAATTATATCTTGAGGTCCAAGCATCTTTATGGAAAAATGTGTGAAGAAAATTTGTAGATTTCATGGATATATACAACTTTCATGTTGGGAATTTCCTTTGAATCATCTTGTATCATGGTGAAAAAATGGCTTAGAGTTGAGAAAAAATAAGAAATTTTCCATACTTAGAAAAATTTCTAATTTAAGGAAAATTTCAAATTTCTAAATCAAAACTTCAATCTTTAGTTTCTTGATGAACAAGTTTCACATTTTGACATGTTTTGATAAATTGTGATCCTTGACACTTGATTTTGACCAAAAAGTCAAAGTTTGACTTTTCAATATACAGTTGACTTTTGATTAGTTGACTGCAAATTTCATCTGTCTATCCAATGGATTTGTAATGTTTTGAGCCATGTATTTAGGTCAAGATGTACAAATGAACCCTTGAAATCATGCTTCAAACCAATTGGTCATTTGTTAGGTCAAAAATCAGAAATTGCCCTTTCTCAGTCAAAACCCTAATTTTGACCATTTTGCCCTTTTGATTATTTGATCAAATTTCTTGAGGAATTTTGGTCCAAACTTGATCAAATTATATATATGAGTCTAAAATGTTGACGTGGATAAAAATTATGAAGTTTGACTGTAAATTGGCCATGGTTGACCTTTCCCCAATACAACTGATTTTTAGGTCAACTGCTCAATTGACTGAGTAAAAGTGTCATCTAAGGCTTAAAACTTGACATGAGTGATATTGGGGGTCCATAATGATCAATGAAAGTCATATGGGGCATTTGAAGTTCAAAAATCTTTGTGCAAACTCAAACCCTAATTTTGGGTCAACAGTGTAAGATGAGATGTCTTGAGCTGATCAAACCCTAATCCAGTCTTGAGTCAAAGAGATCTTGTGAGAAAAATCTTGATAAATGAGAGGGAAAATTTTGGGGTACAACAACATGTTTCTTAGTGAAACTAATGCAAGACACTTGACTTGGCATGCAAATGAAAGAATTATTGATGGAAAGTTTCGACATCCGGAAGATTCACACAGTGGTCGAAAATTGATAATGATTATCCTGATTTTGTAGGAGAAGCAAGAAACCTTCGCTTGGCGTTATCTACAGATGGAATGAACCCGCATGGTCTTCAAAGTATCTCACATTCCACATGGTCTGTGATTATGATGATTTATAACCTACCTCCATAGCTATGTATGAAGCACAAGTACATGATGTCATCTATGTTAATTTCTGGACCTAAACAACCAGGGAATGACATAGACGTATACTTGACACCGTTAATCAAAGATTTAAAGATTTTGTGGGAGAATGATGTGCGATTGACCTAATGTGTCTAACGGTATCTTAACTGCAAGTGCACAGTCTATCGCGGTAGTAATAAAAAGATGTCGAACCCACAGGGACTTCGTAATCACTCTAGTGTTATGAAACTGGTTAGTTTAGCTAAGGCGGAAATTGTCATGTTTGGTTTTTAGAAGTTTAAAACTAAAGGAGAAACTAAATTCAATTAAAAGAATTATAATATTAAAGTGGTCGGAGTGTAATGTTTTAAACCTATGCGAATTAAATTGTACCTAAGCATATAAAAATATTTAACTTAAATTGTTTTGTAGTACTTATCAGTTTAAAAACCCTCGATTCACACTCTCGTCGTCTTACCTCGGATCATACTCCTAAAGCCAAATGTCTGCTCTCGCTAGCCCATAAGTGTTTAGAAAGCATCTTTTTGAAAACTAAATAAATCTAATTCATTTTAAAGCGCTCTCGCTGTATTTAAATCGAATGCCTAACTTTAGCTATCCGGTTAAAACCTCACACTCTCGTGGTCTTAATTTCTCCCTATTTTACTTTCCTTACTCTCGTAACAAAAAGCTTAATTTTTAATTATAAAAAGTCACAGCCAGAAATTAAGTTAATTAAGATTTTAGCTTAGAAATACATTAATTTATTCGGTTATTTTATCACACCCCGACTACGGGTATTTAGCTACTCATAATGCTCGGAATTAAAATGCGGGAAATAAAATCAGAAGACAATAACACATGCATTATAAATTAAGAACAAAGATTTAACATAAATAAATTGCAATTATATTGAATACGATAAAAAACTTGAAAAGCAATAGTATCCTAGATCCTTCTTCCACAAGCCGGTAAGATCGGAACGTCAGAATGAAAATTTAAATAAACAAAATGCGAAAATAGAATCGGGTTTTAAATCAGCAGAGCTTCCGCAAGAATTTTCTGAACTGAACTCTGTTATTTCTTCTTTGAAGTCCAAGCTATTTATAGAGAATGAATACAGTTGGGATTATATTTCACGTTGCTAGATTCTTGGCTTGCTGAGAAAAATAAGGAGAAGGTGGTCTTGGTCGTTGGAGAAAAATAAGGCACACATGCATGCTTCGTTACTTGACCACGTACTACACGTTCAAAATAACTAATAAAATGCTTGTTACGGTCGTGGCTGGTGTGTTACGTGCAGATTCCATGAAATAGCGCGTTACGGTTGTGGCCAATGCATGACGGTCGTAACACGCTTCTGAAGTGTCTTACGGTCGTGGCAAGGGTGTGTCGACCGTAATAGCAGCAAATTTTGGATTTTTGACAGATTTATCTTTTCTCTTCTGGTCTTGGCCGCAATCTTGTACATTTCATGTTTCTTTCTAGTTTGAGCTAAGATATGTTGTACCTGCATAAAATCATACAAAACTCGGAGTATTCGGGAGTTAATCGGGCCAATACGATATAAAGCGGTTTAATTTCATAGTAAATATATGATACGATTTCTCGTTATCAAATCCTCCCATACTTAAACCTTTGCTTGTCATGAAGCAAATAGTCGTAAAAATCGGACAAGTGTTCGTCAGGCGCACATGGACGACATACCTTTGATTTTAGAGATAAAACACATAAAACCAATCGTCAGTTGGCCGGTACTTGAGTAAAACGTTAGTGATACGCCAATGACACAATTGAGTCGCGTATTTCCACTTTAACAAACTGCTTAATCATTTCGTCACATTTCAACCTCGATCCTCTCGTGCTTTTTCGCCCGGTTTCGTTCTGGCGCAATCACATTAAGCCCTTTGTCTTTGCACGCACGTAGTGGAGTAGCCGGTTAGTGACTTTGATCCTATTTTTGTCACGGGGTCTGGTACACGGATATGGTTACCCTATATTTTTCCAAATCGGAGGTTGCGGGGGATCGAGCCGTAGCACGCCCTACCAAGTTCAGAACCAGATACCTCTGAACCAACCAACAATGGACTTCTTCTCTTATACTTATGTCTCGTATGCGATCTTTGTCTTTTGGCACAAGATTTTCTTTGCTTAGCATCGAGATGAGAAGGGTGTTTCATTGATTAGGCATCAAACACTTATATTCATCGGCTCCCCACGTGGTTTGTGTCCAGACGGTGCTGACTGCTAGTATAAACTACTAGGGGTTACTTCAGAACTTAAAAATCGAGGTGTACATATAACGTTTTGTTTAGACGGGTTGCATAAGCAGGATGTTTGCGGTGTCATAATCGTATTGATTTTGTTTACTCATTCTCGTCTTCCTAACTAGGTTTCCGTTTAAGGTAGGTATGTCGAGCTATACGAACAGAGAATTTTTTGGTATGGCTTATAGTACGGGGAAAACTTGAAAAACTTGAAAATATCATAAAATTACCATAAAATTACTAGAATTTGCAACATGAAGAAAATGTGGAATGAAAAACATAGTGCCTCTCCCACACTATATCAGACATTATCTCAATGTCATGATATATGGTAGGAAGGATTACAAATAGAAAAACGGTACGGAAAGGGAAATGAATGAAATACAGAAACAAAAACAAAAGAAAACTACTGGTGGCCTCTGCCTCTGCTTCGGGTGCGGGAGCGTCGGGTAGGTGTGGCTTCAAGGTCTGTATCATGCGAGCCAAGAGCGGTTACTTCCATCCGTAAGGCGTTAAGCTCAGATAAAGCCTCGTCCAGCTTCTCGTTGACGTTGCGCTGGCCGCTCAAAATTTGGATGTTCTGTGCATATATAGTGTCATACTGCTCCTGATGCTTCCTTTCAAGAGCTACACCCATCTGATTTTGCTGATAGAGGGCTCTGAGGATGTCCTCCATAGTGAAAGTAGGTGGTGCAGAAGAGGATTCAGGAATGTCGGGAGCAGGTGCTTCGCGGTCCAATTCCTCCTGGATCTTGTCAGTTGGAGCATCCAGTTGGTCATCGTGCACGGGAGCATGGTCGTCAGGGGCATCAAATAGCCAATTGGCTCGGTTTTGTGGATCGATACGGTCCCTGCAAGGCAGAACAATGTTAGAATAAACAACGTTCCGGATCACTGGATTGAACTTGCTGTCGTCCCGCTCGTGAAGGAGATGAGCAGATTTGCAATGGTCCAAGGTGAGAAAAACCGGTGCTCTGGAGGGCAGATGGGCAAGGGTGTCACCATGATTCAAAGCCAAGGCAATAGAAGTGACAAGCCCTCCGAAGTAGAAAGGTTTGCCGCCTCGAGTGCAAATGGAATGAATATGGGCCAAGAGGAAGGGTGCGGCGTTGATTTTCTGATCGGTGAACGCGAAGTGCATGAAGAATAGCTCTTTGGAGTTGAGCTTATGGTTACTGTCCCTTGCGAAAATGGTGTTGCACAGGATGCGATGGAAATAGCGAATGGCGGGATTGTGAATTTGTGTGGCATTGAGGTGATCGTAGGAGCTAGCACGGTTGTTGGTCAGGCTATGCCATAGATTAAAGGATTCCTCATGGAAGGTGTCAGGTACACGGAGGTGAGCGCCTTCATCAGTACAGAAGTCGAGTAATCGACCGAATGCATTCTGAGAGAAGTCGTATTCGGTTCCGAAAATGCGAAACCTTACCGCACCAGTAAATTGATTTGTTGGACCATTAGGAGTGATGTAGCAGAAGGAACTGAGGAACTCGAGAGTGAGATTCTCGTACGTGGGTTAGGGCTGGCTACAGAGGGTCCAAAGGTTGACATTTTGAAGGAGATGTTGGAAACTTTGAAGCAATCCAAGGTGTTGTACCCCAAAATTTTCCCTCCCATTTTCTCAACATTTTCTCATCACAAGACCCTTGGAGCTCAAGATCCAGTTAGGGTTTCCTCTGCTCAAGACTCCTCCTTGCACTGTTGACCCAAATTAGGGTTTGTGTTTGCACAAAGATATTTTGACCTAAAATGCCTAAGATGACTTTCATGCTTCATGTTGGACTCCCAAGTTTATCCATACCAAGTTTCAAGTCTTGATTCCAAATTTTGCCCAGTCAATTGGACAGTTGACCTAGAAATCAGCTGTATTGAGGAAAAAGTCAACTGTGGCCAATTGATAGTCAAACCTCATGAAAATTGACCCACATCAACATTATGAACTCACATGGACCATTTGATCAAGTTTGGATCACAATTCCACAAGAAATTTGATCAGATCACCAAAAGGGCAAAATGGTCATTTTTAGGGTTTTGACTGCACAAAGGCAATTTTTGACTGTTTGACCTAGCCAATGGCAAACCAAGCTCACATATGGACTCAAGGACCCCATGGAATTGTCTTGACATACTCAACAAGTTCAAAAGGTCCCAAATGCACAAGATTGACAGTTGAATTTCCCAATCAATTGATCAATTTTGACTGTATACTGAAAAGTCAAACTTTGACTTTTTGGTCAAAATCAGGTGTCAAGATTCATTATTCATCAAAACATGCCAAATCATGAAACTTGTTCATCAAGAAATCAAGAATTGCAAATTAGGGTTTGAAATGAAGATTTTTCATAACTTAGAATTTTTCTAAGTTATGAAAAACCCTAATTTTTTCCTAACTTTGTCCCACTTTCTCATCAAGATTCATTTGGATTCAAGGAAAAGTCAAAACATGAAAGTTGTAGTCCCTTGCAAAATCTACAACTTTGATTCACAAAGTTTCCTCAAAAGAAGCTTGTAGCTCAAGTTACAATTTTTGGAACAAGGGTACCAAACCATTCTTAACTTAGAGAAATTTGACCTATTTTAGGCAGGATTGTTTCCTAACTTCAAGACCATTTTCACATACTTCCACTTGGAATTTCAATTTTCATTTCAAAGATGGATTGTATTACACATTCCAAGCTTTTCAAAATGTCCAAGAACTCATCAAACAACCTCATGGTTAGGGAGAATCGAATTTGGCAAGTTGGGAAAAAGTCACTTTGTTTATGGCCAAGTTACATGTTCATACATCTAGGCCATTTTGAAATCAGCTTGCATTCTTTGATTACAGGTCCTATATCTCATTTGCACTCAATAATTTAATGCATATCCCTTGTGCCAAGACCTTATTTTGTGTGTTCAAACATTATATGCAAGATTAAGCCATTTTTAGATAAAGCATTTTTGCCATTTTTGAAAAGAAGTGCTTTATGTCAATTTGTAAATCAAGAAGGTATAAAGAAAATCTCTGAGGCACAAGTTATTAGACTAATCCCACTGATCAAGGAGAGATTATGCAGCATGCTAGAGGGGCCTGTACAAGCCTAAAACACCAACTTGCCATTTCTTGCTTAAGTTAGAAGTAACTTGGCATAACAATACACAACTATCATTCCTGTCAAGAGAACCTTAAGCAAAGTTATTGAACACTTTCTAATCATCAAACCTAAGCTGAAACACGAGCCAACCATCTCCATTGCCTTCTCAAACACAGAAACCCCATAGAACTGCCAAAACAGGGCACCTGCTGCAGATTGAGTTCCATAACTCAATCCATTCGTGCATTCTTGCTGAAACCACTTCAAACACATCCCACATCATCCCTTGAAACTGTTCCAAGCCCTAAACATGACCTGTAACCTCCCTAGCTAACATCATCATTTTCATTTTTCTGTTTTGCAGTTGAAGTACCATAGCACGATTCTCTTGGTTTCCGAGCAAACTAAAGGTTGGAATAGCATCCTGAGACATCAAGGAAGCTATACAAATCATTACCTTGCCCTGAAAGCTCCTCCATTGCCAGACACGATTCCAACTGAACAGGTAAGTTCATGAACTCTTATCTCTCTATCCAGACATTGTTAGGTTTAGATTTGTGAAGAAATTATATCACATTCATGGCCCTGAACATGCCCACATAATTAGTTTTCATTTATGTTATGTATGCTATGAGAATTTGAGGTCTGAACTTGGAACAAAAACTAGGTCAGGAATTGGGGGAGAAGAAATTCTCTCTCATTTCTGAGAGTTAAATCATATTCTTTATATGTATGAACTCGTGAGATGATGCTTTACATTTTTTGTGTTGTGAGTTTTCATTAAAAGTCAAAGAATCAGGTTCTTGTTGTGGAAGCAAAGAGGCACGCGTTTTTTCAAACAGAGATGGCTGGAGGTTGAAGAAGCTGGTCTTTGGGCTGGGCCTGTTTCACTTTTCTTATTTGCACCCTATGTTTACTTTTGAACCCCCCTTGGCCCATTGTGCTTATTTGAGACATTTTCTTGACTTTTCTTTTTATTTCTGACTTATTTATTTTTTCTCATAATATTAAAAATATAAAAAATATTTTTCACACCATTTTTATATTTATTAGGCATTTACTTGTTTAAATTGATGTTTGTACATAAATAATAACATAATATCTTTTATTTAAAAATACTAAAAATAATACCAATACATTTTATTTTCTGATTTTTATTTTATTTTATCTTTTGAAAATATTTTATGAAAATATACCTTTTTGTAAATATTAAATATTTTATTTTTATACATATTTAATATATTTATCATATAATATAAATATTTACATATTTATTAGGATATTTAGAATAAAAATACCAAAAATATATATTTTTATTTTTATTAATATTTAACATTAAAAATACCTTTTTGACAAATATACTTCTCTTTTATTTATTTTTTGTATATAATTAGTAAATATTGTATATAATACATAATAAATAATTAATGCCTTTTATTTAGTAAAATTAGGGTTTTTGCCCTAAACATGAAAAATACCCAAAAATTAATATTTTTTATTTTTGTTTCCTTGACACATAAAAAACACTTTTTACATACACATAAAAAATCATTTTTTGCATCTTGCATATTTATCTTATTTTATTTAATTATTGTATATTAAATAATTTGTATGATTCCATTTGGATTGTAATAGTCTAGGGTTTTAATTCTTGCTAAAACATCCCCATTTGAACATTTGTACCCCCCTTCCCATATATTGTGTTGTAATAACTTAGGAACTTTATTTTTCGCATTTTTAAAGATTTCTAAATATACCATGCTAGAATTAGGGTTTGTATGTAAATCAATTAACCAAAATAGTTTGACCTAATTTCAAGATAAACAAGCATGAAAATGGACAACACTAATCACACTTGCACCCCTAGGGTATTCCACTTGTTGCCTTCAATAATGGGCCATATTGCATGTTAGGTCTCTTTGGGCAAAACAAATACAATTCCAATGATCATAGCCCCTCGATGACGCTTTCGAAAGTTGCCTAAAAAATGATCAAGTCCCTCCAAGGAAAAATTGCCCAAAGATACTTGGCACCATTGCAATTATGGTCTAAACGATGACCCACGCCCGTCCCTTTCACATCCTAACACAAGATTGTCCACCAAATGCAATGGTGGAACAAAATTGTTAAAAGGGTTAAAAACATAGGAGAAATCTTTGAGAAATTTAGGAATAGACAACCTCTTAGTTACTTGAATCAAACTTGCAAAACAAAACACTTGCCTATTTTCAAACCACACATCACTACACTTTCAAAACAACTTTCAAAAACCATTGAAAACCTTTTCAAAAGACATACACCTTTGTATACATCCCAACATGGATCATTACAAAGGTTGCCACCACATTGGCTTCTTTTCAAAACATTTTCAAACCCACACAAAGCACCATTTCAAACAATTGAAAACCAAGGCAAGTTGATCTAAGCCAGTAACTAAGAGCCCATGGATAACCATGGATAGAAAGGGTGCTAATACCTTCCCTTTCTATAATCTACTCCCCGAACCCAAGAAAACATCTCAAAGGTTTTTGCTGTGCTTTTTAACCTTTCCTTAGGATAAAATAAAAAGTCGGTGGCGACTCTTGCTCAACCGAAACATTTACGAAAACAAACGCAAAACTCAAGTCAGTTCTCCCACCGTATCACAGAACTGGAGACTCTGCTGGGGAATTGCTTTAAAGTGGAGTAACCTTAGGGCTTAGATCATCTTTGTTTTCAATTGTTTGCCTTGTGTGCTTTTATATTTATGGGCTTTGCATCGGAGTTTCATAGATCCTAACCCGGATCTGGGGAATACCCCTTTTTAGGTAGCATAATCTGTGAGGGACCTGTCCGGCGTAGACCGACATGGGTGAAGCAGTGGCTACGTTGGTGTGGCACCTTGGTTTGTACCGATATCCCTTGTGTTGCAACGAGGAGAATATGGGTCTTCTAAGGAGTCATTAAACACCAACCGACCTTAGAACCTTAAATTGACCAAACTTGGCCATAGAACAGTAGCAGTATGCTACACTCATTGAGGCTAAACTCTCGCGATGGTTCTGGCCGCAAGAAAAGATTGCGATGCTGGAGTTATGACCGATTGAGGGTAGTCAATGATTTGAGATCCTCTAGAACCCGGTTACTTTTGATAGGACAGGTTTTAACCAACGAAACTAAAAGAGGGTAATACCTAAACTTCATGCTGGCCTGAAACCTAAGGGTTGTCTTGTGTGACTTGTGTGCCTTATCATGCTTGCCTGTGTGAATACTTGTGGTGTGCTTCATCATAGCATCATGCCATCATACCATTGCATGCATCCTGTATAAGGACTAACCCATTTCAAAGACAAAAAAGTTTCATCTTTGCTCTGTTTTGTAGGACATCATGATGCCCGTGCGTAGGAATACTATCCGGCTCAACTTTGTTCAACCACCAACTTTGCTCAAGGATTTGGTTGGTAGGATTCCAAACACTACTTCCTTCATCAAAAGGCATGGTTCTCTCCTTGGCTTGATCACTGCAAAGTGGGACCTACAACTGATAAGTGTCCTGACCCAGTTTTATGACCCCCTGTATCATTGCTTTACCTTTCAAGACTTCCAGCTGGTCCCTACCCTGGAAGAATTCTCTGATTTGCTTGGTATCCCTGTTTTGGAGCAAACTCCATTCACTGGTTGGGAAAAGACTCCTAGGCCTGAAGAGGTTGCTGCAGTCCTCCCCTTGACCAAAGAGGAGGTATTGGCTAACTGGGAAACTAGAAGTGGAGTTAAGGGATTTTTGGTCAAATTTCTGGTTGGCAAAGCTAATGATTTCTGGAATGACTTAAACTTCAAGGTGTACGAAGACATTCTGGCTCTTTTAATCTATGGTCTGGTATTGTTTCCCAATCCTGACACCTTTATCAGTATCTATGCCATAAGGATCTTCATGTCTCGGAATCCTGTATCCACTCTTTTGGGTGATATCCTGCAACAACTCTATGCTCGTACTGCCCGAAGACGGGGAACTCCATGGTGTTGTGCTCCTTTGCTAGTGAGGTGGTTTATTTCGCACCTCCCTAAGTTCGTGCTGAAGAATGAATAAGGAAAGGGTTGGGCTCATAGGTTAATGCCTCTCACTGATAATGACATCACTTGGACTCTCAGAGGTTTGGATGAGGTAGCTGTTATTGATTGTTGCGGAGAATACCCTAATGTTCCATTGATTGGTATCCAAGGAGGAATCTCTTATAATCCATGTTTAGCTCTCCGCCAGTTTGGAAGAGCCAAAAGAGTAGGGCCTCATGAAATGTTGGTTCCTCACTTCCATTTTGAATTTCAGGTAGACAGTGACAAACTACGCCATGGATTCGTTAAGGCTTGGGACAGAATTCACAAAGCTGACCCGCATGAGTTGGGGCCAAAGACTTCTCTACCAATGGAACCCTATTGCAGATGGGTCCGCATCTGTGCTCAGAAGTTAGGTATGCCGTACGAAGCTGTCAGACCTATCATTCTTGAATCTCCTGATGAAGATGGGGTTCCTCCAACTGTCCTCCCTCCTCAGATACCACTGATTTTGACACACTGAAGAGATCTTGGGCGCAGCTAAAGGAAGAACGAGATTTTTATCGGGAAAAGTTCAACGAACAGGAACGGAAGATCCAGATGCTGACTAAGCAATTGGAGGAAGAGCGGATTCTGAATGACTATATCCATACTGAGAAGAGGAGGCCATTGGAGCACTGATGGGCTTTGAATGTTTCCTTTTTACAGCTTTTATTTCCTTTTCAGTATTTTTCATTCCTGTAATGCCTAAGGGCAAGTTGTTGAACAATTTCAAATTTGAATCTAATGAAGTGTGTTTCCCTTTTGTCTACAAAGTTGAATCTCGTTTATCTTTGAAAACATAAAACATACGCATCTCATTGCATCATATGCATAACAGGTACCTTTTTCCACAGGTTGCTTAATCTTCTTCGCTGTTTATTTGAACAGTCATCATGAATCCAGAATCATCCAGTGAGCAAGCTATCAAGGCCCTCTAGGCCCAGAGTGCCCAGTTTCAAGAGATGGTCATGAGCCTGGCCCAAGGTCAACAAGAGTTGAAGGCTTTTCTCTTAAAGAAGAAGAAGAAGAAGAGGACTGCGTTATTCAACACTGGACGCAGGTTTGGGCACACACTCCATAACGAGGCTGATCCAACTACTTCCTCTGCAGAGAAAGACAGTCCCCAAGGGGGAGGGGCTCCTAGTCCTGCAGTCTCTGACAACGAGACGGATTACAATGACGAACAATACCCTCCTGTTGCTGACAGGTACAAGCAATTAGAGGACCGCTTGAGTGCCATGGAGATTCAAAATGTGTCGGGGCTGGATTTCGGAGATTTAGGGTTATCTTCTAGGGTGGTAATCCCACACAAGTTCAAGGCGCCTGCCTTTGCCAAATACGACGGGGCTTCCTGTCTATGATCGGTGGATCTGGAACTGATTGTTTAACGCTGGTTCGCGAAATGTCGCGGAAGCAAGAGTCACCACCGTCTTTTATTTTCTCCAACATGGACAGGACAAAAGCACAGCAAAATTCCTTATGAGATTATCTCTCGGTTCGGGAGGTAGATTTATAGAAAGGGAAGGTGTTAGCACCCTTTCTATCCGTGGTTATCCACGGGCTCTTAGATACTTGCTCATTGTGTTTTCAAAATGTTTGCTTTTCAAGTGTTTGTGGGTTTTGAAAAAGTTTCGTTTAAAAATTTCAGATCGACTCTTGTATCAGTCCTCAAGAGTGTTTGAAAAATTGTTTTGAAAGCTCTTTGAAAGTGTCGGTGTGAAAAGAGTTTGATTTGTTTTTGAATAGAGCAAGTATCTATGAGTCATCCACCTACCCTAAGGAATTAGGCTGTGTAAATGTCCTTAAGATAGTGCCATCCCACCATTGAGAGGTAGGTAGCACCACCGTTGGAGGTGTTCGGGTCAATTCGTTTGTTAGGGACAGTGTGGTCACCAGAGCAACAGTAGGACACCTTAGAAGCTACCCTTATACCATTGATCCTTTTTAATTCTGAGGCAACCGTTTCGAGGAAACTGGATCATGTCATGGACATAAGGACTTACTAAAATGTCCTATACTCGACGACCACGTTTCGAAGGCAAGGAAACAGTGAGGCGTACCTTAAGAGTGGTGTGTGAATTGTGTGTCATTTTCAGTTATTATTCGTCTTGTCATGCATTGGGTGTTCTACGCTTTGATTTTATTTGAGCATACATTCTTTCATGTGATCATTAACAGTTTAAAGGTGCGGAATTTAAAGTGCGGAAAATAAAAGTCCTACGCTATTACAAGGCGCGGGTCCACATCGCCAAATTAATCAAAGACCCGATTTGAATAAATAAAATGCGGAAAATAAATGTCCTAATTATCTATTACAAAGCTTTGGGGAAAATACATTACATTCATAAAAGAAATAAAAAATAAATGCGCGAAAAGAATTAAGAACCGAGTGTGAGGGCGTTGGACCCTTTAAAGAAATTAAATTAAAATTACAAATTAATTAATGATAGAATAAAGAAAAGAAATTATTTTTAATGTTTTTTTGTATTTATGAAATTAAAGAGAATTAATTGGAATTAAAAGTTAAATAAAACCTAGTTCTAAATTGTTTTTAATTTATTAAAGAAAAATGTTTAAGTTTGACCTAATTTAACCTAATTATTTAATGACAAGTTTATTTACAAAATAATTAATAATTAATAATGATGAAAAAGTTATTTATTAGGAAGAGAATAAAAGTATTAAAACCCTAATTTCTACATTTTTTAGTTTATTAAAGAAAAACATTAAAATTAAACCTAAAATTAAACTAATTTAGTTATTAGAATTTATTTACAAAATAATATTAATGCATTAAATAATAAATAAATATATTTCATTTTTTGACTTTTCTGATTTTTTTATGTTTTTTGTATTATAAAACTAATTTTATGGAATTAAATAAAACAAATAATATAATTAAAATAAATAAAAGAAAAGAATAAAAATAGAGAAAGGAAAGGCAAACATGGGGGGTATTCAGGCCCTTTTGGAGGTTCATGGAAAGCAGTTTGGCCCATTTGATTGAGGCCCTTTTGACTTTTCAGTGATTGTGTATGGAGCAGTTGACTGGTGTCCATGGTGGACTGCAAGTTCTGACCATTGGATTGGCCTCTGAAGACATGTGGCAAGCTAAGGCGTTGGGCTTCATGATGGTCATTAGGATGGAAGCTGTACAGAAACACGTTAAAACAAAATATATTGAATAAGTGGGGGGGACCTGGGAATCGAACCCAGGTCCCATTTCCTGTTGTACATGTTTGCCACCAATTGAACTAGCGCGTTTGGTTGTATGTTTAGTGGACAATGAATAATAAGAGAGAGAAAGCAAGGGTTAGTGGGACAATAAAAAAGGCGCCAGTTATTCAAACTGGCCAATCATCATTCAACACGCCAGCGTCTTCTTCTCCCTTCTTCGCTTTTGCCTGAAAACATAGAATAGATAGCGGGGGTTTTAAACCCCCACTAAATGACATGACGAATAATAGCGAACAACATATGGTGAAAAAGAAAAAAGGCGCGAGGGTTAATTTTTATTCGTTGGAATGTCACGAATGCATTGGTCTAGGTCTCATGGCCTAATTTTTCCTCATGAAGAAGTCCCTAATTTGAGGTTTCAGAAACCCTAGCTGTCGTCCATGGCAACTTCTCATACATGCAACATTAACTCAATTAAAATACATCAATAGCTTCAGAGAGTTTATATTAGTGTAAATCCATATTTAAAATGTATAAAAAACGCATGTATATTGAAACACGATTATGAGAAAAGTTTGAGAAAGTTTGACTTTATTCTACCACTTCTTTGTGTATGGAGAGTGGAAAAGGATTGAGGCACGTCCAAAAAGGTTCCAGCAATCTTTTGGGATACTCTTTAGGCCTTGAAAAACACTGCAGCTATGAAAACAGTTTTGATCTTTTTTGTGAAAAATGCAAATTTGGTTTTATGTTCTGAGCGCAGCTTGCTCGTTCTGTGCATTAGGGTTGCAATGTGTATATATGTGTGACTGAATTAGGTTAGAAATCCAAGCCAAAAACCTTTTGCATTGATGATTTTGAATTCTTGATTTTGCATAATCTTTTTCAATCTTTTTTCATGCCAATATGCCAAATCATGAATGATTCTTTCCTTTTTTGAGTATGCACGAGATATTGAGGCTTTAATGAGAGAATATGATGCACAAAAGGATTGGAAAACATGATTTGCTATTTTTGTCATATTTTATTTTAATTAAATGAACTAATAATAATAATAATTCAAATAATTAATCAAAAATGATAAAATAACTCCCTTTAAAGTCAATGGGTCGTGCATAGCTTTTGGGTGATGATTCTTGGAAGAAATTGTGGCCCATTAGCAATTTTGAGGCATTTGAAGCAAAGTTGACTTTTCAAAATTCCCAAAAATTTCCCAACTTCCACAAGGCATATCTTACTCAATTTTTAAGCTTTGATCATGTTCTTGGGCATTTTGGAAAGGTCTTGAAGTCCTCTAACCGGTGCCTTTGGTCCCATGTCATTTTGATTTACCAATATCAAGTTATGGTCTTTGACTTAAAGTGCCTTTTTGTTGACTTTTGAAAATGACCTATAATGTTGAGATTGATAACTTTTTGTGAGAGCATTTCTTGGACTTGAAGTGTGAAGAGGAGTTGTAGTAAATGTCATTCTATTCAAAATGAGCTTTGGATGGAATTTTTCTGATAAACCATGTGGAAGTTATGCCTTGGTCAATTTGCAGTTGACTTTTTTCAACTGTCCAAATATAGAAACTTTTGCATCTTGAGACTTTTTGAGCCATACCTTGAGAATCATGATCAAGAATTAATCAAATGATGTTTGTGGCTTCAAAATAAGATGTTGACCAAAAATTTTGCCTTTTGACTGTCAAATGACCATTTTGCCCCTGCAGTTGACTGTAGGGCAATTAGGGTTTTTGACTGTGCAATTTTGTGCTGTGAGTCTTGAAACTTGGCATGAGGATGCTTGACAATGTTTGTAGGCATGTGGGACTTGTTTGGGCCCTTGGAAACTTCCATTTCTTTGCTAGAATCAAAACCCTAACTTTTGACTGTTAGGAGGCCATTGAACTGTGCCATCTTTGAGAGATTTTGAACCTTGATCTTGGCAAATCTTGAAGAATATGGGAGGGAAAATTTTGGGGTACAACAGTTGCCCCTGTTCAATCTTCTTAGACCTAAGGATGTAGATTGGCTGACGTGCCTTTCGTAATCCGAGGGTGGAAGATGATTGAACACTAGAGTGCCCAGAAATTTGCGCTCACATGTTGGCAGTGTGATGGTGGGAATGGGCTTACAGATGCCATTTGGAGATTGATGGATAGGAAGATGGGCTTATAGATGCCATGTTGAGAGGTGATGGATATGTGGATGGGCTTATAGATGCCATCTGGGTGTCGATCACGTAAGAGTTTCCTTAGCGAGAACTTGCGTACCTGAAAAAAAGAAAGATGATTACCTGGCCTGTTACAGGAGTTGATCTTCAAACTTTTTATGTAGATGCGCCCTGACTGGTTACAGGAATTGGATCCTTAAACCTCTTCAGACGTGCCCTGGCGAGATACAGGAGTCGAGTCTGGAGTTTCAAAAAGTGATGAATGAATCAGGGATGGTTACTACCTCAACGGGACGGTGAGAGAACCTTGGACGATTACTACCTCAACAGTAACGATGAGAGAACCTTGGGCGATTACTACCTCAACAGTAACGATGAGAGAACCTGGGGAGATTACTACCTCAACAGTAACGATGAGAGAATCTGGGGCGATTACTACCTCAACAGTAACGATGAGAGAATCTGGGGCGATTACTGCCTCAACAGTAACGATGAGAGAACCTGGGGAGATTACTACCTCAACAGTAACGATGAGAGAATCTGGGGTGTCTTCTACTGAGTCTTTATCAGGAAAATCTTTAGGAATCGATTTAACTGGACTAGAGAAGGCCTTTGACTGGATCGACATCAGAAAAATCTTTAGGAGTCGATTTAACTGAACCAGGCAAGGTTTTGGAATATTCAACTGGAATAAGAATCAGGGAGATCTTAGGGTCGATCTGACTGAACCAGAGAAGGCCTTTGACTGGATAAGAATCAGAAAAATCTTTAGGAGTCGATTTAACTGAACCAGGTAAGGTCTTGGAATAAGTTCAACTGGATAAGAATCAGGGAGATCTTAGGGTCGATCTGACTGAACCAGAGAAGGCCTTTGACTGGATAAGAATCAGAAAAATCTTTAGGAGTCGATTTAACCGAACCAGGCAAGGTCTTGGAATCTTCAACTGGATAAGAATCAGGGAGATCTTAGGGTCGATCTGACTGAACCAGAGAAGGCCTTTGACTAGATAAGAATCAGAAAAATCTTTAGGAGTCGATTTAACTGAACCAGACGAAAGTCTTGAAATAACTTCAACTGGATAAGAATCAGAAAAATCTTTAGGAATCGATTTAACTGAACCAGAGGAGGTCTTGGACATAGCTGAGAACTTAACTGGATCTTTCCTGAAAGGTAAAGGTCAGTCATATGCAATGCATGATATGGATCAAGCAATGATGTTCTCAACGTAAATGAGATTGTAAGATATGATGCGTTCATGCATGTATCATGATGTATGTGATGTTTTTGAATGTATGTTTTCGTCTTAGGAAAATAAATCCTTGACGGGTGCCAGGAAGTCACATCCTGGGCTGATGTTGGGGAAAAGACTTGATGAAGAGATTACTCTGTGGGGAATAATTACTCTAGCGATCTTGCTGGGGAACAGTACTCTGTGGGGAGAGAGGTACTTTGCTGGGATGTTGATGGTAACCTCGCTGAGGATACCGTTGTTATGTTGGAAGTGTTAATAGACTCCGCTGGGGATAGGAAGACTTCGCCGAGGACGATCTTTCCGTGGCTTTTGGCTGAGGATAACCCAGTTATATCCTGGTAGGGAAATAACCTTTGAATAAATCCGGGGGACGCGTTCGTGCTCTGCAGGGGGAAAGCTTCCAGAATCTACTGGGGATGAGCTTCCTGCTGGGGAGATGGATTCAAACTTTTCCTGGGGAAATCTCGAACTATACTGGACTCTCCTGGAAATCTTTGAGATATATTGGGGAAGTGGCTCCGCTGAATATCTGGTGTACCGCCAGGGAACAATCTTAGCTCAAGACTGTCGGGGATGCTTGTTAAGAATATTTGTATGATGTGCTGAGGAATGTTGAGATCTGCTGGAGGATACCCAACTTCCTTAAGGCTGATAGTATAGCTTTGCTTGGGGAGAGTGCATTGACTTGCTGGCTCACTCTCTGGGGATTTAAGATATACTGGTTACGTTCTTCAGCTGAACCTACCTTGGTACCTTGATGGAGAGAACAATTAGATCGCTTAGACCACTCATTATTGCCCCTGTTTCTAATGTTACCTGTAATTAATCCTTTGTTTCGTATGCAATCATTTATGAGTTAGCAGTTATTGTCAAATGCATATATCACAAATTGAACCTTGGACGTTCTTCGCAAAACAAAACAGAAAAGGAAAAACAATTGGCAATTTCAGCTGAAAAGTGATTTTTGTATTGATTTTTGAATTTGCCCGTAAATAGGCGTTTATGTACAAGAGGCTGACGTCCTAGTAAGAGAACGCCGCCGAATAAAAGAGTTTATACAATTTGTACAAAGGGAAAACAAAACAGCTGTGTGAAAAGAACAATCCCACTGGGTTCCAACTCTGCTATCGCCTTTATATCTTCGAGCGTCTCATCACTTGATGACCTAGTTGACGATGAAGCTGATTGATCGATGCCGTTTGAACTTGATGTTGATACCGGATTCTGGATGCAAGGAGATCCAATGAGACATAGTATTACACTTTATCCCTAACTTTTGCCTGGACTGCCCTTTCAGGTTTTCAGTCCACCGGGATACCCATTTTTGCCCAAGCTGCCTTTTCAGGTTTTCGCCCAAGTCAATAAAGAAATGAAAACACAAGTAAAAATACAAAGGGAGGCATCCTTCGATTGCAGGGAGAGGTGGGATTTTCGATCCAGAGGGGAAAGTTGTCTTTCGATTTTGTGAAGGGGTGTTACCCTTTGATCCAATGACAGAACGTGGCTTTCGATCAGAGGGCATTGCTGGAAGGGCCTGGTGGCTCACCTATGAGGACACTGAAACTGCAAAGATGTGTTAGCAAAATAAAATGCAGGACCTGGGTATCTAACCTATGTCCTACGATCCTCACGCGTTGGGTATATTCAGGCTATATCTGCAGCAAGTGTTAGCAACAAAACAAATACAGAACTGGGTGTCGAATCCAGGTCCTTAATCTTGATTAAAAATTGAATGACTATAAGTATTGATGTATCATGCAAATATAAAGTTTGATCTTTTACCCACTCTTACCAATAGTTAGAAACTTCGATTTGGCACTTCCTGGATGTGAAGATTCTTACTTAAGGGGCAGGTGATGGTTGAAAAAGTTTCAAGAAACCTCTAAGAATATGTTTTTGATTTCGTGTGACTCTCCCTCCTGTTGTCCAGCCTCCCTTGTGCATATGTATGTGGTTCTTTATATAGAGGGGATGGAGGGGACAAGAAAACAAAAGTTTAAATAGCCATAAACAAATGTTTTCAAAGCCATGAATGATGTTTTGTAACGTTGCAAAAATCATGGACACTTGTATCTTTTTGAATTTGAATGAACCTGGACATTTTGCCTCCTTCAAATGCCCTCCAGTGTTGCTCTTCGATTGTCCTATTGCCTCCTTCAACTGGACCTCTTATATATCCTTTGAATGGGCCTTTGGTTGCCTCCTTCGAAGGGGTCTTCTTGAGTTTCTTTCGAATGGTTCCTTAGTTGGACCCATCTATTTGCCTTAGTTGCTTGATTCCAATAGCCCAAGTGAGGACTTCATTATGGCCAATCGAAGCCTCCTTTGTCATGAATGTAATGGTGCATGAGGCTTGGGTCTGGCAGCATGCAGGACTTTGGCCAGACTCATCAAAAGACAAAACAACACTTGTCTTCAACCATTATGTGCCTTTCGACTGGACCAAATGCATACCCCTTCGAAAGCACCATTTGTGTATTCTTTGAATAGCCCACATGCACTCCTTATGCATTCTTTGAATGGGCCACCAAGGTGTGTTCATAATGTAACAATCCTATGCTTGTGAAACAAAGGCAGACATGAAGAGGAAATCTTTGCTTGGTGAATCAAAGGCCAGTTGAAGAGGGAGCCTTTGCCTTGTGGATCTAAGGAAAGAATCTTGAAACAATGCTCATCAAAAAGGCAAAACAAGCTTGTTTCCCACAATTATGTATCCTTTGAATGGAACACATATATGTCCTTCGAAGGAACCATTGGTGTATCCTTCAGATGGACCTTACTAGGTGTCAAAATGTGGAAAACTGTGTGTTGAATATTTTGGAGGTGGAGTCAAAGCTAGTATGAGGGAAGGCAAGTGCTTAATGAATCGAAGCACATATGAAAGAAAACCACTACTTTATGGGCGCTGGCATGAAGGGAAACCATTTCCTTGCACATTGGAGGCAAGCCCAGAGGAACTCACTTTCTTGTGGGTCGAAAGCAAACACAGAGGAAAGTTGAAGGGGTCTTGACCTTGTGGATCGAAGGCAAGTATGAGGTAGCCTTTTCCTAAACAAAACTTGCATGCAAGAGTCCACTGTTTTGTGGATCAAAGTAAGCGTGCAGGAGGTCACTGCTGGTGGATCGAAGGGAGCTTGCAGGGGATTCTTTCTTTGTATGCTGAAGGCACGCATATAGGGATAATTTTCCTAGTCGAAGTAGGAATCAAGCTTGCTCCAAAGACATTAAATGCCCAGTCGAAGCAAGAATTAATCTTGCTCCAAAGAAAAAATTCCCAAATGAAGCAGGAATCCAGCTTACATGCAGGTAGCTATTACATTGTGAATCAAGCTAGCATGCAAAGCCAATGGTGCAATCGAAGGAGCATTAACAGGAGGCCCTTCCCTTTTGGATCGAAGAAGGCTGTTTCAAAGGAAACACATGCCCAGTCAAAACTTATATACATCAAACAAGAAAAAGGCCAAGGCTTCAATCGAAGCTTGGAAATTTGAGGCAAGCTCGGAGGAGGTTAGGCGCTCAATCGAAGCCTGTCCAGATGCCAATCGAAAGGCCCTTTGACATGCCAATTGAAAGACCTTGTCTATCTTCAAAATTTTTATTTTTTCTTTAATGAAGTGTTTGTAATCACCTATATAAGAGAAAAGTCTTAGAAAAATATGAGAGGGAAAATTTGGGGTACAACATCCGCCCACTCTCCTTCTTCGCGTTATATTTTCCCTTGTTCTCTATTTTCGCTAAAAAACATTACTCTGTTTCTACGGTGAAAAAAACAACAACAAAGCCTTTTATTATCTCAAAGTTATTTCATCTCTAAATTCCTCCTTTTTTTATTTTTACGCTTCATCTCTTATTTTTCGAACTTCCTCTTCCACTCAACCGCACAAAGACAACAACAATATTACAATTGTTCTTTCTATTAGTTTTCCTTAACTCTCATCTAAATATTCTCGCGGCTTTACAAAATATAGAAACAAAAAAACAAAATCAATCTATCTTATTACACATATAAGAAACATAACAATATATTTATAAGATAAGAAGGAGACTTACACGCTCGGAGCTAGTCCGAGATTCTGACGCTGGCGAATAAATAATACAGAAAACCAGAGGTATGATTTTTACTCTTTATAATTATTCTTCTCTGAGAATCTGAAATTCTGAAATCTGGAAATGATGTTGATATTGTTTCTCTGTTTCTGGAAATCCCATGTGTAGCGGTAGAAATGTTGAGACTAAGCCATTGGATTGACTTAATTCGTACAGATCAAATAAAAATCATCACTGCGCTTTATTGTTTCTAAAGGAAATGGGAAAGGAGCGAATAAACCAAAAAAAGAGGGGAAATAATCTAGGTACAAGGTTGGTTATGCAAAGAGAAGGTATTAGCACCCTAAACATCTATGGTACTCCGCAAGAACTATTTTAAAAATCTGTGTATTTTGGCTATAAAAGGTGTATATAAAAAAATAGATGGTGGAGATGAGAAAAGTATTTTTTACAATTTTGCACTCGCCACAGTTGTGAACCTTTAGTGCCTACGTACCACCTTCCGTGCAATAAGGGATCATGATACTCGTAGTTCACCTAAAAGTATTTAAAACACATGTGTGTTGGTTAATTTTAAGAGAAGAGACATCATCGTCATATCCAAGTGGAAAACATACTTACAACGCACGATTATGAGAAAGGAGAATTTGCATCATCTCAAAGTGGAGGATATAGCTTGGATTTTAAAATCAAGAAAGCCTCACTCAACACCCCAGTGGAAAATATCTCACTTCACTGCATATCATAAAAGTATAGTAGCTTGCGTCACTACAAGAATCAACAAGAGTCTAATCTTTTGAGAAAAGTTTTAAAGTAAAAATCCAAAGTGGAAAAATGGTTTGAATGAGGTTAATTGACTTTTAGTCTTTTAAAAAGAATGTCAAAGTATGGTTAAATTTATTAAAGTTTGATTAAGAAAAGATTTTTAAAAATGCATGGACCTAAGTTCAAGTTTATTATGAAAGCGGTTCAAGTTAGAAAACAAGAAGAATTTTTAAAAGGAGGGAGAATATTTTTGAAATTAAAGAAGATAGTAGGAGATGAAGGGACTATCCTATGTACACAAAGTAAAAGCTAAAGAAAAGAATGGTCTAACCAACAAGAAGCCAACACCTGATGTAAAGAAGTCAATGTAGAATTCCCATCCTTTGGATTAAAACCAAGAAAGCAAAAATACTAAACGTCTAAGGAATACCAACCTTCAGATGAATTAAGAACCAAGCACAATCTACATTGACAAAAATTGGCCAGAGTAACAACTATATACAGAGGAGTTCTCAATCACAGACAAAGCATGAAAATCAGAATAACCTGCATACAGAAAAAATTCAAACCAATACCTTGGAGTAAACCCCAAGGATTTCAGACATAATAATAATAGAGCAACAAGGTCTCCAAGTATCAAGGATTCTAATCCTAAGTCCGAGAGATCCACAATTCCATAATGCCAATGATAGTAACCAGATAGTCCAAGTAACCTTAAAGCTTTTAATGTTCAAGTTGATTATTAAATGTCTTTAGAAGAAAAGAAAGCTCAAATGAGTTAAGAAAAAAATGTCGTAAAAAAATAAATGTTCAAGTGAGCAAAAGGAAACTAGCATGAGATGTAAATGCTAAAAAATAAATGGTACATAAAAGTAAAGGCACAAAATAAATGCATAAAGTAAATTTAATTGTTAGTGAATTAGAAGTTAGAGGTCAAGCATAACAAAAGGTTAGTTAAATGACCATCTTGAAGCTTGCTTTTGAAAACTAATTGGAAATTGATAAAATTAAAGCCTCTCAACAACAAGTTTCATTTGTTTTTTGTCAAGTATATCATTCATTTCAGGTACTCAAGGCAACCACATATGGTTAACGATGTTCAAATGATTCACTTAGACCAAAATTCATGAAGTTCATTAGAGGATGGATCCAAGGTTTCAAATTATACAAACTTGGGCTTGCAAACATAAGTTTGGGCCACGAATGATCACTTTTTGAATCGGGACAAATTTAGAGTCATGTTAAGCAATCGTAAGTGGACTTATGTAGAAGCCACGCCTATTTTGAGGCCGGTCAATAGCAATTTATGTATCATACATGTTAGAAAAATGATATGTAGATCATTTTCCAAAAAATGTAGCACAAGTAAAATAAGAAAGGGATAAGATGAAGAGGGAGGTGAATGATAGTGTAACCAATGTATCAGATGAAATCAGGGTTTCAAATATCATCAACATCATTCATCCATTTTGGTGGATTTGGTTTTTCAACCTATCAACACCTAAGATCCAATGAGGTTGAGGAACTTGTCCCCAAAACAACACTCAAATGTCTCTAAATCAGGACCAATCAAAAAATAATTAAATGTATTTAATATAAAACAAAATTTAAATGATTTAAAAAAGAAATAATTGGTAAAATATACAACATGTATTAAAACACCAAATAAAAATCCTAAAAAAATTATCAAGAGTCAAACATGAGTCAGCAAGTGTTGACAAATTTTCTTTTATAATTTTTTTAAGTCAGAAATTATTTTTAAAATATAAAGAAATAAGCAAAATAATCTAAAATTTATGAAAAATAGTAAAATAAAAAATAAAAATAAAATGAGATTACCAATATTTGTCAAGAGGTCATTGGATCCTTTCATGAATTTTTTAGAATTTTAAAATCAAGAAAGGTATTTTTTTAACAATTAAAGCAAGTCAAATAAAATGAAAAATCATAAAAAATACTAAATCACAAAATAAAATTGTGAAAAAATAAAAACCAGAAAGAAAAAAATCAAAAGTATTTTTGATAATTTTGTCACAATTTTAGAAGTTGAAATGATTTTTTTATGAATTTCTGAAGTTTTTAACCAATTAAAATCAGAAAATAAAAATAAAACCAAAATAACGTGGTGCGTTGGATTTGAGTTGACTATGCATAGTAATCACATCAAATGGTCAAGAGCGTGTGTGTACCATGAGAATTATTAAATGAAAAGCATCCAAACACATTTAAATGGACCAATCAGAATATAATAAAAGTCAAACTCTCATTGGCTGGACGAGACATGCCATCATCTTCAACCTTCAGCCACATGCGAATTACAAGTCATTCAAACTGTAAAATTAGAAGCTCATACCGGTGTCATTCGCTACATCTCATCAAGACGATTCCAATGGTATCCTCGCGAAAAATTTATATAACCTGTAGCTCACTCGATTTGGAAAAAACCAGAAGAAAAGTGAAATCAAGTTTTGAAATTAAATGTTCAATTCTCCATGAAATCATAATCCAGAAGAAGCATGAGCTTCTGAGAAGAAAAGGCTACAACTTAGCAATTTATTTGAAGTGAAATGGTGGAGAATTCTATCTAAATGAAGTAAGATAATTTTGATCTGATACTGGACTTGGATAGCTCGATTAAATGAATGATTTGGATTGTTTTTTATGTGGTTAGCTTCGTAGAAGTTCAATGAAGGTGAAAAGCTCAAGAATTTAGAACTGGAAGTGCTTTAAAATCAAATTCTAAGTTGCAGAATTGAGAGGTGTGAAGGAAGTTTAACAGAGGTTTTATGGCTCTCTAAAGCTTGTAAAATAAAGTAAAGGAGGTCTCTATTTATAGGAGAATGTGATGTAATGCTGAGAGAAGATGAATGATACGTAATTATATGAAATCGTGTGCATCATGAGCATGGCAAAAGTGTGACTTCTAACTCATCAAAACTCAGCTAATTCTTGCGATTCAACCCTTAATCCAACCTTAGCAACTTTGTTAAACATTTTTAAGTGGAAAACACACACAAAGTTGGTGTTTAGAAGCCAAATTATTGAAATCAAATCCTGAATTTGAAAGAAACTTTAGTTTCAAGGTACTGACTTTGTAGCCATGGTGCAAGCAACTCAGGGACCTTTATGGTGAAATCTTGGATTCTTTGGAAAGCTGGATGATCAATCTTGACATTATGCTTTGAATGTTTTTAATTGGATGTTTGAGCAAAAATTTATTCAACTTTGAAATCAAGAATAACACACAGATTTTTGTACTTAGAAATATTTCTAAGTGTTAGGCTTCAAAATGACCTATAATGTTCTTCAAAGTTACATGCCCTTCCACTCAAAATTAGATCTTGATCCTTGAAGATGAAATTAAGTATACCTCTTGAATTAAATTATGGAATTGAGATCACTCAAAAATAATAAAAATTGAAAGAGTTATATTCTTTGGAAGACGATGAACAAATTTTGAGAAATTCACAAGACACCTATAATCTTTTCAATTCTTAAATAACTTTCCAAGTATTTTCAAGTATTGCCTATTGAAACAAAGTTGTAGTAGACATCCCGAAGATTATTTTAGAAAAATAATAATCTCAAGGAGATAAAAATTTACCAAGTAATGATCCTTTGAAGTCACATAAGAGAATTTGATGGCCTTTCCAAAGGACTTGTAATCTTTTCCAAACTTAAATGATCTTCCTTTCAAAATTAGCCTATGATCATTGAAGAGTACTTATTAAGGAATATTTAAATAGAATCATGGCCATGGAATCAATCAAAAATATCAAAAAATTAACAAGATATGGTTCTTGGAAGTCAGCAACCCCTAGCTCAGAGAGTGTCAAAATGACTAATAACCCCTTTCAACTTTTGATGATTTTCCTTGCACAATTAGATCTTTTCATGTGAGGATAAATTGTTGTATATGATGATAAGAACCCATAGCAAAAAGAACCAAATCAAAATATTGAAAATTGAGAGAGTTATGCACTTGTGATCACTGAATCAAACACTTGCTCAATTAGGTCAAACTTATTGAATCAACCTTGAATCTTTTGAACTTTTTTGGAAAAAAGAAACATGATGGATCACATTAAGCCTTGAAATGATGTTAACTTGAAGAACACTCAAATATTAAGCTTTAATCTCAATTAAAATTGTTGAAGAAGACATGGAAATAAACATGTGAACCTATGAATCTTCTTGATGAATGCCACCTTCAACTTTGAGGAAAACTTGACTTAAATAAGGTAGGAGAGCTCCTTGAACCACAAAACTTTGATATCATATACATAGCCTTGAAGCTTAAGCTCTTGCAATCTGTGATACGGTGGGAGAACTGACTAGTGTTTTGCGTTCGTATTCGCACTTGTGCGGTTGAGCAAGAGTCGCCACCGACTTTTTATTTTATCCTAAAGGAAAGGTTAAAAAAGCACAGCAAAAACCTTTTGAGATATTTCGTGGGTTCGGGGGGTAGATTATGAAAAGGGAAGGTATTAGCACCCTTTTCATCCATGGTTATCCATGGGCTCTTAGTTACTTGGTTTTTTAGATCACTTGCCTTGTTTTTCGATTGCTTTAAAATGGTGTGTGTATGTGGGTGCTTTTTTGAAAATGTTTTGGAAAAAAGATGCCTTGTCTTAGGCAACTAATGTATTTGACTCGTGTTTGAGTGTTTTACAAAAGTGTGAATCTTTTCGAAAAGATGTTTTCAAATGTTTTTGAGGGTTTGTTTGAAAGTGTTGTGGATTGTGATTTTTGAAAATGAGGCAAGTGTTTTTGCAAGTTTGATCTCAAGTAACTAAGAGTTTTGTCTACCCTATTGTACTCAAAGGTTTTTGTCATGTTTTAACCCCTTTTAACAATTTTGTTCTACCATTGAAATTGGTAGACAATCTTGCGTTTAGGAAGTTTATTCGGGACGGGCGCGGGTCATCGTATGGACCATGAATGCAATGATGCCAAGTGTCTTTGGCAATTTGTTTTGAAGGGACTATGATCATTCCGTTTAGGCAACACTTTGAGACTTATGATCATTTGATTTGTTTTGCCAAAGATACTTGACGTGCAAGCATGGCCCATTTTGGAAGGCAACATGTGGGATTACCCTAGGGGGTGCAAGTGTGATTGTGTATTGATTACATGTATTTGTCTTGTATTAAGTTATCTAGCGTTTGATTTTATGTACATACAAACCCTAGGTCTAACCATGGCATAATTGAAAACTGTAAATTGCGGAATGTAAATCTATGCTATTACAAAATAGTGTCCGGGAGTGGGGGTATAAATGTACAAGGGGATGAGACTTATAGTATCCAATAAGTTACAACCAAATCGAATGTGCGATCAATATGAATATCAAATATAAATGTAAGATAAACAAATATGTATAGGGCAATGTGTTATGTAAGTGTACAAGTGTATATGTATGTGAATTGTGTAACAAGTGCGAAATGTGAAATTGAGTCGTATTAGGGTTTGACCTAGAGAAATGTTTTTAATGAATCTTTGACTTATATGTTTAATTATGTACAAAAAGAGTTCAAGTTTTAAATTAAGAATGTTTCTTTATTTGCAAAAAAAGTATTGTGATTAAATGTTAAGTTTTTATTGGAAAGTATTTTAGTCCAAATGTTTGTGAATTTCGATATTAGAAAAAAAATGTATTTAAATTGTTATGTATGAAAAAGAATGTTAATTAAAAAAAGAGTTTCAATTTTAATTATGTATGAAAAATGTATAATATGTACAAATATGTATTTCAATTAAAAGAGTATTTTCAATTTAATTATGTATGAAAAAAAAGAAAAGATAATATATACAAATTAATGTTTTAAAATGTATGTACAAAAAGTATTAAATTATGTCCAAAATTAAATTATGTGTGTTAAGAAAGGTATTTTATTTTTATGTACAAATATACTTAAAAAAAGGATATTTTAACTTATATGATAGAAAATGTATTTTAATTAAATTAGTATTTTTCAAAGAAAATAAAAAAAAATAAAAATTGTTTGTGAAATAAAAAGAGTTAGTGTTTAATGGACCTTGGGGTAATCAGGAAACGGGTCAGGCCCAAGCTTGTCTTGAACGAAATTAGGGTTTAGGCATTTGGTTCAGTTTGAAACGAAGGTTAGGGTTAGTGAGGCAGCGACGGCGCGTTCGTCTTCTCCGATTACCAATTTCCTGAGCGTTTTCTCCGGCCACCAGCGCTATTCAACGCCTTTCTTCCCTCCATATCATGAACTCAGCGCCTTTGATTTAAGGTTAGCTTTTGTTGTTACGTTTTCTTTCTTCTTTTCTGAATATGCGCATGTGTTGTTTTAAGTTCTTATTTTTTTCGTTTTTTATGAGATGAAGGAGAAGAGATAGAAGGCGAAGATTATACTACCTGATCTTTGGAGATGGAGGAAAGGTGGAGAAGTAGCGCTCAGGAGGCCGGAGATTCGGTGATGGAGCTTGCTTGGATGAACCTTTGAGCTTCCCTGGTACTTTCGTTCCTTTGCTATATTTAGGACTTTGATGATGATGTACACTGAGAAACCCTAATGTACTCACTTCTTTATCTCTTCTACTTTATGTCCCTTTGCCTATGATTTGTTTCTGCTTCTCCTTCTCTCGTGTTGCCTTGATATCTTTATCTCTTCCACTTTCGTGTTGCCTTTGGGAATCTCTATGTTCTTGGAATTGTTGCCTGAGTATTGTTGCCTGAGTGACTTGAGTTGCTGCCGACTTTTTATTTTATCCTAAAGGACAGTTTGAATTTTATAATGATTATTATCCTGTACTATGGTTCTGAAGGGGCTATGATGGGAAGTGATGACTTAAGATTTCTTGCATAATACATTACTGCATCTTTATCTCCAGCTTTTGTGCTTTGCTCTGACTTTGCATTTTGATATCTTTTCCAAAATCTTCTTTGACAGCTTTTGAGTACTTGTGACAGCAAATGCACTTTTGAAATCTTTGATATCTTTGGCATTTTGACAGTTAGTGCCTTTGCTTTTGGATAGAAAGTTGAGATTGAACTTTTCAGTTTAGTTTGGATTTTGGATTTGAGATTCTTATGCAGCTTGAATTTTGTAACTTATGCATTTTTGACATTTCATGAAATAAAAAAATCTTCCCTCTCTGTGAACCGGGAGAAATCCCGTGATTTGCAGAGAGGGTCAACTGATCCCAGTCAGTGGCCCCTAATGATGAGCAAGTTTTAACTGTCTCTTTTAAATGCCTTCTGACTTTTCTTGTTTCTTTTTGCAGATGAAAAATGGAATACCGGAGCGGAGTGAAGAATGAAGAATATTAGAAAATAGGATAGTTTTTTCATTCTATGTAATATTTAAATTAAATGTAAATTATTGTCTGTAATTTAATTTATAAACAACAATTTGTACAAATAATTCAAATATCAATAAAAATCCAAATTATCCAATTGGTTCTAATTTTCTTTATTGCTTATTTATTTATTTAAAATTCTTAGAATTAAAACAATTGAAAGATAAATTTCAATCATTCAATTTTAGAATAATGAATAACTTAAATAAAACAACATTGATCAATTAAGTCTGTCTTATTCAACATCCAAAGCAAAGCAGCAATTAACCCAAATGGACTGATCAAACGCATAAACACTGTGAATCCAATACTGCACTCTGTATATGACTGGCCCAATCAAAACGTACTGAATTCAAAACCACTGTCTCTTTTACTGATTAAACCAAGATAACACGAATTTTAATCCGAATCTTGAAATAAACCGCAAAGTGCTGTGGAATTTAAATTCTTCTGAGAATATGCCCATAAAACCCTAATTCCCGATTAAATGCCAAATCACGCTCGCTTGGTCAAAATTGAACCAAAAATCAACTAAACCCTAAGCCCACTGTATGAAACAATTCAGAGCTCTGAAAATCAGTAAAACCCTAATTCTGCTTGACTGTCAAGAAAAGTCCGTTTGTCCGATTCTTGAGCCAGTTTGAAAAGTCAGGAAATGTTTGAAGCTGAGATTTCTTGTGGAAAAGTGCGAGGGCAAATTTTGGGGTACAACAGTTGCCCCTGTTCAATCTTCTTTGACCTGAAGAGTTAGATTGGCAAGTTTGCCTTTCGCGACTTGAAGGTAAAAGGAGATTGGACACTAATGTGCCCAGAAAATTTGCGCTCGTCGATGTGACGGTGGAGGGGAATGGGCTTAAAGATGCCATTTGGTGATGGGCTTAAAGATGCCATCTGGTGCGAGAGAATTTGTCGGGGGATGGGCTTAGAGATGCCATCTGAGAATGGGCTTACAGATGCCATTCGGCGACTGCTGGTAGGAGGATGGGCTTATAGATGCCATCTGGTGATGTTGAACTGTAGGTCAATGGTGAGTGGACAAGTGTCAGAAGGGCACCCCTGTTTTGGGACATCTCTGAATTGGGGGTCTGAACAAGCAACAGATTGACGTCCAGGTCTGGAGGATCTGTAAACTATCTGAGATTGAATAAGCAATAGAGCAGCATCCGTTGTCGGGACGTGTTCGTAAACTATTTTCAAAAATTGTGAAGAGTCTGAATCAGTTGGTAGATTGACATCCGTTGTAGGGAAGAATCCGTAAACTGTTTTCAAAAGCTATGAAGAGTCTGAACAAATCGGTAGATTGACATCCGTTGTAGGGAAGAATCCGTAAACTTGTTTCAGAAGTTGAGAAAAGTCTGAACAAATCGGTAGATTGACATCCGTTGTAGGGAAGAATCCGTAAACTTGTTTCAGAAGTTGAGAAGTTGAAGAGGAACCGGTGTAAGGTTTCTGCTGATGCGTCTGAATGAATCTGGAATAAGTATCAAAATGTTGCCGTGTCCGGGTCACATCTGAACTATTTCTGGATGAATCTCGGGAGATGATCTGTGTCTGTCGACTGATCTTTCCTGAAAAGGCAAAGGGTTAGTTGTATGTAATGTTATGATGCATGATGCAATGTATGTGACATTAATGTTTATGATATGAATGTAATGAATGCGCTTGTAAGCTGATGAGCTAATCTTGCCAAGGATACATGATTCCGAGATGGCTGAAGATAAAAGCGTCTTGACTGCTGCCGGGGAAAATAAATCCTTGGCTGTCGCTGGGGAAGAGAATTCCTGATGACCTCTACTGGGGAGTTCTAACTAGTAGACTCATGCCGGGGGAGGCCAGGTTGAGAATCTTCGGCTTGATGGGAAGCAACTCTGGAGACTTCACTGGGGAACCCAAGATTTGCCTCCCGAAACTCTGTGGGGAATTGAATTCCGGGGAATTCCCTGGCTGGGGATAGGAAGAATCTTGGCGAGCGCGATCTTCCGTGGTGGTTAGCTTTGAGAAGAATCTGAACAAGCGATAGGTTAACATCCGTTTACTTGGAGAACCCGTGAACTATTTTCAGAAATCTTGAAGTTGAATCAGCAATAGAGCCGCATCCGTTGTTGGGAAGCGTCCGTAAACTGTTTTCAAAAATTGTGAAGAGTCTGAATCAGTTGGTAGATTGACATCCGTTGTAGGGAAGAATCCGTAAACTGTTTTCAAAAGCTATGAAGAGTCTGAACAAATCGGTAGATTGACATCCGTTGTAGGGAAGAATCCGTAAACTTGTTTCAGAAGTTGAGAAAAGTCTGAACAAATCGGTAGATTGACATCCGTTGTAGGGAAGAATCCGTAAACTTGTTTCAGAAGTTGAGAAGTTGAAGAGGAACCGGTGTAAGGTTTCTGCTGATGCGTCTGAATGAATCTGGAATAAGTATCAAAATGTTGCCGTGTCCGGGTCACATCTGAACTATTTCTGGATGAATCTCGGGAGATGATCTGTGTCTGTCGACTGATCTTTCCTGAAAAGGCAAAGGGTTAGTTGTATGTAATGTTATGATGCATGATGCAATGTATGTGACATTAATGTTTATGATATGAATGTAATGAATGCGCTTGTAAGCTGATGAGCTAATCTTGCCAAGGATACATGATTCCGAGATGGCTGAAGATAAAAGCGTCTTGACTGCTGCCGGGGAAAATAAATCCTTGGCTGTCGCTGGGGAAGAGAATTCCTGATGACCTCTACTGGGGAGTTCTAACTAGTAGACTCATGCCGGGGGAGGCCAGGTTGAGAATCTTCGGCTTGATGGGAAGCAACTCTGGAGACTTCACTGGGGAACCCAAGATTTGCCTCCCGAAACTCTGTGGGGAATTGAATTCCGGGGAATTCCCTGGCTGGGGATAGGAAGAATCTTGGCGAGCGCGATCTTCCGTGGTGGTTAGCTTTGAGAAGAATCTGAACAAGCGATAGGTTAACATCCGTTTACTTGGAGAACCCGTGAACTATTTTCAGAAATCTTGATGTTGAATCAGCAATAGAGCCGCATCCGTTGTTGGGAAGCGTCCGTAAACTGTTTCCAAAAGTTGCCTCTGAACAAGTTGATAGATTAACATCCGTTGTTGGGATGAATCCATGAACTGCTTTCAGAAGTCTTGAGAAGAATCTGAACAAGTCGGTAGATTAGCGTCCGTTGTTGGGAAGAATCCGTAAACTTTTTCAGAAGTCTTGAGAAGGAACCGGTGTAGGGCTTCCTGATGATGAGCTTGTGTAAAACTGCATCGGGTTTGAACACTTTTGACATTCGAATGCCCCAAGTGGCGATGTAGATAAAATCCTGGTTTATTACAGGTGTTGGTCTACAATCGGTCGTTCACAGATGTTTCCTGGGTTGTTGCAGGTGTTGATCTGGAATTCTTCAGACATGCTCTGGCTGGATACAGGAGTCGAATCTGGAAAGGTGATAGTTGATAGATATGCCCTGGCTGGATACAGGAGTCGAATCTTCAAACTCTTCAGACATGCCCTGGCTAGATACAGGAATCGAGTCTGGAAATGTAGTCAACAGATATGCCCTGGCTGGATACAGGAGTCGAATCTTCGAACTCTTCAGACGTGCCCTGGCTAGATACAGGAATCGAGTCTGGAAAAGTGGTCAACAGATATGCCCTGGCTGGATACAGGAATCGAATCCGGAGGTGTAATCAACAGATATGCCCTGGCTGGATACAGGAGTCGAATCTGGAAATAGTCGTCAACAGATATGCCCTGGCTGGATACAGGAATCGAATCTTCGAACTCCTCAGACGTGCCCTGGCTAGATACAGGAATCGAGTCTGGAAATGTTGTCAACAGATATGCCCTGGCTGGATACAGGAATCGAATCTGGAAAGGTGATAGTTGATAGATATGCCCTGGCAGGATACAGGAGTCGAATCTTCGAACTCTGCAGACATGCCCTGGCTAGATACAGGAATCGAGTCTGGAAATGTTGTAGTTGATTTGTTGAACACTTTTGACATTCGAATGCCCCAAGTGGTTGTGAAGGAGTCTTGAATCAGATTACCCTGCACATTGAGAGATTTCTTGAAATCTTGACTGGACTGCCCCAGGTTAACTGAACTTTGAAAGATCTGTTGGACCTTGACTGGACTGCCCCAGGTTAACTGTACTTTGAAAGATCTGTTGGACCTTGACTGGACTGCCCCAGGTTAACTGTACTTTGAAAGATCTGTTGGACCTTGACTGGACTGCCCCAGGTTAACTGTACTTTGAAAGATCTGTTGGACCTTGACTGGACTGCCCCAGGTTAACTGTATTGCGACATGTCATGCCCCTTGTTGATAGGAGATTTGATGGAAGTGTTATCCTCTTGAAGTGATTTTGACTTACTGAGAGAGTTTTCGTTCCTCCGAACATTCGCTGTATGAATTTCTTCGCTGTCAAACAAAAGGGGTTAAATGCAGACAGTGATATTCGAATAATGCAAAGTTTATGTTTGTCTCGAAGTTTTGAAAAATGCATTTTTAGCAGAAAACTTTTCATAAGACAAGTTAACACGAGATTTAGAGCAAAGCCCTACAGGAGTCAGGATACCTTTTGTAACAGTATGCTTTCGAACTAACCCATGCTTCAATTAGGACTTTTGAAGGGTTGTAACGTGGCCTGGTTCACGGTTTAAGAAACAAAGGATAAAGGCTCAAAGTATATTTGTACCCACCCGCTCTTCGTGATGTCCTTCAACCTAAGCTCAGTTAACTGTGCGTCGCACTCTGTTTTGAGTTTGGAACGACTTTTGGGCGATGGTTCACCAGTTGAATTTTTGGGAGACAGTCATCATCTCCTTTTTCTTTTTCAACATTTTCATGTTGTTGAGGGCTTTGTAATGACCTCACTATTTTGATTTTGATTTGTTATCCCTAACTTTTGCCTGACTGTTACCGTTTTCGGGATTACTGTCAGCGGGATGCCCCAGCTTTCTTAAGCCTCCTTCATAGGTTTTGGCTTAGTGGGATTTTCTCTTTTGAGAGATTGACTGTCTATGTGATAGGGAACCACCCTTGTCTTTTGATTCCAAAGGAATGCTTTCTCTTTTGATGTCATTCGTTGTATTATGAACTGAGAGTTTGCGACTTCAATGCGCATTTTCTTTTGAATTAACTGAGATACTACCCTGCCCCAGGTTTATATCAAAGGTTTTGATCGTTTAGAACAGGAAACTCCTACTTCTTTGGCTCGAAGGGGTTGACTAGGGATTAACTTCCTTATAACTCCAGTGTTTGGGAATTGAAAGAAATGCCTGTACATCATCAGCAAGGTCTGTTCAAAAGCATACTGTATAAGATCACGGTATTGTTTCGTCATCCTCCCTCTAAAGGCTTGCAGCTTTTTATCAAGAGTCAAATATCATAAAGAAAAGCATAAGAGTAGTGAAACGAATGGATGAATTCAAGACAAACATATGCAATGCATTAATGAAAACAGAGTTTAACATCGACAGATAATTGTTTGATAGCAAAAGAAATTACAACTTTGAAAATTCAAAAAGAAGCAAAAGTCTTTCAGCTCGAGTTTCATCACTTCAAGCAGAGAACCCTTTAACGGAAGATCTTCATCTCGCCGTCTGGCATGAATTCCAGCACCCCAATGTCAATCAGATCTTGAATCTTGTTCTTCAAGGCCCAACAGTCGTTGGTACTGTGCCCCGGGCTGCAGGAGTGGTAAACACAAAATTCGTCGGGATTAAAGCGAGGAGAGGAGATATTGAGCTTCTGAGGAGGGTCCTTTACGGTGAGCAAATTGACCTCCAACAGGCGCTTCAGTATGAAGAATGATGGTATCTCAGTCTCCGTAAACTGTCTTCCCGGCTTTTCTTGTTTACGCCGATTGCCCCGCTGACGTTGGCGAGGTTGTTGATGGGTTTGTGACCCTGAAGCTAGCAGAGGAGCTTTCCCCTTGTCTTCTTGAGTTGATGGAGGCCGAGCGGTGATTTGCTCTTCGACCTCAGATGTTTGCCCCAGTTGGTTGTTTGGAAGCAGTTGGCGGACAAGAACTCTGAGTTCCTCTTGTCTTTGAGATAGGTCTTGGATGAGAGCCATCTGGCCCACCAAATATCCCATCACTTGGGTCCTTAGTGTTGTCAGATCAAACTGCAGCTCCACAATCTGATCGTTCCTGGTATTGTTGGAATTCCCCAAGCCTTTGGTGAGGAGAGCTTTCATCTCTTCTTTCCCCAGAGACAAGTTCAGGAACATCTCCTGCAGCTGAGCAGTCTGGTCTTGGATGTCTTTGACAGACCGTTCTAGAGCCATCTCTTGCTGAAATAAACAGCAGGAGAGTAAGGAAACCTGAAAAAGGAAAGATTGTCAAAATGCAATGCATGATATGTGGATGCATGCTTTCAAGGATCTCTCGGGGTAAACACAAGAAAATGTTAGAGGTTGAACTCTGCTCTTGGATTGGAGATCTCTGCACCGGTGGACGTCCTCCCACGAGAATCAAGCTCACCATGTCGAGTGGGTCATAGCCACTGATTCAAGTTGTTGTTCTTGAACTTTTGATTGGAGAACTTTGTGTCGGTGGATGTCTTTCCACTAGAATCAAGCTCACCATGTCGAGTGGGTCATAGCCACTGATTCAAGTTGTTGTACTTGAACTTTGATTGGATTGGTTAGAGGAGAGACCTCTTGCCCCTTGATAGATGTCTGGTTCAACGTAACCCTGCATCAACAGAACCCTCGAGATCCTTGAAATGGTTATTGAAAATGCTAGAATGCTATGGTATGATGTTATGATGTTATGTCCATGTATGCACAAGCAAGTGAGTGTATATACAGGCAAACATATTCACACAAAGCACACCAGGCCTTAGGTTTAGGCTTGCATGAGGTTCAGGTACTACCCTCTTTCAGTTTGTTGGTTAAAACCTGTCCTATCAAAAGTAACCGGGTTCTAGAGGATCTCATATCATTGGCTACCCTCAATCGGTCATAACTCCAGCATCTCAACCTTTTCTCGCGGCCGGAACCATCTCGAGAGTTTAGCCTCAATGAGTGTAGCATACTGCTACTGTTCTAATGGCCAAGTTGGTCAATTAGGGTTCTAAGGTCGGTTGGTGTTTAATGACCCCTTAGAAGACCTATATTCTCCCCGTTACAACACAAGGGATATAGGTACAGACTAAGATGCCACACAAATGTAGCCACTGCTTCACCCATGTCGGTCTACGCCGGACAGGTCCCTCGCAGATTATGCTACCTAAAAAGGTTTCCCCAGATCCGGGTTAGGATCTATAAAACTCCGATACAAAGCCCACAAATGTAAAGCAAACAAAGAAATCAATTGAAAGTAAAGGTGATCTAAACCCTAAGGTAACCCCACTTTTAAATTTGGTCTCCCCAGCAGAGTCGCCAGTTCTGTGATACGGTGGGAGAACTGACTAGTGTTTTGCGTTCGTATTCGCACTTGTGCGGTTGAGCAAGAGTCGCCACCGACTTTTTATTTTATCCTAAAGGAAAGGTTAAAAAAGCACAGCAAAAACCTTTTGAGATATTTCGTGGGTTCGGGGGGTAGATTATGAAAAGGGAAGGTATTAGCACCCTTTTCATCCATGGTTATCCATGGGCTCTTAGTTACTTGGTTTTTTAGATCACTTGCCTTGTTTTTCGATTGCTTTAAAATGGTGTGTGTATGTGGGTGCTTTTTTGAAAATGTTTTGGAAAAAAGATGCCTTGTCTTAGGCAACTAATGTATTTGACTCGTGTTTGAGTGTTTTACAAAAGTGTGAATCTTTTCGAAAAGATGTTTTCAAATGTTTTTGAGGGTTTGTTTGAAAGTGTTGTGGATTGTGATTTTTGAAAATGAGGCAAGTGTTTTTGCAAGTTTGATCTCAAGTAACTAAGAGTTTTGTCTACCCTATTGTACTCAAAGGTTTTTGTCATGTTTTAACCCCTTTTAACAATTTTGTTCTACCATTGAAATTGGTAGACAATCTTGCGTTTAGGAAGTTTATTCGGGACGGGCGCGGGTCATCGTATGGACCATGAATGCAATGATGCCAAGTGTCTTTGGCAATTTGTTTTGAAGGGACTATGATCATTCCGTTTAGGCAACACTTTGAGACTTATGATCATTTGATTTGTTTTGCCAAAGATACTTGACGTGCAAGCATGGCCCATTTTGGAAGGCAACATGTGGGATTACCCTAGAGGGTGCAAGTGTGATTGTGTATTGATTACATGTATTTGTCTTGTATTAAGTTATCTAGCGTTTGATTTTATGTACATACAAACCCTAGGTCTAACCATGGCATAATTGAAAACTGTAAATTGCGGAATGTAAATCTATGCTATTACAAAATAGTGTCCGGGAGTGGGGGTATAAATGTACAAGGGGATGAGACTTATAGTATCCAATAAGTTACAACCAAATCGAATGTGCGATCAATATGAATATCAAATATAAATGTAAGATAAACAAATATGTATAGGGCAATGTGTTATGTAAGTGTACAAGTGTATATGTATGTGAATTGTGTAACAAGTGCGAAATGTGAAATTGAGTCGTATTAGGGTTTGACCTAGAGAAATGTTTTTAATGAATCTTTGACTTATATGTTTAATTATGTACAAAAAGAGTTCAAGTTTTAAATTAAGAATGTTTCTTTATTTGCAAAAAAAGTATTGTGATTAAATGTTAAGTTTTTATTGGAAAGTATTTTAGTCCAAATGTTTGTGAATTTCGATATTAGAAAAAAAATGTATTTAAATTGTTATGTATGAAAAAGAATGTTAATTAAAAAAAGAGTTTCAATTTTAATTATGTATGAAAAATGTATAATATGTACAAATATGTATTTCAATTAAAAGAGTATTTTCAATTTAATTATGTATGAAAAAAAAGAAAAGATAATATATACAAATTAATGTTTTAAAATGTATGTACAAAAAGTATTAAATTATGTCCAAAATTAAATTATGTGTGTTAAGAAAGGTATTTTATTTTTATGTACAAATATACTTAAAAAAAGGATATTTTAACTTATATGATAGAAAATGTATTTTAATTAAATTAGTATTTTTCAAAGAAAATAAAAAAAAATAAAAATTGTTTGTGAAATAAAAAGAGTTAGTGTTTAATGGACCTTGGGGTAATCAGGAAACGGGTCAGGCCCAAGCTTGTCTTGAACGAAATTAGGGTTTAGGCATTTGGTTCAGTTTGAAACGAAGGTTAGGGTTAGTGAGGCAGCGACGGCGCGTTCGTCTTCTCCGATTACCAATTTCCTGAGCATTTTCTCCGGCCACCAGCGCTATTCAACGCCTTTCTTCCCTCCATATCATGAACTCAGCGCCTTTGATTTAAGGTTAGATTTTGTTGTTACGTTTTCTTTCTTCTTTTCTGAATATGCGCATGTGTTGTTTTAAGTTCTTATTTTTTTCGTTTTTTATGAGATGAAGGAGAAGAGATAGAAGGCGAAGATTATACTACCTGATCTTTGGAGATGGAGGAAAGGTGGAGAAGTAGCGCTCAGGAGGCCGGAGATTCGGTGATGGAGCTTGCTTGGATGAACCTTTGAGCTTCCCTGGTACTTTCGTTCCTTTGTTATATTTAGGACTTTGATAATGATGTACACTGAGAAACCCTAATGTACTCACTTCTTTATCTCTTCTACTTTATGTCCCTTTGCCTATGATTTGTTTCTGCTTCTCCTTCTCTCGTGTTGCCTTGATATCTTTATCTCTTCCACTTTCGTGTTGCCTTTGGGAATCTGTATGTTCTTGGAATTGTTGCCTGAGTATTGTTGCCTGAGTGACTTGAGTTGCTGCCGACTTTTTATTTTATCCTAAAGGACAGTTTGAATTTTATAATGATTATTATCCTGTACTATGGTTCTGAAGGGGCTATGATGGGAAGTGATGACTTAAGATTTCTTGCATAATACATTACTGCATCTTTATCTCCAGCTTTTGTGCTTTGCTCTGACTTTGCATTTTGATATCTTTTCCAAAATCTTCTTTGACAGCTTTTGAGTACTTGTGACAGCAAATGCACTTTTGAAATCTTTGATATCTTTGGCATTTTGACAGTTAGTGCCTTTGCTTTTGGATAGAAAGTTGAGATTGAACTTTTCAGTTTAGTTTGGATTTTGGATTTGAGATTCTTATGCAGCTTGAATTTTGTAACTTATGCATTTTTGACATTTCATGAAATAAAAAAATCTTCCCTCTCTGTGAACCGGGAGAAATCCCGTGATTTGCAGAGAGGGTCAACTGATCCCAGTCAGTGGCCCCTAATGATGAGCAAGTTTTAACTGTCTCTTTTAAATGCCTTCTGACTTTTCTTGTTTCTTTTTGCAGATGAAAAATGGAATACCGGAGCGGAGTGAAGAATGAAGAATATTAGAAAATAGGATAGTTTTTTCATTCTATGTAATATTTAAATTAAATGTAAATTATTGTCTGTAATTTAATTTATAAACAACAATTTGTACAAATAATTCAAATATCAATAAAAATCCAAATTATCCAATTGGTTCTAATTTTCTTTATTGCTTATTTATTTATTTAAAATTCTTAGAATTAAAACAATTGAAAGATAAATTTCAATCATTCAATTTTAGAATAATGAATAACTTAAATAAAACAACATTGATCAATTAAGTCTGTCTTATTCAACATCCAAAGCAAAGCAGCAATTAACCCAAATGGACTGATCAAACGCATAAACACTGTGAATCCAATACTGCACTCTGTATATGACTGGCCCAATCAAAACGTACTGAATTCAAAACCACTGTCTCTTTTACTGATTAAACCAAGATAACGCGAATTTTAATCCGAATCTTGAAATAAACCGCAAAGTGCTGTGGAATTTAAATTCTTCTGAGAATATGCCCATAAAACCCTAATTCCCGATTAAATGCCAAATCACGCTCGCTTGGTCAAAATTGAACCAAAAATCAACTAAACCCTAAGCCCACTGTATGAAACAATTCAGAGCTCTGAAAATCAGTAAAACCCTAATTCTGCTTGACTGTCAAGAAAAGTCCGTTTGTCCGATTCTTGAGCCAGTTTGAAAAGTCAGGAAATGTTTGAAGCTGAGATTTTTTGTGGAAAAGTGCGAGGGCAAATTTTGGGGTACAACACAATCCATTGAAGAACCATTTGACTAAGGATCACCTCTCAAAATCCTAGGTTAGAATGGTGAGATGGATGCAGTTGTGTCATCACCTATAATATGAACATCCAAAGAAATATATATACATATTTTGATGTTAGTTAAAAAGTAATCCACCTAAAAAAACACATGTATAAGATACAATTCAAGGTGCTTGGTGATCCCTCAAGAGCAAACTTAAAGATAGGATGAAATAGAAAGGAGATCCAACCCTAATGTGTGATCTTGATGTATTGATAACATGAGATAATGAGAGATCTTAGGACAAAAATTGGGGTATAACACCCTACTTGCAGGTTGTTTTAATGAAGCCGGGGGAAGATTTAATTCCACTTCAACATGATAACTATTATTTTCTTCTTCTTTTCTCCCACTTTCTGATTTGTGATGCGTTCTATTTATAGTGACAGAAGTTGAAATTTGAAAATTTGGAGGGATGAATTGAGTTTGCAAATTTCAGTTTTGGAGCAAAAAGTGGTCAATCTGTGCCAACAGTTTTTTTTATAGATCTTGGATCCTTGATTGCTTTCGATGAATGATGGAGATTTTGTGAAGTTTGTAAAAATTTGAGTTTTTTTGGAGAATTGGATATTGATCTGTGCCTTTTCCTTGAAGCAATTTTGGTCCATTGATTAACTTAAATGAATGACTTAGATTGATTGTGATAAGTTTGAGTTTAAAGTTGAAAATTGGTTTTTTTGTTTGTTTCTGCTATGTAGACAGTGAGTTGAGATTTTGGGATGTCCCTCCAATCAGTGGCGAAGCCAGAAAAATTATAAAGATGGGCAAAAATTTAAACACCGTAAGAATTTAAAGACCGTAAATTCACGAGGAGATTTGTCAGTAACACTTAAGCATTAGAACTATTTGCATTATCTACTCTATAATTATTAGCTTCAACTCACATATAGACAAGGGAGAGTGTTAAGCCCAAATTTATCCATTCAGTAACTAGAAACAAAGCCACAAAAATTTGACATGCTCAGGCTAGTAATAGGATAACTATTATCATTGTACTATTTTTAAAAACACATATTACCTTGAAAATTTCCACAAACAAGTAAACAATGTTGCAAAGTTCCACAACTAGTTGCAATTCCTAGTCCTTGTTCCTATAATATTGAAGAATGTTCTTTTTGGCCAAAGCTTCTGTAATCTCCAAAAAAAATTCCTCACACAAAAAAAGAAGAATAAGTTCAAATAAGTATGCATAAAAAAACTCAAATCTACTTAATTTTGAAGCTACCAAACAAGAAGAACATAATAAAGACTGATTAAAAAAACTGCACCAAAATATTCATGTCCAACAACACACTCTCGACCATGTAGCTTATTGTACAAAATCATAAATGAAAAATCAATCATATAAGCTCACACATTCATAGCTAGCCAATACTTATCATAAATGATAAATCAAACACACACAAGGATCTATTTAGGTTGTCCTTTATTTTACCTCCAATGATAGTGACAATTAAATTAAGTTTCTGTTCTATTTCCATCTACCTCATAGCCTTCCGTTTCCCATATTTAGATCATCAATATTTTATATCAATACACTGCATATTCAGTAAACCAAATGCTTAATCAAGAACAAAAATAAAGAAAAATTAAAGACCAGTTTTAAACTCTGTAACACCTTTAAACAAGAAATTCATCTTCACAATCCCTCCAGTTTCTCTTCAATCCATGTTACATGTATACACATGAGACATCGTTTAGGTATGTAACAAGAAATTTGTGAATTGTAAATACTTGGACACATTTAAGCATAACAATATAAAGGAAAATGGATATTCGATTGAGAGAGGAAAAACCCTAAATCAAGCCTCTCTCACACATTGGAAACTAGGAAGAAGTAAAAGAAATAATCAATTTCATGAGTTTTTTAGAAAAATTTAAGAGTATCCTAAAAACCAAATTTTACAACTTTGTGGTTCAATTTGACACATCATATTTTATTAGATTTGACAACTTTGTGGTTTAATTTCACCAAATTTCAAAGATTTCATAGCTTTGTGGCTCAAATTTCACAAATGTCATAGAACAAAGATGGTGGTAGTTCAAACAGAGAAAAATCAAACTTTAAAAGCTGAAAGAGAAAGGGAGAGCGAGCCTCACTCACCGGTGGCGGAGCCACAAAGATGTGATAAGAAGATATGGCGTTTCTATAGCGTGCTTGTGGTGTTGTTGCGGAGGCAGAGGAATTCTTGGCAGCGTGGGTGTTGTCGCGTTTTGAAGTTCTAACAGTGTTGACGTATTATGTTTGTTTTTTTCTCGGTTCTCCCCCTTGACCCTTGTTTTCTTCGTGCAGATGACCCTATTTTCCAACTATAATTTTCCCTTTGTTCTTTTTTACTTTAGATTTCAAAAAAAAAATTGGACCAGAGCCTGGGCAGTTGCCCAGCCTGACCGTATGCTAAAACCGCCACTGCCTCCAATTGCAACTTCTTCACTATTTTCTCTATTATTACAAAAAAATATAATAGCAATATTAATAATAATAATAATAATAATAATTGATAATAATAACAATAAATACTACTACTAATAATGATAATAATAACAATAAGAAATAAAAATAAAAAGGATCAAAATAAAAAAAGTAATAATAATAAGCAAAAAAAGGAGAATATTTAGTAACAAGAAAAATTTTAAGAAAATTTAAATGAAAAATTAAAATTTGAATTTTATATTAATAATAATTCAATCTTTTAAAATTTAATCTACCATATAAGAAATAAGAAAGAAGTATTGTTCTGGAAAACTCAATTTTATCCTTTTGTATAAAAGGTTATTGTAATACGGTGGGAGAACCGACTTGGTTGTTTTGTGTTTTATCGCAATTGTTGTGGATAGCAAGAGTCACCACCGACTTTTCTTTTATCCAATAAAGGAAAGGGTGAAAAGAACAGGAAAGACCTTTGAGATATTTTTCTTGAGTTCGGGGGGTAGGTTATGAAAAGGGAAGGTATTATCACCATTTTCATCCGTAGTTATCTACGGGCTCTTAGTTGCTTGCTAGATCACTTTTGTTTGAAAATGTGCTTGTGGTGTGGATTTCAAAGTATTTTGAAAACGTCTTTGTAATGGTTCTCGTTTCTATAAGAACGCGTACAAAGTGTTGTTTTGAAAATAGTTCAAAGAGGTGTTTGTGGAATGTGTTTTTGAAAGTGATTTTGGAAAGTGTCTTTGTAATGGTTCTCGTTTCTATAAGAACGCATACAAAGTGTTTTATCTTTTGAAAATGTTTCAAAATGAAAGTGTGGGTGTATAAAGTTTTTTTGTTGTGAGCAAGCGAGCAACTAGGAGAATGCTACCTACTCAAAAGGTCTTAATGTTCTTTTCCTCCTCCTTTAGATGTTTTTATCTTACCATTGATTTGGTAAGAAGCTCCATCATTGGATGTGAAGGGACGGGCGTGGGACATTTGTATAGTCATAGAAGGCAACCTATGGGACGTTTTAGCAATGTCGTTTAAGGACTAGATCATTTACCGAAGGCAACATTGAGGGTCATCGAGGGACTACGATATTTTATCAAGGGTCTTTGCTAAAACGCCCGTATTCGAGGGACATGACTATTTTTCAGAGGCAACAAGTGATATTACCCTAGGGGTGCATGTGTGTAAATAGTGTGTTTGATTGCATGCATTTGTCTTTTAAGTTTTAGGTTGTCTACTTGTTGTTTTTATCTTGTCATACATCTTAATTACTAGCATTTATACAAAAGTAATAAAAATGCAGAAAATAAATCCTACACTATTACAATATTGAATAGCATGAAAATGTAAAGGCAAAATAAAATAAAGAAAGGAAAATAAGCTTTTCGATTCAGGAAGAAGCATCCTTTGATTCTACTTCTCTGGCTCCCTTTGATTTCGCCTGGAAGTAGTGAAGGCGTGCCTTTCCATTTGGGCTTAGCCTAAGGCAGGAGATGCAGCCTTTGATTCTGCCTTTCTGTCTCCTTTGACTGGGGCCTGGAAGTCAGCATGGGTGTGCCTTTTCGACTGGGGCCTGGAAGTCAGTATGGTGTAGCCTGACTTTCTGGTTGCTTCTTTCGTTTGGACCTGGAAGTTAGTGTGGAAGCCTAAGGCTTCGTTTCATGCTTCCTTTCTCCTGTTTCTTTCGTTTGAAATTTTAAATAGCAACATGTCCTGAGGCCATGCTAGCATTGTCTTATGGCCAGGTTAGTTCTTAAAGCATAATTAATAAATCAAGAAACAAAACCCAAAAGATTAGCCATGAAAATAAATTTAAAGGGTGGAAACGAAAAGGAAAACAAATGTTATATACATGTTTGAAACGAAAAGGAAGTAAGTGTGATGTGTAACGCCCGACATTTAATTATTTATTTAATTAAATATTTTTGAATATTTTTTTATTAATTCAATTTTTTTTCAACTACGAAGTCGGAATTATTTTATTAAGTTGGAATAATAATTAATCGGATTTAATTTGGTAGAATTAAGTTAAAGTGTTATTTTATTATTAAGCTTAAATATGAAATTGGGCTTAATTAGTGGTGTTATGTACTAATAGAGGGTTATGACATTTAGACCCATTTGAATTTTTTAAGATTAAATAGAATATAACTATTATATAGAAATAGAAGTAGAGGAAATAGAAGGGAGTATTGTATCAGGAAGAAAAATAGAAAAGAGGAAAATAGGGTTTGGGAGAGGAGAAGAAGAACAAGAGGAAAATTCTTCAAGTGTCAAATTCCCCAAAAATTCGGTTGAAGTCTCTTAAAGCTGCTCTTAAACCAAGGTAAGGATGGGGTTCTGACTCTATAATAGAGTGTATAATTAATAGTATGTGAATTTGAATTATGAAAATTTATTTCTAGTGTGTTTGAAATTGGTATATTGATGAAATTGAGAGATGATTTATGACCCAATATAACTAAATATGCATATAAATAAGTGCCTTAGTATTTATGTGCAAAATTCCATAGCATTTGCAATACAGTAGCGCATAGGAAGAAGTAATACTTAATGGCAATGGTTTTTGGAATACTGTAGTGATAAAAAAAAGAAAAGAGAAGCCACATTTAAAGGCATTGCATTGCAATTCTGTAGCATAATTTAAGAAGTAGTATTTTAAGATACTCGCTTGCATTACTGTAGCAGCATTAAGATATATTTAATAGGCATATGTTTATAATGCAATGGCACTTAGAAATAATAATTAATAGGCAAGTGGCAAGTGGAAATACTTGAGTTAAAGTAACACTTAGAAGTTGTGCTTGCAATACCGTGGCACATAGTTGATGGTATTTAGTAATGAAGTAATATCTAAAAGGCATTGGCTTGAATACCACAACGCCAATTAGAAAGTAGCAGTTGGAAGTACTGGCATTGTATCATGTAGCACAAATGAATGAAGCATATTTGATGGCACTTGCTTACATGCTAGCGCATAGAAAGAAGTAATGTTTGGTAACATTTGTTTTAGGCTTGCTGTAGTATAGAAATGTAGTAGTATTGAAAAGAAAATTTCAATTAGCTAGTATACTATAGCGCATATTTTTTTTAAAGTGGCAATTAAATTGCAATATTGGAATAATACTTAAAGGCATTGCCCTGTTATTGTAGCGAAATTCTAGAATTAATACTTAATGACATTTGACATATTGTGGTTATTACGTTCCGGTTTATAAATACGAAATATTTAATAATAATGATTTAATATCTTTAATAAATAATTTTGTAGGATTTATAAAATAGAAATAATATAATTTTTAGCCGATAATTAATTAACCGATTTTAGCCAAAACAGTCCGAATAATTATGCGGTTTATTGTAGTAATTTTTTGTTGATCTGTTGGGTGGCATTTTTGTTGAAAAATATGAATTTACAGGTGATTTCATTGCCTCTATTTATGGGGAAAATATTAAGTTGCAGGCTTATGGCCAATGTTGAATTAAGTTTGAATTATTATTGTTGTTGTTGTTATTACGTTCATGTCGTTAATGCATACATAGCATATCATGTTGGAGCTGATGCTCGTCAAGTTGGCCTGAATTGACAAATATAAAGTTGAAGGCTTATGCCTTGTTGATGCCTCTATTTATTGGCAGATTTCTAAGTTGGGAGTTTTGCTCCATTGGCACCACATGCATGTGCATAAAGATGAGTCGCATTTCATGTTGCATTCTGAGTTGTCATGTGGACGAATTAATTATGTTGAATATTGATAAAAAGCTGTGAAGTGGTGAATTGTATGATCTAATACTAATATATTATTTATTGTATATCCAATTATATGGTTCGATATCTCACCCCTTCTGTTTGAATGTTGCCCTCTGTTTGTAACGTGCAGGTAATCAAGAAGGTTAGCTGTTACCCTCGTTAGTTCGAGTCGGTGGTGTCGCTCTGATACGTAACACTCGGGGGGATGAACGCATGTTTTCCTTATTTTTGATTTTCATTATGTTGCTGAATTTTTAAGTTGTTTTTATTAAAAGACTTGTTGTCTTAGAATTGTTTTGAGTTGGATAAGATGTTATGGTGTTTCAGTTGAATTTTGTGAATCCGCTGCGTAGTAATGAAAGTTGTTTTTATTTTTAAAGACTAAGCAGGGTGTTATTGGTTCATCTGAAATTCATGTGCTATGTATCTGAACTATGGATGATTGAATGTCGTAGTTTCAAGTTGAAAATGTAGCATTCCATTTATTTGTTGGAAATTTTTATAACTCTATTTTTATTTAACTCGTTGGGTAGAAATAGGGTGTTACATGATGCACACGTTTGAAACGAAAGGAAAGATTATTCACATGTTATGTTAGAAACGAAAGGTTCAAGGTTTAAAGAAACTTACCTTGCTTGAGTCTGGAGCGTGTGTGCTGAACCTTGAGTAATTTCCCCGAGTGCTTCTGGATTCGAAGGGAAGAAATAAGGATTATTCCTTTAGTGCTAGATTCGAAGATCAGGAGATGTAAAGGATGGTTTCAATTTCGAAAGAGAAAAATAAAACAAAAGTTGTGTTTCTTTAGATTCGAAGGACCAAGGAAACAAGTGTAGTGTTTTTTCTGGATTCGAAGGGTTAAGAAAAAACAAGTGTTGTGTTTTTTTTCTTCTGGATTCTGGGTTTAAATATGTGTTTTAGTTTTTCTCTTGAGAGTTTTTGAGTGTTTTATGATTGAAGATTCATTCCACCCCCCAAAAGTCCTCCCCTTGAGCTTGCAAATGTTTCTCTATTTATAGAGAAAATAATAAATGTGTTTGAAGTAACCAAGTTTGTATGATAACAAACCATGGTTTGGTTGAAAATGAAACAAGTCTTGCCTCTTTTCGTTGTTCCCATGTTTCCAGTATAAGTGGGGCCTGCTGGCAGGATATTTGACATATGCCTTTGGCACTTCTTTTTGTTCAGACATGAATCAGGTTGGAAGCTGATTTTGTGATAAAAGTACTCTTTATGAAAAAAGGGTACGTAGCCTTTTGCTATTTTAATCAAGAATGGTATTATCCAGTAGACAAAGCTTCAAACCTTTGTGTAAGCCTCTGATTATGTAAAGATTTGGAAGCAACATAGCCTAACAAATAGGGTAAGGCTATGATATTTGCTCAAACTTTCTTTGAACGATCCAGAGTTGGGTTTGAAAGATGCTGATTTGAAGGGAATCAAAGTTCCAATTGAAGCCTTGTGTGAAAGTGGTTCTTGTCTAGTCGAAGGCTTTCCTGTCAGAGGTTACATGGCCAAACAAAAGGGTGTATGTAGGAGGTCCCTGCTTTGGGGCGCTAGCACAAAGGGGAAATTATGCTTTGAGAGTTTGGAAAACATGCAAAACCAAAGGCTTTTGAGTACAACGGAAATTGCAGGAGGCCCTTGCTTTGTGACTTCAAACAAAACTTGCAAGAGGCCTTTGCTCAAACAAAAGTTTGCCTGCCAGAGGTCCATATGACCAAACGAACTTTCATTTAAAGGAAACCACAAGCCCAAATGAAGAATGTAAACTCAAGTTGTCTTAAAGAAAGTCACATGCCCAAACGAAGAAAGAATGCAGGAAGTAAAGGGAACAAATGAAGCTCGCAACAAAGGAGGGCCACATTCCCTAAACGAAAGAGGCATACAAGAAGAAAAAATGCCCAGATTCGAAAGAGGCATGCAGGAGGCAAAGATGTACAATCGAAGGTTGCATGCAGAAAGCTCCTGCCTAGTGAATCAAAGCCAACGTGTCACGGGCCAACGCCAAGTCGAAGGATGCAAGCCAAGCTTTACATCGAAAGAGGCCAAAAGGCCAATCGAAAGAGACTTGTTTTTTCTCCAATTTGTCAAAAATATTTTTTTTTTATCTATTTCCCCCTTTTTTAACAACTTCCTCTTTAATTTGATGCTAAAAAATCCAATTGTACTTGTGCAAGCTTGAATTTTTGAGGATCCTTGTGAGAAATACCCTGAGAAATGAGAGGGAAAATTTTGGGGTACAACAGTTGCCCCTGTTCAATCTTCTTAAACCTGAAGAGTTAGATTGGTGAGTCTTTCATTCGTGACTTGAAGGTGAAAGATGATTGAACACTAGAGTGCTCAGAAATTTACACTTGATGATGTGACGTTTGATTGTGTAGGGAATGGGCTTAAAGACGCCAATGGAGTGATGATGGAGAGTTTTCGGAGATGGGCTTATAGATGCCATCCAAAGGTGATTGTTGACAGAAATTAGACTAAGTCTAAACTTGACTTAAACTGGAAAAGAACCAGAATAAATCTTGAGAGCGATTTATCTGAACCAGAGAAAGTGTCTATCGGAAAGGAATCAGGATAAACCATTGATCGATTTAAACTGAACCGGAAGAGGTCTTGAATTATATTTCATTTATGATAGGCCTGTGTAAGGCTTCTTCAGGAGACATATGAGAAGGAAGCCTGGGTAGGGTTGCTTCAGGATGAATCTATGTGAAACTTCATCTAGAATTTTAAGAGAAGGAACCTGGGTATGGTTGCTTCAGAATGAGTCCGTGTAAAATTGCATTTGGAAATAAGAAGGAACATGGGTAGGGTTGCTTCATGATGAGTCCGTGTAAAACTGCATTTGGGAATTATGAGAAGGAACCTGGGTATGGTTGCTTTATGATGAGTCCGTGTAAAACTTCATCTGGAATTTAAGAGAAAGAACCTGGGTAGGGTTACTTCATGATGAGTCAGTGTAAAACTTCATCTGAAAATGAGAAGGACCTGGGTAGGGTTGCTTCATGATGAGTCCGTGTTAAACTTCGTGTGGAATTGTATGAGAAGGAACCTGGGTAGGGTTACTTCATGATGAGTCCGTGTAAAACTTCATCTGAAAATGTGAAGGAACCTGGGTAGGGTTGCTTCATGATGAGTCCGTGTAAAACTTTATCCAAAATTTAAGAGAAGGAACTTGAGTAGGGTTGCTTCATGATGAGTCAGTGTAAAACTTAATCTAGAAATGTATGGTCGTGTAGATAGTTGTCCTGGCTTGTTTCAGGTATTGATCCTTGACCTTAGAAAGATAATTCTCCTGACTTGTTACAGATATTAATCTAGAACTGTTGAAAATTATTGACGATAGTTATCTGTTGTTTGATCTTTCCTGAAAAGGTAAAGAGTTAGTTGCATGCAATGTCATGATGTATGAAATGCATGACGTAATGATGTTCTCAAAATAAATGAGATTATGTTGTATGCATTTATCATGCATGAAATTTGAAATGTTGTTGGAATGTACTTTGGTCTTGGAAAATAAATCCTTGGCAAATATTAGGAAGTTTTGGGAAGTTGATTCCTGGCCTGCTGTTGGGGATAAAGAGTATGCCCATCTCCAAACCTTACTTAAAATGTTTTCACTATGGATTCCTATTTTGTTGTTTGAGGAGAACTCTGCTAGGAAACGTTGATCTTGTTTGAGGAAAAACTCTATGGAGAGTATTGATTTCCGCTTGGGGAAAAGAGTTCAGGAGTCTTCGTTGTCCGTTGCTCTACTAGAGAGCTATTGGGGATTGTAGGAAAGTCTACTAGGGAAGAAGAGTTGTGGTCCCTTGATTTGTGATAGTCTGAGAGGCAAATTCAAGATGGAGAATCTTACCGTTTGTTGGGGAAATAAACTCTGTCGCCAGTCCGCATGAGAGGCGTTTTCTTTTAGCCAAACTCCTCAAGGATTCTTCTTGAGACCAACTCAGTTGGGGAGAAGTTTCAGAGATTGAAACTTTGGCTGGGGATCACCCTATGAAAAGGACTTTGTGGGAGATTTGTCACTGCCCCTAATAACAAGTGTTTGTAGTACTTCTAGAAAGTGTTTACTTGACCGTGCATGACCCTTTGTTGAAATTCACGTTCAATGCTCCAAATGATTCAGATACAGATATGTCCATGGTTACTCGACACTTAATGAGAGATTTCTTGGAATCTTGCCTTGGCTGCTCCCAGACGAATTGGACAGTGACATGTCATGCCCCCTGGCTTAAAAGGAGATTTGTCATTGGAAGTGTCATCCCACTTGAAGTGATTTTGTTCACTGAGAGAGTTTTTGTTCGCTGGATATTCGTCGTGTGAATTTCTCTGTTGTCAAACAAATAACCATATGCAAATAGCAATATTCAAATAATGCAAAGTTCATGTTTGTCTTGAAGTTTTGAAAATGCGTTTTAACAGATAAAAGAATTTTTATAAGAAGAAAATACATATTGCTAAGCATACGTTTTTTTCCACCAACTGTTTTTTTGAAGCAGAATCTTACTAAGACTTCTATAATCTAAGTATAAATTCAGGTGAAATCTTCTATTTGTGTAGTGGACTTGTTTTTTTTTTTAAAATTATTTATGTTTTATGACTAAGTTTTGTGATGATTCAATTAGGTAAAATCTTCTACTTATGAGCAATTAAGCTTAAGTTTGACCAATTTTTGTGAGGTACATGCCATATCAAAATTGTCAGTCAATGTAATCTCTATCTTTCCATCAAGTATGAAACAGTATTTTCTTATAGCCTCGACCAGAAATCTGATAAGAATTGAAAGCAAGTTTAGATATATTCTTTTATATTTAGTTTTTAGATTTAACCTTTATTCAGATATATTACAATAATTTTAAGAGAGAACTTAATTTTGTTTCTTTAATTGCTCTGTTAAGAGAATATGTTGATTCTACTTGAAGTAGTTGCATCATCAAAATGTCATGGTTAGCAGCATTGCTCATAGATGTCATGTTGTTTATGTTTAAGCCATTTATGAATTGAGACTCGATCGTAGGTTTATGCATATTCTTAATAATGATTTTGCCCCTCCGTTCTTCTCTATCTCATACTGATGAAGGAGTTACTTGAATTCTTCATTAATTGTAATAACTGAAGGCGCGACTTCAGAGAGTTTCATGATTTCCAGAAAACATTCTGAGACACAAACATGAACCTGATTTAGGCGTATGAACATAAGAAGAAATGCAAATATGACCATGAACAGCCAAATTGAGTACTGAAACAATTACGAATAGCTAAAGATTATCACTTAAAGAAAGTTAAAGTTTCTTTTAAAAAAATAGTTACAAATATAAATTGGGTTAGTGTTAATGTCGTTCCTTAAAAACTTTGAAATTATTAATGTAAGTTAAAGTCACAGATAATTATAGTAATCAATGTATTAAAAAAGTGCTCTCTTACTAAAGACAAATGAGAGGATCTGTATTTGTTTTTAAATTAGTAAACAAGATCATTAAGTATCTGAGCAATTTTTATTGTGCTTATGCAATGTTGAACCTTCGGGAATATAAAATGAAACATCTAATGAAAAATAAACTGAATTTAGATCAAATGAGAATTGGAGTTATTAGAAGTCCAACAAGATGGTTATTCTGATTTTAGATCAATATAGAATAATATAGAATAAGTTCTCATGTATTTTTCATTTAAAAAAACATAAACTCTTATGGGAAAACAAATTTTGTTTTTTTATTTATTTACATTTTGAAAGAAAAAACGTGCGTACAGTATCAATATTCATACGAACACACGGATACTGATATGATACGTACATATATTACTGATATTAAACTATCGATTTAAATAATAAATAATAACAAGTCTACTATTGATTTAAATTTTTGTATAACTATCTTTAAAACCAAAATATTTATATATAAGAATAATTATACTACTGATTCAAATATATTATATACAAAAGAAAGTGTAGAAATCAATTTGTTATCTCTTTTAATAATAATAAATTATTTTGCTTATGTAATAATGAACCTTCGGGAATATAAATTTAAAAATCTAATGAAAAATAAAATGAATTTACATCAATCGAGAATTGGAGTTATTAGAAGTCCACCAAGATGGTTATTCTTATTTTAGATCAATATAGAATAAGTGGTAATGTATTTTTCTTTTTTAAAAAATAAACTCTTATGGAAAAACAAGTTTTTTTTTTTTAATTTACATTTCAAAAACAAAAGCGTGCGTATAATATCAGTACCTATTTGAACACACAGATACTGATATGGTACGTACATATATTACTGATATTAAACTATTGATTTAAATAATGAATAATAACATGAACAAGTTTAATATTGATTTAATTTTTTTTATAACTATCTTCAAAATAAAAATATTTATATATAGGAATAATTAACTGTTGATTCAAATATTTTTATATACGAAAGAAATTATTGAAACTGATTTGTTATCTCTTTTAAAAATAACAAATTATTTTGGTTATGAAAATTTGTCTTTTTTTCATTTCATTTTTATTATATCTTTGAATACAAATACGTGTAACACATCAGTACCCGTGCGAACGCACGGAAAACACACAAATACCGTGTGAACGCACGAGTAACCATACCAAAATTTGTTTGAACGCACGAGTTATACATATTTTTATACAATTAAAGAAAATAAAATTGAAATTAAAATATTTATCCAACTATAGAAAAATGTGTTAATTTTTAATTTTATAATTTTTAAATTATTTTTAATTTAAGATACAAATTTTTTTAAGATGATATATAGAAAATTAAAATATATATTATTGATGTAAACTAGTTTTTGTTAAACAAATTTGTTTTATTTGAAAAGTATGTTTTTCTTCTAAAAGTAATAAAAAATTTTAACAAAATAATTATTTTTATTTATATCTTAATTACATTTTGAAAACAAAATTGTATATATCATATTAGTACCCGTAGGAATACACGGGTATCCCACTAGTTATAATTAAGACCAATTTCAAATAATCATTAAAACAAAAAAGAGATAAATTCAATTAATGATTGATATTGTAATTTCAAATCAAAGTCGTAAATTTAAATCAAATATGTTAATTTAAATTAAATTTACAAAATTATTTTAAAAAGATAAAATTAATTATTAATGACAAGTGCAAAATTAATTGAAATAAATTTAATTAATAATTAGAAATGAAAACTCAATTTCAAATCCAATTATTAGTTAAAAGCAATTAAGAAAGAGAAAATTTTTAGTAACAATAAAAATTAAAATGGATTTTAAAATCTATTTTAGTTTTCTATAGTAATCCAACTTACAAAAAATATATTAAATAGAATTTAAATTCAAACCAAAGATAAAATTTTGAACTAAAAAAAAAACTTATTAGAAATATGATGAAAAATGCAAATGACAAACTATTTCAATTTTTTTGAATTTTTTAAAATAAAAATTGTAAATATGAATTAAAAACAAAAAATATGCGAAAATGATCGACTTTTCAAAGTAGGAAGAAAATGCGTCTATGTGAAAAATTTATGAGGGAAATTTAAGGTGTAACAACTACCTCCATTTAACTATCTTTTAGCCAGATAGGCGGAAAGTAATTAAATACGAATAAACATGAATTTCGTCTCTGACACGATGAGATTATATCATATGATATGAATGAATGCAATGAACTCTTTTTTGACATATATTTTTTTGTATATGATATGATATGAATGTATAAGATAAGACACTATATGGATCCCTTCTGATTTCAACTCATCGATTTCCATTCTGACTTCCATGTTGTGTTGTTCTTGGTTTTCCATTCTTCTTATGATGTTGGCTCTTGTTCTGTACTTGTGTAAAGGAATTAGATTGACGGTAGACCGCTAACTGGAAGAAAGAAACAATCGGGAATGAGATCATGGACATCCTAGATGTATGCACGATGTAGAGGATGCAAATGATATGCAATGTAATGTAATGCAAATCACTGCAATATGACCAAAGGTAAGGCACCAAAACAGCACACAAAAACCAAATACCATGAAGATTCACACGTGCGCTTGTTAGAAAATTCCCACTGCACTCACGGGTGTAGTCTAGGTCAGGGTAAGGTCAAAAGGGTAACTCAGAGCCATTAGTTCTCCTAAAAATAATATATCATCACAACAACAGACGTGTATGATAATAATACCCTACTTGAATGTCGGCTGAGCGTGGCACACATGAATTCACTAATAGGACCTCGTCCATTACACGTCATGACTCCACTCTATTCCTAGGTGTTCCTAGATGTTTCTCTATGGTCTGGATATTAGGCCTTTTACCTTAAAGTAGAATCCACCCACTTGAAAAACCAGCAAATCCAACACAACAATATATACATAATAGTGTAAAGCAATAAAATACAATAAATAAACAACAAGTAAAGCAAATAGGTAAATACACTAATAAAGAGAAAACAAACAAAGTTAGGATTGATCCACTTAGGAAAGAGTCCCCAATGAAGTCGTCAAGTTGTCGCATTGTGTAAAATGCGAAAACATATAGCGGTAAAGAATTTGAAATTAAGCCATCAATTGATTTATCTCACACAATGAAGTCACCACCTTACTTTATTGTTTTCAAAGGGAAATGAGAAAAAAGAGAGAACAAAATCCACAATGATATAAAAGATCAGAGATCAAGGTACGTGGGTCGATTATGTAAAGGGAATGTATTATCATCCTAAGCATCTACTGACTCTCCAGGATCCACTCTTTTTGTTTTCTTTAAAAAGATGTGTTATCTAAAGGCTTACTTGCTAAAGGCACTACGCCATATAAGGGAATAGACAGCGCCTTTTTTTTCCATAGACAACGCTTTAAAGCGCTTCCTATTTTTGCGTTGTTGTAAGTAAAGACAGCGGTTTTTGTCAAGGTAATAGTGTTGCTTAATGTAGCCTTTAGACAACACTTTATTCAGTAAGCGCTTTCTAAAGGTCCCTATAAGTAGCGCTTTTTACATTAGTAGCGCTTTCTAAAGTGTGCCTATAGTAGCGTTTTCACTTTAGACAGCGCTTTTAAATGCGCTATGTAATGTATTTTTTTTTCACTTTTTTTTATGTTTTAGACAGCGCTTTCTTTAAAAGAGCTTTTAAAGTCCCTTTTAGGTGGCGTTTTGTACTTCACAAGCGCTTTTGTATGCACCCCTTTAGGCAACGCTTTCTATTCCCCAATATAGGTTGTGCTTTTTTGTTTAAAGGATTGTCTACTGTTCACGGATTTTTTAATATATACAGCTTATATTTTAAGCGCCCTGTACAAATAATCACTTAAAATTTAAGCGCTATCTTTCAAATTTATACCAAATTTCATAAATTTGCAACTTAAATCCAATAAATTTGCACCAAATTTACATATTTATATATACAATGACCTACTTACCTGACCTACTTACATGTTGACATGTTTATGCATATTCTTAATAATGATTTTGCCCCTCCGTTCTTCTCTATCTCATACTGATGAAGGAGTTATTTGAATTCTTCATTAATTGTAATAACTAAAGGCACGACTTAAGAGAGTTTCATGATTTTGAGAAGTCATTGTGATTTAGGCATACGAACATAAGAAGAAATACAAATATGACCATGTAACGCTGCCAATTCTGAAAGTTGACAACTATGAGAATTGGTGCAAGCAGATGAAAGTCCTATTAAGGTGTCAAGGCCTTTGGGACCTTGTAAAAGATGGAGTCGAAGCGCTTGGCAAAAACGCTTCAGAAGAAGAAAAGAAGAAATACACAGAATCTGAGAAACAGAGTTATAAAGCATTGTTTATAATTCATCAATGTGTCAGCCCAGACAACTTCGAAAAGATTAGTGATTCAGAATCTGCAAAAGAAGCTTGGGAGATCCTGGAGAAATCTTTTGGAGGCGCTGAGAAGGTGAAAGAAGTGAGGTTACAAACTCACAAAAGGACCTATGAACTGCTTCAGATGGAAGACAGTGAAAACATATCTGATTTCTTCACTAGAGTTACAAAACTAGTAAATCAAATCAAGACATGTGGAGAAACATTAACAACAAGAGCTGTTGTTTCGAAGATCTTGAGATCCTTAGCTCCTAAGTTCGACCATATAGTGGTGGCGATAGAAGAGGGGAAAGACTTGTCGAAATTGACAAAGGAAGAGCTTCAAGGGACGCTCGAATCTCATGAATAAAGAATAAACGAAAGAGCTGCAGAAAAATCGAAGAGTGATGTAGCCTTGCAGGCACATTCAGCAAAAGAAACCAAAGGCAAAGGAAAGTATTTCGACAGAAGTAGAGGTGGCTACAACAAATCGAATGATAGAGGAAACCAAATCGAAGGAGACGTGTCGAATCAAAGAAGACCACACCACGGCAACCAAAGAGGTGGTGCTGCAAATAGAGGAAGAGGTGGTGGTCGAAAACCTGATAAGAGTCACATTCAATGTTACAATTGTCAGAAGTATGGTCACTATTCAAGTGATTGTCCAGAAAAACGAAAGAATCAAGAAAGTGATGCAAAGCTTGCAAAACATGAAGAAGAAGAAGAAGAGATGATGCTAATGGTCACAACAAGAGATGAAGATAGATTCAAGGATCAATGGTACTTGGATTCAGGATGTTCATCACATATGTCTGGAAGGAAAGACTGGTTCGTCAATATAAAACCCTCAATGAAAAATTTGGTAAAATTTGCAAATGACAACACCCTAGCAGCTGAATGTATTGGTGATGTTATGATCATGAGGAAAGATGGCAAGAAGTCAGTAATTTCGAATGTATTGTACATACCAGGCATGAAGAGCAATTTGCTCAGTATAGGGCAGTTGGTCGAAAAGAATTATAAAGTGTCAATCGAAGATAAGTTGATGAGAGTTGTTGATGCAAATGGGAGGGTAATCTTGAAGGCTCCTATGTCTCAGAATCGAACCTTCAAGATTGAACTAAATGTGATGGAGCACAAGTGCCTTTCGACTGCAGCTAGCAGAGATGAATGGATATGGCATTATATACTAGGTCATCTCAACTTCAGAGACATCAGAGATTTGAAGAGAAGAAATATGGTTTCAGGATTGCCTGAAATTGATATTCTAAACAAAGTATGTGAAGAATGTGTGCATGCGAAGCAACACAAGAATAGCTTCAGCAAGGATGCAGGAAGCAGATCGAAGGCTAGTCTCGAAATCATATACTCTAATGTATGTGGACCAATCCAGGTGGATTCGATGGGAGGTAACAAATACTTTGTTACATTCATAGATGATTTCAGTCGAAAGCTATGGACTTACTTGATCAAGAAGAAAAGTGAAGTGATCGAAGTATTCACCAAGTTCAAGTCCATGGTCGAAAGATAAAGTGGTCGAAAGCTCAAAGTTTTGAGAACTGATGATGGAAGAGAATATGTGTCGAAAGACTTCGACAGATTATGTGAAAAGGAAGGGATTATGCATGAGGTGGTGCCACCCTATACTCCACAGCAAAATGGAATTGCAGAAAGGAAAAATCGAACCATCATGAATATGGTGAGAAGTATGTTGAAAGGCAAGAATTTACCCAAAGAGTTCTGGGGTGAAGCTGTTTCGACTGCAACATACATTTTGAACAGAAGTCCTACAAAGAAGCTAGAAGGAATTACTCCAGAAGAATGTTGGTCTGGTGTGAAGCCTAGCTTGAGTCATCTGGAAGTATTTGGATCTATTGCACATAGACATGTGCCAGATCAGTTGAGAAAGAAACTTGATGACAAGTCAAGTCAAATGATCCTAGTTGGATATCATTCGACAGGAGGCTACAAGTTATTCGATCCAGAGAACAAGAAGATTGTGATCAGCAGGGATGTGGTCATAGATGAGTTTAAAGAATGGGATTGGACTGCAAATGTCAAGAAAGATTCAGTAGGAATCTTATTCGAAGAGCCAGAAACTCAAGTCGAAAGAGAAGTTCGACAAGAGGAGCCAGCAGATATACCCAGTACAAGCAGACCTCAAAGAACAAGACGCATGCCTGCAAGATTGCAAGATTGTGTGATTACATCAGATGATGTGATAGATGATGAAGGTGAGCTGGTACATTATGCTTTCTATGAAGATGTCGAACCTGTTAATGCAGTTGAAGCATTAAAGGATTCGAAGTGGGTGAAAGCAATGAACGAAGAAGTAAAGTCTATCGAAGACAACAACACTTGGTCACTTGTCGAATTTCCTCAAGGCAAGAAGGCAATTGATGTCAAGTGGGTATACAAAGTGAAGACGAATTCGAAAGGTGAAGTAACTCGACACAAAGCAAGACTTGTGGCGAAAGGATTTCTACAGAAAGAAGGAATAGATTTCGATGAAGTTTTTGCACCTGTTGCTAGGATCGAAACAATCAGGCTGGTTGTTGGTCTAGCAGAAATCAACAGTTGGCACATATGTCAGATGGACGTGAAGTGTGCATTCCTAAATGGACCCTTAGATGAAGAAGTCTATGTTAAATAACCAGTTGGGTTTGTGAAACATGACGAAGAAAGAAAGGTGTACAGGCTACATAAAGCCCTGTATGGTTTGAAACAAGCTCCAAGGGCTTGGAATAAGAAAATTGATAGTTTTCTAAGGGAGAAGGAATTTGTGAAGTGCATAACTGAACATGGAGTATATGTAAGAAGAAGCAAGAGTAAATTTCTTATACTATGTCTCTATGTAGATGATTTGTTGATAACAGGTAGCTGTAAAAGTGAGATCGAAGACTTCAAAGTTGACCTTAGCAAGGAATTCGAAATGTCTGATTTGGGTGAGATTTCATATTTCCTTGGTATCGAATTCTACAAGAGCAGTAGAGGTTTGATGATGCATCAAAGAAGATATGTAGGAGAAATTCTCAAAAGGTTTGAGATGGAAGAATGCAATGCAACTTCGACACCTGCAGAACCAAGACTGCAACTGTCGAAAGATGCAGATGAAGATGATGTTGATCCAACCCAATACAGAAGACTTATTGGATCATTGAGATATCTTTGTCATACAAGGCCTGACTTAGCATACAGTGTAGGTATGGTAAGTAGATTCATGCAAAAGCCAAAGGTATCACATCTAGCAGCTGTGAAGAGGATACTAAGGTATCTTAAAGGAACTTTCGATTATGGCATTCTGTTTCCTGCAGTTGATAAAGGAAAAGAATGCAAGTTAGTGGGATACACTGATTCGAGTTGGTGTAGTGATGCTGAAGATCGAAAGTCAACAGCAGGATATGTGTTTATGCTAGGTGGTGCAACAATTACTTGGAGTTCGAGAAAAGAACCAGTAGTGGCATTATCATCATGCGAAGCAGAATACATAGCTGCTTCTCTTTGTGCATGTCAAGCAACCTGGATGGTGAACTTGGTCGAAGAGATAACAGGGAAAAATCATGGAGCAATTACCATGAAGATAGACAACATGTCATCTATCAATCTGGCGAAGAACCCAATAGCACATGGTCGAAGTAAGCACATCGAAATGAGGTTTCATTATCTTCGAGAGCAGGTAGCAGATGGGAAGATGAATTTGGAACACTGCAGAATTGAGAATCAGATTGCAGACATCATGACGAAGGGAGTGCAGGTCGAAGTATTCAGAAAGCTAAGGGCCATGATGAACATAGACAGTTTAGACACAATGAATTAGGTGGTGTGTTAAATTGTAATTCATATGTGTCAAAAGAAGATTTGATTTGTTTAGATAGATTTGAATTTAAATCTAGAATAGATTTGATTAGATTTGATTTAGTAAAAAGATATTTTGGGCTTGGGTTTTAGCTTAGGGAGCAAGCTAACCTAAATCTATAAATAGAGGGAGTAACCCCTATTTTTGTAATCAAGTCATTCACAGTATTTTGCAGTTGCAAAGTGAATTAATAAAGATTCCACAGTTTGTGGGCAGAATAAAAATTCTGCAGAAATATCTCCATTGTTCTTTTATTTGTTTGTCATAACTAATCATCAGTGGTGGTCGAAATTCATCATAAAGTATTGGTGGATTTCCAACATGTAACACATTAGTAACCGTACAAACACAAGGGTACCACACAAGTACCGTGTGAATACACGAGTAACCATACCAAAATATATTTGAATGCACGAGTTATATATTTTTTGTACAATTTAAAAAAATAAAACTGAAATTAAAATATTTATCCAACTATAGAAAAATGTGTTATTTTTTTAATTTTTTCTAATTTTGAAATTATTTTTAATTTAAAATATAAATTTTGTTAAGATGATATATAGAAAATTGAAATATATATTATTGATGTAAACTAATTTTTGTTAACAAATTTATTTTATTTTAGAAATATGTGATCAAATCAAAATAGTCATTAAAACAAAAAAGAGAGAAATTCAAATAATGATTGAAATTGTATTTTCAAATGAAGATCGTAAACTTAAATCAAATATGTTAATTTGAATTAAATTTGCCAACTTAATTATTTAAAAAAAAAACTAAATTATTTATTAATGAAATGTGTAAAATTTATTGATATAAATCTAATTAATAATTATAAATGAAAACTCAATTTTAAATCCACTAGTTAATTAAAAGCAATAAATAAAGAGAAAATTTTTAGTAACTATAAAAATTAAAATGGACTTTAAAATTTATTTTAGTTTTCTACAGTAATTCAAATTAAAAATATATATTAAATTGAATTAGAATTCAAACCAAAGATAAATTTTTGAACTACAAAAAATACTCATTAGAAATATGATGAAAATGCAAATGACAAACTATTTTAATTTTTTTGAATTTTTCGAAATAAAATTTGAAAATATGAATTAAAAACAAAACACTACAAGAAAAAGCTTCCCCAGCCACGTGAAGTTGCCACGTGATTTTCATGTGGCTAAATAAAACCAGTTGCGACGTGAAAATCACGTGGCAACGTGTTTTAATAATATAAAACAGCTACATTAAGTGTGTCAGTTACGTTTCTTTGTTAAAAAAAGTAGCAACGTGGGATTCACGTCGCTAATTAAAATATCACAAAATTTAATTCAATCACAACTTCCAACACTGGCGTGTGCAGGCTTTGAAGGAAGAGAAAGCAGTTGTAAATTTGTTGCGACGTGAAAATCACGTGGCAACGTTGCGGCGTGATTTTCACGTCGCTACGTGGTTTATGTAACTTATGAAAACGTTCCACAACGTTTCTGTTTCTATCACTTCTTCATCTTCAACCTTCACAAAAAAATTTCTTCCCCACTCTTCAACCATACCCATTTTCTTCCCCAAAAATTTTTCTTCTCCACTCTTTAATTCCTACCATCTTCATCCATTTTGTAAGGTAATTTCAATTTCATGTTTTATATACTTTGTTAATAGCTTTTGATGTGTTATTTTGAGTATAAATTTTTTTCAATTTTTCTTTGAAGGACAAGAAGAAGATTGAAGTATAGATTGCAAAAAGGGACAAGAAGATTGAAGGAGTTACAAGATAAAAGGTATGTCTTGAATTTTTTTTTTTTGAAATTAGTATATTTTTTGATTTTGATTAATTTGCATTGGGTTAAAATTGTTGAATTTAGGTTATATATATATTTTCTGTATTTGAGTTAAATGTTAGGTTTAATTATTTAGTTTATAATAATTATTAATTATTAATTTGTGATGATGAATGAGTTTAATTATTTTAGGAGTTTAATTTTTTTTTATTTTTAGGAGTTTATAAATTTTTAGTGTTTAAATTAAATTTTTAGGAGTTTAATAAGTTTTTAAATTTTTAGGAGTTTATAAAATTTAGGTGTTTAAATTAAATTTTAAGTGTTTAAAAATAAATAAATATTTTTAGGAATTTATAAATTTTAAGTGTTTAAATTAAATTTTTAGGAGTTTAATTAGTTTTTAAATTTTTAGGAGTTTATAAAATTTAGGTGTTTAAATTAAATTTTAAGTGTTTAAAAATATTTTTAGGAGTTTATAAATATTGTTGAAAGCATATATTTATCTTTAATTGTATATGTTTAGGATTATTATTAAGTTGATTAATTAATATTTCTAATTAAATAGGTTTTGATTATATAAATTTGCAGTAAATGGAATATTATATGTATTATCGTAGTTGGATGTACGATAGACTATATCTAGGAAGACGCGCACTTAAACCCAATTTTATAGACGGGGTTAATGGTTTTATCGCGTGGACGTTTGCCCAGGAACGTTGTCGAAGTGAAGGAGGAGTTAGGTGTCCTTGTCTTAAATGTGGATGTAGATATATAATTAGTGACCCAGAGGAAATAACACGTCATTTGCATAGGAAATGTTTCATTGAAAATTATTGGGTTTGGACGCATCATGGTGAAACACTATCGAGTAATGTACCAGAGACTAGCAACACATATGCTTCAAGTAGTCAACCGGTTATGCAACCACCAATGGAATTTGAAGAAAACTTTAATCTGATAGGTGACATGGTTGGTGATGCTTTTGGTGTTAACGTGACCTATGATCAACCTGAAGACTTTGACGGGGAAGAGTTGCCGAATGAGGAAGCGCAGAGATTTTATCAGTTGTTGAATGAGATGAATACGCCGTTGTTTGAGGGGTCGTCAGACTCAAAGCTATCAATGTGTGTTAGATTATTGGCCGCCAAGTCAAATTGGAATGTTCTTGTTCAATATAGGTGGATGTACCCGTTTGAAAGGTTCATGGGTGATTCAAAGCGATCAGTGAAAAATAAAGCTAGAGTAGAAGGATCAATATGTGCACATTACTTGCATCGAGAAACTTCACATTTTTGCAGTCACTATTTCAAGCACTTGATGTTAACTCCAAGAATCATAATGAATCTTGTAAATGTTATCGAAAGAAGTCAGTACACCTTATCAGTCTTCGGGCTTCCAGGTCGTCCCTCTGGAAAGAAGGGTGAGCATTGGTTGACCCAACAAGAAATGCAATCTGCACATGTTCATGTCTTGATCAACTGCATTGAAGTTAAACCATATCTTGAGTAAGTATAATCCAACTTCTTAATTTTATTTACAGTGTGAATATATAAAATTGATTACCTTGAAACTTATAGTGTGTTTCTTTTTAGGGAATTTAACAACGCCTACTTTGAAAGTACCGGTGTACAATCAACATCTGGTGTCATTCATGCCCAATTTCCAACATGGTTCAAGGAGAAATTGTATAGGGTTGTTGCACCGACTCCAGAAATACTCCATTTGAGAAACTTGTCTAATGGCCCTCGTCAAAGTGCAAACAAATGGCACACATACTTCGTGGACGGATATAAATTTCACACTCATGAATGGACTGAAGGAAAAAAAACCATAAACAATGGCGTATTTGTGAAAAGAGTTACAGATGGTGGTGAAGATGACTTCTATGGTTTTGTTTAACATATCTACGAGTTAGTATACAATTACTTGGACTCGGAAAATAAAGTTGTCTTGTTTTATTGTGAATGGTATGATCCAACTAGAGGCACAAAAATAGATAAGACATATGGTACTGTTGAGATTCAAATGGACCAGAGGTACAAAGAGTACGACCCTTTCATAATGTCAAATATTGTTAGGCAAGTTTATTATGTTCCTTATCCTTCATTTGTGCCACGTAAACGTCGGTGTTGTGTTGTAATAAAAACAAAACCATTGGGTCATATTGAAACTGACGATCTAGTGGAGGATGTTGCTTACCAAGTGGATGAAGTTGAAGTTAATGATGTGATTCCAGATGAACACACTACAAGTTTGTCTGATACAATGGTTGAGGGGAATCAAGTTGATGAGGATGAAGATCATGAAGATCATGAAGATTCTGGATCTGAGGATAGTATCACATCAGATGACGATGATGAAATGGATGACGAGCATGACGATTCAGAATAGTGAACCTATATTCATGAGAATTGTGTCTTGTAATTTTACTTAACGAACCATTTATTGAATGATTTAATGAATATGTACTCATGAGAATTGTGTCTTGTAATTTTACTCAAAGAACCATTTATTGAATGATTTAATGAATATGTATTCATGAGAATATGTATATGTTAACTTGTATTTTCTTTAATTAGGTAAAAATGCCACCCAAAGATAATAAGGGTAAAGGTCCTAGTGATAGTGGTAGGAAGCCCAGGCGTCCAAGGGTAGTAGTATGCCAGTCACCTCACTCAGCCACGTGTCCTCCCCCGCAGAGTCAGGTTCATCATATGTCCATGGACAGTACTATGCCATTTACTCCATTACTATCATCTCAGAGTCCTCTTCAGTTCCCATCTGGGAGTACATGTTTTATTAGTCCATCTGGGGCCCCACCTGGTTTACCATTCCAGCAGACACAGGTGCCCTCATCCTTCCAGCAGACACAGGTGCCCTCATCCTTCCAGCAGACACATGTGCCATCCTTCCAGCAAACACAGGTGCCATCCTTCCAGCAGACACAGGTGCCCTCATCCTTCCAGCATAATTTTCCATTTCCCACACAGATGCCCTCATTCGTGCAGCAGCCTGGAGGATCCAGCACCCCACTTCCTACCTAGATGCCCCCATCCGTCCAGCAGCCTGGAGGATCCACCTCTTCACGACCCACACAGACTGGTCGCACCCCCACATCCCACACAGAGTCGGACGATGACGATCTTGGTGGGGATGATGATCAGATAGATGGGAGAGATCTTCGAGGGGATGATGATCCGAGTGAGATTCATACCATTGATGGGAGATTTTGGATATGGCCTGAAGGGAACTCGTAAGTTTCTTATTTACTGATTTTTATTTATAAGTACACATTTCCATTTTTAATATAACTTTATATAATTAATTATGCTAATTCAATTATTGTTGTTTTAGTTTCGGGCCGAGTCGGACTGCTGCTAAGGTTATCAATTATATAATTCAACAGAATTATACAACATTTTTGAAGAGTTTTAGAGAAGTTTCCGATAAAGAAGAATGGTTCAAACAATTTCAGGTATAATTAATTTATTTCTTAAGTTATTTTTATTTAAATGACCTTTTCATTATTGTTATAATTTATCTAACTATTTATTTTAATGTCATACAATATTGCAGGCGAAATGTGTTTGGGATCCCCTGAACCATAACAAAGTAAAAAAAAATATTTTGGGAGGAGTTCAAAACGACTTTCTGACATGCTACGACGTGTTAGAGAGAATTGGCACCTTTTGGGAATTCGTCCCAAATGGATAGGCAAAGAAGTTTTTGAACAACTTCTTAAGTATTGGGAATCAGATGAATTTAAGGCTAAATCTGAAACTGCAAAGAAGATGAGGGCATCTGAAAAAGGGGGTTGCATTAATGCTGTTGGAAGTATTAGTACTGCTGAGCATGCTTGACGCATGGTAATTATTACCACTTTTTAAGGTCATATTTGGATTTATAACATATTATTAATTTAAGTTAATTTTTATATTTAGGCTAAGCGTTTGGGGAGACAACCATTGATGACGGAGCTGGTTAAGGAGACTCGGACAAAGAAATCGGGAGGATTTACTGACGAGCGCACAAAAAAATCCCTGGTAAGTAAATTTATGTTTATATTTTTTTAAGAAATTTTGTGACGTGATTTTCATGTAGCAAATGACATGTTGTGGCGTGAAAATTGAGTGGCAACTGATAAGTTGTGGCGTTACAATCACGTGGCTATTTATTTTTTATTTTTTTTTATTTCATTTAATTTCATTAATGTTACTTATACATTAAACTTGATTTTTTTATTGTATGTGTAGGAGGATTATCAGGCGTTGCTTGTAGAATTTCTGACCCATAATCCTCAGTATACGCCTCCTCCAGAAAAACCGGTTCACCCAGATGTGGATTTCTATATTTGGAGTCAAGTTGTTGGGGGAAAGGGGCCTAACGGGTGTTTTTTTGGTGGTGGAAATTTGGCGGGCACCTTGAGGAGTGGGGATAGAAATCTGTATCAGAGAGCTGCAGACGGTGAAGGAGGGTCACGTCAAACAAATTTGACACCGGATCAGTTAGAACTGGTAAGATAATTGGCTAGACGCGAGTCCGAAGATCGTGAGGCGGCATTGAAGGCCCAAATGGATGCCCAAATGGATGCCCGAATGGAGGCAATGAGGGGTGAACATAATAGACAAATTGAGGCAATGGCGAAGAGGCAAGCTGATATGGAGGAGCAAATGCGACAATTTATGCAAGCATTTGGTAGAAATCCCAACAGTGGTGGCCAAAATAATAACCACCAAAATAATGATGACTTTCTTCCCGATATTTCCGACGACGATTCTGCTTAGTTTTATTTTTATTTTATATTTAGTTTTTTATTTGTGTAATATAAATTTATAATGATATGGTATATTTAAAAATATTATAAATTTAAATTTGAGTTTATTAAATTTATAATATTAAGTATATTTATTTATACATTTAGATATATTTAGTTTTGTTTTTGATAATTTGATTAATAATATTGTATTTAATAATTAAATTATAATATTTAATTTATAAATTTAATAAAACAAAAAATAATATTAATTATTAAAACATAATTAATATATTTAAAACAGAAAATATTTTTTTTAAATAAAACAAGTTGCGGCGTGTTTTTCATGTCACTAATTAGTGACGTGAAAAACACGTCGCTAAAGCTAACGTAACAAAAATTGTAAACCTGCTCTGACCCACTGCTCTGCTCTGAATTGCTTTTATCCTATACAGTATGTTGCGGCGTGAATTTCACGTGGCAACTTAGTGACATGTTTTTCACGCCGCAACAAGATTGTCACGCGCTATATAGCGACGTGTTCTTTAAGGTGGCAAAATTTGAGTAGTGACGTGATTTGGGTGTTAGCGGCGTGGCTTTCACGTGGCAAAACTCAACTTATTTTGTAGTGAAAAATATGCAAAAATGATCGATTTTTCAAAGTAGAAAGAAAATGCGTCAATATGTGAAAAATTTAGGAGCAAAATTTAGGGTGCAACAACTGCCTCTATTTCATTATCTTTTAGTCTGATAGGTGAAAAGTAATTAAATACGAATAGACCTGAATTTCGTCCCTGATGCGATGAGATTATATCATATGCTATGAATGAATGCAATGAACTCTTTTTTGACATATATATATTTTGAATATAATATGATATGAATGTATAAGATAAGACACTGTGTGAATTCCTTCTGACTTCAACTCATCGATTTCCATTCCGACTTCCATGTTGTGTTGTTCTTGGTTTTCTATTCTTCTTCTGATGTTGGCTCTTGTTCCGTACTTGTGCAGAGGAATCATCTTGACGGTAGACTGCTAACTGGAAGAAAGAAACAGTCGGGAATGAGATCTTGGACATCCTAGATGTATGCATGATGTAGAGGATGCAAATTATATACAATGTCATGTAATGCAAATCACTGCAACATGACCAAAGGTCAGGCACCAAATCAGCATACAAAGACCAAATACAATGAAGATCCACACCTGCGTCACTTAGAAAATTTCAACCCCACTCACGGGTGTAGTCTAGGTCAGGGTAAGGTCAAAAGGGTAACTCAGAGTCGTTAGTTCTCCTAAAAGTAATATATCATCACAACAACAGACGTGTATGATGATAATACCCCACTTGAATCTCGACTGAGTGTGGCACACATGAACGTGATAATAGAACCTCATCCATTAGACGTCATGACTCCACTCTATTCCTATGTGTTCTTAGATGTTTCTCTATGGTCTGGGTATTGGGCCTTTTACCTCAAAGTAACATCCACCCACTTGAAAAACCAGCAAATTCAGCACAACAATATATACATAATATTGTAAAGCAATAAAATACAATAAATAAACATCAAGTAAAGCAAATAGGTAAATACACTAATAAAGAGAAAACAAACAAAGCTAGCATTGATCCACTTAGGAAAGAGTCCCCAGTGAAGTCGCCAAGTTGTCGCATTGTGTAAAATGCAAAACGATATAGCGGTAAAGAACAAAACCCACAATGAAATAAAAGATCAAAGATCAAGGTACGTGGGTCGATTATGCAAAGGAAATATATTATCATCCAAAGCATCTACGGTACTCTCAAGGATCCACTTTTTTGTTTTCTTTAAAAAAGTGTGTTATCTAAAGGCTTACTTGTTAAAGGCACTACGCCATATAAGGGAATAGACAACGCTTTTTTCTCCATAGACAACGCTTAAAAGAGCTTCCTATTCTTGCGTTGCTGTAAGTAAAGACATCGCTTTTTGTCAATGTAAAAGTGCTGCTAAATGTAGCCTTTAGACAGCGCTTTATTTAATAAGCGCTTTCTAAAGACCCCTATAGACAGCGCTTTTTACATTAGTAGTGCTTTCTAAAGTGTGCCTACAGCAGTGCTTTCACTTTAGAGATCGCTTTTAAATGCGCTATGTAATGTATTTTTTTTCTCATTTTTTTTATGTTTTAGACAGCGCTTTCATTAAAAGCGCTTTTAAAGTCCATTTTAGGCAGCGCTTTGTACTTCACAAGCGCTTTTGTATGCACCCCTTTAGACAACGCTTTCTATTCCCCAATATAGGCAGCGCTTTTTTGTTTAAAGTGCTGTCTAATGTTCACGAATTTTTTAATATATACAGCTTATATTTTAAACGTCCTGTTCAAATAATCACTTAAAATTTAAGTGCTATCTTTCAAATTTGCACCTGATTTAATAAGTTTACAGCTTTCATCCAATAAGATGCACCAAATTTACATATTTATCTTAGGGGCAAAAATTGGGGTACAATAATTAATTTCAATGTCAATTTAAATGAATGTATTTTAAGTGAAGGGTTAGGGAAACAAATAATCTAAATAGAATATAATAAACTCAAACTTAATATTCTTTAATCTTCTATCAATTTGCATAATAATTTAAAGAATAAAATGTTGCTAAGTCACAAGAAATCTATTTTCTTGTGACTTAGCAGTGTTTTGTTCTTGTTATGAGAATATTAATCAACAACAACACAACATCATACATCAACACCTGATATAATAAAATATTCAAAGACACACCTTTTATTGAAACTAATTTGAGACTGGAATCAGTTATGAGGTTCATCTAGTTTATGATTCTATGAAGAAGAAATATAAGGTGGATGAAATTTATACAATAACTTCATAATTCTTATATTTTTTCTCATAGCAACACAAACTGGATGAAGTTTGCTGTTGTAGTTGTTTTTTCATTCACTTTCCCTATGAAGAAGCCATTTTCTTATGACTTAGCAATATGCAACATAACAACAATATCAACATAACAACAACATACACGAAGAATAGAGAATATGAAAAAAAATATTTGTCAACAAAACAACAACGTGCAACAACAAAACATTTGAAACCGGAGTAAATAATATGAAAATCATATCGACAAACAACATACAACAATAAAAAAAACCATAAATCATCTAGTAAGAAGAAAATTATATGAAAATCATGTGAAACATAACAACAACATACACGAAAACGAGAGAATAAGGAAGAAGAAAAATACATTTATGTATGAAGAACAAGATTGACGGTTATACTGTAGAGTAGGAATGCTAATGACGAAGAAGAGAAAAAATAGATGTTAAAATTTTATTGTGAAATAAATGACCATAGTGTCAAAAAGCGAGTTAGTTCACTTATATATGAATAAATAATTTCACAACGATATGAATAAAAATATGAATTTACAAACCTGTTCCCACATTTCTATTTAATAAACTAAATAAAACAAATAATCTTCTCTCTCAACTTTATTCTCTATCCAAGCTCATTTTTTTGTCACAAATTAAATAGTTCTCTCTCTCTCTCCACTTTAGTCTCTATATACCTTCAAATTTTATATCGACAAATAAAGTGTATGTTATTAAGTCAACGGTGGATTAATTGTGAAGAAAACTATTCTCACAGCGAAAGATGATCTCAAGAGGAAAGATAGATTCTTTTATTCAATTATTTTTAAAAGTTTTGATTTTCTTAACCTTGAGGATATAGGTTTGATCCCCTTCTATATATATTTGGTTGTTCGTTTTTCAATATATTTGTATTGTTTTGCTTTTTCATTTTATTTTATTTTTATTTTTTAATAGTTGTAATGCAATGTTTATTTTAATTTAGTATATATTCTTTTTTGTATTTAATTATTCCTTAAGAATGATTGTTAAATTTTTATAATTAATTTAATTTTCATTTTCTCTTCTGTCAAAATTAAACAATTATTTTCTTTTATTTTTTAAATAGAAAATTATAAAAGAATATATATTTAATTAATTAAATAATTTAAAAAGGTAAAATAATTAATTTAATTTAATTATTTTATCAATCGTTAGTTGATTTAGTAGTGATTAAAACTAAATTTGATAGGATAGAAAGGATCAAGGTTCTCTCTCATAACTGCGATCAAAACTCCGAACTGAATCAGAAAAAAAATTAGTTAGTTTTGAAAGAAAAAAAAATCATTAATTTTAAAACATGAGTTACAAAAATATGTAAATGTTAAATATTGCAATCTCTTAATTCAATTAAAATCACAATTTAGAATGAGACCAGCAAAATAAATTGAAAACATAAAGTTACATAAATTTTTTAAATAGAAAGCTATAAAATATTGTTTAATTAGTTGGCAATATGACTATATACAGCAGAATAAGTACTAAATAGATGCACCACGCAATTAAAATATTTTGAATTGGTTAGAGTTGTCTCTCACAAATTACAAAAGATTTTTTAAAAATCTGAACACTAGTGATAATTTGCGAGGAATTATCCCAAACAATTATACAATATAATTTTGTAATATTTTATCCGTAAAGTGAATAAAATTTTTAAAATTCAAAATTTCTTTTTCAAATATAACGACAGATATGAATTTTTTTTCAGAATAAACAGGTATTAAAATTTTTTTTCGCAAATAACCATGTTTCAGATGACTCCCCAAAGGAAGAGTCATCTCACTTGCCGCCTACACCTATTTTTTAAAGGGAGGCGTCATCTCACTTGGCGCCTAGGTGCTTAGGGATTGCCCTAAGCCAAGTGAGATGGCGCCTTAGTGCATTTCTAGGGCAATTTTCGTGTTTTTTTTTCAATCTGGTGCGTTGCGTATTCGATATAGGATCAACAAAATTGACTTTTTATTTACAAAAAATGATTACACCTATAAGTATTACATAAAAAAAAAAAGATAAAAAAAAACAGATTAATCAGTGGTCCCCCGGAACCCGGTAATGACCCCCGGTTCCGCATCCCCGTCCTAGCTTTTCCCGTGCTGGGTGTCGTCGCGTTTCTTGCTGTGGCAGGGTCGATGGCCCAGCGAAGTCAATGCGTTCCGGATCCATGAAATCAGTCAGATCTCCATATCTAGAAGATCCGCTTTGGTACAGTCGGTTACCCGTACCCTCAAAGTTTGGTCATGTTGGCGGTGGGTGGGGTTCCATGGTGGGACTGTAGCATTGATCGTCTGAGTACGGGGGGTAGAAAGGAAATGGATCTTGGGGTGTTTGGTATTGAGGATGTTGGGTGGTTTGGTGATACTGTGGTTGATGGTAAGTTGGGTCGGTTGGTTCATAATCTTCCGACATTCCCAGATCAGGGCTAAGGCTGGATGTTGAGGGGCCCATATTGGGATATACAGAAGACTGAAATTGTGTGTGGGGTATGCGGGTGTGTTGGTATTGTGATTGGAATTGTAGTTGGGTGTGAGACATATAGGGGTATTGGTACTGAGGTGGTGATTGTGGTTAGTTGTGGGGCATTTGGGTATAATTGTGTTGTGGTGGCGACTGTGGTTGGGTGTTTGTGGTTTTGTTTCGTCTGGGGGGTTGGTGGGAGGTTGATGTGTGTTGGGTTTGTTGTTGGGGAAATGAGGGTTGTGCCCATTGTGTTCGTGGGTCAACCAAATACCTTGGATGAGACACGTGTATTTCAGGGTTACTAACCGACCTGTACCAAGATAAATAATGATTTGTGTGTCGTATATTACCATGATTGAGGAAAACTGGGAATTGCAAGACATGTCGGTGACGCCTCTGCCACATCTTACACCATTTTGGAGAAAAGTCTTTCCAGTTGGTAAGACACCACTGAGCGTCGCCCCTTTTGAGATGCCACGGGGACAAACAAGTCGGATCAATGAGTATATCTTGATGCATTCCGAACTACATCTTCACACGGTCGTTGTGGTGCATCTCCACAACATTGAACCGTATGATTGCAGTCTTGGCGCTCCAAATTGCTGCATCCTCGGGGTTTGGTTCATGGCCCAAACCCAAATATGGTCTCCAGACAAACTGCGCATAAAATTAAATCAGGTTAATGAAAACGTAATATATAAATAATTTAAAAGTAGAAAAGTTGAAAGGTACGATGTACACCATCCGCGCCTAGGTGATCCAATAGATTGCGGTATAGTACGACATTGAATCTTGGATTCTTGCCGTAATCCATACCCCTCACGCAAAACCTAAAGGAAATGAAAAATATTTTATTTTTAGCATATATTTGGTGAAGAGATGAACAATAATAAATGATATAACTTGATGACTTACTTTGTTGCGTACGGGAAAACGAATGTGTTGTTGTTGACGGGGTTTAAGGACTCCATCCTACACCAACCCCAGGCTTGAAGTAAAAAAGCACACCCATAAAATGTACATTTTTCCTTGATTGCATTTTTGCACAAGGAACTGTATAGGTGGGCTAAAACAGCAGAACCCCAACTATACTTTCTAGTTTTTTCGAAATCTCTAAGTAAATTTAAATACATAAAATTTACATTATTTCCCGTACTTTCGGAAAATAAAAAGGTTCCAAATAGTATCATTAGATAAGTTCTAGCTTTTATTACCCTGTCTTGCTCAGAGGAATTTTCGTTTAATTCCAAAGTTGCATAATGATTTTTAAGCTCAGTTAGTAGTATACCCTGACCTCTCGCACCACCATCTTCAACCATATCTCTGCCCAACAATTCTTCACACAGAGAATTGGGTTGTTGAACCGACCCGTTAACGGCCTTACCATCGACAGGGAGACCCAGTAACATGTACACATCCTCTAGCGTGACGGTACATTCACCTATTGGTAGGTGAAATGTATGGGTCTCTGGTCTCCACCTTTCCAACATTGCAAGTATGAACTTTGAATCAATTGTGCAGTTGGAGATCTTTATAACATGTCCAAAACCTGCATATTCCAGATATGGTACAATAAATGGGTCGGGAGTCAGGTAGTTGTGAGACCGAATTCTGAATCTTTTGGTATCCTGAGTTAATAATGTAAAAGGTGTAAGATTAAGTAAGATGAACAAAGCATTACCTGAAGTATAAAAAATGTATAACTAAAATAGAAACTTACAAATGCGGCAATGTTGTCCCTTGTGCCTCTGTGGGAATCGCCCATTGTGAGAAGAGCCATTGTTGAAAATGGCTGAGATTATGAAAGACTTAGAAATTGTAAGAGATTATGAAAGACTTTGTAGCAGAGAGTGAGACGATTGTGGGTGCGAGAGAAGTATGTTATGCTCTGTATTTATAGGCAAAAAAATTTCATAGAGTAAGTTAGGTGGTAGCTGGTGCATGCATGCATGATAAGTGTCACTCTTACAGTGTAGGCGCAGGCTAGGTGGAAGCCTTGGAGAAGGCACCTCTGCATGCATGTAACACGATTAGACATTAAGGGAGGCGCCATTGAACTTGGCGAAAGAGTACAAAAATGAAAGGTGTCCCCATCCCCATTGGCGAATAAGAGGTGGCATGGGTTGCAGAGTAGGCACAAGCTAGGTGACATCCTTGGAGAAGCCATGCCTGAATGCATGTAACACTATTGGAGGTGATGGGAGGAGACTTACAGGTTATAGTGTAGGTGCAGAGTAGGTGCAGGTTAGGTGGCAGCCTTAGAGAAGGCATCTCTGCATGCATGTAACACGATTGGACATTAAGGGAGGCACCATTGGACTTGGCGAAAGAGTACAAAAATGAAAGGTGTCGTCATCCCCATTGGTGAATAAGAGGTGGCATGGGTTGCAGAGTAGGCGCAGGCTAGGTGACAGCCTTGGAGAAGCCATGCCTGAATGCATGTCACACTATTGGAGGTGATGGGAGGAGGCTAATAGGTTACAGTGTAGGTGCAGAGTAGGCGCAGGCTAGGTGGAAGCCTTGGAGAAGGCATCTATGCATGCATGTAACACGATTGGACATTAAGGGAGGCGCCATTGGACTTGGCGAAAGAGTACAAAAATTAAAGGTGTCGCCATCCCCATTGGTGAATAAGAGGTGGCATGGGTTGCAGGGTAGGCGCAGGCTAGGTGACAGCCTTGGAGAAGCCATGCCTGAATGCATGTAACACTATTGGAGGTGATGGGAGGAGACTTACAGGTTAGTGTAGGTGCAGAGTAGGCGCGGGCTAGGTGGCAGCCTTAGAGGTTACAACCTTAGTTAATTCAAATTCAGTATGACCTATTTAGTCTTACATTTATCAAAACACTAATTCACTTAATCTGTCAAACCTTCCAACCTTCAAACCTTCAAACAATCAAACCTTCAAACCTTCAAACAATCAAACATACAAACCTTTGAATAACTCATAAACTTCAAACCTTCCAACCTTCAAACCTTCAAACAACCATACGCAATGGCCTCTACACCCCAATATGTCATCAGTGCACATTTCAACGGTGAGACATACATTTGTCCCACCTTTGGGTTTTTGTTTAGAGACACAGACAACATCCGATTTCTTTTAAACGAGAAAGCCAATTTCTCGTACTTCAAAAAACGATTGGAGGCCAGACTTGGATGAGGCCCGGTGACACAAATATTTCATCAGAATCCAGTTTTTTTTTGTAACAACCAAATAATATTTTATAAGGTTGAGGTTCAAGATGACGAGGATCTTCAGAATATGTTTTCCAGTCATGTGTATTCTGGGTACGACTCTATTGAGTTGTACATTATGCTGCGAGAGCCTCAGGTGACACAAGTGGTTGATCCTTTGGAGACCGAACAAGCAGAGGTAGATGCAGTTGATGATGAAGAAGAAGATGACAAGTTAGAGTTTGATGAAATGGTGAATGATGATTCCGAAGACAGTGGGATACCTGGTATTCCTGCAAACGAGATCTACACACCACCTCCGTACATGACAAACTTCAACATGGGCGGAGATGAACCGTCTTCTGATTTATTTTTCAATCCGTATATGCATTCGGATGAAAACTTAAAAGAGAAGGACAAGTTTCGTAACAAAGAAGAATGTATCAGAGCCATAAAAAAAATCCCACATGCTCAACTCGGTCAATTTTAAGGTGGACCGTGTAAACCCAGAAAGATACAAGATCAAGTGTGTCCACCCTGATTGTATGTTCAAGCTCACTGCATCATACAGATTAAGAGGTGATTGCTGGGTCATAGGTTCTATGTCTACCCACACTTGTGTCAGTTCTACCCAATCGCAGGACCATCGAAAACTTAATTACGATCTCATTTGTCAAGAAATCCTACCACTCGTCAGCAATGATCCATCTTTGAAGGTGAAAACCATTATCTCCCACATCACTACGGTTTTTAACTATACTCCGTCTTACCGTAAGGCGTGGTTAGCAAAGACCAAGGCGATTGAAAAGGTGTACGAAAACTGGGAGGAGTCATACCAAGAACTTCCTCTCTACCTGAATGCACTCAAGACTTATTCTCCGGGTACTGTTTACATTCTGGAAACAGTGCCAGCATACGCCCAAGATAGTAGTCAACTAAACGGAAACAGAATATTCAGTCGAGTGTTTTGGGCATTTCAACCTTGCATCACAGGGTTTGCATCATGCAAACCAATTATACAAATTTATGGGACTTAGTTGTATGGGAAATACAAAGGCACGCTACTGATGGAAGTTGCACAAGATGGCAACAACAACATTTTCCCAATTGCCTTTGCCCTAGTCGAGGGGGAGACCGGTGGTGCTTGGAGCTTTTTTCTGAAAAACCTGCGAACACACGTGGCTCCTCAACCAGATCTCTGTTTGATCTTTGATAGACATACATCCATTGAAAGTGCATACAATAATCCTGCAAACGGTTGGCATGACCCTCCTTCTACGCATGTCTATTGCGTTAGACATATCGTCCAAAATTTCACGAGGGAGATCAAGGAGAAAACACTAAGGAAAGCGGTTATGAATGCGGGATATGCATTGACACAACCCACATTCAAATATTACCGCAATGAGATCCGCTTGTCAAATCTGAAAGCCGGTAGGTGGATCGACAATATTCCAGTGGAAAAATGGACTAGATCATACGACAATGGCCAAAGATGGGGGCACATGACAACAAATCTAATTGAATAGAGGAATGGGGTATTCAAAGGCATACGAAACCTCCCGATCACTGCTTTGGTAAAATCTACGTATTTTAGGATGGCTTCGTTGTTTGCCAAAAGAGGTGAAATGTGGAATGTGGTGTTGCAATCTGGACAACTATGGAGTGAAAGCTGCATGAAGTACATTAAGGCAGAAAGTGCCAAAGTCAACACCCATATGGTTATACGGTTTGACCGACACAGCCACAACTTCATTGTGAAAGAGACAATTGACCACAACGAGGGCCTGCCAAGACAAGAATATAGGGTTGTACTACCTTCTCGTTGGTGCGATTGTGGCAAGTTTCAAGCCTTTCATATGCCTTGCTCTTATGTCATTGTCGCGTGTGCTTATACCCATCAAGACGCGCTACAACTTCTATCACACATTTACAAATCTGAAACGTTGCTCAACGTTTACAGCAACAACTTTCCTTTGGTAGCAAAACCAGATTATTGGCCTGCATACGACGGCGAAATAGTGTGGCACAATGACCAAATGCGAAGGAACAATAAGGGTCGTCCCAAAAGTAAGCGCATCACAACCGAAATGGACTCCCTTGACAAGCTGGAAAGAAAGTGTGGTTTATGCCATCAGGTCGGACACAATCGTAAAAATTGTCTGAATCGGGCGTCTGCCTCGACCACATAAAAATTGTATTACATAAAATCTTTCCTTAATTATGTTGTAAACATTAGGGTTTTTCGTTCAGTATTTGCTACAATAAACATTGCGCGTACAAGAAAAAAAACACGATATTCCGTCTACGAAATTACAATTGTTAAAATAATTTCATTTGATCCATGCATCATCAACATTACGTCGCTGTCTGTTTTGACTTCCTCCAACCATACATTAGATCTTCCTGTCGCATGTGAGGTTGTTGTTCGTCTTCGCTGGATCCTTCGAATTTCCCCCCCCCCCCCCCCCCCCTCAACGATGTCTCCATCTAGCCATCGCATCAACTCCCGCTTCAGACGCTCCATGGAGTGAATGTGCCAGAATTTCATTTTCATCGCAGGTTTCGTGGCGGAGAAGATAACGTAACCATCTCTGGTAAAAATCATGGGCGATGTCATGACGCAAATAACAGAGTAAAAAAAAGAAAATAGTGCGAGAAAGTGTGAGAAATGACGGAGAAATGGACGAATTATTTATAAAAACAACATTTTGCCTTAGAAGCCAAGTGAGATGGCGCCTCCTCTCACTTTTAAAGTGCATGCGCCATCTCACTTGGCTAAAAGAGAGAGGAGGCGTCAAGTGAGATGGCGCCTAGGGAAAAAAGCTTGGTGGAGGCGCCAAGTGAGATGGCTCCTCCTTTGGGGAATCATCTGAAACATGGTTATTTGCGTAATTTTTTTCCGAAACATGATTATTTGTGAATTTTTTTTAATACCTGATTATTCAAAAAAAATTTAACAATTTTATTTTCTAATTTATTATTTACGTATCTTCAAACAACCTTTAAATTTAATAAAACGGTATAATATCTCATAATTATCCCTGACTAATATATTTTTTCTTGTAGTAACATACCTACAAGAAACCAACTTAGACCCGATACAACCGTGTTCATTCCAAATTCTCCAGTTCCACTTGTTTAATAGTACCGTGTTCATTCCAAATTCTCCAGTTCCACTTGTTTAATAGTGCATGATTAAATCTTTCAAAACGGCTGACTCCTAAATAAATAATTAATGCCATAACTATTTTACTTGAAAAGTCTACACACATAAAAGTTGATGTGAAGGAGATACTAAAAACGTTTTTCTGATGCTTGGTTGTACTAGGGATGTATGGACACAAATAAAGTTGACGCAAAGGGGCGGTGGGTAGTTTTTATGAAGGAAGGAGGATCAAGGTCAAAGTTTTAGCAAAATATCTTTGATGGTGAAATGAATGTGATAAAATGGTATAAATACTTATATTGATAATATTATTTATCGTTTTTATGTTAAACAATAAATTATGGTAGTTTACACCGTGGCGATCATAATGATTATCACAACACTTATATCAATTATTTTATTCTTTTGATTTCCTCCAAAACTTATAGAATATATAGGTTTAAGTTCTAGATCTTAGAATATATGTCTTCTTTTCGTTATATATCGAGAATATCTAGAATTCAAATATCTTGAGTGATGTTTTAACTTTGTTGTTAAAGATAACTGCAACATAAATGACTAGATTAGAATCTGCGTGATGCGCTGACGTATATTGATTTTTTTTATATTAAATTTGAATTGTATTTAATATATTTTATTTTGATAAATATTATTAATTAAGTTACATTTATAATATTTTATTCTAAATTACATATTTAGCATAATCAAGTAAAATAAATATAAATATATTACATTTTTGAAAATTAAATTTCTTTCATTTTTCATTAGCATAGTTTCAAATACATTAAATTTTTTCTATATGAATTTATGTAAGGCTATTGAGATAATTTATTAATTTTTTTTAAGAATATTTACATAAGGGTATAAAACAATATATACAATCCAATAATTTGAAATATATCATAATTATTGAGATGATCGAGATAATACACATGTTAAAATTTTATGAATGAGATAAAATTATTTAAAATTTTAATAAACAAACGTAGCCGAATTTTAAATTTCTATTAAATCACAATATATGTTTTTAAAAATGAAAAAAACGCATGATATATATATATATATATATATATATATATATATATATATATATATATATATATATATATATATATATATATATATATATATATATATATATATATATATATATATATATATATATATATATATATATATATATATATATATATATATATATATATATATATATATATATATATATATATATATATATATATATATATATATATATATATATATATTTCAAAAATTAATATTTTTTCTTTCAATTATTTTTATCTCATGTTAAAATGAATTAGTTATCCGAATAACATGTTTTTTAATATAAAGTATATTTTTATTAGAATTATTTAGGATAATGTATATAACTGAGGAGGTGTAAGTAGAGTATCGTAGGTTTGATATTAGATAAATTCATATAATTATAAATAGTCTATAAAGTTTTATAGTATATAATTTAAATCATTTATTATTATCATTTGTAAGTTTTGTAAGAATTTTTAATATTTTATTATTATAATCTTTTGTTGTCTATTATATATTTTATTTTATTTTTGAATTTTGTCACCCGTTTATATTTGTGATAGTCTTTTGATTTAACAAAATATTATTATTATTATTTAGAATATCAGACTATAAAAAAAGAAGAAAATCGATAATATATGCATAAAAGTTTAGATAAATATGAAAATATTGATTGATATAATTGATAGATAAAAAAAATTATTTAAATTAAATTAATAATTTAAGAGGTGCTAGTTGTATTTAATTATGATTAATTTTTGTAAGGATAAATAATAATAAAGTTGTTTAACATATATTTTTTTGAAATAGAAGTTGAAATGGTAAAGAGTAATTGTGCAAAATGGTTATGAGATTCTATTTTAAGAGTGATACCTAGAATTCTTTCTAAAAAAGTGATACATAGAATTTTTTTCACAGACTAACTGTTCTGGACTGAGTCTGTACTTGGCACAAATGTCATATAAAGCCCAATTCAGTAACGTTACGCGAAAAGTTCACCAGGAAGAGTTTGCCCTCAATCATGTCGGGCAGTAACTACACTCTTCTGGTCAACTTAGTTGTCTCCTACGAGGATAAGTCATGAACGGCGAACAGAACCAACAATGCTCGAAAGTTCCTCACGGGCACCGTCCACACTTCTCGTCGATCAAGACAAGTCCTTTGAGGATTCTCTTCGTAGGGCTGACACACAACACTCCTGAATACCAAAAAGTCCTCTTGACCTAGAAAAGACCGTATCCAGATTCTCCTGATAGTTAGGAGGAATCCATCCAGGTTAGGGACCACGTGCTAGCGCCCACTACACGTAGGACCTGACAGTCTCCATTCTTGGGCCTGCTTGCTCTGCCCAACAATGGGAATCTTAGCCCAACGCTAGGGGCTATAAATACCCTCTCATTTGAAAGGGCCAGGTATTCAATCACTCACTCACATTTTCATACTTGCTTGCGTTTGCTCTGAATCTCACTTTGACATTGGAGCGTCTTGCAGAACCCCCTCCCCACTTCACACTCAACTGCTGCTCGACTCGAAGCCTGTGGGCTTTGACAATCCCTTATGATCAGGTATGGTCAGTGGCGCCTTCTGTGGGAAACAACTTCCCCATTTTCCTCTCAAAACCAAAGAAAATCTTCATCAAACTGTAAGATTGTCATGGCCGACCAAACTGTCGACAATAACCAAAACGCCCATCTCGCCAAACCCAACAATAACAACGTCGACAAAAACAGTGTCGGCAACAACAACACCGACAACGACATCAATATAGCCAGTCCCAAGTAAAAGTAAAGAGACTGACCGATCGCCTCTTCATCATCAAGATCAGAACCGCACGATGACGACCATTATCCTCCCTAGAATTACGAACCAAATGCATACCAGGAGGTCCCTGTTCCTGCAGGTGTAGACGCCATGATCAGAGCTTTGTTCACGACTATCAACCAAACAAACTACACGATCTTCTCACAGGGTGAGCGGCTGAGAGTGCTCGAGAAAACTCACCGGGCCTCCAGAAGACGCAAAAGACCTGACACTCCTCCTCCCCGACACAATGAAGACTTTCCCCAATCTCCCTCGTAGAGACAAGGTGGGATATCTCGCGTAGCCCTTCTCCGTGACGAACTGGTTGATGCCCTGCATTAGAAAGGAGCCAACCCGAAGCTACGGGGAGGCGCGGTCACACCCCCTCCCCCGTTCAGGGAGCGAAGATCCCCTGGAAACAACAGAAATAGGGGAAATGGAGAAAGACAATCTCGATCAAGGGATCCTCCCCGTGGCCAATACCATCACAATGATCGACGCCACAACCGGACACCCTCCCGCTCTCCGGACAGAAGTGACGAAGACGCCCCCCGCGGTCCACATCTCGAGCATTCATGGAGGCTCTCATTCCTAGGGGAATGGAAAAACCCCCAACTAAAGGAGTATGACAGCATTGTCGATCATGTCGAATATATCGACGGGTTTGAAGCAATGCTCCACTACCAAAACGTATGGGGAAATTAAATTCCGGTTGTTCCCCACAACACTCAGAAAAACAACCATGGTCTCGTACAAGAACCTCTCCCTCAGTTTGATCATCCTCTGGAGGAGCCTCAAGAATCGGTTCATTAGCAGCTTCACTATATCTCATCGACATTTGAAGACTGAGGCAGCCCATGAGGCAATCGTCTAAAGGAGCGACGAGACCCTCAAGGAACATATTGATCGGTTCAACCGCGAGGCCATTCAGGTCCCGTGCACCGATCACATGAAAAGATACCTGCTCGAGAGGGGACTCCTTCCGGACACTGACTACAGAAAGGCCGTCAGCACTAAGGTCCCCCGATCTTTCGACGCTCTCCTCGAAAAGGCTCGGGCATACATGGACTACGAGGATTTCTCTCCCAAAATTTTCCCTCTCATTTTCAGACAAAACATACTCCTAGAGGTCCTCAATTGCTCAAGTTGACTAAGGATTGACCAGCCAAATCCTCCTCCTAAGACAATGAGCCTCAAAATAGGGTTTCACTCCTCATCAAGATGTTTGAGTTCCAAGGGTCCTAAATGGTTTCCATTGCCTTAATATATCTTCAAGATCATCCATGCCAAGTTTCATGTCTTGCACAACAAGTTTGCTCAGTCAACTGCTCAAATGCCTGAAAATCAACTATACTAAGTCAAAAGTCAATTGTGGCCCAAATATAGCCAAACTTCAAGATTTTTGGTCAACATCAACATTTTGAAGTAATATCCATCATTTGATCAAGGGTTGATCACGACTCCTCAAGAAATACTCCTAACTCATCAAAAGTAAAAAAATGGCAATTTAGGGTTTCTATAGGAAAAGTCAACCAAAATTTGACCAAGCATAACTTTCTCATACTTTATGAGAAATTTTCCAACCAAGGCTCATTTTGAAGAGAATCTAATTCCCTACAACTCCTCTTTAGCCCTCAAGGTCAAGAAATTCCTCAATCAAAAGATACAAGTTCATACATTATAGGTCATTTCAAAAAGTCAACAAAAACACCTTTTGGTTCAAGGCTCCTTAGAATAACATGGAAGATCCAATTAAGATGAAACCAAAAAGGTTGTTTAGAGGACATCCTAAGCTTTCTAAAAAGTCCAAGAACACCTTCTTAGAGTTAAAAATGAGAGAGATGTGTATTGCTAAAGTGACCAATTTTTGGAAATGTGCATGAAGTCAACATTGATCAAAATGATTTTTTTTTTCAAATGGGCCCATGTTTTCTTGTTTGAAACTTGTTTCTAAGATGGCCCACGACCCCTGAGCTTATCCACCTATTATTTCATTATTTTTATTATTTATTTTGATTTTTTATCAAAATAAATCAATTTAAATAGTGGAATAATCAAATAAAATCAAAGATTTGATTTGATTTTGTGAGCTCATTATGAGTCCATGAACAACTAGAAAATCAGGCAAATTCGTGCAAGGGCTAATTGATTGGAAAAGATCATGATTTAGTTTATTTTAGAAACAAATCATACATGGCAAAAAAATCAAATCTTTTTCAACAATTTGCAAAGATTGAATATATTTTTGTTAACCTAATTGCTTCTATTATATATAGACAACATTTCCAAAGCATAAAAAGAGGGTTTGGCCGTATGAATTGAGGGCACAAAACTCAAATTTTGAACAAAAAACACAAAACCAGTAGTAACAAAAAACAGTCAGTTCTGCCACCGTATCACAAGCACACAATAAACCCCGCGAGTCAAGGAATCATGGACCGCCTAATATCCCCTGGCGTCAGGATGCGGGCCCTTCTCGATGGATTGAGGAGAAGAGGAGGCAGTAGAAACTGCATGATCCTCGCGATCATAGAAGACCAGCAGGGCAGTTCACATAGTACACCCTGTTGACCGCTTCCCGCGAGCGTATCCTTGCGGAGTGCTCTAGTACCGAGTTCAAGGACGGAGGCGTAAGACGTTCTCGACCCGCTCCTGCAAAGCCTGGGGTAGACAGAACAAAATACTTCCAGTACCATCAGAGCCACGAGCACTTGACGGAAGACTCCGTCCAGCTCAAGGATGCAATCGAGACTCTCATCAGGGGTGGAAGACTCGGGAAGTACCTGTAACACCCCATTTCCCCATATGAATATTTATAGTGAAATATATGACAAATGCATCAGAGTTCACAATGAGATGCTACATAAATCATAAAATCCATAAAGTTCTCAAAATACTTTATTACTTCGTGTATCTAAAAATGGTTATTCGAAAGTGGTAAATCAACATAAAAGTAGTTCATTGGCATTATAGCATTAACAATAATTCAAATCTATAATATGTGGTCCATCATAAGTTTAAAAGAAAATGTGCAACATTTGAAATCATACAAAACATAATAAAAATCCCAAATCCCGTGTTACATATCAGAGTGACTCCTAAGACTCGATCTGATAACATTACTTGAAGCACTACCCGGGTACCTGATTATATGTACTCTCAAAGAGTACAGACACAACAACTTAAAAGGGGTGATAATTTCATTCAATAATTACACGGTGAAATAAAACATGCTAAGGAGTAGTAAACCACAACATACAGAAAATTTATCACAAATAACCATCATCACATCGTACAACATCAATTTAGTGTTTATGCAATGCAATAGTCCTTCATCAATAAGCATGTGGTACCATCAAGGCATACACCTTCAACTCAGTGCCAATTGGGCAATAACAAAGCATAAGCCCTCAACACAATGCCAATACAGGCCAACATCAGGTCATAATCCCTTATCTATGAATGCATGCAATATGAACATACAATAACGTGAAATAATACAACCACAAGGAACAAGCCTTCATCACCATGGCAATTTAAGACATCCGCATCATCCTTATCATAATCACCAACATTGCCTCATACCGGCATCATCAGCAAAAGAACATCCCAAGAAAACAACCCACCGTTTTAGTGTAACAACGGGGAATAATTCCTATTTAAACTTAGTTAGTATATTATCCTTCTAAATCTCATAATATATACTCGTATAAGTAAAGCATCATCATCATATCATCATATAAAACAAAATCATCATATTAACAACATATCATCATCATACTTCATTACCACAAAACATCATAGTGATTCAACACGGGGAAACTAATTATATCCTAACTAGGGAACTATAATTATCCTTCTTAATTTTCATTTTACTCCTTATAAATATAGTTCATTGCGTTAGCTATCCAACGCTTTGAACGAAACCTCAAACGGAGTTACGATTCAAAAGTTATGGTCGTTACAAAGATTGTGTCCAAAATTGGGTTGTTTGAGTCGATGCAAAACCTCTATGAGTTGATACAAAACCTCATTGTCTACCAGGGTATGATCAGGTTGACACATGAGTCGATGCAACTTGAGTCGACACAAACCTTCTCTGAGTCGACACAAACTACTTGATGCTGAGTTTTTCTGTGAGTTTTCTGCGATTCTTCTACGATTCTACTAAATTTGGGTCCTAAAAATCATCTAATCATAAGAATTTATCATCTATTATCATACTATGTTTCTACATCAATTATACATCATTTGGGCATTATTATTCATCTTATATTTCATCAAATCCTCAAATCCTAATTCTCATTACTTATAGGTTCTAGATTGGGGTTTTATGCAACAATCATCATAACAATGCAAATCAAAACAACAATCACAACATAGCATCACAAATCCATGTATAATCATATACAACACATCAATTCAATAAAACCAAACAAATTATACATCAATCATATAAAACAACCTAAGAGGGAAAGGAACCCTCACTACCCTCTCATGTAAGATCACCAATTAGAGAATCCACTCACCCCCTTACCTTAATTCAAAGTTTTGATCTTCCTAAAAGTTGTGGAATTCTCTTACCCTAGCTTTTCCCTTCTCCCTGTCTTTTCTCGTTCTACGATATGTTTTGTCGCACTCTCACACTTGTTTTTCTTATAACACAATTTAGACCCCTAATACCTATATCACAAAAGTGCCCTTATCCTCTTTAATTAATTATTAAATCACTAAAATTATAAATACTATTTTATTCATAGCAATAACAATAGTAATATAATAATAATATTAATAACAATTAAATAATACTAGTATTCTCTAATCACCTCTTGGTCTCTACACTTTTAGTCATTCTATTATTCTAATTACTTAAATCCAAATAATTCCAATTAATCACTATTAAATCTAAGTAATTCCAAAATAATTATTTAAATTCCAAACCTTCTTACTAACTCATCCCACACCACACAACTCGTCATCTTAAACACCTTATTCATCAAATCATCGCTATTTACATCTCAATTGCATCACGAATACACATCATATACTGTCACAAGGACTCACACAAGGCACCAAAATATCATAAATAAGCATCAAAACATCAAAAGACCATCTAATTCACATAGAATCATATAATCATACTAAATTAATTAATTAAATAATTAATCTAAAATTTGGGGTGTTACAACTCTCCCCACCTAAAAGAATTTTCGTCCTCGAAAATTACCTGACGAAAACAACATTGGATAAGACTATCTCATCTGATCCTTGCGTTCCCAAGTCCAACTCTCACCATCTGGTCTACCCCACAACACCTTCACCAAGGATATCTCTTTGCCTTGTAATTTCTTCACTTCTTGACCTTCTATTCACATTAGCAACATCTCAATAGTAAGGTTATCTCTCACATGTACATCATCCATCTGAATCACATGCGAAGAATCTGGCATATACTTCCTCAATTGAGACACAAGAAACACATCATGAAAATTCGTAAGTGACGGTGGCTAAGTAACTTGATAAGCCACCTCAGCTACCTTCTCTGATATCTGATATAGTCCAACAAATTTCAGCGTAAGTTTCCTTGATTTCAATGCTCTACCGACACCGGTTACTGGAGTAACTCTCAAAATATATGATCATCTTTCTTGAACTCAATGTCCTTTCTCCTCTTATCATGGTAACTCTTATGACGACTTTAAGAAGCATTCATCTTCTCTTGGATCATATTTATCTTCTTATTTGTTTCTTGCACAACCTCAAGTCTGAGCATAACACTCTCGCCTGTCTCATACCAACACAATGGGTTTCTACACCTCCCACCATACAAGGCTTCATACAGTGTCATCCCAATACTAGAATGGAAAGTATTATTATAGGTAAACTCAATCAACGGCAAGTGGTTGTCCCAAGAACCTCCTTGTTCCAACACACAAGCCCTTAATAAATCTTCCAAAGATTGGATAGTCCTCTACGTCTGACCGTTCGTCTGCAGATGATATGCAGAACTCAACCTCAACTTAGTACCAAAATCATTCTACAACCCGTCCAAAATTTCTAAGTAAACCTTGGATCTCTATCTGACACAGTACTCGAAGGTTTTCCATGAAATCTCACAATTTCTTCAATATACATCTCAACTAGCTTCTCCACCGAATGCTTGATCTTCATCGGCAGAAAATGCAATGACTTAGTCAACCTGTCAACTATTGCCCAAATCGAATCATTGCCTCTAACAGTCTTTGGCAATCCTGTCACAAAGTCCATGGGAATAATATCCCATCTCCACTCGGGAATACTCAACGGTTGCATAATACCCATCAGCTTTTGATGCTCATATTTCGACTTCAGACAAGTCAAACAAGCATAAACAAAATTAACAATTTCCTTTTTCATTCCTGTCCACCAAAATAACTTCTTCAAGTCTTGATACATTTTCGTAGCACCTGGATGAATACTCAATCCAATTATATATCCTTCCTTAAGAATACTCTTCTTATGTTCTGGAACATCTGGAACATACACTCTATCGCAAAACTTCATCACACCATTCTCATCGATTCTGAACTTATTTCCTTTACATTGGTTAATTAAAGTCAATTGATCAACCAACTTCAAATCAAACTTCTGACCTTCTCGGATTTCCTCTATTATACCACTAGTCAGCTTTAACATACCGAACTTCACACTATCAAGAGTTTCTACATACACCAAGCTCATATCTCGGAGTTGTTCGAACATCTCCAATTCTCGAACTATAAGCATCGACACATATAGCAACATCCTACTCAACACATCGTCAACTACATTTGATTTATCAGGATGGTAACTCAAATCAAAGTCATAATTCTTCAGTAATTCAAGCCACCTTCTCAGTCTCATGTTTAATTCCTTCTGGTCAAACAAATACTTCAAAATCTTATGATCACAAAACACCTCAAACTTAGAACCAAAAAGATAATGTCTCCAATTCTTTAACATAAACACCACCGCTGCTAACTCTAAGTCACACGTAGGATAATTCCTCTCATGAACTACGAGTTGTCTAAAAGCATAAGCAACAACTTGTCTATTAAGCATTAGAACACCAATGTTGTACCCCAAAATTTGCCCTCCTTCAGGAATTCATCCTGAACTCTCAGATTTTCTCTTAAACAAAGCCAAGCCCTTTATTATCATTCCTTTCCAAGTAAACAATTTACAAGAACAAAATATTCATTTGCAAGCTTAAAAGGCAAAACTTTTGCCTTGGAAAAGTTAAATTCTAAATACTTAGAATTTTCTCTAAAAAAGGGGGGTTTAAGAAGAAAATGGCACTTCAGAACTTCTGAACCAACCTCCGGGCAGAAACGGTCAGAAGTTGCAAACTTGGCTCAGCACATAACATTCAGTCAGAACATGGCTCTTTCAGCAGTTACACAAAGTTCAACCAGAGTTTGTTAGAGAAGTGTAAAGAAGGCAACAAAGCCCGAAACTCCTTCAGAACGTACTGGGATCAGAAGGTAATGAGATCAGAAGGTAATGGGATCAGCAGATTGGGTAAAATACTGAAGCAGGATCACTAAGTCCAGAGTCTTTAAAGGCAGATCAAAGGAGTATACTGGAAAACTCTCAGAACTTGTTGAGACAGCAAGAGGCCAAGGTCAGAGCTTGGTTTACGTTGTTTTTGGTGAAGCAGAACTGCTGGCTCAGGTTGTAGGTAATGATGCAAAATCTCCTATTGCAAGATTTTTGATGTTGATAAATCTCATCACCATTTAATGCTCATTAATGCTCACAACCACTCCTGAGCATTCATCCAAAGAGTCTCTCCACGTGTGGCTTGTTGAAAACCTTTGTGCAGGTTTAGGCATGGGTCTATGCGCCACTTTTCGCCTATAGGTGTCACTTCTCCTCAATCCTTGCTTACTGTTCCAGCCTAGGCTGAAAAGCTGTCCATCATCACAACTTTTCATGAGCTTCCTTCAAAAACAAGTTAACCTCAACTGCATAGTATTGGCGCCATTTAACGTTCAAAAATCCACAAAGCCTTGCCTATAAATAGGACACCATTGTCCATCACAAAGGAGGTGAAAAAACATCCAGAAAAAAATTGCTAGAGGAGAAACAGAAAACTCTAGTAAGAGGAAAAACCTTGTGAATCTCTGTCTAAAAATCCCTGGTATTTTCACAAACTTTGAGATTCCTGTCTCCAAACTTCATTAATAACCCAGTTTGCTTTATGACCAAAGAATACCCATTCAGTTTCTGACCATACTTTTTCCATCCACCCATCCTAAAAAAGAACCTGTCCAGAACACCATCAGAGCTAAAGCTAGCTCCCACTCACAGATTTTTATTTAACATCCAGGTAAGCACCTGCTGACTTTCATCACGCTGCTAAGCATCATCAGCTTTGCATGCTCAATAAACACAATGTAAATATCATGTTGTTGCTATATGCGTTCTGAGGATTTCCATACCTCTGAATGCTTAAGTAGGAAGTGAATCAGTATAGAACCTGCCTGTGGCCTTATTGGTTATGTCCTCTGATAACACTTTGACACCTACTGAGACTGTCCTAGGCATGCCTTCTGTTTTGTGGAAAAATAATAAAACTGCAGATGTTCTGGCTAGCACAGGGAGAAGCCAAGTTCTGACTTCGACGTTAGCACATCTGAAGCTTGTTTTGTTGTCAATAATATCAGAACTTCTGAAAATTATTGTATTTCCAGCAGGGTCAGAACTTGACTTCCCCACTAACAAAATTTTGTCTTGCAGCGCATGGGGGTCAGAACTTCTGACCTTCCCACTAAAAGGTTTCTGTTTTGTAGGTGCCAGAGTCAGAAGTCCTGACTCATACGTTTTCACCAACAGGTTGATAATCCTGCAGCAGGCCTGGGTCAGAACTTCTGACTTTCTCTCAGCAGCGTGCTAGCCCTCTCTCTCTTTCTCTTTTTCTCCCCCTTGTTATTTTCTTTTCTTATCTATTTTTCTCGTTGAACCACCCCCATGTACGAATGTGTATCCCCATCCCCTAAATATTGTAATAGCGTAGGATTTTACATTTCCGCATTTTATTGCTTTCAAATGTAAATGCTAGTAATTAGGATGTGTATGGCAAGATAAAGTCAATGAAATAGAAAATCCTAATTCAAGATAAAATCTTGCATGCAATAAAACACACTTACACACAAACACCCCTTAAGGTATCTCCACTTGGTTGCCTAAATAAATGGCCATGGTATGCATGTTGAGTATCTATTGGCAAAACAAAAAAATAAAATATCATAGTCCCTCGATGACGCTATCTTGGTTGCATATACAAAATGATCTAGTCCCTCGGAAAAATTGCTAAAGATACTTAGCACAATTGCTATCATGGTCTATACGATGACCCGCGCCTGTCCCGTTTAACATCCTAATACAAGGTTGTTTACCAAGTACAATGGTAAAACAACACTGTCAAAAGGGTTAAAAATATAGGAAAAATCTTTGAGTAAAATAGGGTAGACAACTCTTAGTTACTTGATCAAAAACTTGCAAAAACATCCTTGCTATTTTCAAACACACTTTTGGTGTTGTACACAACACAATTTCAAAACACTTCCCAAAAAACACACTTTCAAACATTGAAACATCTTTTCAAAAGACAATACACCTTTGTATGCATTCAAACAAGAGTCATTACAAAGTTTGCCACAATGATGGCCTCTTTTCAAAACATCTTTCAAAACCACCCACACGAAGCATCATTTCAAACAATTGAAAAGCAAAAGCAAGTGATCTAAACAAGTAACTAAGAGCCCATGGATAACCATGGATGAAAAGGGTGCTTGCACCTTCCCTTTTCATAATCTACTCCCCTAACCCAAGAAAACATCTCAAAGGTCTTTCCTGTGCTTTTTGACCTTTCCTTAGGATAAAATAAAAAGTCGGTGGCGACTCTTGCTAAACCGAAACATTTGCAAACACAAACGCAAAAAACCTCAAGTCAGTTCTCCCACCGCACCACAGAACTGACGACTCTGCTGGGGAACGCTTTAAAAGTGGAGTAACCTTAAGGGTTTATATCACATTTGCATGCTTATCTTGATTGCTTTGATTGCTTTACATTTGGTTCTCGTGTTTGGGTTTTGAATCCTCCACTCGGATTTTGGGGAAACATTCATAGGTAAATAGCAATACGTTGTGGAAACTGTGCGGGATACACCGACATGGTTGAAGCAATAGCTATATTAGTGCGACATATTTGTGAGTACCGGTAGCCTTTGAGTCAATCAAAGAGAATACGGGGCCGCTGAGTGATGTCATGAAGCACTAATGAACTCTTAGAACCTTACTTGACCATCTTGGCCTTTTTTAGGGGTAGTGAGATGACCGGCTTTGGTACAGTTTGAAGTTGGTAGATACTCGATACTACACTCATTGAGGGTTGTTTTCTTGGAATATTTCGTTCGCCAGTTAAGTGTCCAAACGAAAACAATGAACACAGAAAATAATCCAGTGATATTGAGCTCCTTAGAACCCGGTTACTATTTATAGGACAGGTTGAGCCAACTAACTTCAAGAGGGTACTTACCTATGAAACCCCATGCAAGCCTGAAACTAGGAACTTGTGTGACTTGTTTGTACATATGCTTGTGCATACATCATGAACATCATAAAGCATCATATGCATCCACTAACCATTTCAAGGGTTTGGATCTTCATCTTTGTTCTTGTTTTGCAGGTCATGGAATCTCTTCGCAGGAAAACAATCCAAGTCAATCTTGTGAGAATCCCTCCTCAACTCAAGGAGCTTACTTCCAAAATTCCAGAGAATTCTCTCTTCAGTGAAAGACATGGTAGACTTCTCAACTTAGTCAACTCCAACATTGAAGAAGACATGGTGAAAGTTCTCTTCCAGTTCTTTGACCCCCTACACCACTGTTTCACATTCCCTGATTACCAACTAGTACCTACTTTGGAGGATTTTTCTCAACTCCTGAGGATTCATATTCTCCATCAACTACCCTACAACGGTACAGAAAGAGAACCAAAGCCCGAAGATGTTGCTCGAGCCTTACACTTGCAACCATCTGATATCAAAGGTCATTCGGAAACCAGAAGTGGTGTCAAGGGTTTCTTGGAAAAGTTTTTGTTTGAGAAGGCACAAGACTGCTGGAATTCTCTAGATCTACAAGCTTTTGAGGAGATTGTAGCACTTCTCATCTATGGGTTGGTCTTGTTCCCAAACCCTGATCAACTTATAGATGTGAATGCTATCAAGATTTTCATATCTCGGAATCCTGTGCCTACATTTCTTGGGGACATCCTACACTCATTTCACACACGAACAATGAGGAAAAGAGGTGTTCTCATGTGTTGTACTCCTCTCTTAGCAAGGTGGTTTATTTCTCACCTTCCCCAAACAGTTTTGAAGAATGAGCAGGGTTTAAGGTGGTCACAACGGTTGATGACCCTCATACATTCTGATGTTCATTGGTGTTCTCGATCCAGAGAAAATGTCATCATCATTAATCGTTGTGGGGAGTTCCCTAATGTCCCACTACTTGGCATTAGGGGAGGCATTACCTACAACCCCTGTTTAGCTCTAAGTCAATTTGGGTATGCCCGGAGAGATGGCCCTCACGATATGCTGATTCCTGACTTAGTTTTTGACTTTGACAGCGATGTACAAGGACTTCGATAAAGGTTTATCAGAGCTTGGAGGATGCCCAATAAGGTGGATTGTAAGACACTGGGGCACAAGAATTCCACCCCCTTGAGCTCTACCTCAAGTGGGTACGAACCCGCACCCAGAGCCTTATGATGCCTTACCCTCATATTCTCCTCGTGATCAAAGAGTCTGTTATGGAAGGAGAGGTTCCATACACCCTCCTACATCCTGACATGCCAACATCATTGGAAGAATTACAAAAGAGTTGGATACAACTCAAAGAAGAACAAAATACTTTTGAAGCCAGCTTCTATGCAAGTGAGAAGAAGGTTTTGGAACTTACCCTCCGACTTCATGAGGAGGAAACTCTTAACACTTACATCGTGCCAAAGAGGATGCGCAACGTCTTTTTACATTAAGAATTTTATAATATTTTACCCATGGGGCATTTATGTACTAACAAATTTCTTCTTAATATGACGTGTGTTATTTTTGTTTGCAACATATTTGAATTTCTGAATCCTTGAATACATTACATGAATAACATATCATTCATCATATGAATAAACAGGTCTTCACACCAGGTTTCCTTATCTTTCTGTTGTTTATTTCAGCCAGATGGATGTAGAGCAGATGGTTAAAGATCTGCAAGCATAGAATTCGCAATTCCAGCAACTCCTCATGACCTTAGCAAAGGGTCAAGAGGATCTTAAAGCACTGTTATAGAAAGAGAAGGGACCAGAAAGGAAGAAAAAGAAAAGAGTTGGGGTAGCCACTATGGGAAGGAGATTTGAGCATCAGGCTAGGAGAGTTCTGGAATTTCCCTCGACGTCTGAAGAAGGGGTTGGTAAGGGAAAAGGAGTTGCAATTCCCTCCAAATCTGAAGCTGAAGAAGAAGAAGAGGAAGAGGATGAAGATTACTCCGAACAGCAATACTCTCCGGTGTATGATAAGTATAAAAATCTTGAGGATCGATTGTCAGCCATGGAGTTGCAAAGGGTACCTGGGCTAGATTTTGAAGAACTAGGGTTGGTTGTTGGGATCGTCATTCCTCCCAAGTTAAAAGTACCTACATTTTCTAAGTAAGACGATTTGTCCTGTCCAAAGATGCATCTGAGATCCTACGTCAGAAAGATCCAACCTCACTCATCTGATAAGGATCATTGGGTCCACTTTTTCAAGATAGTTTGTCAGGCACGCAATTGGACTGGTTCTATCAACTTGAGAGATCCGATGTCCATAACTGGGAAGATTTGGCATCTTCTTTCTACCGACAGTACCAATACAATGCAGATTTAGCGCCTACTCGTACTCAACTACAGAGTATAGGTATGGCCTCTAATGAAGGATTTAAGGAGTATGCCCAGAAGTGGCGGGATTTGGCTGGAAGGGTGCAACCACCATTGTCGGATAGAGAGCTGGTTGACATGTTTTTAGGGACCCTGTCAGGTCCATTCTTCAATCACTTGATCGGGAGCTCATTTGCAGGGTTCACCGAATTAATTCTAACCGGTGAAAGGGTCGAAGCTGGCATTAAAAGTGGTAAAATTCAGAAGGATGCCTCAGCTTCCACTGATATCAAGAAGACCTTCCCAGCCAAGAAGGAAGTTTCTGCTATTCATACTCAGAGAAATCAGGGAAGAATGGAGCGCCGACCAACGGTGGGGGCTGTGATGATCCAAAACTCCTTATCCGACCAACCTCGCAGCAATCAACCAAGAGCTAATCAGCAAAGGGTAGAAAGGCCACAACGGCAATTCACCCGAATCAATATGACTCCGGCTCAAGTCCTCCCTCATCTGTTAAAGCTGAACCTTACCAACTTGAAAGAAGCGCCGAAAAACCCCAACACCTATTCTCCTTATTATCATTCCAATGCAAAATGTGCATACCACTCGGACAGTGTAGGGCATGATACCAACAACTGTTGGGCTCCTAAAAACAAGATCCAAGACCTAATAGACACCAAGGAAGTACAGTTTGATGCTCCCGAAAAACCCAACGTGATATCCGCTCCTATGCCAAAACATGGTCATAATGTCCATGCCATTATGGAAGATCTTCATGTCACCACTGTTGATGACCTTTTGACCCCGTTACCAGTGATTAAAGTAAATTTGATGAAAGCCGGTATATTCCCAGGCTGTGGAAAAGACTGTTACTTTTGTTCAAACTTGTAAACTGACTGCCCACTGTTGAAATCAGGCATCCAACGCCTGATGGATACCCAAGAGATCCTTTTTCAAAAGACTCTTGTTTATACAATCACTCATGTTACTCCTGTTACCTTCGTTACTCCAATCAATGACATTGCTATAATAACCATATCCGACGATCTTTCCAAGACCTGCAAAAGGCCTGTTAAGATTATGCCTGATCCTAAGTTTGTACCGTTGAAAATTACCATGCCGGGGCCTATCCCGTATAAATCTAACAAGACGATACCATGGAATTACAGAGGAGAAATATTCTACCATGGTATCAAGCAGATCGAATCAGCCGAAGAGAATTCCGAGGAAGAAACCCCTGATGTAGGGAATATCACGGAAACGAGCAAGATAACTCGTAGCAGAAGGATCTTCTCTCCGGAGATTGCTCCTCCACGAGCAGTATTCGGACCCTCAAGAGTTTCTGTGCCTGTCAAGCCAGCTGTGCAAAGCCCGGTAATTGAAGAAATTGATGCTCCCGAAGCTAGACCCTCTGTTGTTACTACCGATAAAGATAAGGGGATCCAAGAAGCGCCTGTCAGGATGAAGGCTCAGACTGTGGTTATCCCCGAGACCACCCAAAAAGAGATGGAAGAAATCTTAAAGATAATCAGGAAGAGCGACTATGATGTCGTAGAGCAGCTGGGGCAAACCCCTTCCAAAATCTCTATGCTGGCTCTCTTACTCTGCTCCGAGGCTCATGCCAAAGCCTTGATCAAATTTCTGAAGATGGCACACGTGCCTCAAGAAACTTCTGCGGACCAGTTTCAAGAGTGCATGGCTAGCCTTACAGCCGATAATGGTCTTGGTTTTTCTGATGCTGATTTGACCCCTAAGGGAAGAAAGCATAAAGATGCACTACATGTCTCGGTAGAGTGCATGGGGACCACACTTGCTCATGTTCTGGTAGATACCGGTTCATCCTTAAATGTTCTACCAAAAAAGGCGTTGGACAGATTGGACTGCGAAGGTTTAACCCTAAAGCCTAGTAACATCGTTGTTAGAGCCTTCGACGGTTCTAAGAGGATGGTTCACGGAGAAGTGGACATTCCAATCAAAGTGGGTACAAAAATTTTCAACTCTACATTTTATGTGATGGACATCCGTCCTTCATATTCATGCTTGTTGGGAAGGCCATGGATCCACAATGCTGGGGAAGTCACTTCTTCTCTACACCAAATGCTAAAGTATCCAGTTCAGGGTAAGATCATAACGATTCACGGTGAGGAGGAGTATATGATAAGTCACCTTAACTCTTTCCGTTATGTGGAGTTAGATGGCGAATTCATAGAAACACCTTTCCAACACTTTGAAGAGGTTTCTCCTGAAGTCGCAGTTGCAAAGACAATGACTGGGTGTGCCTATCATTTCCAAGCCTGTGTCTCGGATGGCATCCCTTAAAGATGTGGAGGCTGTAATCAAAGAAGGAAGGAGTACAGTGTGGGGGCAACTGCCAGATTTTCCTCACAAGATGGACAAGTTCGGATTGGGTTTCACTACCGCTGGCCAGAAAGCTGTGCGTCGCTCCTGGGCTGGAGGACCACCCTTAAAAATCACTCACCATGGAATTCATGCCTTAGAAGATGATGATGAAGAAGACAACTTTGAAGATTGGATCTTTCCAACCATTGAAGGAGGATTAAGCAACTGAGAGGCGAAAGACTTCGTTCCCATCACTTTCATCAATCAGTAATTTATCTTTGAACAATTTCCTGTTTGGTCTGTAATAATTAAACAATTTGTACACTCTTTTTGCCTTGTGCCTTTCCCGGGGCATATAGGTTCATTTGTAAAGGGCTTGATTTCTTCATTATCATATGCCATTTTTAATGAATCATTGGACGTTTTCATCTATAAACTATTGTGTTCATTTTCTTTACTTTTACATTTTGTTTTGTTTAAGGATGGCTATCCCTTACACACACCCACACTCACAAAATGCAGGTACCCATCCACTCCGGATTCCATGGGTGACTATTTTGCTTTGGCCTTCGGTGACTCTGAAGATTTGGTCAATCATGCCGAGTACGAAGGTGATGAAGACTATAAAGTGTCTGGAGAGTTAGCTAGACTTTTGCAACAAGAGGAAAGGGCTATTCTGCCCCATGAAGAGTTGCTAGAGACTATCAATTTGGGAACAGAGGAAGACAAGAAAGAGGTTAAAGTGGGTGCCAACCTGGAGCCAAATGTCAAAGAGCGTTTAGTTCAGCTGTTGAATGAATATGTTTAGATCTTCGCCTGGTCCTATGAAGACAAGCCGGGATTGGATACGGATATTGTGGTTCACCGTCTACCTACAAGAGAAGACTGCCCACCAATCAAATAAAAAGTCCGCCGAATGAGGCCCGACATGTCCAAAAAGATCAAAGTTGAAGTGATGAAACAATTCAATGCTGGTTTTCTGGCTGTTACTTCCTATCCATAATGGGTCGTGTTGTACCCCAAAATTTGCCCTCGCATTTTTCCACAAGAAATCGCAGCTTCAGGCGTTTCCTGATTTTTTCAGATTGGCTCAAGAATAGGTCAAACAGATTTTTCTCGTCAGTCAGACACAATTAGGGTTTTATTGATTTTTTAGGGCTCTGGATTGTTTCACACAGTTGGCTTAGGGTTTTGGTTGATTGTGACTCAATTTTGAGCAGGTGAACGTTCTTTGGCATTTAATCAGGAATTAAGGTTTTTGTGGGCATATTCTCAGAAAGGTTAAAATTCCACAGCACTTTGCAAGTTATTCCGAGATTCGGTTTGAATTCGCATTGTTTTGATTTAATCAGTAAAAGAGACAGTTGGTTTGAATTCGCGTTGGTTTGTTTGAGCCAGTCAAGAGAAATATGCAGTATTGGATTTACAGTGCTTGGTAAGAAATCAGTAAGAAAGGAAAGCGTCTGATCAGTTATTGCGTTTGACTGTGCGTTGCTTTAGATGATGGAGGCGCCAAGTTCATTTATTTTGATCAACGAAGAATCAATGTTTAGTTGATTATTTATAATTTCTAAGGATTAAATATCTGAAATTTAATTTTCATTTATTTTAATTTAAGGAACTATAAATAACAAGTAAATAATTGAAAAAGGGATAAAAAGAATTAAATGGATCAATAGAATTTTTTATTTCATATTTAAACATTTGTTACAATTATTATTTAGATACAAGTATTTAAAATAATAATAGTTACAAGGATTAAATTGAAAATAAAACTATCCTATTTTTCTAAATATCTTCTAAGTCCCCAATTCTTCATTCTTCACTTAATGCCCTTCTCCATCCAAATTGTCATCTGCAATAAATAAGGAGAAAAGTCAGTGACTGATAAAAAGACAGATAAAATTGCAGTCATCATTAAAGGCCACTGATTGGGATCAGTTAACCCTCTCTGCAAATCACGGGATTTCTCCCGGTTCACAAAGAGGGAAGAATTTTATTTAATCATGAATGCAAAGTTGAGAAAAAAATGCAAAGTGCAAAACTGCATAAATTCAAAAATCTCAAGCAAACTGCACAGTTCAAACCCAACTAAATTGCAACTTTCTGTCAAAATGCAAAGTGCAATTTACTGTCAAAATGCCAAGAAGTCTACTCAAAGCTGTCAAGAAGAGGATTTGGCAAAGATATCAAAGAAGATAAAAGTACAAAAGCTGTCAAAGAAAAGATAAAATATGCAGAGGAAAACCATTATGCAAGCATACATTTCTTTTCATCATTTCCCAACAAGTAGCCTTTTCAGAAAAGTACAGCAACAAACATATTTTAACATTTCTTAGCTGTATTAAGAGAGAAGAGAAAAGAGATAATAAGGCAGGTTTTTAGGCTTTTAGGCATGAAGAAAGATATACAAAGGGACTGAATACAGTAAAGAAAGGGGGGCCATACCAACATATGCAAAGGAAGCAGAACTTTCACCAAAGTAAAAAAGAAATATACAAACTGCTAAGCATTTCAACCTAGGCCTTAAGACTTCACAAAACCTGCATTGGCTCAAACCGGCCTCAACATACAAACCAGCTGAAGCAAGTCAAAAGCCTAACCTGCATATGCAAAACCTAAGCCAAAAAGCCATACCAGCATATACCATACAAACCTCTGTCAAAACCAAAGCTTAACCACAAGAAAAACCTGCAAGCATTAAGTCTCACCCTACTGTCAAACCATAAAAAACCTTAACCACTAAAAACACCTGCATATGCAAAACCTGAAACAACATGCTAAGGGCCTAAACCATAATAACCTGAAACCTGTCAAAAACCTCACCAGCTGAAGCATAAGCCTGCAATGGCCTAATAAAACCTGCCTACTGCCAAAAGACCAAACTAGGTCCAATACCATAAACCTATCTCACCAAAAAGCCTCAGACCTGCAATCATACTGCCTAAAACCAGTGAAATCATAGCATACTGCATAATACCACCCAAACATCAAGCCCTCAGTGAATACATCATTGGGCAATAAAAGAAGCTAGTCAAAATAGCATTTCAACAGTAGCAACTCAACATAAGCAGAAGCTTTTCAAAGAACCAGAAGAAACATACAAAGCATAACATCATTGGCCCTAACAAAGCAACAGTAGCAAGTTGAGATAGAAGGAAGCTTCAGGAATCAGAGGCAACATCAAAGCATACTAATCTCCAAACCCACGAGCCCTCAGAAAGATATCATCACAGGGCAATCAAAATAAGCAACCTAAACAAGCGTACAACAAATACGTTCAAGGCAACGAGCACCAGAGGCGAAGAAGAGAGAAAATCAGAGGCAAATCGTTCAAAAGCGTACAAAGGCACATAAACAAAAGGCATCTCAAAGCAACAAGCATTAAAGACAACGAAGAAAAGAGAAGTGAAATTGCACAAGAAGCTTTCAGCCATCAACATCATAAAGCTTAAAGAAGATAAAGATACCAGGAAGCTCAAAGAGTCCAGCATCGTGCCTCCGCCTCTCCCTCCACCCTTGGCCTCCTAGCCTTCCTCACCCTCCTTCCTCCTTCTCCAGGTAGTATTTCACCCTCACTTTTCTTTCATGATACCTCAACAATCATTGCAATAAGAATAAGAATCAGAATTGAACATAAATCACAACATGCACAATCTTAACAAGCCCTAACGAATTACAATTGAGATTTGTTACCTAATTATGTCACCTTAACGTTGTCGTTGGAGGGAAGAAGGAGGCATAGAAGCTGGTGGCCTTGGGCTGAAGAACTCAGAAGCGAACGGAGAAGGGCTGAAGAACTCAGAAACGAACAAATGAGCGGCGCGCCTCACAAACCCTAAGCCAGTGTCCAACTGAAACGAAACCATCTAACCCTAAAAATGCTTGTTTCACCCGCTGGGCCTTGCCCGTTTCAATCACACCTAAGCCCACTATATTCCCATTCACACCCCCTTATGCCAATTCTGATTTGGGCCTTAACACTTTCCTAAGCCCGCTTCTTTTTCTATTCTTCTCTTCATTTCATTTTTTTTACAAACTAAAATTTTATTTTGACTTAACTCTTTTGAAAGAAATATATACTAATATAATACAATAAAACATTAATACATAAAATACCTAAAAATATGTTTGTTTAAAACACTTTATTTTTATTAAAACTTATTCTAATTTGTACATAAATAACAAAATACATTTTTTACATCATAATTGAAAATACTTTTTTTCTTTTAATTCAAATATTCTTATTAACAATATAAAGATACTTTCTTATGTCCAATGGAAAATAATAACTTTCAAACTTAGAATATTTTTCTTTTCATACATATTAAAAAATACAAGATCATTAATTAAATTAAATAAATATTTAATTTTTCTTTAAGTTAAACAATACTTAATACATATCAAAATTCACATTGTCGCACCTGTAAATAATTACATACTTACACAATACATCTCACACTTACACAATACAAATACATTTACATTGCTCCTATACTCATTTGTTTATCTTATACATTGATATACGTCATTTACATTTGATCGCAAATTCGATTTGGTTGTAACTTATTGGATACTATAAGTCTCATCCCCATTTGTGAATATTGTACCCCCACTCCCGGATACTATTTGTAATAGCGTAGACTTTACATTTTCGCAATTTACCGCTTTCAATTATACCATGGTTAGACCTAGGGTTTGCATGTACATAAAATCAAACGCTAGATAACCTAATACAAGACAAATACATGAAATCAATACACAATCACACTTGCACCCTCTAGGGTAATCCCACATGTTGCCTTCCAAAATGGGCCACGCTTGCACGTCGAGTATCTTTGGCAAAAAAAATTCAAATGATTATAAGTCCCTCGATGACGCTTTCGAATGTTGCCTAAAACGGAATGATCATAGTCCCTTCAAAGCAAATTGCCAAAGACACTTGGCACCATTGCATTCATGGTCCATACGATGACCCGCGCCCGTCCCGAATAAACTTCCTAAACGCAAGATTGTCCACCAAGTTCAATGGTGGAACAAAATTGTTAAAAAGGGTTAAAACATAACAAAAACGTTTGAGTACAATAGGGTAGACAAAACTCTTAGTTACTTCAGATCAATTTGCAAAAACACTTGCCTTCTTTTCAAAACCACAATCCACAACACTTTCAAACAAACTCTCAAAAAACATTTGAAACATCTTTTCGAAAAGATCCACACTTTTGTAAAACACTCAAACATGAGTCAAATACATTGGTTGCCTAAGACAAGGCATCTCTTCAAAAACATTTTCAAAACACATACACACACCACAATTTCAAGCAATCGAAAATCAAGGCAAGTGATCTAAAAACCAAGTAACTAAGAGCCCATGGATAACCATGGATGAAAAGGGTGCTAATACCTTCCCTTTTCATAATCTACCCCCCGGACCCACAAAATATCTCAAAAGGTTTTTGCTGTGCTTTTTTAACCTTTCCTTTAGGATAAAATAAAAAGTCAGTGGCGACTCTTGCTCAACCGCACAAGTGCGAATACGAACGCAAAACAACAGTCAGTTCTCCCACCATATCACAGAACTGGCGACTCTGCTGGGGACAGATTTAAAAGTGGGGTTACCTTAGGGTTTAAATCACCTTTACTTTCTTACTTTGATTGACTTGATTGCTTTATCTTTTAGGTTCTTGTTTGGGTTTGTTGTAAATCCTCCACCCGGATTTAGGGCACCTTCTTAGGTAAATAGCAAAAAACTGCGAGGGAACTGTGCGGGGTATACCGACATGGTTGAAGCAGTAAGCTATGTTAGTGTGACATATTTGTGAGTACCGGTAACCCTTGAGTAGTCAAGGAGAGTACGGGGCCGCTGTGTGATGTCATGAAGCACTAACGAACTCTTAGAACCTTAATTGACCATCTTAGCCTTTTTAGGGGTAGTGAGATGACCGACTTTGGTGCAGTCCGAAGTTGGTAGATCCTCGATACTACACTCTTTTGAGGATTGTTTTCTTGGAATATTTTGGTCGCCAGTAAGTGGCTAAACCGAAACAATGAACACATAAAACAATCCAATGATATTGAGCTCCTTAGAACCCGGTTTCTATTCTAGGACAGGATGAGCCAACTAACTTCAAGAGGGTAGTACCTGAACCTCATGCAAGCCTAAACCTAAGGACTTGTCTGCTTTGTGTGAATATGTTTGTCTGTATATACACTCACTTGCTTTTTGCATACATGTACATAACATCATGACATCATACCATAGCATTTTCAATAACCATTTCAAGGATCTCAAGGGTTCTTTTGATGCAGGGTCACGTTGAACCAGACGTCTACCAAGGGGCAAGAGGTTTCTCCTCTAAACAAAGTTCTCCAGTCAAAGATCAAGTGCAACAACTTGAATCAGTGGCTATGACCCACTCGACATGGTGAGCTTGATTCTCGTGAAAAGACATCCACCGATACAAAGTTCTCCAGTCAAAGATCAAGTGCAACAACTTGAATCAGTGGCTATGACCCACTCGACATGGTGAGCTTGATTCTCGTGGAAAGACGTCCACCGGTGCGGAGATCTCCAATCCAAGAGCAAAGTTCAACCTCTAACATTTTCTTGTGTTTACCCCAAGAGATCCTTGAAAGCATGCATCCACATACCATGCATTGCATTTTGACAGTCTTTCCTTTTTCAGGTTTCCTTACTCTCCTGCTGTTTATTTCAGCAAGAGATGGCTCTAGAAAGGTCTGTCAAAGACATCCAAGACCAGACTGCTCAGCTGCAGGAGATGTTCCTGAACTTGTCTCTGGGGCAAGAAGAGATGAAAGCTCTCCTCACCAAGAGCTTGGAGAATTCCAACAATTCCAGGAGTGATCAGCTTGCGGAGCTACAGTTTGATCTGACAACCTTGAGGACCCAAGTGATGGGACAGTTGGTGGGCCAGATGGCTCTCATCCAAGACCTATCTCAAAGACAAGAGGAACTCAGAGTTCTTGTCCGCCAACTGCTTCCAAACAACCAACTGGGGCAAATATCTGAGGTTGAAGAGCAAGTCAGCGCTCAGCCTCCATCCACTCAAGAAGACAAGGGGAAAGCTCCTTTGCTTGCTTCAGGGTCACAAGCCCATCAACAACCTCGCCAACGTCAAAGGGGTAATCGGCGTAAGCAAGAAACGTTGGGAAGACAGTTCACGGATGTTGTACCCCAAAATTTGCCCTCGCATTTTTTCACAAGAAATCCCAGCTTCAAGCCTTTCCTGATTTTTCAAACTGACTCAAGAATCGGACAAACAAACTTTTCTTGTCAGTCAAGCGAAATTAGGGTTTTTACTGATTTTCAGGACTCTGGATTGTTTCACAGTTGGCTTAGGGTTTTGGATGATTTTTGGTTCAATTTTGATCAGGCGAATGTTATTTGGCATTTAATCAGGAATTAAGGTTTTATGGGCATATTCTCAGCAAAATTAAAATTCCACAGCACTTTGCAAGATTTTCCAAGATTCGGGTTGGATTCGCATTTGTTTTGACTTAATCAGTAAAAGGGGCAGTTGGTTTGGATTCACGTTGGTTTGTTTGAGTCGGTCAAAAGAAATATGCAGTTTGGAATTACAATGCTTGGCGAAGAATCAGTGAAAAGGGAATGCGCTTGATCAATTTATTTTGGTTAACTGCTGCTTTGTTTTGGATATTGGAAAAGACAGGTTTAATTGATCAATATTACTAAGACATTGTTTTATTTAAGTCATTTATTATTCTAAATTGAATGATTGAAATTTATTTTTCAATTGTTTTAATTCAAAGAGTTTTAAATAAATAAATAAACAATAAAGAGAAAATAGAATTAAATTGGATAATGGAAACTTTTATTTATCTTTAAATTAAATGTACAATTGATGTTTGGAATTTAAATTACAAACATTGGTCTTACATTGATTTAAATTTAAATAAAAAGAAAACTATCCTATTTATTTCTAATTCTTCATTCTTCACTTCGCTCCGGTGCTCCATTATTCATCTGCAAAAAGAAAAGGAAAAGTCAAAAGCAGTTGAATTAATTAAAGACAGATAAAATTTGCAGTCATCATTAAGGGCCACTGACTGGGATCAGTTGACCCTCTCTGCAAATCACGGGATTTCTCCCGGTTCACAAAGAGGGAAGAATTTTATCATAAATGCAAAATGTCAAAATGCATATTTTTAAAATGTCAAACTGCATAGTTCAGAAACAAGTTCAAACCCAACTAGAATCCAAACTCCCATTTTCTATCAAAAGCCAAAGGTACAAACTTACTGTCAAAAATACAAAATCTACCCAAGCTGTCAAAAGAAGATTTGGCAAAGATATGGAAGATATCAAAAAAGCACACAAGCTGTCAAGAAGAGACATATATGCAGAAAAATCTTTTATGCAAGCTAACTCTTTATCATCATTTCCCATCAATAGCCCTTTCAGAAAAATAGTACAGAAAAGAATCATATTATAATATCCAACTGTACAAAGAGAAAGAAAGAAGAGAGATAGAGGCAGATTTTTCAGGCTTAGGCAGGACAGGCAGGATAGATAAGAAGAAAAGATATACAAAAGAAAGAACACAATTCAGAAAGGGGCAGAATTTCTCACCAAAGAAAAGAACATAACATACAAACTGAAGCTCAACCTCAACCTGCGTTAGCCAAGCCTAACCAAAACCACTACAAACACATAACCTCAAAAGCCTAACACTAAAACTACAACCTGCCTGAACCATACATACAAACATACAAACTGCCAAAGCAAAAAAGGTCCTTAATATACAAACATACAAACACATAGAGCATACTGCATAAACAAAGGAACCTGCTACCAATTCCTGGCCTGAAGCAAGCCAAACAATGGCCTGCTACCAAGTTCAAACCTGAAGCCTTGACACAAACCTGCATTAGTAAAACCTGTAAGCATAAACCTACTGCAAGCGTGAACCTGCAATAAACCATAACCTCCATACTAAAACCATCCCCCAGCAAACATATGACCTGTTAAGCCTGTACCTTTAAGCCTTCAAACCTGATATGCAAATATACCACATACTGAAGCCAACCTGCAATCAAACTAAACACAACCAGTTCAAAAGGCCTAAAACCCCTACAGGTCTGTCAAGCCTAACAATCAAAACCTTGTTAAGCCCAAGCATTCAATCTTGAAGCCAGTACAAATCAGAAACTAAGTGAACCTGCCTAAGTCATCAACCAAAAGCCTATCCATCAAAAACCAAACTGAGCCAACCAACATCAAGGCCCTCAGAGGAAATGCTCATCATTGGGCAATAAGTAACACATTCAAAGGCAAAGTGGGCGATAGAGAAGAGGAAAGAAGTGAACTCAGAAACCCTTCATCATAAACAAACATTCAGAAACACATTTTCAACAAGCATTTCAACAAAGCGTTTAAGGCCACACAAGGCATACTCAAGCATTCCCAAATCAAAACCCTAGGCCCTCAGAACTTTGAGTTCCTCACAGGGCAACACAGGTAAAAGGATCAACGGTCTCAGAACAACAATTCAAAGCATCAAAGTCTCAGAAGAAAACAATATATTCAAAGGCAACCTAAAGCCCTCAGTATAACATCATTGGGCAAAAGCTCTAGGCAACAAGTATACAGTGGCGAAAGAGAAGAAGAAAGAGATGAAGGTCCAAACTAGGTTTTCAGTTAAGATCATCACGAAACCATAGGCAAAGTAGGCAAAGAGATACAAAGATACCAGATTACCGAAGCGCAAACCTCAACACCCTCCGCTCGTTCCGGCCTCCTGAGCGCCACATCCCCTGTCTCTCCTCCTTCTCCAAGGTCAGGTAGTACAATCTTCTCCCTCTCTTTTTCTCCTTCACCTCATAATAATAAAAGATTAAGGTTAAGATTCAAATTGAAATGAAGCACGCGATTCGTAAAAAGAACAAAAACATTGAAATCAAACCTCGTATCACAAGACCACAGGGCTCATGCCATAGAGGGAAGAGAGACTTGGGGGAGCGGCGCTGGTGGCTAGACGGAGGAATTGCAACCGGAAGATGAAGTTGAACGAGAAGTACGAACGGCGCTGTCCAAACCCTAACGCTTTCGTCTCAACTGACTAACAAAACATGAAACCCTAAATTGTTTTTTTGAATCCAAATGGGCCTTTACCCGTCTCTGCATGCCTAAGCCCACTAAAATGCTTCTTTCCTTTTTTTTTAACAAAACATTAATTTTAATTCTTCTTATTTCTTTTCCTTTTCTTTACAAAATCATACTACATAAAAAAGACATTTTTAATATATATTGAAATATTAAACACCTACATAATTAAGATACATTTTTGTCATATATTAAAAATTGAAAATACTTTCTTTTTTTAAATTATTCTTTTAATTTTATTTGCACATAAATAATAAAGATACATTTTTATCATATAATAAAAAATTGAAAATACTTTGCTATTCTTTCAATTAAAATATACTTTGTACATAATTTTTAAAACGCTTAATTTAAATATAATTTTGTACATATCATACATTTTTTTATCATATAGTTAAAATTGAAAATATCCCTTTTTTTTTAAAATATATATTTGTACATAATAGATAAAATATATTTTTCTAATATTAAACTCTTAAACACTTAATTAAAACACTTTTTGTATATAATAAACAATGATACATTTTATACAATTTAATTGAAACTTGAGCATCCAATTAAAACACATTTTCTTTTGTACATATTTCGAATATACAAATCAAAGATTCCTTAAAACACATATTTAGGTCAAAGCAATACCTAACAATACTTCATTAATCTCACATTATCGCACCTGTAAATAATCACATACTCATATACATCTCACACTTACACTTACACAATACATTCACATTGCCCTATACACATTTGTTTATCTTATATTTGTATATTCGATATTTACATTTGATTGCAATTTCGATTTGGTTGTAACTTATTGGATACTATAAGTCTCATCCCCATTTGTACATTTATACCCCCACTCCCGGATACTATTTTGTAATAGCGTAGATTTTACATTTCCGCAATTTACAGTTTTCCAATTATACCATGGTTAGACCTAGGGTTTGCATGTACATAAAATCAAACGCTAGATAACCTAATACAAGAAAAATACATGAAATCAATACACAATCACACTTGCACCCTCTAGGGTAATCCCACATGTTGCCTTCCAAAATGGGCTATGCTTGCACGTCGAGTATCTTTGGCAAAACAAAATCAAAATGATCATAAGTCCCTCAAAATGTTGCCTAAACGGAATGATCAAGTCCCACAAAACAAATTGCCAAAGACACTTGGCACCATTGCATTCATGGTCCATACGACGACCCGCGCCCGTCCCGAATAAACTTCCTAAATGCAAGATTGTCCACCAAATCCAATGGTGGAACAAAATTGTTGAAAGGGGTTAAAACGTAACAAAAACCTTTGAGTACAATAGGGTAGACAAAACTCTTAGTTACTTGAGATCGACTTGCAAAAACACTTACCTTCTTTTCAAAAAAAAGCCACAATCCACAACACTTTCAAACAAACTCTCAAAAACATTTTGAAACATCTTTTCGAAAAGATACACGCCTTTGTAAAACATTCGAGTAAAGAACTGTTACAAGGTTAGCCTAAGACAAGGCATCTTCTTCCAAAACATTTTCAAAAGCACCCACACACCATTTTCAAGCAATCAAAAAATCAAGGCAAGTGATCTAAAAAAACCAAGTAACTAAGAGCCCATGGATAACCATGGATGAAAAGGGTGCTAATACCTTCCCTTTTCATAATCTACCCCCCGAACCCACGAAATATCTCAAAAGGTTTTTGCTGTGCTTTTTTAACCTTTCCTTTAGGATAAAATAAAAAAGTCGGTGGCGACTCTTGCTCAACCGCACAAGTGCGAATACGAACAAAAAACACTAGTCAGTTCTCCCACCGTACCACAGAACTGGCGACTCTGCTGGGGAAATTTATTTTAGAAGTGGGGTTACCTTAGGGTTTAGATCACCTTTACATTCTTGCTTTGTTTGCCTTGATTGATTTATCTTTTGGGTCCTTGTTTGGGTTTATTGTAAATCCTATACCCGGATTTGGGGCACCTTCTTAGGTAAATAGCAAAAAACTGCGAGGGAACTGTGCGGGGTATACCGACATGGTTGAAGCAGTAAGCTATGTTAGTGTGACATATTTGTGAGTACCGGTAACCCTTGAGTAGTCAAGGAGAGTACGGGGCCGCTGTGTGATGTCGTGAAGCACTAACGAACTCTTAGAACCTTAATTGACCATCTTAGCCTTTTTAGGGGTAGTGAGATGACCGACTTTGGTGCAGTCCGAAGTTGGTAGATACTTGATACTACACTCCTTTGAGGGTTGTTTTCTTGGAATATTTTGGTCGCCAGTAAGTGGCTAAACCGAAACAATGAACACAGAAAACAATCCAATGATATTGAGATCCTTAGAACCCAGTTTCTATTTTAGGACAGGATGAGCCAACTAACTTCAAAAGGGTAGCACCTGAACCCCATGCAAGCCTAAACCTAAGGACTTGTTTGCTTTGTGTGAATGTGTTTGTCTGTATATACACTCACTTGCTTTTCTGCATACATGTATGTGATCGGTGGATCTGGAACTGACTGTTTAACGCTGGTTCGCGAAATGTCGCGGTAAGCAAGAGTCGCCACCGTCTTTTATTTTCTCCAAATGGAAAGGACAAAAGCACAGAAAAATTCCTTATAGAGATTGCTCTCGGTTCGGGAGGTAGGTTATAGAAAGGGAAGGTGTTAGCACCCTTTCTATCCATGGTTATCCATGGGCTCTTAGATACTTGCTCATTGTGTTTTCAAAATGTTTTGTTTGCTTTTCAACTGTGGGTTTTAAAAAAAAGTTTCTTTGAAAATTCCAGTTCGACTCTTGTATCGGTCCTCAAGAGTGTTTGAAAAATTGCTTTCGAAAGCTTTTTGAAAAGAGTGTTGGTGTGAAACGTATTTTTTTGAATTTGTTTTGAAATTTAGAGCAAGTATCTAGAGTCGTCTACCTACCCTAAGGAATTCGTCTGTGTAAATGTCCTTAAAGTAGTGCCATCCCACCATTGAGAGGTAGGTAGCACCACCGTTGGAGGTGTTCGGGTCAATTCGGGGTTCGGGACATGGTGATCACCGGAGCAATGGGAAGATACCTTAGAAGCTACCCTCATGCCAGGTTCCCGGATCATGAGGACTTACTAAGACATCCTCTACTCGACGATCACCTTTCGAGGCAAGGCAACAGTGAGGCGTACCCTAGGGGTGGTGTGTGCGATTCGTGTGTCGTTTTCAGATATTTTGTCTTGTTCATGTTATTGGTGTTCTACGCTTATTTTTATTTAAGGCCATTCATTCTTGCATGCTTTTTTTAACAGTTAAAATATTTGCGGGAAAGTAAATTCTAAGCTATTACAAAAGGCGCGGGTTCACATCGCCAAAATTAACCAGGACCCGATTTGACAGAAAAATAAATAAAGTGAAAGAAGTTAAAGTGCAAGAAGTAATTTACATGGCTTCGGGAGAGATACATAATTATTATAATGAAAATGAAATAAATACGCGAGTTAATGAGAAATCAAGAACGAAACGAGGGCGTTGGACCCTTTTGCAAAAATTGAATTAACGACAAATTAATTAATTAAAAAGAAAGCAAGAAATTGTTTTTTGGGTATTTTTTAGTGTTTTAGGAATTTAATGAGAAAAAGAATTAATTAAAATTAAAATAAAATTCCAAACCTAATTCTAATTATTTTTAAGTTATTAAGAAAAATATTGAAGTTTTAACCTAAATGAAACCCTAATTAATTTACAAGTTTATTCATGAAAATAAAATAAATAATATTATTGTGAAAAAGAAAAATTAAAAGGAATAAAATATTAATTAAACCTAGTTCTATATTTTTTAGATTTTTTGTTTATGAAAGAAATTAAAATTAAAACCCTATTTTAAACTAATTAATTTACATGCATTTATTTACAAGAAATATTAAAATAAAAATATTTATTATGTTTTTTATCTTTTTCTGATTTTTTTATAATGTTTTTGTATTTTGTGAAAATAATTAATTAATTTAAACAAATAATAATTAAAAGTAAAAGATTTAAATAAATAAAGCAAATAAAAAAAAAAGAGAAAAATTTGCAAACCTAGGGGGGTGGTAGTCCCCAAAGTGGAGGTCTGGCCCAAGGAATCTGAGCCCAATAACCTTCAAGTTCGTTGACTTTTCCAGGCACTATGTGGCACCTTTGACCAGGCTTATGATGCGCTTCCAATCTATGCCTTTGATTTGATCTCCAGGGGCACGTGGATGGATAGATGATGAAGGAATATGATGCGCCTGCAGCCTTGAAGCGCATGGGAATTGCTATGGAAAAATAATATGGAAACATGTAAGACCTGGGGCTCGAACCCAGGTCACGGACATTGCAAGCGTGTGTACCTACCACTGAGCCATCCCAATTACTTTTAATATATAATAGCAAATAAACATGATAAAAGAAGTAATGACCATGGTCCACCAACGCGCGCGAATTTTCAAACCGTCCAATCATTGATGGCCACGACGTCATCGTCTTCATGTTCCTGAAAATATAAAAACAATGGCCACGGTTTTGCAAATGTTCTCCTAGGCCAGTTTTGAGAAAATAACGATTAGGCCTAGGACACTCATAAATTAGGCGCGAGGGCATGTTTAGGATCGTCCAGGTGCACTGATTTGGATGGTATGGGTCTGGAAGGCCAATTTTTCTTAAAATAAAAACCCCCAATTTTGAGGTCCTGCAAACCCTAGAACACAAACATGGTGAAATCTCATATACAGCATAAAAACATAATTGAATTCATTGGTTAGCTTCAAAACTTCATAATGAACATGAATCAACCATTAAAATGCTATGAGAATGTCTAGAAATTAAAATACGATCATGGATTTTTCTTGATACAGTTTGCGTTCATGTTACCAATTCCTGAAGCTGGGATGAATGTTTGTGATTGGAATCTGTCCAGGAATGCTTGAGGAAGCTATTGGAACAAGAATTGAGACCTGAATCGTCCAGGAAGGCTGTTTTCAGAATTGAGTTTTTTGACAATTTTTTCAAGTTTTTTAATGGCCTTCTTGCGCAGCTTAGTGTGTATTCTGATTAGGGTTGTGTTCTAGCATATGTAGTGAGTGCATTAGGTCAAAAAAACTCAATCAAATCCATTGCATTCATTGATTTGGAAATTTGATTTTCTAAGGATCTTTTTCAATCTTTTCCATGTGTTCTTTGTTCTCAATCATGATCAATCAACCCAAATCTTTCCTTATTTAGCTAGGCACGAAATATTGAGTCTAAAACATGTGCAAAAAGATTTGTTAGGTTAAATTAAGTATTTTTCATATATTTAAATGATTTAAATGAATTAATATAAATAAAAATTCAAATAAATAAATAAAAAATGAGAAAATGCTTCCCTTTGGGCCAAGTGGTCGTGCATATGTCATGGATGATGAATTATGGAAGAAAAAAAGGCCCATTAGCAATTTTAGGTCATTTGAATCAATGTTGACTTTTCAAAATATCCAAAAATTTCCCAACTTCCACAAGGCATAACTTGCTCAATTTTTAAGCTTTTCTCATGTTCTTGGACATTTTGGAAAGGTCTTTGAGTCCTCTAACCAATGTCTTTGGCCCCATGTCATTTTGATTTACCAATCTCAAGTTATGGCCTTTGACCTAAAGTCCCTTTTTGTTGACTTTTGAAAATGACCTATAATGTTGAAATTGATAACTTTTTGTGAGAGCATTTCTTGGACTTGAAGTATGAAGATGAGTTGTAGAAAATGTCTTTATCTTCAAAATGAGCTTTGGATGGAATTTTTCTGATAATCCATGTGAAAGTTATGCCCTGGTCAATTTCAGTTGACTTTTTCAGCTGTCCAAATAAGGAAACTTTTGCATCTTGATGATTTTTGAGCCAAATTTTGAGAATCATGATCAAGCATTGATCAAATGATGTTTGTGGCTTCAAAATGATATGTTGACCAAAAATTTGAACTTTTGACTGTCAAATGACCATTTTGCCCCTACAGTTGACTGTAGTGCAATTAGGGTTTTGACTGTGCAATTTTGAGCTGAATGTCTTGAAACTTGATATGAGGATGCTTGACCATATTTGTAGGCATATGAGACTTGATTGGACCTTTGGAAACTTCATTTTCTTGATCAGAACACAAACCCTAATCTTGACTGTATAGGAGACCTTTGTACTGTGCAACCCTTGGGGAATTTTGAAGCATGACTTGGCAATTTCCTGAAGAATATGGGAGGGCAAATTTTGGGGTGCAACAGTTGCCCCTGTTCAATCTTCTTAGACCTGAGGATGCAGATTGGCTGACGTGCCTTTCGTAATCCGAGGGTGGAAGATGATTGAACACTAGAGTGCCCAGAAATTTGCGCTCACATAGTAGCCGTGTGGTGGAATGGGCTTATAGATGCCATTTAGAGGTTGCTGGATAGGATGATGGGCAAAACCTTTTTCTGGTAGGCAGGTGACAAGATGACAGGACATAGTCGTACGCTTTGATCCCTAACTTTTACCTGGACCGCCCTTTCGGGTTTTCAGTCCACCGGGATACCCATTTTTGCCCAAGCCGCCTTTCAGGTTTTCGATTTGCCGGGTGTACATATTTTTTCTTTTCATCCCTTATTTTTGCCCGAACCCTTTTGGTTCGCCGGGAAGCCCTTATTTTTGCCTAGGTGTGTCAACCTAGCGGGTCTTTGATTGTGTGTAGTATTTTTTTCGACTATGTCCACGCTCTCAGAATGTAGGGAGTTGCCCCTGTTAGCAGTATTTTGTCCTTCCCCAGAAGGTGTTTGATTAGGCAAGATTCGTTGCTGGAATGCCTCAAGTGATTCAGGCAGAGATTTGCCCCAGGCTATTTGGCCTTTGAGAGATTCTCTGAATCTTGATTGGACTGCCCCAGATGATGGACAATGATCAGGCCATACCCCTTGATTGGAGATACTCTTGTTCATTAGACTTTCATTGTGCGAATTTCCCTGCTGTTCAAACAAAAATCATATGCAAACCAAGTTATGTTAAAAATGCAAAGCCTATGTCTGTCTTGAAGATTTTGAAAATGCATTTTTTTTCATAAAACAAGTGAATGTTTGTAAAACATGATGTCAACTCCTTATTTACCGTAGGCCTTAAGGAGTCAGGATACCTTTCGTAACAGTATGCTTTCGAACTAACCCATGCTTCAGCTAGGACTTTTAAGGGTTATAACGTGGCCTGGTTCACGGTTTAAGAAACAAAAGGATAAAGGCTCAAATTATTTGTACCCACCCGCTCTTCATGATGTTCTTCAAACCTAAAACTCAGTTGATCGTGCGTTAGACCTTGTTCGAGTCTTTGCTTTGATGCTCCAGTGATGGTTCGGATATTGACAGTTTATTTTGACTAGGCAGTCATTTCCTTTGCTGAGGGTTTGTAGGACCTCTTTCTTTTTGATTTGATTATCCCTTTTTATTTTTGCCTGAACTGTTCTTTTTGGAATTACAGTCAGCGGGATGCCCCAGTTTTGTAAGTCTCCTTCATAGGTTTTGACTTAATGGGTTTTTATTTTGAGAAGTAATGACTGCCTGCCTTTATGATTGTTCGGAACCATCACTGTCTTTCTTTGTTTTGTAAGGACCTCTTTGGTGCCATTTGTTATGCACTTGGATCAACTGAGAGAACTACCCTGCCCCAGGTTATGATTAAGGGTTTTAAATTTCGAAAAGAAAAACTCCTACTTCTTTGGCTCAGAGGGGTTGACGAGGGATTATCTTCCTTATAACTCCAGTGTTTAGGAATTGAAACAATGCCTGTACTTCGTCAGCGGGGTCTGTCCAAAAGCATACTGTAGATTCTGGTATCGTTTTCGTCATCCTCCCTCAAGAGGCTTAGAATTTTAGATCAAGAGTTGACATCAGAAAAAATACGAAAATAATTTGCATTTAGTGAATACGAATATATTGTTTCAGAACAGACATAAGCGATGCATTAATGTGATAACAATGTTTAACATGAATAAAGGTTTGAACAAAAGAAAATTGCAACTTGAACATTCGAATGAACAAAAATTTCCTAATCTCAGGGCTTTGTCACTTCAAATGGTGTCTCCTGTAGGGATGGTAGAAGCACTCCGCCTGGCCATCTTGTGTGAATTCCAGTGCTCCTTCATCAATCAGGTCCTGAATCTTATTCTTCAAATTCCAACAATCCTCTGTAGCATGCCCCGGGCTGTCAGAATGATAAGCGCAGTGAGCATTGGGGTTATACCTTGAAGGTGTCTTGTTGGGGTTCTTAGGAGGATCCTTTCGAGTTACCAATTTCAACCTCAATAGTTGTTGTAAGGCTTGAGGCAGTGACACGTTGAGCTCGGTGAATTGCCTTTGGGGCTTGTCTGGTTGAAGCTGGTGAGGTCGATACTGAGTTGGTGATACTGAAGCCATATGAGGAGCTTTCTCCTTGCCTCTTTGTCTCAAAGATGGTCGAACGGTGACTGGCTTTTTATCCTTAGACGTTTGCCCCAGTTGGTTACCCTGAAGCAGTTGGTTGACGAGAAACCGGAGCTCATCTTGTCTTTGAGCTAAACCTTGAATGGCATTCCTCTGCCCCAGCATTTGGGCTTTCATAGCATCCATCTCAGCTTGTAGGTGTTTCAGCCTTTCATCCTCAGCACTGTTCCCGACAAAGGTCCCCTTGAGAAGTGTCCTTAGTTCCTCCTGCCCCTTGGATAGATTCAGAAGGATTTCCCCGAACCGAGTCTCTTGAGCAAGAAGGTCATGGTTGTCTGGTTGGAAGGCCATTGCTGAAATAAACAGCGAGAAAGGTAAGTGCCCTGCAAAGAACGAGTACCTGTGATGCAATGGTATGTATGATATGCATGCAATGTTTTCAAGGATCTCGCAGGGTAAACAAGAAAATTGTTAGCATCGGAATTGGTAGCTTTGATTGAAGGAAACCCATGCTGTTGAGTATTCTTCTTGAGGGGTCAAAGGCTCACCATATCCAGTGGGTCATAGCCTCTGACAACTTTGGCTAGAGGAAGATAAATCCTCTTTGCCCCTTGCTAGATGTTTGATTCATCATGACCTGTATCACAAGCCCTTGAGATCCTTGAAATGGGTTAGGATGTACGCAATGGTATGATGTCATGATGCATGGGGTAATATGAGTGAACCCTGTTATGAGCCCTTGTTAAGGACTATAAACAGAAACCTGCAAGAAACTTAGCAAACTTTATTATGAATCCTAATTAAGGACTGCAAACCAAAACCTGCAAGAAACTTAGTAAACCCTGTTTTGAGTCCCAATTAAGGACTATAAACCAAAACCTGCAAGTAGTTCATGTGTCAGCTAACAAGCATGCAAGTAGGCAAGTACAAAGGCACACAAGTCACACAAGAGAAACTCTTAGGGTTTAGGCCAGCATGGGGTCTGGGTAGTACCCTCTTGAAGTTGGTGGGCTCAACCTGTCCTATTAGAAGTAACCGGGTTCTAAGGGTCCCAATATCACGGGATTGCTTTCATTGTTCATCGTTTCGATTTAGCCACTGAACTGGCGACCGAAATATTCCAGGAAAGCAACCCTCAATTGGGTGTAGTATCGAGTATCAACCAACCTCGGACTGCACCAAAGTCAGTTATCTCACTACCCTAAAGAGGCCAAGATAGTTCAATTAAGGTTCCTAAGGTCTGTTGATGCTTCAAGACACCAAGCGGAGGCCCCGTACTCTCCTTGACTGAACTCAAGGGTTACCGGTACACACCAAAGTGCCACATCAACGTAGCAGACTGTTTCAACCATGTCGGTATACCCCGCACAGTTCCCTCACAGCCTTGTTGCTACTTTCTAAGAAGGTATCCCCCAGATCCGGGTTAGGATCTATAGAACTCCCAAGCAACCCACAATAATAAAGCAAGCAAAGAAGACAATTGAAAACACAGTGATCTTAATCCTAAGGTACACCCCACTTTATAAGATGTCCCCAGCAGAGTCGCCAGTTCTGTGATCGGTGGATCTGGAACTGACTGTTTAACGCTGGTTCGCGAAATGTCGCGGTAAGCAAGAGTCGCCACCGTCTTTTATTTTCTCCAAATGGAAAGGACAAAAGCACAGAAAAATTCCTTATAGAGATTGCTCTCGGTTCGGGAGGTAGGTTATAGAAAGGGAAGGTGTTAGCACCCTTTCTATCCATGGTTATCCATGGGCTCTTAGATACTTGCTCATTGTGTTTTCAAAATGTTTTGTTTTCTTTTCAACTGTGGGTTTTAAAAAAAAGTTTCTTTGAAAATTCCAGTTCGACTCTTGTATCGGTCCTCAAGAGTGTTTGAAAAATTGCTTTCGAAAGCTTTTTGAAAAGAGTGTTGGTGTGAAACGTATTTTTTTGAATTTGTTTTGAAATTTAGAGCAAGTATCTAGAGTCGTCTACCTACCCTAAGGAATTCGTCTGTGTAAATGTCCTTAAAGTAGTGCCATCCCACCATTGAGAGGTAGGTAGCACCACCGTTGGAGGTGTTCGGGTCAATTCGGGGTTCGGGACATGGTGATCACCGGAGCAATGGAAAGATACCTTAGAAGCTACCCTCATGCCAGGTTCCCGGATCATGAGGACTTACTAAGACATCCTCTACTCGACGATCACCTTTCGAGGCAAGGCAACAGTGAGGCGTACCCTAGGGGTGGTGTGTGCGATTCGTGTGTCGTTTTCAGATATTTTGTCTTGTTCATGTTATTGGTGTTCTACGCTTATTTTTATTTAAGGCCATTCATTCTTGCATGCTTTGTTTAACAGTTAAAATATTTGCGGGAAAGTAAATTCTAAGCTATTACAAAAGGCGCGGGTCCACATCGCCAAAATTAACCAGGACCCGATTTGACAGAAAAATAAATAAAGTGAAAGAAGTTAAAGTGCAAGAAGTAATTTACATGGCTTCGGGAGAGATACATAATTATTATAATGAAAATGAAATAAATACGCGAGTTAATGAGAAATCAAGAACGAAACGAGGGCGTTGGACCCTTTTGCAAAAATTGAATTAACGACAAATTAATTAATTAAAAAGAAAGCAAGAAATTGTTTTTTGGGTATTTTTTAGTGTTTTAGGAATTTAATGAGAAAAAGAATTAATTAAAATTAAAATAAAATGCCAAACCTAATTCTAATTATTTTTAAGTTATTAAGAAAAATATTGAAGTTTTAACCTAAATGAAACCCTAATTAATTTACAAGTTTATTCATGAAAATAAAATAAATAATATTATTGTGAAAAAGAAAAATTAAAAGGAATAAAATATTAATTAAACCTAGTTCTATATTTTTTAGATTTTTTGTTTATGAAAGAAATTAAAATTAAAACCCTATTTTAAACTAATTAATTTACATGCATTTATTTACAAGAAATATTAAAATAAAAATATTTATTATGTTTTTTATCTTTTTCTGATTTTTTTATAATGTTTTTGTATTTTGTGAAAATAATTAATTAATTTAAACAAATAATAATTAAAAGTAAAAGATTTAAATAAATAAAGCAAATAAAAAAAAAAGAGAGAAAAATTTGCAAACCTAGGGGGGTGGTAGTCCCCAAAGTGGAGGTCTGGCCCAAGGAATCTGAGCCCAATAACCTTCAAGTTCGTTGACTTTTCCAGGCACTATGTGGCACCTTTGACCAGGCTTATGATGCGCTTCCAATCTATGCCTTTGATTTGATCTCCAGGGGCACGTGGATGGATAGATGATGAAGGAATATGATGCGCCTGCAGCCTTGAAGCGCATGGGAATTGCTATGGAAAAATAATATGGAAACATGTAAGACCTGGGGCTCGAACCCAGGTCACGGACATTGCAAGCGTGTGTACCTACCACTGAGCCATCCCAATTACTTTTAATATATAATAGCAAATAAACATGATAAAAGAAGTAATGACCATGGTCCACCAACGCGCGCGAATTTTCAAACCGTCCAATCATTGATGGCCACGACGTCATCGTCTTCATGTTCCTGAAAATATAAAAACAATGGCCACGGTTTTGCAAATGTTCTCCTAGGCCAGTTTTGAGAAAATAACGATTAGGCCTAGGACACTCATAAATTAGGCGCGAGGGCATGTTTAGGATCGTCCAGGTGCACTGATTTGGATGGTATGGGTCTGGAAGGCCAATTTTTCTTAAAATAAAAACCCCCAATTTTGAGGTCCTGCAAACCCTAGAACACAAACATGGTGAAATCGCATATACAGCATAAAAACATAATTGAATGCATTGGTTAGCTTCAAAACTTCATAATGAACATGAATCAACCATTAAAATGCTATGAGAATGTCTAGAAATTAAAATACGATCATGGATTTTTCTTGATACAGTTTGCGTTCATGTTACCAATTCCTGAAGCTGGGATGAATGTTTGTGATTGGAATCTGTCCAGGAATGCTTGAGGAAGCTATTGGAACAAGAATTGAGACCTGAATCGTCCAGGAAGGCTGTTTTCAGAATTGAGTTTTTTGACAATTTTTTCAAGTTTTTTAATGGCCTTCTTGCGCAGCTTAGTGTGTATTCTGATTAGGGTTGTGTTCTAGCATATGTAGTGAGTGCATTAGGTCAAAAAAAACTCAATCAAATCCATTGCATTCATTGATTTGGAAATTTGATTTTCTAAGGATCTTTTTCAATCTTTTCCATGTGTTCTTTATTCTCAATCATGATCAATCAACCCAAATCTTTCCTTATTTAGCTAGGCACGAAATATTGAGTCTAAAACATGTGCAAAAAGATTTGTTAGGTTAAATTAAGTATTTTTCATATATTTAAATGATTTAAATGAATTAATATAAATAAAAATTCAAATAAATAAATAAAAAATGAGAAAATGCTTCCCTTTGGGCCAAGTGGTCGTGCATATGTCATGGATGATGAATTATGGAAGAAAAATGGGCCCATTAGCAATTTTAGGTCATTTGAATCAATGTTGACTTTTCAAAATATCCAAAAATTTCCCAACTTCCACAAGGCATAACTTGCTCAATTTTTAAGCTTTTCTCATGTTCTTGGACATTTTGGAAAGGTCTTTGAGTCCTCTAACCAATGTCTTTGGCCCCATGTCATTTGGATTTACCAATCTCAAGTTATGGCCTTTGACTTAAAGTCCCTTTTTGTTGACTTTTGAAAATGACCTATAATGTTGAAATTGATAACTATTTGTGAGAGCATTTCTTGGACTTGAAGTATGAAGATGAGTTGTAGGAAATGTCTTTCTCTTCAAAATGAGCTTTGGATGGAATTTTTCTGATAATCCATGTGAAAGTTATGCCCTGGTCAATTTCAGTTGACTTTTTCAGCTGTCCAAATAAGGAAACTTTTGCATCTTGATGATTTTTGAGCCAAATTTTGAGAATCATGATCAAGCATTGATCAAATGATGTTTGTGGCTTCAAAATGATATGTTGACCAAAAATTTGAACTTTTGACTGTCAAATGACCATTTTGCCCCTACAGTTGATTGTAGTGCAATTAGGGTTTTGATTGTGCAATTTTGAGCTGAATGTCTTGAAACTTGATATGAGGATGCTTGACCATATTTGTAGGCATATGAGACTTGATTGGACCTTTGGAAACTTCATTTTCTTGATCAGAATACAAACCCTAATCTTGACTGTATAGGAGACCTTTGTACTGTGCAACCCTTGGGGAATTTTGAAGCATGACTTGGCAATTTCCTGAAGAATATGGGAGGGCAAATTTTGGGGTGCAACAGTTGCCCCTGTTCAATCTTCTTAGACCTGAGGATGCAGATTGGCTGACGTGCCTTTTGTAATCCGAGGGTGGAAGATGATTGAACACTAGAGTGCCCAGAAATTTGCGCTCACATAGTAGCCGTGTGGTGGAATGGGCTTATAGATGCCATTTAGAGGTTGCTGGATAGGATGATGGGCAAAACCTTTTTCTGGTAGGCAGGTGACAAGATGACAGGACATAGTCGTACGCTTTGATCCCTAACTTTTGCCTGGACCGCCCTTTCGGGTTTTCAGTCCACCGGGATACCCATTTTTGCCCAAGCCGCCTTTCAGGTTTTCGATTTTCCGGGTGTACATATTTTTTCTTTTCATCCCTTATTTTTGCCCGAACCCTTTTGGTTCGCCGGGAAGCCCTTATTTTTGCCTAGGTGTGTCAACCTAGCGGGTCTTTGATTGTGCGTAGTATTTTTTTCGACTATGTCCACGCTCTCAGAATGTAGGGAGTTGCCCCTGTTAGCAGTATTTTGTCCTGCCCCAGAAGGTGTTTGATTAGGCAAGATTCGTTGCTGGAATGCCTCAAGTGATTCAGGCAGAGATTTTCCCCAGGCTATTTGGCCTTTGAGAGATTCTCTGAATCTTGATTGGACTGCCCCAGATGATGGACAATGATCAGGCCATACCCCTTGATTGGAGATACTCTTGTTCATTAGACTTTCATTGTGCGAATTTCCCTGCTGTTCAAACAAAAATCATATGCAAACCAAGTTATGTTAAAAATGCAAAGCCTATGTCTGTCTTGAAGATTTTGAAAATGCATTTTTTTTCATAAAACAAGTGAATGTTTGTAAAACATGATGTCAACTCCTTATTTACCGTAGGCCTTAAGGAGTCAGGATACCTTTCGTAACAGTATGCTTTCGAACTAACCCATGCTTCAGCTAGGACTTTTAAGGGTTATAACGTGGCCTGGTTCACGGTTTAAGAAACAAAAGGATAAAGGCTCAAATTATTTGTACCCACCCGCTCTTCGTGATGTTCTTCAAACCTAAAACTCAGTTGATCGTGCGTTAGACCTTGTTCGAGTCTTTGCTTTGATGCTCCAGTGATGGTTCGGATATTGACAGTTTATTTTGACTAGGCAGTCATTTCCTTTGCTGAGGGTTTGTAGGACCTCTTTCTTTTTGATTTGATTATCCCTTTTTATTTTTGCCTGAACTGTTCTTTTTGGAATTACAGTCAGCGGGATGCCCCAGTTTTGTAAGTCTCCTTCATAGGTTTTGACTTAATGGGTTTTTATTTTGAGAAGTAATGACTGCCTGCCTTTATGATTGTTCGGAACCATCACTGTCTTTCTTTGTTTTGTAAGGACCTCTTTGGTGCCATTTGTTATGCACTTGGATCAACTGAGAGAACTACCCTGCCCCAGGTTATGATTAAGGGTTTTAAATTTCGAAAAGAAAAACTCCTACTTCTTTGGCTCAGAGGGGTTGACGAGGGATTATCTTCCTTATAACTCCAGTGTTTAGGAATTGAAACAATGCCTGTACTTCATCAGCGGGGTCTGTCCAAAAGCATACTGTAGATTCTGGTATCGTTTTCGTCATCCTCCCTCAAGAGGCTTAGAATTTTAGGTCAAGAGTTGACATCAGAAAAAATACGAAAATAATTTGCATTTAGTGAATACGAATATATTGTTTCAGAACAGACATAAGCGATGCATTAATGTGATAACAATGTTTAACATGAATAAAGGTTTGAACAAAAGAAAATTGCAACTTGAACATTCGAATGAACAAAAATTTCCTAATCTCAGGGCTTTGTCACTTCAAATGGTGTCTCCTGTAGGGATGGTAGAAGCACTCCGCCTGGCCATCTTGTGTGAATTCCAGTGCTCCTTCATCAATCAGGTCCTGAATCTTATTCTTCAAATTCCAACAATCCTCTGTAGCATGCCCCGGGCTGTCAGAATGATAAGCGCAGTGAGCATTGGGGTTATACCTTGAAGGTGTCTTGTTGGGGTTCTTAGGAGGATCCTTTCGAGTTACCAATTTCAACCTCAATAGTTGTTGTAAGGCTTGAGGCAGTGACACGTTGAGCTCGGTGAATTGCCTTTGGGGCTTGTCTGGTTGAAGCTGGTGAGGTCGATACTGAGTTGGTGATACTGAAGCCATATGAGGAGCTTTCTCCTTGCCTCTTTGTCTCAAAGATGGTCGAACGGTGACTGGCTTTTTATCCTTAGACGTTTTCCCCAGTTGGTTACCCTGAAGCAGTTGGTTGACGAGAAACCGGAGCTCATCTTGTCTTTGAGCTAAACCTTGAATGGCATTCCTCTGCCCCAGCATTTGGGCTTTCATAGCATCCATCTCAGCTTGTAGGTGTTTCAGCCTTTCATCCTCAGCACTGTTCCCGACAAAGGTCCCCTTGAGAAGTGTCCTTAGTTCCTCCTGCCCCTTGGATAGATTCAGAAGGATTTCCCCGAACCGAGTCTCTTGAGCAAGAAGGTCATGGTTGTCTGGTTGGAAGGCCATTGCTGAAATAAACAGCGAGAAAGGTAAGTGCCCTGCAAAGAACGGGTACCTGTGATGCAATGGTATGTATGATATGCATGCAATGTTTTCAAGGATCTCGCAGGGTAAACAAGAAAATTGTTAGCATCGGAATTGGTAGCTTTGATTGAAGGAAACCCATGCTGTTGAGTATTCTTCTTGAGGGGTCAAAGGCTCACCATATCCAGTGGGTCATAGCCTCTGACAACTTTGGCTAGAGGAAGATAAATCCTCTTTTCCCCTTGCTAGATGTTTGATTCATCATGACCTGCATCACAAGCCCTTGAGATCCTTGAAATGGGTTAGGATGTACGCAATGGTATGATGTCATGATGCATGGGGTAATATGAGTGAACCCTGTTATGAGCCCTTGTTAAGGACTATAAACAGAAACCTGCAAGAAACTTAGCAAACTTTATTATGAATCCTAATTAAGGACTGCAAACCAAAACCTGCAAGAAACTTAGTAAACCCTGTTTTGAGTCCCAATTAAGGACTATAAACCAAAACCTGCAAGTAGTTCATGTGTCAGCTAACAAGCATGCAAGTAGGCAAGTACAAAGGCACACAAGTCACACAAGAGAAACTCTTAGGGTTTAGGCCAGCATGGGGTCTGGGTAGTACCCTCTTGAAGTTGGTGGGCTCAACCTGTCCTATTAGAAGTAACCGGGTTCTAAGGGTCCCAATATCACGGGATTGCTTTCATTGTTCATCGTTTCGATTTAGCCACTGAACTGGCGACCGAAATATTCCAGGAAAGCAACCCTCAATTGGGTGTAGTATCGAGTATCAACCAACCTCGGACTGCACCAAAGTCAGTTATCTCACTACCCTAAAGAGGCCAAGATAGTTCAATTAAGGTTCCTAAGGTCTGTTGATGCTTCACGACACCACGCGGAGGCCCCGTACTCTCCTTGACTGAACTCAAGGGTTACCGGTACACACCAAAGTGCCACATCAACGTAGCAGACTGTTTCAACCATGTCGGTATACCCCGCACAGTTCCCTCACAGCCTTGTTGCTACTTTCTAAGAAGGTATCCCCCAGACCCGGGTTAGGATCTATAGAACTCCCAACCAACCCACAATAATAAAGTAAGCAAAGAAGACAATTGAAAACACAGTGATCTTAATCCTAAGGTACACCCCACTTTATAAGATGTCCCCAGCAGAGTCGCCAGTTCTGTGATCGGTGGATCTGGAACTGACTGTTTAACGCTGGTTCGCGAAATGTCGCGGTAAGCAAGAGTCGCCACCGTCTTTTATTTTCTCCAAATGGAAAGGACAAAAGCACAGAAAAATTCCTTATAGAGATTGCTCTCGGTTCAGGAGGTAGGTTATAGAAAGGGAAGGTGTTAGCACCCTTTCTATCCATGGTTATCCATGGGCTCTTAGATACTTGCTCATTGTGTTTTCAAAATGTTTTGTTTGCTTTTCAACTGTGGGTTTTAAAAAAAAGTTTCTTTGAAAATTCCAGTTCGACTCTTGTATCGGTCCTCAAGAGTGTTTGAAAAATTGCTTTCGAAAGCTTTTTGAAAAGAGTGTTGGTGTGAAACGTATTTTTTTGAATTTGTTTTGAAATTTAGAGCAAGTATCTAGAGTCGTCTACCTACCCTAAGAAATTCGTCTGTGTAAATGTCCTTAAAGTAGTGCCATCCCACCATTGAGAGGTAGGTAGCACCACCGTTGGAGGTGTTCGGGTCAATTCGGGGTTCGGGACATGGTGATCACCGGAGCAATGGGAAGATACCTTAGAAGCTACCCTCATGCCAGGTTCCCGGATCATGAGGACTTACTAAGACATCCTCTACTCGACGATCACCTTTCGAGGCAAGGCAACAGTGAGGCGTACCCTAGGGGTGGTGTGTGCGATTCGTGTGTCGTTTTCAGATATTTTGTCTTGTTCATGTTATTGGTGTTCTACGCTTATTTTTATTTAAGGCCATTCATTCTTGCATGCTTTGTTTAACAGTTAAAATATTTGCGGGAAAGTAAATTCTAAGCTATTACAAAAGGCGCGGGTCCACATCGCCAAAATTAACCAGGACCCGATTTGACAGAAAAATAAATAAAGTGAAAGAAGTTAAAGTGCAAGAAGTAATTTACATGGCTTCGGGAGAGATACATAATTATTATAATGAAAATGAAATAAATACGCGAGTTAATGAGAAATCAAGAACGAAACGAGGGCGTTGGACCCTTTTGCAAAAATTGAATTAACGACAAATTAATTAATTAAAAAGAAAGCAAGAAATTGTTTTTTGGGTATTTTTTAGTGTTTTAGGAATTTAATGAGAAAAAGAATTAATTAAAATTAAAATAAAATGTCAAACCTAATTCTAATTATTTTTAAGTTATTAAGAAAAATATTGAAGTTTTAACCTAAATGAAACCCTAATTAATTTACAAGTTTATTCATGAAAATAAAATAAATAATATTATTGTGAAAAAGAAAAATTAAAAGGAATAAAATATTAATTAAACCTAGTTCTATATTTTTTAGATTTTTTGTTTATGAAAGAAATTAAAATTAAAACCCTATTTTAAACTAATTAATTTACATGCATTTATTTACAAGAAATATTAAAATAAAAATATTTATTATGTTTTTTATCTTTTTCTGATTTTTTTATAATGTTTTTGTATTTTGTGAAAATAATTAATTAATTTAAACAAATAATAATTAAAAGTAAAAGATTTAAATAAATAAAGCAAATAAAAAAAAAAGAGAGAAAAATTTGCAAACCTAGGGGGGTGGTAGTCCCCAAAGTGGAGGTCTGGCCCAAGGAATCTGAGCCCAATAACCTTCAAGTTCGTTGACTTTTCCAGGCACTATGTGGCACCTTTGACCAGGCTTATGATGCGCTTCCAATCTATGCCTTTGATTTGATCTCCAGGGGCACGTGGATGGATAGATGATGAAGGAATATGATGCGCCTGCAGCCTTGAAGCGCATGGGAATTGCTATGGAAAAATAATATGGAAACATGTAAGACCTGGGGCTCGAACCCAGGTCACGGACATTGCAAGCGTGTGTACCTACCACTGAGCCATCCCAATTACTTTTAATATATAATAGCAAATAAACATGATAAAAGAAGTAATGACCATGGTCCACCAACGCGCGCGAATTTTCAAACCGTCCAATCATTGATGGCCACGACGTCATCGTCTTCATGTTCCTGAAAATATAAAAACAATGGCCACGGTTTTGCAAATGTTCTCCTAGGCCAGTTTTGAGAAAATAACGATTAGGCCTAGGACACTCATAAATTAGGCGCGAGGGCATGTTTAGGATCGTCCAGGTGCACTGATTTGGATGGTATGGGTCTGGAAGGCCAATTTTTCTTAAAATAAAAACCCCCAATTTTGAGGTCCTGCAAACCCTAGAACACAAACATGGTGAAATCGCATATACAACATAAAAACATAATTGAATGCATTGGTTAGCTTCAAAACTTCATAATGAACATGAATCAACCATTAAAATGCTATGAGAATGTCTAGAAATTAAAATACGATCATGGATTTTTCTTGATACAGTTTGCGTTCATGTTACCAATTCCTGAAGCTGGGATGAATGTTTGTGATTAGAATCTGTCCAGGAATGCTTGAGGAAGCTATTGGAACAAGAATTGAGACCTGAATCGTCCAGGAAGGCTGTTTTCAGAATTGAGTTTTTTGACAATTTTTTCAAGTTTTTTAATGGCCTTCTTGCGCAGCTTAGTGTGTATTCTGATTAGGGTTGTGTTCTAGCATATGTAGTGAGTGCATTAGGTCAAAAAAAACTCAATCAAATCCATTGCATTCATTGATTTAGAAATTTGTTTTTCTAAGGATCTTTTTCAATCTTTTCCATGTGTTCTTTGTTCTCAATCATGATCAATCAACCCAAATCTTTCCTTATTTAGCTAGGCACGAAATATTGAGTCTAAAACATGTGCAAAAAGATTTGTTAGGTTAAATTAAGTATTTTTCATATATTTAAATGATTTAAATGAATTAATATAAATAAAAATTCAAATAAATAAATAAAAAATGAGAAAATGCTTCCCTTTGGGCCAAGTGGTCGTGCATATGTCATGGATGATGAATTATGGAAGAAAAATGGGCCCATTAGCAATTTTAGGTCATTTGAATCAATGTTGACTTTTCAAAATATCCAAAAATTTCCCAACTTCCACAAGGCATAACTTGCTCAATTTTTAAGCTTTTCTCATGTTCTTGGACATTTTGGAAAGGTCTTTGAGTCCTCTAACCAATGTCTTTGGCCCCATGTCATTTTGATTTACCAATCTCAAGTTATGGCCTTTGACTTAAAGTCCCTTTTTGTTGACTTTTGAAAATGACCTATAATGTTGAAATTGATAACTTTTTGTGAGAGCATTTCTTGGACTTGAAGTATGAAGATGAGTTGTAGGAAATGTCTTTCTCTTCAAAATTAGCTTTGGATGGAATTTTTCTGATAATCCATGTGAAAGTTATGCCCTGGTCAATTTCAGTTGACTTTTTCAGCTGTCCAAATAAGGAAACTTTTGCATCTTGATGATTTTTGAGCCAAATTTTGAGAATCATGATCAAGCATTGATCAAATGATGTTTGTGGCTTCAAAATGATATGTTGACCAAAAATTTGAACTTTTGACTGTCAAATGACCATTTTGCCCCTACAGTTGACTGTAGTGCAATTAGGGTTTTGACTGTGCAATTTTGAGCTGAATGTCTTGAAACTTGATATGAGGATGCTTGACCATATTTGTAGGCATATGAGACTTGATTGGACCTTTGGAAACTTCATTTTCTTGATCAGAACACAAACCCTAATCTTGACTGTATAGGAGACCTTTGTACTGTGCAACCCTTGGGGAATTTTGAAGCATGACTTGGCAATTTCCTGAAGAATATGGGAGGGCAAATTTTGGGGTGAAACAATGTACATAACATCATAACATCATACCATATCATTTTCAATAACCATTTCAAGGATTTCGAGGGTTCTTTTGATGCAGGGTTACGTGAACCAGACATCTATCCAAGGGCAAGGGGTTTCTCCTCTAAACAAATGCCATCAAAGTTCAAGAACAACAACTTGAATCAGTGGCTATGACCCACTCGACATGGTGAGCTTGATTCTCGTGGAAGGACGTCCACCGGTGCAAAATTCTCCAATCCAAGAGCAGAGTTCAACCTCTAACATTTTCTTGTGTTTACCCCAAGAGATCCTTGAAAGCATGCATCCACATGTCATGCATTGCATTTTGACAATCTTTCCTTTTTCAGGTTTCCTTACTCTCCTGCTGTTTATTTCAGCAAGAGATGGCTCTAGAAAGGTCTGTCAAAGACATCCAAGACCAGACTGCTCAGCTGCAGGAGATGTTCCTGAACTTGTCTCTGGGGCAAGAAGAGATGAAATCTCTCCTCACCAAGGGCTTGGGGAATTCCAACAATGCCAGGAGTGATCAGATTGCGGAGCTGCAGTTTGATCTGACAACACTGAGGACTCAAGTGATGGGACAGTTGGTGGGCCAGATGGCTCTCATCCAGGACCTATCTCAAAGACAAGAGGAACTCAGAGTTCTCGTCCGCCAATTGCTCCCAAACAACCAACTGGGGCAAACATCTGAGGTTGAAGAGCAAGTCACCGCTCAGCCTCCATCCACTCAAGAAGATAAGGGGAAAGCTCCTTTACTTGCTTCAGGGTCACAATCCCATCAACAACCTCGCCAGCGTCAACGGGGCAGTCGGCGTAAGCAAGAAAAGTCGGGAAGACAGTTCACGGAGACTGAAATACCATCTTTCTTCATACTGAAGCGCCTGTTGGAGGTCAATTTGCTTACCGTAAAGGACCCTCCTCAGAAGCCCAATATCTCCTCTCCTCACTATCATCCCGACGCATTCTGTGTTTACCACTCCTACAGCCCGGGACACGACACCAACGACTGTTGGGCCTTGAAGAACAAGATTCAAGATCTGATCGACATTGGGGTGCTGGAATTCATGCCAGATGGCGAGATGAAAATATTCCGTTAAAGGGTTCTCCACTTGAAGTGATGAAGCTCGAGCTGAAAAACTTTTGCTTCTTTTTGAATTTTCAAAGTTGTAATTTGCTTTTGCTGTCAAACAATTATCTGTTGATGTTAAACTCTGTTTTCATTAATGCATTGCATATGTTTGTCTTGAATTCATACATTCGTTTCACTACTCTTATGCTTTTCTTTATGATATTTGACTCTTGATAAAAAGCTGTAAGCCTTTAGAGGGAGGATGACGAAACAATACCATGATCTTATACAGTATGCTTTTGAACAGACCTTGCTGATGATGTACAGGCATTTCTTTCAATTCCCAAACACTGGAGTTATAAGGAAGTTAATCCCTAGTCAACCCCTTCGAGCCAAAGAAGTAGGAGTTTTCTGTTTTTAAACGATCAAAACCTTTGATATAAACCCGGGGCAGGGTAGTATCTCAGTTAATTCAAAAGAAAATGCGCATTGAAGCCGCAAACTCTCAGTTCGTAACACAACGAATAACATCGAAACAGAAAGTATTCCTTTGGAATCAAAAGACAAGGGTGGTTCCCTATCGCATAGACAGTCAATCTCTCAAAAGAGAAAGAAAAAAAAGCCCACTGAGCCAAAACCTATAAAGGAGGCTTAAGAAAGCTGGGGCATCCCGCTGACAGTAACCCCGGAAAACGGTAACAGTCAGGCAAAAGTTAGGGATAACAAATCAAAATCAAAATAGTGAGGTCATTACAAAATCAATCCTCAACAACATGAAAAGTGTTGAAAAAGAAAGAGAGATGATGACTGTCTCCCCAAATTCAACTGGTGAACCATCGCCCAAAAGTCGTTCCAAACTCAAAACAGAGTGTGACGCATAATTAACTGAGCGTAGGTTGAAGAACATCACGAAAAGCGGGTGGGTACAAATATACTTTGAGCCTTTATCCTTTGTTTCTTAAACCGTGAACCAGGCCACGTTACAACCCTTCAAAAGTCCTAATTGAAGCATGGGTCAGTTCGAAAGCATACTGTTACAAAAGGTATCCTGACTCCTGTAGGGCTTTGCTCTAAACCTTGTGTTAACTTGTCTTATGAAAAGTTTTCCGCTAAAAATGCATTTTTCAAAATTTTGAGACAAACATAAACTTTGCATTATTCGAATATCACTGTCTGCATTTAACCCTTTTGTTTGACAGCGAAGAATTTCATACAGCAAATGTTCGGAGGAACGAAAACTCTCTCAATGAGCAAAATCACTTCAAGAGGATAACACTTCCATCAAATCTCCTATCAACAAGGGGCATGACATATCACAATTCAATTAACCTGGGGCAGTCCAGTCAAGGTCCAACAGATCTTTCAAAGTTCAGTTAACCTGGGGCAGTCCAGTCAAGATTTCAAGAAATCTCTCAGTATGCGGAGTAATCTGATTCAAGACTCCTTCACCACCACTTGGGGCATTCGAATGTCAAAAGTGTTCAACAAATCAATCATTACATTTCCAGACTCGATTCCTGTATCTAGCCAGGGCACGTCTGAAGAGTTTGAAGATTCGATTCCTGTATCCAGCCAGGGCATATCTATCAACTATCACCTTCCCAAATTCGATTCCTGTATCCAGCCAGGGCACGTCTGAAGAATTCCAGATCAACACCTGTAACAACCCAGGAAAACATCTGTGAACGACCGATTGTAGACCAACACCTGTAATAAGCCAGGAAATTATCTACATCACCACTTGGGGCATTCGAATGTCAAAAGTGTTCAAAAACCGATGCAGTTTTACACAAGCTCATCATCAGGAAGCCCTACACCGGTTCCTCTTCAAGATTTCTGAGAACAGTTCACGGGTTCTCCAAGTAAACGAATGTTAACCTATCACTTGTTCAGATTCTTCTTCAAGACTTCTGAAAACAGTTTATGGATTCTTCCCAACAACGGATGTTAATCTATCAGCTTGTTCAGATGCAACCTTTGAAAACAGTTTACGGACGCTTCCCAACAACGGATGTGGCTCTATTGCTTATTCAATTTCAAGATTTCTGAAAATAGTTCACGGGTTCTCCAAGTAAACGGATGTTAACCTATCACTTGTTCAGATTCTTCTTCAAGACTTCTGAAAACAGTTTATGGATTCTTCCCAACAACGGATGTTAATCTATCAGCTTGTTCAGATGCAACCTTTGAAAACAGTTTACGGACGCTTCCCAACAACGGATGCGGCTCTATTGCTTATTCAATCTCAAGATTTCTGAAAACAGTTCACGGGTTCTCCAAGTAACGGATGTTAACCTATCGCTTGTTCAGATTCTTCCAGAACCTAACTCCACTCAGAGTCAAGCTTCATTATCCCCAGCAAAGCTAAGACTTCAAATTATCAATCCCCAGCGGAGCCAGACCATTGAACCTTCTCCCCACAGAGTTTTGAGAGGGCAAATATTGAGTTCCCCAGTGAAGTCGCCAGAGTTACTTCTCACCAAGCTGAAGATTCTCAATCTTACCTCCCCAGCATGAGTCTACTAATTTGGAACTCCCCAGTAGAGGTCATCAGGAATTCTCTTCCCCAGCAGCAGCCAAGGATTTACTTTCCCCGGCAGCAGTCAAAATGCTGTTATCTTCATCCATCTCGGATTCAGTTATCCTCAGCAAGAATAGCTCATCAGCTTACATGCACATTCATCACATTCATGTCATAAATATTGATGTCACGTACATTGCATCATGCATCATAACATTGCATACAACTAACCCTTTGCCTTTTTAGGTAAGATCGGTCGACAGATACAGATCATCTCCCAAGATTCATCCAGAAATAGTTCAGATGTGACCCGGACACGGCGACATTCTGATACTTATTCCAGATTCATTCAGACGCATCATCAGGAAACCCTACACCGGTTCCTCGTCAACTTCAAGACTCCTGAAAATAGTTTACGGATTCTTCCCTACAACGGATGTCAATCTACCAACTTGTTCAGGTGCAATTTTTGAAAACAGTTTACGGATTCTTCCCTACAACGGATGTCAATCTACCAACTTGTTCAGACTCTTCTCAAAACAGTTTACAGATTCTTCCCTACAACGGATGTCAATCTGTTCAGACTCTTCTCAACTTTTGAAGACAGTTTACAGATTCTTCCCAACAACGGATGTCAATCTACCAACTGGTTCAGACTCTTCTCAATTTTTGAAAACAGTTTACGGACGCTTCCCAACAACGGACGTTGCTCTATTGCTTATTCAATCTCAACTCCTAAAATTAGTTTACAAATTCTCCAGACATGGACGTCAATCTGTTGCTTGTTCGGACCCCTGATTCAGAGATGTTCCGAAACGTAGATGCCCTTCTGATACTTGTCCACTCACTTTTGACATACAGTTCAACATGTCCAGATGGCATCTTTAAGTCCATCACCAAATGGCATCTTTAAGCCCATTCACCTCCACCATCATATCGCCGAGTGCAAATTTTCTGGGCACTTTAGTGTCCAATCTTCTTTTACCTTCAAGTCGCGAAAGGCAAACTTGCCAATCTAACTCTTCAGGTCCAAGAAGATTGAACAGGGGCAACTGTTGTACCCCAAAATTTGCCCTCGCATTTTTTCACAAGAAATCCCAGCTTCAAGCCTTTCCTGATTTTTCAAACTGACTCAAGAATCGGACAAACGAACTTTTCTTGTCAGTCAAGCGAAATTAGGGTTTTTACTGATTTTCAGGACTCTGGATTGTTTCACAGTTGGCTTAGGGTTTTGGATGATTTTTGGTTCAATTTTGATCAGGCGAATGTTATTTGGCATTTAATCAGGAATTAAGGTTTTATGGGCATATTCTCAGCAAAATTAAAATTCCACAGCACTTTGCAAGATTTTCCAAGATTCGGGTTGGATTCGCATTTGTTTTGACTTAATCAGTAAAAGGGGCAGTTGGTTTGGATTCACGTTGGTTTGTTTGAGTCGGTCAAAAGAAATATGTAGTTTGGAATTACAATGCTTGGCGAAGAATCAGTGAAAAGGGAATGCGCTTGATCAGTTTATTTTGGTTAACTGCTGCTTTGTTTTGGATATTGGAAAAGACAGGTTTAATTGATCAATATTACTAAGACATTGTTTTATTTAAGTCATTTATTATTCTAAATTGAATGATTGAAATTTATTTTTCAATTGTTTTAATTCAAAGAGTTTTAAATAAATAAATAAACAATAAAGAGAAAATAGAATTAAATTGGATAATGGAAACTTTTATTTATCTTTAAATTAAATGTACAATTGATGTTTGGAATTTAAATTACAAACATTGGTCTTACATTGATTTAAATTTAAATAAAAAGAAAACTATCCTATTTATTTCTAATTCTTCATTCTTCACTTCGCTCCGGTGCTCCATTATTCATCTGCAAAAAGAAAAGGAAAAGTCAAAAGCAGTTGAATTAATTAAAGACAGATAAAATTTGCAGTCATCATTAAGGGCCACTGACTGGGATCAGTTGACCCTCTCTGCAAATCACGGGATTTCTCCCGGTTCACAAAGAGGGAAGAATTTTATCATAAATGCAAAATGTCAAAATGCATATTTTTAAAATGTCAAACTGCATAGTTCAGAAACAAGTTCAAACCCAACTAGAATCCAAACTCCCATTTTCTATCAAAAGCCAAAGGTACAAACTTACTGTCAAAAATACAAAATCTACCCAAGCTGTCAAAAGAAGATTTGGCAAAGATATGGAAGATATCAAAAAAGCACACAAGCTGTCAAGAAGAGACATATATGCACAAAAATCTTTTATGAAAGCTAACTCTTTATCATCATTTCCCATCAATAGCCCTTTCAGAAAAATAGTACAGAAAAGAATCATATTATAATATCCAACTGTACAAAGAGAAAGAAAGAAGAGAGATAGAGGCAGGTTTTTCAGGCTTAGGCAGGACAGGCAGGATAGATAAGAAGAAAAGATATACAAAAGAAAGAACACAGTTCAGAAAGGGGCATAATTTCTCACCAAAGAAAAGAACATAACATACAAACTGAAGCTCAACCTCAACCTGCGTTAGCCAAGCCTAACCAAAACCACTACAAACACATAACCTCAAAAGCCTAACACTAAAACTACAACCTGCCTGAACCATACATACAAACATACAAACTGCCAAAGAAAAAAAGGTCCTCAATATACAAACATACAAACACATAGAGCATACTGCATAAACAAAGGAACCTGCTACCAATTCCTGGCCTGAAGCAAGCCAAACAATGGCCTGCTACCAAGTTCAAACCTGAAGCCTTGACACAAACCTGCATTAGTAAAACCTGTAAGCATAAACCTACTGCAAGCGTGAACCTGCAATAAACCATAACCTCCATACTAAAACCATCCCCCAGCAAACATATGACCTGTTAAGCCTGTACCTTTAAGCCTTCAAACCTGATATGCAAATATACCACATACTGAAGCCAACCTGCAATCAAACTAAACACAACCAGTTCAAAAGGCCTGAAACCCCTACAGGTCTGTCAAGCCTAACAATCAAAACCTTGTTAAGCCCAAGCATTCAATCTTGAAGCCAGTACAAATCAGAAACTAAGTGAACCTGCCTAAGTCATCAACCAAAAGCCTATCCATCAAAAACCAAACTGAGCCAACCAACATCAAGGCCCTCAGAGGAAATGCTCATCATTGGGCAATAAGTAACACATTCAAAGGCAAAGTGGGCGATAGAGAAGAGGAAAGAAGTGAACTCAGAAACCCTTCATCATAAACAAACATTCAGAAACACATTTTCAACAAGCATTTCAACAAAGCGTTTAAGGCCACACAAGGCATACTCAAGCATTCCCAAATCAAAACCCTAGGCCCTCAGAACTTTGAGTTCCTCACAGGGCAACACAGGTAAAAGGCTCAACGTCAGAACAACAATTCAAAGCATCAAAGTCTCAGAAGAAAACAATATATTCAAAGGCAACCTAAAGCCCTCAGTATAACATCATTGGGCAAAAGCTCTAGGCAACAAGTATACAGTGGCGAAAGAGAAGAAGAAAGAGATGAAGGTCCAAACTAGGTTTTCAGTTAAGATCATCACGAAACCATATGCAAAGTAGGCAAAGAGATACAAAGATACCAGATTACCGAAGCGCAAACCTCAACACCCTCCGCTCGTTCCGGCCTCCTGAGCGCCACATCCCCTGTCTCTCCTCCTTCTCCAAGGTCAGGTAGTACAATCTTCTCCCTCTCTTTTTCTCCTTCACCTCATAATAATAAAAGATTAAGGTTAAGATTCAAATTGAAATGAAGCACACGATTCGTAAAAAGAACAAAAACATTGAAATCAAACCTCGTATCACAAGACCACAGGGCTCATGCCATAGAGGGAAGAGAGACTTGGGGGAGCGGCGCTGGTGGCTAGACGGAGGAATTGCAACCGGAAGATGAAGTTGAACGAGAAGTACGAACGGCGCTGTCCAAACCCTAACGCTTTCGTCTCAACTGACTAACAAAACATGAAACCCTAAATTGTTTTTTTGAATCCAAATGGGCCTTTACCCGTCTCTGCATGCCTAAGCCCACTAAAATGCTTCTTTCCTTTTTTTTTAACAAAACATTAATTTTAATTCTTCTTATTTCTTTTCCTTTTCTTTACAAAATCATACTACATAAAAAAGACATTTTTAATATATATTGAAATATTAAACACCTACATAATTAAGATACATTTTTGTCATATATTAAAAATTGAAAATACTTTCTTTTTTTTATTATTCTTTTAATTTTATTTGCACATAAATAATAAAGATACATTTTTATCATATAATAAAAAATTGAAAATACTTTGCTATTCTTTCAATTAAAATATACTTTGTACATAATTTTTAAAACGCTTAATTTAAATATAATTTTGTACATATCATACATTTTTTTATCATATAGTTAAAATTGAAAATATCCCTTTTTTTTAAAATATATATTTGTACATAATAGATAAAATATATTTTTCTAATATTAAACTCTTAAACACTTAATTAAAACACTTTTTGTATATAATAAACAATGATACATTTTATACAATTTAATTGAAACTTGAGCATCCAATTAAAACACATTTTCTTTTGTACATATTTCGAATATACAAATCAAAGATTCCTTAAAACACATATTTAGGTCAAAGCAATACCTAACAATACTTCATTAATCTCACATTATCGCACCTGTAAATAATCACATACTCATATACATCTCACACTTACACTTACACAATACATTCACATTGCCCTATACACATTTGTTTATCTTATATTTGTATATTCGATATTTACATTTGATCGCAATTTCGATTTGGTTGTAACTTATTGGATACTATAAGTCTCATCCCCATTTGTACATTTATACCCCCACTCCCGGATACTATTTTGTAATAGCGTAGATTTTACATTTCCGCAATTTACAGTTTTCCAATTATACCATGGTTAGACCTAGGGTTTGCATGTACATAAAATCAAACGCTAGATAACCTAATACAAGACAAATACATGAAATCAATACACAATCACACTTGCACCCTCTAGGGTAATCCCACATGTTGCCTTCCAAAATGGGCCATGCTTGCACGTCGAGTATCTTTGGCAAAACAAAATCAAAATGATCATAAGTCCCTCAAAATGTTGCCTAAACGGAATGATCAAGTCCCACAAAACAAATTGCCAAAGACACTTGGCACCATTGCATTCATGGTCCATACGACGACCCGCGCCCGTCCCGAATAAACTTCCTAAATGCAAGATTGTCCACCAAATCTAATGGTGGAACAAAATTGTTGAAAGGGGTTAAAACGTAACAAAAACCTTTGAGTACAATAGGGTAGACAAAACTCTTAGTTACTTGAGATCGACTTGCAAAAACACTTGCCTTCTTTTCAAAAAAAAGCCACAATCCACAACACTTTCAAACAAACTCTCAAAAACATTTTGAAACATCTTTTCGAAAAGATACATGCCTTTGTAAAACATTCGAGTAAAGAATTGTTACAAGGTTAGCCTAAGACAAGGCATCTTCTTCCAAAACATTTTCAAAAGCACCCACACACCATTTTCAAGCAATCAAAAAATCAAGGCAAGTGATCTAAAAAAACCAAGTAACTAAGAGCCCATGGATAACCATGGATGAAAAGGGTGCTAATACCTTCCCTTTTCATAATCTACCCCCCGAACCCACGAAATATCTCAAAAGGTTTTTGCTGTGCTTTTTTAACCTTTCCTTTAGGATAAAATAAAAAAGTCGGTGGCGACTCTTGCTCAACCGCACAAGTGCGAATACGAACAAAAAACACTAGTCAGTTCTCCCACCGTACCACAACGGAGACTGAAATACCATCATTTTTCATACTGAAGCGCCTGATGGAGGTTAACTTGCTTACCTTAAAGGACCCTCCTCAGAAGCTCAATACCTCCTCTCCTAACTATCATCCCGACGCATTTTATGTCTACCATTCCTACAGCCCGGGACACGACACCAACGACTGTTGGGCCTTGAAGAACAAGATTCAAGATCTGATTGAAATTGGGGTGCTGGAATTCATGCCAGACGGCGAGATGAAAATCTTCCGTTAAAGGGTTCTCCACTTGAAGTGACGAAGCTCAAGTTGAAAGATTTTTGCTTCTTTTTGAATTTTCAAAGTTGTAATTTCTTTTGCTGTCAAACAATTATTTGTTGATGTTAAACTCTGTTTTCATTAATGCATTGTGTGATACGGTGGGAGAACTGACTTGAGATTTTGCGTTTGTATTCGCAAATGTTTCGGTTGAGCAAGAGTCGCCACTGACTTTTTATTTTATCCTAAGGAAAGGTTTAAAAAGCACAGCAAAAACCTTTTGAGATGTTTTCTTGGGTTCGGGGAGTAGATTATAGAAAGGGAAGGTATTAGCACCCTTTTTATCCATGGTTATCCATGGGCTCTTAGTTACTTGCTTAGATCACTTGCCTTTTGTTTCCAATTTGTTTGAAATGGTGCTTGTGTGTGTGGGTTTGAAAATGTTTTGAAAAGAAGCCATTGTGGTGGCAACCTTTGTAATGATCCATGTGGGGATGTATACAAAGGTGTATGTCTTTTGAAAAGGTTTTCATTTGTTTTTGAAAGTTGTTTTGAAAGTGTAGTGATGTGTGGTTTAGAAAATAGGCAAGTGTTTTTGTTTTGCAAGTTCGATTCAAGTAACTAAGAGGTTATCTACTCCTAAATTTTCTCAAAGTTTATTGCTATGTTTTAACCCTTTTAATAAGTTTGTTCCACCATTGTATTTGGTGGACAATCTCATGTTAGGATGTGAAAGGGACGGGCGCGGGTCATCGTTTAGACCATAATTGCAATGGTGCCAAGTATCTTTGGGCATTTTCTTTAAGGGACTTGATCATTTGTTTAAGCAACATTTTGAAAGTATTATCGAGGGACTATGATCATTTGATTTGTTTGTTTTGCCCAAAGAGACCTAACATGCAATATGGCCCAATTTTGAAAGGCAACAAGTGGAATACCATAGGGGGTGCAAGTGTGATTTGTGTGTCCATTTTCATGCTTGTTTATCTTGAAATTAGGTCAAAACTATTTTTCGTTTTTTGCATACAAACCCTAATTCTAACATGGTATAATTAGAAAGCAATAAAGTGCGAAAATAAATTTACTAAGCTATTACAAAACCATATATGGGAAGGGGGGTACAAATGTTCGAATGGGGATTTTGACAAGGAATTTAAACCTAAAACTATTACATCAATATTGAATCATTTACAAGGTGATCAATTTGCATAAATTAAATAAAATAAAAACAAATATGCAAGAATGCAAAAAGAATTTTTATATGTATGAAAAAAAAAGTATTATTTATGTAAAATAAAGATAAAATAAAAAGGTATTATTTTTGGAGTATTTTCATATTTAGGGTAAAACCCTAGTTCTATTAAATAAAATGCATTATTCATTTATTATGTACAAATATTTATTTATATATACAAAAATAAAATAAAATGAGGTATTTGTCAAAAATGTATTTTTATATTAAATATTAATAATAAAAAAAACAAAAGTGTATATATTTTGTATTTACTCTAAATATATTAATAAATATATGTATATATGTATTGTTTTAGATGTGTATTATATATATATAAATAATGATAATATTTAATATTTGTAAAAAAAAAGTATTTTTTATATAAAGTATTTTCAAAAGGTAAAATAAAATAAAAATGAAAATAAAAGTATTTTTACATATTTCTCAATATTTTTAATGAAATGTATATATTCATTTATTTGTGTATTAATCAAAAGAAAATCACATAAATACCTAATAAATTAAAAAAAATGGTGAGAAAAAAGATTTTTATATTTTTAATAACATGAGAAAAAATAAATGAATCAATCAAAAAAAGAAAAAGTCAGAAATCATTAAAAATAAACCAAATGGGCTCAGGGGGTGCAGAAGCAATTGTATGGTGTGAAAAGTAGAACAAAAGCTGGCCCAGCCCATGAGACACCTTCTTCAACCTCCAGCCAAAAACGCGCGCTTGTAACAGGGATTCAAACATCCTGATTCTTTGAGCTTTTGCACAAACTTTCAACACAAAACATGTCAAGCATTGAATCACGATTCCAAATATATAAAAAACTCATCCTAACTCTCAGAAATGAGAGAGAATTTTAACAATCCCAAATCCTGACCTAAGTTTTCTGCCATTTTCAAACCTTAAATTCTCACAGCTCAAGCAAAAGAAATGAAAAGTAAAAACATATACATGTTCAGTGGCATGAGTAGAACATTGTTTATTCACAAACTTAGAGCTAATGATGCCTAATAAGAGAGATACGAATTCAAAAACTTACCTGTTCAGTTGAAGTTCTATCTGGCAAAGGAGAAGCTTTCAGGGCAAGATAATGGTTGGTGTAGCTTCCTTGAGGTGTGGTGATGCTGTTCCAATATTTACTTTGCCTTGAAAGCTTTTGAATCGAGCTAGAGCACTTCACCTGCAAATCAGAAATGTGAAAATGGTGGAACCAGTTAGAGGGATTACAGGTCGTGTTTTTGCTTTTGGTTAGCTTGCATAGATGGTAGGGAAGGTGTATGAACTGGTTTGGGCAAGAATGCTTGAAAGGATTGAGAGTTGGAACTCAATCTGCAGAGGTTGCTCTGTTTGAGCAGTTTCAAGGTGATTCTGAGTTTTAGGAGGGATTGGAGGTGAAAGGCTCGTGCTTCAGCTTTGGATCAATGTGTGGAATGTGTTTGATAAGTTTGTCCAAGTGTTTGTAGGCTGATATGAGAGTTGGTACAAGTTATGCTATCTTACTTGAACTTGAAGCAAGCAATGGCCACTTGTTGATTCTAGCCTGTACAAGCCCTCACACTATGCTGCATACATTGGCCTTGATCAGTGCAATTTTCTCACAAACTTGTGCCAAAAAGATTTGGACTGTACCACTTGGATTGCAAACTTGACATAAAGTTCTCCTTTTCAAAAATGGAAATAGTGCTTTTTCTAGTTAAGGGTTAATTCTCCATGTAATGTCCAAATGCTTAGAATAACAACTTGGCACAATGGTTTTGCATTAAATTTATGAGTGTCAAAGGGTTTTAGGACCATTAATGTAGCTTAAGCATGCTGAGATTGAAATGCATAGTGTTATGAACATGTACATGGCCAAGAACAAAAGTGACTTTTTCCCATTTTGCAAAATTCGATTCTCCCTAACCATGAGGTTGTTTGAGAAGTTCTTGGACATTTTGAAAAGCTTGGAATGTGTACTATAATCCATATTTGAAATGCAAATTGAAATTCCAAGTGGAAGTGTATGGAAAATGGCCTTGAAGTTAGGTAGAAAACCTTGTCAAAAAGGTCAAATTTTCACTAAGTTATGAATGGTTTAGTGCCCTTATTCAAAAATTTGTAACTTGAGATACAAGCCTCATTTGGGAAAACTTTGTGTATCAAAGTTGTATATTATGAAACAAGCTACAACTTTCATGTTTTGACTTTTGTTTGAATCCATATGAATCTTGGTGAGAAAGTGGGGCAAAGTTTGGAAAAAATTAGGGTTTTCCATAACTTAGAAAAATTCTAAGTTATGAAAAATTCCCATTTCAAACCCTAATTTGCATTTCTTGGTTTCTTGGTGAACAAGTTTCATGATTTGGCATGTTTTGATGAAAAATGAATCTTGACTCTTGATTTTGACCAAAAAGTCAAAGTTTGACTTTTTAGTATACAGTCAAAATTGATCAATTGACTGGGAAATTCAACTGTCAATCTTGTGTACTTGGGATCTTTTGAGTTTGTTGAGCATGTCAAGATAATTCCATGGGGTCTTTGATTCCATATGTGAGCTTGGTTTGCCATTGGCTAGGTCAAACAGTCAAAAATTGCCTTTGTGCAGTCAAAACCCTAAAGATGACCATTTTGCCCTTTTGATGATCTGATTAAATTTCTTGTGGGATTGTGATCCAAACTTGATCAAATGGTCCATGTGAGTTCATAATGTTGATGTGGGTCAATTTTTATGAGTTTTGACTGTCAATTGGCCACATTTGACTTTTTCCCAATACAGCTGATTTCTAGGTCATCTGTCCAATTGACTGGGCAAAACTTGGAATTAAGACTTGAAACTTGATATGGATAAACTTGGGAGTCCAACATGAGGCATGAAAGTCATCTTAGACATTTTAGGTCAAAATCTCTTTGTGCAAACACAAACCCTAATTCGGGTCAACAGTGCAAGGAGAAGTCTTGAGCAGAGGAAACCCTAACTGGATCTTGATCTTCAAGGGTTTTGTGATGAGAAAATGTTGAGGAAATGGGAGGGCAAATTTTGGGGTACAACAGTTGCCCCTGTTCAATCTTCTTGAACCTGAAGAGTTAGATTGGCAAGTTTGCCTTTCGTGACTCGAGGGTAAAAGGAGATTGGATACTAGAGTGCCCGGAAATTTGCACTCGCATGTTGGAGTATCAGCAATGTGATGTCGGGAATGGGCTTATAGATGCCATTTGGAGAGGTGGTGGATAAGGAGATGGGCTTATAGATGCCATCTGGAGATGTGACAGAACCTTGTCGGGAATGGGCTTATAGATGCCATTTGGAAGTGTTGATCGCATAAGAGATTCCTTAGCGAGAACTTGTGTATTTGAGAAAGACAGATGTTTTCCTGGCTTGTTACAGGTGTTTGATCTTCAATCTCCTCATGCAGATATGCCCTAGCTAGATACAGGTGTCGAATCTACAATCGGTTGTTCACAAATGTGCCCTGGCTGGATACAGGAATCGAATCTTCGAACTCTTCAGACGTGCCCTGGCTAGATACAGGAATCGAGTCCGGAAATGTGGTCAACAGGTATGCCCTGGCTGGATACAGGAGTCGAATCTGGAATTGTGATAGTTGATAGATATGCCCTGGTTGGATACAGGAATCGAATCTTCGAACTCTTCAGACGTGCCCTGGCTAGATACAGGAATCGAGTCTGGAAATGTGGTCAACAGATATGCCCTGGCTAGATACAGGAATCGAATCTGGAAATGCTGTAGTTGATAGATGTGCCCTGGATGGATACAGGAATCGAATCTTCGAACTCTTCAGACGTTCCCTGGCTAGATACAGGAATCGAGTCTGGAAACTGATCATTCTCAGATGTGCCCTGGCTAGGTACAGGTATCGAATCTGGAATTGTGACAATTGAAGGTAGTTGTCTTTGGGATTGTCTTTTTCCCTGAAAAGGCAAAAACATAAGTGGTATGCAATGTCATGATGTATGATATGCATGATGTCATGATGTTCAACATGAGATAGTGTTGTATGCACTTTATCATGTATGTAAGCAAGATGTATGAAAATGTGAAATGTTTATGAATGTAGTTTCGTCTTAGGAAAATAAATCCTTGACGACCAGCCGGGGAATTGCTCTGTGGAAGAGATACTTTGCCGAAGTTTTGATGAGAGGCCTGCTGAGGATTTCAATGATGGATTCCGCTGGGGGTAATGATGATAAACTCCGTTGGGGATACCAAAGATAAACTCCGCCGGGGATAGAAAGAACTTTGCCAAGGGCGATCTTCCGTGTCAATTAGCTGAGGATAACCCAGTTATAAGCCCTTGTGAGGAATAACTCTGAATAAAGCTCGGGAGAGACGTCCGTACCCTGCAGGGAACAAGCTTCCAGAACCTACTGGGGAATGTTGTGCCTTTTCAGGATTGACGGGGAATCAACTCCTCTTGGAGAAAGTATTGCTGAATCTCGTCTTACTCTGCGGGGTGTTGAGATAACTTGGTCACATTCTTCAGTTGAATCTACCTTGGTACCTTGGCGAAACAAGCAACTAGACTGCCTGGACAACTCTACATTGCCCCTACTTCTGATGTCACCTGTAATTAATCTTTCGTTTCATATGCAAATGTTTATGAATCAGCAATTTAATGTCAAATGCATATATAAAAAATGAACATTGGACGTTCTTCGCAAGACAAAACAAAAAAAGAAAAAAAACAATGGCAATTTGTATGGACCAGTGAATTTGTATTGATTTGAATTTTGCCTGTGAATAGGCGTTTTTGTACAAGAGGCTGACATCCTAGTAAGAGGATGCCGCCAAATAACATAGAGTTTACAATTTTGAAAAGAAAACAAAACAGCTATGTGAACAATCCCACTGGGTTCCAACTCTGCTATCGCCTTTACGTCTTCAAGCGTCTCATCACTTTGCTGCTTGGTCGAAGGTGAAGCTGATTGGTCGATGCCGAAATCTGAGCCAGATAGTTGATACCGAATTCCGGATGCGAAGTGATCCAATAAGACATAGTGTTACGCTTTATCCCTAACTTTTGCCTGGACCGCCCTTTCGGGTTTTCAGTCCACCGGGATACCCATTTTTGCCCAAGCCGCCTTTTCAGGTTTTCGACTTGCCGGGTGTACAGATTTTTTCATTTCATCCCTTATTTTTGCCCGAACCCTTTTGGTTCGCCGGGAAGCCCTTATTTTTGCCTAGGTATGTCAACCTAGTGGGTCTTTTATTTATGCGTAGTATTTTTTCACTATGTCTGCATTGGCGGGGTGAGGAAGGTCGTCACCATCCATGGTGGTTAGGATCATGGCTCCTCCTGAGAACACATGTTTAACCACAAATGGCCCTTCGTACGTAGGGGTCCATTTGCCCCGGGGATCACTTTGAGGAAGGATGATGCATTTGATTACCAGGTCCCCAACTTGATACTCTTGTGGTTTGACTTTCTTGTTAAATGCCCTGATCATTCGTTTTTGATACGTTTGACCATGACAAATAGCAGTGAGCCTCTTTTCGTCAATCAGATTTAATTGATCAAGTCGAGTCTGGATCCAATCATCTTCACTCAAGTCTGCATCCTTCATTATCCGGAGAGAGGGTATCTGGACTTCAATTGGCAAGACTGCCTCCATGCCATAGACCAAGGAGAAAGGAGTTGCCCCGGTTGACGTCCTTGCTGAGGTACGGTACCCATGAAGAGCGAATGGCAACATCTCGTGCCAATCTTTATAGGTCACTGTCATCTTCTGCACAATTCTCTTGATATTCTTATTAGCTGCCTCTACAGCCCCATTCATCTTCGGCCGGTAGGGAGAAGAGTTGTGGTGCTGTATCTTGAATTGTTCGCAGAGTTCAGCGATCATCTTGTTATTGAGATTGGTACCATTGTCCGTAATAATTCTTTCTGGGACGCCGTACCGACAGATTAGATTATGCTGGATGAAACGTGCCACGACGCTCTTGGTTACCGTTGCATAGGAAGCTGCCTCAACCCACTTTGTGAAATAATCGATCGCCACTAAGATGAAGCGATGCCCATTGGATGCCGTCGGTCGGATCTCACCGATCATATCAATGCCCCACATTGCAAAAGGCCAAGGTTCCGTCAGGACGTTCCGAGGAACCGGAGGAATATGCACCTTGTCAGCATAGATCTGGCATTTGTGACAAGTTCGAGAGTGTTGGTAACAATCGGCTTCCATTGTGGACCAGAAATATCCTGCCCGAAGGATTTTCTTAGCCATGGTGTGTCCACTGGAATATGTTCCGAATGTGCCTTCATGCAGTTCTATCATGATCTTCTCTGCTTCAGCCTTATCCACACAACGTAGTAGAGTTGAATCATGATTCCGTTTGTAGAGAATGCCGTTGCTGAGGAAGAATTTCGCCGCAAACCTTCTCATGAACTTCTTGTCATTGACAGATGCACCTTCAGGGTATTCCTGAGCTTCCAAATACCTCTTCACCTCATGATACCAGGGTTTTTTAGTCACCTTTTCGGCCTCAAGATCGCAGCAGTATGCCGGTTCATCCAACTTCCAGATAATGATCCGGGGAGCCTCATTGTCCCATTTAACTTTGAACATTGAAGACATCGTAGCTAGTGCGTCCGCTAGCTGATTCTCCTCTCTTGAGAAGTGCTCAAAAGTTATTTCTTCAAAGTGGGGAAGCAAGGTTGACACATACTCCTTGTAAGGAATAAGATTTGGGTGTTTCGTATCCCACTCACCTTTGATCTGATTGATCACGAGAGCGGAATCTCCGAAGACACTCAGAAATTTGATCCTTAAGTCGATTGCAGCTTGTAAACCCATGATACATGCTTCATACTCTGCCATGTTGTTGGTACAGTTGAAACACAATCGGGCGGTGAGTGGAGTATGAGTTCCTTTGGGAGATATGATTACAGCGCCGACGCCGTTACCCAAAGCATTGGAGGCTCCGTCAAAATGCATAGACCATCGGGATCCTTCCTCAGGTCCTTCATCCGGTCCAGGTACTTCACAGTCAGTTACCACCATGATATCTTCGTCCGGAAAATCAAAGTTCAATGATTGGTAATCGTCCACAGGTTGGTGTGCCAAATGATCTGCCAGTACACTTCCTTTAATTGCTTTCTGAGTTGTATACTGGATGTCATATTCTGTTAAGATCATTTTCCATCTCGCTATTCTTCCAGACAGAGCAGGCTTTTCAAATATGTACTTGATGGGATCCATCTTTGAAATCAATAGAGTAGTGTGAGTCAGCATATACTGTCTCAGCCGGCGAGCAGCCCATACTAGAGCGCAACAAGTTTTCTCAAGCAGTGAGTAACGAGACTCACAGTCGGTAAACTTTTTGCTCAAGTAATAAATAGCGTGCTCTTTTCAGCCAGACTCGTCATGCTGCCCCAGCACACACCCCATTGAATTATCAAGCACTGTCAAGTATAGTATCAGAGGTCTTCCTTCCACTGGTGGCATAAGAATGGGTGGCTCTTGGAGATATTCCTTTATCTTTTCAAAGGCAGCCTGACATTCATCGTTCCAGCGTACTACTTGATCTTTCTTCAGTAATTTGAAGATTGGCTCACAAGTAGCAGTCAGATGCGAGATGAATCGGGCAATGTAATTCAGTCGTCCTAGGAAGCCTCTGACTTCTTTCTCTGTCTTTGGAGTTGGCATCTCTTGTATGGCTTTTACCTTGGCAGGGTCCACCTGAATACCTTTATCACTTACAATGAAACCTAGCAATTTTCCGGACCTCACCCCAAAGTTGCATTTGTTGGGATTCAACCTCAGCTTGTATAACTTGAGTCGGTCAAACAGCTTCCTCAAATGATCAAGGTGCTCCTCCTCAGTTTGAGACCTTGCAATCATGTCATCAACGTATACCTCAATCTCATGATGGATCATATCATGAAATAAAGCAACCATGGCACGTTGATAGGTTGCCCCAGCATTTTTCAATCCGAATGGCATGACCTTGTAACAGAAGGTGCCCCACTGAGTCACAAAGGTAGTATTCTCCATATCCTCTGGAGCCATCTTGATCTGATTATACCCTGAAAAACCATCCATGAAGGAGAAAACCTTGTGTTGAGCAGTATTCTCAACAAGAACGTCGATGTGAGGTAAGGGGAAGTCATCCTTGGGGCTTGCCCTGTTCAAGTCCCTGTAGTCGACACACATCCTGACTTTACCGTCCTTCTTCGGCACTGGCACCACATTGGCAACCCACTGAGGGTAAGAAGTTACTGCTAGAAATTCGGTGTCGAATTGCTTCATAACCTCAGCCTTGATCTTTTCAGACATCTCTGGGCGCATACGGCGGACCTTTTGCTTTACCGGAGGGCAGTCTTCCTTGGTTGGTAGGTGATGAACTACAATGTCGGCATCCAAACCAGGCATGTCTTCATACGACCAGGCAAAGATCTCTAGGTAATCATGTAACATCTGGACCAATCGTTGCTTCACGCTGAGCCCTAAATTAGCCCCAATCTTGACCTCTTTCCTATCTGTCTCAGTACCCAGGTTAATCGTTTCTACCGGCTCTTCATGTGGTTGAATAGCCCTCTCTTCCTGGAGTAGCAGTCTTGCGAGTTCACCAGGCACTTCGCAATCATCTTCACCTTCGTCTTCGGCCAAGTTGATCGGATTCTCGAAGTCATAACTGGCGGTAGCAGAGCTGTTACCAGTGAGATCCAGAGTGGATTGAAACCTGTATAAGTGAGTGTGTGTAAATATAACTGTTTTGCAATATATAACACAGAAAGAAAAGAGCACAAGATTTGAAATGCAACAAACGTCCAATGTTTTGATTGATGATATATGGAAATGTCATACAAAAAGCCCTCACAAATGGAGCTACGATGCCCCGGGTAGGACACCGAGCCAATAAAGTTTTAACACATTGTTTGTTACAAATTGAAAATCAAAAGAAATAATTACTGCGTGACAAATGTGATAGGTGTAAAATCCTTCGCCGTCCAGTTGCTTGGTCCGTTGCTAGTAGTCGGGTAGATCCAACTGTCAAACTCTGCTTCCTCTACATCCTCCTCAATAGCATTCACCCTTGGGTTGGAGATGAACACCGGAGCCTTTCTGATCTTTTCCTTGCGCACAGCCCTCTGAGCCTCTGCAGTAAAGCCCAGCCCAAACTTGTCGTTCTTTTGAGTGAAGTCAGGAAGCTGACCCCAGTTTGCACAATTGCCTTTCTCGATTACAGCCCGGGCATCCTTCAAGGACGCCATCTTCAACGGAAAATCTTCTTCAACTACTGCCTCAGCTGATGCCAACACTGGAGGTACTTCCTCAAAATGCTGAAAGGGGGTTTCAATAAACTCCCCGTCCATCTCGATATACCAGAATGAATTCAAGTGACTCACCATGTATTCCTCCTCACCCTGCACAGTAACAATCTTCCCTTTGACAGGGTATTTGAGCTTTTGGTGTAAAGTGGAAGTTACTGCCCCAGCTTTGTGAATCCAGGGTCGACCCAACAAGCAGGAATAAGATGGACGAATATCCATTACATAGAACGTTGAGTCGAAAACTTGGGAACCCACACGAATAGGGATGTCTACTTCACCGTGCACCATCCTTTTAGAACCGTCGAAGGCTCTAACAATAATGTTACTAGGTTTCAACTCCAGGCCCTCACAATCCAAGCGATCCAATGCTTTCTTGGGCAAGACATTCAGGGAAGAGCCGGTATCCACTAACACGTGTGCGAGAGTAGTGCCCCTGCACTCTATGGAGACGTGCAGGGCATCATTGTGATTTTTCCCTTTGGCGGTAAGGTCAGCATCTGAGAACCCTAAGCCATTGTCAGCTGTCAGATTAGCCACACAGTCGGTGAATTGATCCGCGAAGGTCTCTTGCGGCACATGGGCCGTTTTCAGAAATGAAATCAGGGCTTTTGCATGGGCCTCTGAGCATAGCAGTAATGATAACATAGAGATTTTGGAGGGAGTATGCCCCAACTGTTCAACAACGTTAAAGTCACTCTTTTTGATAATTTTAAGGATTTCTTCCATTTCTTGTTGGGAGGCTTCCATAGCAGTCTTCTTCTTTGGTGCCTCCGTCCTGGAAGGCGAATCGGTAGCAACTTCTTTGCCCCGAGTATCAGAGGACTCGGCGGCAGGAGTAGACACAGGAGCTTGAACTGGAACATGCACACTTGCGGGTGTGATGGTGAGAGGTTTTCGGATAACTGGCGGTGCAATGTCAGGCGAGAAGAGCCTGCCACTGCGGGTAATCTTGGCGGGGCCAGTGATGTTACTTATACTGGTATTGGTGTTGAACTCCTGCTTCACCCCGAGCACATACACGTCGGCTCCATAATGCCATGGGACCGCTTTATCAGACTCATACGGGAGAGGCCCCGGGACAGTAATAGTGATGGGTGCAACAGACATAATTTGGACTGGTTTCTTCACGGGAGCCTTGGCAGGATTGTAAATTATGACAACAGATATTTCTTCAACGGAAACAAACGGAACAACAGTTTTCTTGAACAGAATCTCCTTGCTATCCATCAGGCTTTGGATGCCTGATTTCAGCAGTGGACAACCGATAGGGATAACAGCACACAGGAGGCAGCCCTTGCTACAACCCGGAAATAAACCGGCTAGTAGTAAGTTCCTCTTAACAGTCAAAAGAGGGGTAACAACTTCATTCACCGAAACAGCATACAACTCTTCCTCAATGGCATTTACTCTATGCTGGGGCATAGGAGCAGTTACAACATTCGGTCTCTCAGGCGCTTCAAACTGAATTTCCTTTGCGTCGATAAGATCTTGCACTTTGTTTCTCAAGGCCCAGCAATCATCAGTAGTGTGCCCGGGACTATCAGAATGATAAGCACACCGGGCATTTGGGTTATACTTAGGAGACGCAGTGTTCACGACTTTTGGCGCTTCTTTGAGGGTCACCAAGTTGGTTGACAACAGTTGGGGTAAAATTTGAGATAAGGTCATACTCAGCCGAGTATACTGCCTTTTGGGCCTTTCACCTCTTTGTTGATTGTACTGCTGAGGAGCAGCAACAGGTTTTGAAATGACCAAAGCATTGACGGCTTGGCGACTTTCGGGCTTGACTTGTCGTCTAGGACTATAGACGGCGCTTGCTTCTTTCTTAAACGGCCTCTTCTCAGTACTTGTGGAGGCAGCCTTTTGTATCTTTCCTGACCTGATGCCAGCTTTAATTCTTTCTCCCGTCAGAATCAAATCCGTAAACCCAGCGGAGGAGTTACCAACCAAATGATTGAAAAATGGACCAGACAAAGTCCCTAGGAACATATCAACCAGCTCACGATCAGTCAATGGAGGCTGCATCCTGCCAGCCAAATCTCTCTATTTTTGTGCGTATTCTTTGAACCCTTCACCCGTTCCTAGAGACATACCCTGAAGTTGGGTACGTGTTGGAGCGAGATCAGAATTGTATTGATATTGTCTGTAGAATGCGGTCGCCAAATCTTCCCAGTGTCGGATGCTAGTTCCATCTAATTGGTAGAACCATTCAAGCTATGATCCCGAAAGGCTGTCTTGGAAGAAGTGAATCCAAAGGTTTTTATCCGCCGTATAAGGTTGGATTTTCCTTACGTACGACCTCAGATGCAGCTTTGCGCAGGAGACCCCATCATACTTGGCGAAGGCAGGCGCCTTAAACTTGTGTGGAATTACTACCCCAGAAGATAACCCCAGATCTCCAAAATCCAGCCCCGGTACATTCTGAATTTCCATGGCGCTCAAGCGGTCCTCCAATTGCTTGTATCTGTCAGCAGCAGGTGGGTATTGTTCGTCATTGTAGTCCGTCTCGTTGTCGGAGACTGCGGGACTAGGAGCTCCTCCCCCTTGGGGACTGTTTTTCTCAGCAGAAGAAGTAGTTGGATCAGCTTCATTGTGGAGTGTGTTCCCAAATCTGCGTCCGGTGTTGAACAACGCAGTCCTCTTTTTCTTCTTCTTCTTCAGGAGTAGAGTCTTCAACTCTTGCTGACCTTGGACCAGGCTCAGGACCATTTCTTGAAACTGGGCACTTTGGGCCTGAAGGGCCTTGATTGATTGCTCACTGGATGAGTCTGGATTCATGATGACTGTTCAAAATAAACAGCGAAGGAGATTAAGCAACATGTGAAATAGGGTACCTGCTATGCATATGGTGCAATGGAATGCGTATGTTTTATGTTTTCAAAGACAAACAAGATTCAACTTTGTAGACAAAAAGGGAAACACACTTCATTAGATTAAAATTTTCAATTGTTCAACAATTCGCCCTTAGGCATTACAGGAATGAAAAATACTGGAAAGGAAATAAAAGCTATAAAAGGAAATATCCAAAGCCCATCAATGCTCCCATGGCCTCCTTTTCTCAGTGTTGATGTAGTTGTTCAGGACCCTCTCTTCTTCCAATTGCTTAGTCAGCCTCTGGATCTTCCATTACTGCTCGTTGAACTTATCCCGATAGAAATCCCGTTCTTCCTTTAGCTGCGCCCAAGATCTCTTCATTGTGTCAAAATCAGTAGGTATCTGAGGAGGGAGGACAGTTGGAGGAACCCCATCTTCATCAGGAGATTCAAGAATGATTGGTCTAACAGCTTCGTACGGCATACCTAACTTCTGAGCACGGATGCGGACCCATTTGCAATAGGGTTCCATTGGTAGAGAAGTCTTTGGCCCCAACTCAAGTGGGTCAGCTTTGTGAATTCTGTCCCAAGCTCTAATAAATCCATGGCGTAGTTTGTCACTGTCTGCCTGAAACTCAAAATAGAAGTGAGGAACCAACATTTCATGAGGCCCATCTCTCCTGGCTCTTCCAAACTGACGGAGAGCTAAGCATGGATTATAAGAGATTCCTCCTTGGATACCAATCAACGGAACATTAGGGTATTCTCCGCAACGGTCAATAACAGCTACCTCGTCCATACCTCTGAGAGTCCAGGTGATGTCATTATCAGTGAGAGACATTAGCCTCCGAGCCCAACCTTTTCCTTCTTCATTCTTCAGCACGAACTTAGGAAGGTGCGAAATAAACCACCTCACTAGCAAAGGAACACAACACCACAGAGTTCCCCGTTTTCGAGCAGTACGAGCATAGAGTTGTTGCAGGATATCACCCAAAAGAGTGGGTATAGGATTCCGAGACATGAAGATCCTTATGACATGGATACTGATAAAGGTGTCAGGATTGGGAAACAATACCAGACCATAGATCAAAAGAGCCAGAATATCCTCGTACGCCTTGAAGTCCAAGTCATTCCAGAAATCATTAGCCTTGCCAACCAGAAATTTGACCAAAAAGCCCTTGACTCCATTTCTAGTTTCCCAGTTAGCTAATACCTCTTCTTTGGTCAAGGGGAGAATTGCAGCAATCTCTTCAGGCCTAGGAGTCTTTTCCAAACCAGTGAAAGGAGTTTGCTCCAATACAGGGATCCCAAGCAAATAAGAGAATTCCTCCAGGGTAGGAACCAGCTGGAAGTCTTGAAAGGTGAAACAATGATACAGAGGGTCATAAAACTGGGTCAGAACACTCATCAGTTGTTGGTCCCATTTTGTAGTGATCAAGCCAAGGAGAGAACCATGTCTGTTGATGAAAGAAGAAGTGTTTGGAATCCTACCAACCAAATCCTTGAGCAAAATTGGTGGTTGAACAAAGTTGAGCCGGACAGTATTCCTACGCACGGGCATCATGATGTCCTACAAAACAGAGCAAAGATGAAACTCTTTTGTCTTTGAAATGGGTTAGTCCTTTATACAGGATGCATGCAATGGCATGATGGCATGATGCTATGATGAAGCACACCACAGGTATTCACATAGGCAAGCATGGTAAGGCACACAAGTCACACAAGACACCCTTAGGTTTCAGGCCAGCATGAATTTCAGGTATTACCCTCTTTTGGTTTTGTTGGTTAAAACCTGTCCTATCAAAAGTAACCGGGTTCTAGAGGATCTCAAATCATTGGCTACCCTCAATCGGTCATAACTCCAGCATCACAATCTTTTCTCGCGGCCAGAACCATCTCGAGAGTTTAGCCTCAATGAGTGTAGCATACTGCTACTGTCCTAATGGCCAAGTTGGTCAATTTAGGGTTCTAAGGTTGGTTGGTGTTTAATGACTCCTTAGAAGACCTATATTCTCCCCGTTGCAACACAAGGGATATAGGTACAGACCAAGATGCCACACCAACGTAGCCACTGCTTCACCCATGTCGGTCTACGCCGGACAGGTCCCTCACAGATTATGCTACCTAAAAAGGGTATTTCCCAGATCCGGGTTAGGATCTATGAAACTCCGATGCAAAGCCCATAAATATAAAAGCAAACAAAGCAAACAATTGAAAATAAAAGTGATTTAAGCCCTAAGGTTACTCCACTTTATAAGTTCTCCCCAGCAGAGTCTCCAGTTCTGTGATACGGTGGGAGAACTGACTTGAGATTTTGCGTTTGTATTCGCAAATGTTTCGGTTGAGCAAGAGTCGCCACCGACTTTTTATTTTATCCTAAGGAAAGGTTTAAAAAGCACAGCAAAAACCTTTTGAGATGTTTTCTTGGGTTCGGGGAGTAGATTATAGAAAGGGAAGGTATTAGCACCCTTTCTATCCATGGTTATCCATGGGCTCTTAGTTACTTGCTTAGATTACTTGCCTTTTGTTTCCAATTTGTTTGAAATGGTGCTTGTGTGTGTGGGTTTGAAAATGTTTTGAAAAGAAGCCATTGTGGTGGCAACCTTTGTAATGATCCATGTGGGGATGTATACAAAGGTGTATGTCTTTTGAAAAGGTTTTCATTTGTTTTTGAAAGTTGTTTTGAAAGTGTAGTGATGTGTGGTTTAGAAAATAGGCAAGTGTTTTTGTTTTGCAAGTTCGATTCAAGTAACTAAGAGGTTATCTACTCCTAAATTTTCTCAAAGTTTATTGCTATGTTTTAACCCTTTTAATAAGTTTGCTCCACCATTGTATTTGGTGGACAATCTCATGTTAGGATGTGAAAGGGACGGGCGCGGGTCATCGTTTAGACCATAATTGCAATGGTGCCAAGTATCTTTGGGCATTTTCTTTAAGGGACTTGATCATTTGTTTAAGCAACATTTTGAAAGTATTATCGAGGGACTATGATCATTTGATTTGTTTGTTTTGCCCAAAGAGACCTAACATGCAATATGGCCCAATTTTGAAAGGCAACAAGTGGAATACCCTAGGGGGTGCAAGTGTGATTTGTGTGTCCATTTTCATGCTTGTTTATCTTGAAATTAGGTCAAAACTATTTTTCATTTTTTGCATACAAACCCTAATTCTAACATGGTATAATTAGAAAGCAATAAAGTGCGAAAATAAATTTACTAAGCTATTACAAAACCATATATGGGAAGGGGGGTACAAATGTTCGAATGGGGATTTTGACAAGGAATTTAAACCTAAAACTATTACATCAATATTAAATCATTTACAAGGTGATCAATTTGCATAAATTAAATAAAGTAAAAACAAATATGCAAGAATGCAAAAAGAATTTTTATATGTATGAAAAAAAAGTATTATTTATGTAAAATAAAGAGAAAATAAAAAGGTATTATTTTTGGAGTATTTTCATATTTAGGGTAAAACCCTAATTCTATTAAATAAAATGCATTATTCATTTATTATGTACAAATATTTATTTATATATACAAAAATAAAATAAAATGAGGTATTTGTCAAAAATGTATTTTTATATTAAATATTAATAATAAAAAAAAACAAAAGTGTATATATTTTGTATTTACTCTAAATATATTAATAAATATATGTATATATGTATTGTTTTATATATATATATATATATATATATATATATATATATATATATATATATATATATATATATATATATATATATATATATATATATATATATATATATATATATATATATATATATATATATATATATATATATATATATATATATATATATATATATATATATATATATATATATATATATATATATATATATATATATATATATATATATATATATATATATATATATATATATATATATATATATATATATATATATATATATATATATATATATATATATATATATATATATATATATATATAAATAATGATAATATTTAATATTTGTAAAAAAAAGTATTTTTTATATAAAGTATTTTCAGAAGGTAAAATAAAATAAAAATGAAAATAAAAGTATTTTTACATATTTCTCAATATTTTTAATGAAATGTATATATTCATTTATTTGTGTATTAATCAAAAGAAAATCACATAAATACCTAATAAATTAAAAAAAAATGGTGAGAAAAAAGATTTTTATATTTTTAATAACATGAGAAAAAATAAATGAATCAATCAAAAAAAGAAAAAGTCAGAAATCATTAAAAATAAACCAAATGGGCTCAGGGGGTGCAGAAGCAATTGTATGGTGTGAAAAGTAGAACAAAAGCTGGACCAGCCCATGAGACACCTTCTTCAACCTCCAGCCAAAAACGCGCGCTTGTAACAGGGATTCAAACATCTTGATTCTTTGAGCTTTTGCACAAACTTTCAACACAAAACATGTCAAGCATTGAATCACGATTCCAAATATATAAAAAACTCATCCTAACTCTCAGAAATGAGAGAGAATTTTAACAATCCCAAATCCTGACCTAAGTTTTCTGCCATTTTCAAACCTTAAATTCTCACAGCTCAAGCAAAAGAAATGAAAAGTAAAAACATATACATGTTCAGTGGCATGAGTAGAACATTGTTTATTCACAAACTTAGAGCTAATGATGCCTAATAAGAGAGATACGAATTCAAAAACTTACCTGTTCAGTTGAAGTTCTATCTGGCAAAGAAGAAGCTTTCAGGGCAAGATAATGGTTGGTGTAGCTTCCTTGAGGTGTGGTGATGCTGTTCCAATATTTACTTTGCCTTGAAAGCTTTTGAATCGAGCTAGAGCACTTCACCTGCAAATCAGAAATGTGAAAATGGTGGAACCAGTTAGAGGGATTACAGGTCGTGTTTTTGCTTTTGGTTAGCTTGCATAGATGGTAGGGAAGGTGTATGAACTGGTTTGGGCAAGAATGCTTGAAAGGATTGAGAGTTGGAACTCAATCTGCAGAGGTTGCTCTGTTTGAGCAGTTTCAAGGTGATTCTGAGTTTTGGGAGGGATTGGAGGTGAAAGGCTCGTGCTTCAGCTTTGGATCAATGTGTGGAATGTGTTTGATAAGTTTGTCCAAGTGTTTGTAGGCTGATATGAGAGTTGGTACAAGTTATGCTATCTTACTTGAACTTGAAGCAAGCAATGGCCACTTGTTGATTCTAGCCTGTACAGGCCCTCACACTATGCTGCATACATTGGCCTTGATCAGTGCAATTTGCTCACAAACTTGCGCCAAGAAGATTTGGACTGTACCACTTGGATTGCAAACTTGACATAAAGTTCTCCTTTTCAAAAATGGAAATAGTGCTTTTTCTAGTTAAGGGTTAATTCTCCATGTAATGTCCAAATGCTTAGAATAACAACTTGGCACAATGGTTTTGCATTAAATTTATGAGTGTCAAAGGGTTTTAGGACCAGTAATGTAGCTTAAGCATGCTGAGATTGAAATGCATAGTGTTATGAACATGTACATGGCCAAGAACAAAAGTGACTTTTTCCCATTTTGAAAAATTCGATTCTCCCTAACCATGAGGTTGTTTGAGAAGTTCTTGGACATTTTGAAAATCTTGGAATGTGTATTACAATCCATCTTTGAAATGCAAATTGAAATTCCAAGTGGAAGTGTATGGAAAATGGCCTTGAAGTTAGGTAGAAAACCTTGTCAAAAAGGTCAAATTTTCACTAAGTTATGAATGGTTTAGTGCCCTTATTCAAAAATTTGTAACTTGAGATACAAGCCTCATTTGGGAAAACTTTGTGAATCAAAGTTGTAGATTATGCAACAAGCTACAACTTTCATGTTTTGACTTTTGTTTGAATCCAAATGAATCTTGGTGAGAAAGTGGGGCAAAGTTTGGAAAAAATTAGGGTTTTCCATAACTTAGAAAAATTCTAAGTTATGAAAAATTCCCATTTCAAACCCTAATTTGCATTTCTTGGTTTCTTGGTGAACAAGTTTCATGATTTGGCATGTTTTGATGAAAAATGAATCTTGACTCTTGGATTTGACCAAAAAGTCAAAGTTTGACTTTTCAGTATACAGTCAAAATTGATCAATTGACTGGGAAATTCAACTGTCAATCTTGTGTACTTGGGATCTTTTGAGTTTGTTGAGCATGTCAAGATGATTCCATGGGGTCTTTGAGTCCATATGTGAGCTTGGTTTGCCATTGGCTAGGTCAAACAGTCAAAAATTGCCTTTGTGCAGTCAAAACCCTAAAGATGACCATTTTGCCCTTTTGATGATCTGATTAAATTTCTTGTGGAATTGTGATCCAAACTTGATCAAATGGTCCATGTGAGTTCATAATGTTGATGTGGGTCAATTTTTATGAGTTTTGACTGTCAATTGGCCACAGTTGACTTTTTCCCAATACAGCTGATTTCTAGGTCATCTGTCCAATTGACTGGGCAAAACTTGGAATTAAGACTTGAAACTTGATATGGATAAACTTGGGAGTCCAACATGAGGCATGAAAGTCATCTTAGGCATTTTAGGTCAAAATCTCTTTGTGCAAACACAAACCCTAATTCGGGTCAACAGTGCAAGGAGAAGTCTTGAGCAGAGGAAACCCTAACTGGATCTTGATCTTCAAGGGTTTTGTGATGAGAAAATGTTGAGGAAATGGGAGGGAAAATTTTGGGGTACAACACATTGCATATGTTTGTCTTGAATTCATCCATTCGTTTCACTACTCTTATGCTTTTCTTTATGATATTTAACTCTTGATAAAAAGCTGCAAGCCTTTAGAGGGAGGATGACGAAACAATACCATGATCTTATACAGTATGCTTTTGAACAGACCTTGCTGATGATGTACAGGCATTTCTTTCAATCCCAAACACTGGAGTTATAAGGAAGATAATCCCTAGTCAACCCCTTCGAGCCAAAGAAGTAGGTGTTTTCTGTTCTAAACAATCAAAACCTTTGATATAAACCTGGGGCAGGGTAGTATCTCAGTTAATTCAAGAGAAACGCGCATTGAAGTCGCAAACTCTCAGTTCGTAATACAACGAACGACATCGAAAAAGAAAGCATTCCTTTGGAATCAAAAGACAAGGGTGGTTCCCTATCACATAGACAGTCAATCTCTTAAAAGAGAAAAGCCCACCAAGCCAAAACCTATAAAGGAGGCTCAAGAAAGCTGGGGCATCCCGCTGACAGTAATCCCGGAAAACGGTAACAGTCAGTCAAAAGTTAGGGATAAAAAATCAAAATCAAAATAGTGAGGTCATTACAAAATCCTCAACAACATGAAAAATGTTGAAAAAAAGAAAAAGGAGATGATGACTGTCTCCCCGAATTCAACTGGTGAACCGTCGCCCAAAAGTCGTTCAAAACTCAAAGCAGAGTGTGCCGCACAATTAACTGAGCTTAGGTGTGAAGAACATCACGAAGAGCGGGTGGGTACAAATATACTTTGAGCCTTTATCCTTTGTTTCTTAAACCGTGAACCAAGCCACGTTACAACCCTTCAAAAGTCCTAATTGAAGCATGGGTTAGTTCGAAAGCATACTGTTACAAAAGGTATCCTGACTCCTGTAGGGCTTTGCTCTAAATCTTATGTTGACTTGTCTTATGAAAAGTTTTATGCTAAAAACGCATTTTTCAAAACTTCGAGACAAACATAAACTTTGCATTGCTTGAATATCACTGTCTGCATTTAGCTTTTTGTTTTGACAGCGAAGAAATTCATACAGCGAATGTTCGGAGGAACGAAAACTCTCTCAGTAAGTAAAAATCACTTCAAGAGGATAGCACTTCCATCAAATCTCCTATCAGCAAGGGGCATGGCATGTCACCATTCAATTAACCTGGGGCAGTCCAGTCAAGGTCCAACAGATCTTTCAAAGTTCAGTTACCCTGGGGCAGTCCAGTCAAGATTTCAAGAAATCTCTCAATATGCAGAGTAATCTGATTCAAGACCCCTTCATCATCACTTGGGACATTCGAATGTCAAAAGTGTTCAACAAATCAACTATTACAATTCCAGATTCGACTCCTGTATCCATCCAGGGCATATCTGTTGACCATATTTCCAGACTCGATTCCTGTATCTAGCCAGGGCACGTCTGAAGAGTTCGAAGATTCGATTCCTGTATCCAGCCAGGGCATATCTGTTAACTATCACATTTCCAGACTCGATTCCTATATCCAGCCAGGGCACGTCTGAAGAGTTTGAAGATTCGATTCCTGTATCCAGCCAGGGCATATCTATCAACTATCACAATTCCAAATTCGATTCCTGTATCCAGCCAGGGCATATCTATCGACTATCACAATTCCAGATTCGATTCCTGTATCCAGCCAGGGCATATCTGTTGATCACATTTCCAGACTCGATTCCTGTATCCAGCCAGGGCACGTCTGAAGAGTTTGAAGATTCGATTCCTGTATCCAGCCAGGGCATATCTATCAACTATCACAATTCCAGATTCGATTCCTGTATCCAGCCAGGGCATATCTGTTGATCACATTTTCAGACTCGATTCCTGTATCTAGCCAGGGCACGTTTGAAGAGTTCGAAGATTCGATTCCTGTATCCAGCTAGGGCATATCTGTTGACGACTATTTCCAGACTCGACTCCTGTATCCAGTCAGGGCACGTCTGAAGAATTCCAGATCAACACCTGTAACAAGCCAGGAATTTATCTACATCACCACTTGGGGCATTCGAATGTCAAAAGTGTTCAAAAACCCGATGCAGTTTTACACGGACTCATCGTCAGGAAATCCTACACAGATCTCCTCGAAACAGGAAGACCCCAGTAGTTTGGCATACAACCCGAGCTTCTGATTCTCCCGACAGTGGTCCCAAGACTTCTCATTTTCAACAATTGAAGACTCTTGCCCTCCACAGCAGCAGCCAAGGATTTATTTTCCCCGGCAGCCATCAAGATGCTTTTATCTTCAGCCATCTCAGATTCATTTATCCTCAGCAAGATAGCTCATCAGCTTACATGCGCATTCATCACATTCATGTCATAAACATTGATGTCACATACATTGCATCATGCATCATAACATTGCATACAACTAACCCTTTTCCTTTTCAGGTAAGTTCAGCCGACAGACACAGATCATCTTCCGAGATTCGTCCAGAAATAGTTCAGATGTGACCCGGACACGGCGACATTCTGATACTTATTCCAGATTCGTCTAGATGCAGCTTTACACGAGCTCATCATCAGGAAACCCTACACCGGTTCCTCTTCAAGACGTCTGAAAACAGTTTACGGATTCTTCCCAACAACGGATGTCAATCTACCAACTTGTTCAGACGCAACTTCTGAAAACAGTTTACGGATTCTTCCCAACAACGGATGTCAATCTACCAACTTGTTCAGACGCAACTTTTGAAAATAGATTACGGACGCTTCCCAACAACGGATGCTGCTCTATTGCTTATTCAATCTCAACTCCTGAAAATAGTTTATAGATTCTCCAGACATGGATGTCAATCTATTACTCATTCGGACCTCCAATTCAGAGATGTTCCAAAACATGAGTGCCTTTCTGATACTAATCCACTCACCATTAACATAACAGTTCAACATAACCAGATGGCATCTATAAGCCCATCCTCCTACCAGCAGTCACCAGATGGCATCTTTAAGCCCATCACCAAATGGCATCTCTAAGCCCATTCCCCGACAAGATTCTATCGCACCCGATGGCATCTTTAAGCCCATCACCAAATGGCATCTTTAAGCCCATTCACCTCTACCATCACATCGCCGAGTGCAAATTTTCTGGGCACTTTAGTGTCCAATCTTCTTTTACCTTCAAGTCGCGAAAGGCAAACTTTCCAATCTAACTCTTCAGGTTCAAGAAGATTGAACAGGGGCAACTGTTGTACCCCAAAATTTTCCCTCGCATTTTTCCACAAGAAATCGCAGCTTCAGGCGTTTCCTGATTTTTTCAGATTGGCTCAAGAATAGGTCAAACGGATTTTTCTCGTCAGTCAGACACAATTAGGGTTTTATTGATTTTTTAGGGCTCTGGATTGTTTCACACAGTTGGCTTAGGGTTTTGGTTGATTGTGACTCAATTTTGAGCAGGTGAACGTTCTTTGGCATTTAATCAGGAATTAAGGTTTTTGTGGGCATATTCTCAGAAAGGTTAAAATTCCACAGCACTTTGCAAGTTATTCTGAGATTCGGTTTGAATTCGCATTGTTTTGATTTAATCAGTAAAAGAGACAGTTGGTTTGAATTCGCGTTGGTTTGTTTGAGCCAGTCAAGAGAAATATGCAGTATTGGATTTACAGTGCTTGGTAAGAAATCAGTAAGAAAGGAATGCGTCTGATCAGTTATTGCGTTTGACTGTGCGTTGCTTTAGATGATGGAGGCGCCAAGTTCATTTATTTTGATCAACGAAGAATCAATGTTTAGTTGATTATTTATTATTTCTAAGGATTAAATATCTGAAATTTAATTTTCATTTATTTTAATTTAAGGAACTATAAATAACAAGTAAATAATTGAAAAAGGGATAAAAAGAATTAAATGGATCAATAGAATTTTTTATTTCATATTTAAACATTTGTTACAATTATTATTTAGATACAAGTATTTAAAATAATAATAGTTACAAGGATTAAATTGAAAATAAAACTATCCTATTTTTCTAAATATCTTCTAAGTCCCCAATTCTTCATTCTTCACTTAATGCCCCTCTCCATCCAAATTGTCATCTGCAATAAATAAGGAGAAAAGTCAGTGACTGATAAAAAGACAGATAAAATTGCAGTCATCATTAAAGGCCACTGATTGGGATCAGTTAACCCTCTCTGCAAATCACGGGATTTCTCCCGGTTCACAAAGAGGGAAGAATTTTATTTAATCATGAATGCAAAGTTGAGAAAAAAATGCAAAGTGCCAAACTGCATAAATTCAAAAATCTCAAGCAAACTGCACAGTTCAAACCCAACTAAATTGCAACTTTCTGTCAAAATGCAAAGTGCAATTTACTGTCAAAATGCCAAGAAGTCTACTCAAAGCTGTCAAGAAGAGGATTTGGCAAAGATATCAAAGAAGATAAAAGTACAAAAGCTGTCAAAGAAAAGATAAAATATGCAGAGGAAAACCATTATGCAAGCATACATTTCTTTTCATCATTTCCCAACAAGTAGCCTTTTCAGAAAAGTACAGCAACAAACATATTTTAATATTTCTTAGCTGTATTAAGAGAGAAGAGAAAAGAGATAAGAAGGCAGGTTTTTAGGCTTTTAGGCAGGAAGAAAGATATACAAAGGGACTGAATACAGTAAAGAAAGGGGGGGCCATACCAACAGATGCAAAGGAAGCAGAACTTTCACCAAAGTAAAAAAGAAATATACAAACTGCTAAGCATTTCAACCTAGGCCTTAAGACTTCACAAAACCTGCATTGGCTCAAACCGGCCTCAACATACAAACCAGCTGAAGCAAGTCAAAAGCCTAACCTGCATATGCAAAACCTAAGCCAAAAAGCCATACCAGCATATACCATACAAACCTCTGTCAAAACCAAAGCTTAACCACAAGAAAAACCTGCAAGCATTAAGTCTCACCCTACTGTCAAACCATAAAAAACCTTAACCACTAAAAACACCTGCATATGCAAAACCTGAAACAACATGCTAAGGGCCTAAACCATAATAACCTGAAAACCATAATAACCTGAAACCTGTCAAAAACCTCACCAGCTGAAGCATAAGCCTGCAATGGCCTAATAAAACCTGCCTACTGCCAAAAGACCAAACCAGGTCCAATACCATAAACCTATCTCACCAAAAAGCCTCAGACCTGCAATCATACTGCCTAAAACCAGTGAAATCATAGCATACTGCATAATACCACCCAAACATCAAGCCCTCAGTGAATACATCATTGGGCAATAAAAGAAGCTAGTCAAAATAGCATTTCAACAGTAGCAACTCAACATAAGCAGAAGCTTTTCAAAGAACCAGAAGAAACATACAAAGCATAGCATCATTGGCCCTAACAAAGCAACAATAGCAAGTTGAGATAGAAGGAAGCTTCAGGAATCAGAGGCAACATCAAAGCATACTAATTTCCAAACCCACGAGCCCTCAGAAAGATATCATCACAGGGCAATCAAAATAAGCAACCTAAACAAGCGTACAACAAATACGTTCAAGGCAACGAGCACCAGAGGCGAAGAAGAGAGAAAATCAGAGGCAAATCGTTCAAAAGCGTACAGAGGCACATAAACAAAAGGCATCTCAAAGCAACAAGCATTAAAGACAACGAAGAAAAGAGAAGTGAAATTGCACAAGAAGCTTTCAGCCATCAACATCATAAAGCTTAAAGAAGATAAAGATACCAGGAAGCTCAAAGAGTCCAGCATCGTGCCTCCGCCTCTCCCTCCGCCCTTGGCCTCCTAGCCTTCCTCACCCTCCTTCCTCCTTCTCCAGGTAGTATTTCACCCTCACTTTTCTTTCATGATACCTCAACAATCATTGCAATAAGAATAAGAATCAGAATTGAACATAAATCACAACATACACAATCTTAACAAGCCCTAACGAATTACAATTGAGATTTGTTACCTAATTCTGTCACCTTAACGTTGTCGTTGAAGGGAAGAAGGAGGCATAGAAGCTGGTGGCCTTGGGCTGAAGAACTCAGAAGCGAACGGAGAAGGGCTGAAGAACTCAGAAACGAACAAATGAGCGGCGCGCCTCACAAACCCTAAGCCAGTGTCCAACTGAAACGAAACCATCTAACCCTAAAAATGCTTGTTTCACCCGCTGGGCCTTGCCCGTTTCAATCACACCTAAGCCCACTATATTCCCATTCACACCCCCTTATGCCAATTCTGATTTGGGCCTTAACACTTTCCTAAGCCCGCTTCTTTTTCTATTCTTCTCTTCATTTCATTTTTTTTACAAACTAAAATTTTATTTTGACTTAACTCTTTTGAAAGAAATATATACTAATATAATACAATAAAACATTAATACATAAAATACCTAAAAATATGTTTGTTTAAAACACTTTCTTTTTATTAAAACTTATTCTAATTTGTACATAAATAACAAAATACATTTTTTACATCATAATTGAAAATACTTTTTTTCTTTTAATTCAAATATTCTTATTAACAATATAAAGATACTTTCTTATGTCCAATGGAAAATAATAACTTTCAAACTTAGAATATTTTTCTTTTCATACATATTAAAAAATACAAGATCATTAATTAAATTAAATAAATATTTAATTTTTCTTTAAGTTAAACAATACTTAATACATATCAAAATTCACATTGTCGCACCTGTAAATAATTACATACTTACACAATACATCTCACACTTACACAATACAAATACATTTACATTGCTCCTATACCCATTTGTTTATCTTATATATTGATATACGTCATTTACATTTGATCGCAAATTCGATTTGGTTGTAACTTATTGGATACTATAAGTCTCATCCCCATTTGTGAATATTGTACCCCCACTCCCGGATACTATTTGTAATAGCGTAGACTTTACATTTTCGCAATTTACCGCTTTCAATTATACCATGGTTAGACCTAGGGTTTGCATGTACATAAAATCAAACGCTAGATAACCTAATACAAGACAAATACATGAAATCAATACACAATCACACTTGCACCCTCTAGGGTAATCCCACATGTTGCCTTCCAAAATGGGCCACCCTTGCACGTCGAGTATCTTTGGCAAAACAAATTCAAATGATTATAAGTCCCTCGATGACGCTTTCGAATGTTGCCTAAAACGGAATGATCATAGTCCCTTCAAAGCAAATTGCCAAAGACACTTGGCACCATTGCATTCATGGTCCATACGATGACCCGCGCCCGTCCCGAATAAACTTCCTAAACGCAAGATTGTCCACCAAATTCAATGGTGGAACAAAATTGTTAAAAAGGGTTAAAACATAACAAAAACCTTTGAGTACAATAGGGTAGACAAAACTCTTAGTTACTTGAGATTAATTTGCAAAAACACTTGCCTTCTTTTCAAAAACCACAATCCACAACACTTTCAAACAAACTCTCAAAAAACATTTGAAACATCTTTTCGAAAAGATCCACACTTTTGTAAAACACTCAAACATGAGTCAAATACATTGGTTGCCTAAGACAAGGCATCTCTTCAAAAACATTTTCAAAACACATACACACACCACAATTTCAAGCAATCGAAAATCAAGGCAAGTGATCTAAAAACCAAGTAACTAAGAGCCCATGGATAACCATGGATGAAAAGGGTGCTAATACCTTCCCTTTTCATAATCTACCCCCCGGACCCACGAAATATCTCAAAAGGTTTTTGCTGTGCTTTTTTAACCTTTCCTTTAGGATAAAATAAAAAGTCGGTGGCGACTCTTGCTCAACCGCACAAGTGCGAATACGAACGCAAAACAACAGTCAGTTCTCCCACCGTATCACAGGTCGCTAACATTGTGCCCGTGCCTAAGAAGGACGGAAAAGTCAGAATGTGTATGGACTACAGAGACCTAAACAGGGCTAGCCCTAAAGATGATTTTCCACTGCCACACATCGACATCTTGGTTGACAACACAACTCAACACAAGGTATTTTCCTTCATGGATGGATTCTCGAGATACAACCAGATCAAAATGGCCCCCGAATACATGGAGAAGACTACTTTTGTTACGCAGTGGGGTACCTTCTGCTATAAAGTGATGCCATTCGGACTGAAGAATGTCGGGGCAACCTATCAGTGAGCCATGGTAGCTTTGTTTCATGACATGATACATCATGAGATCGAAGTCTACGTAGACGATATGATAGCCCGTTCACAAACAGAAGAAGAACACCTCGACCATCTGCAAAAGCTGTTTGTCAGATTGAAGGAATGTAAGCTCAGACTGAACCTTAGCAAGTGCACTTTCGGAGTCAGGTCCGGTAAACTTTTGGGATTCATCTTCAGTAACAAGGGCATCGAGATTGATACTGCCAAAGTCAAAGCTATACAAGAAATGTCTGCCCCCCGCACTGAAAAGGAGGTCAGAGGTTTCTTGGGACGCTTAAACTATATCGCAAGGTTCATCTCTCACCTAACATCTACCTGTGAGTCAATCTTCAAGCTGTTGAAGAAAGATCAGGTGGTTAAATGGAATGATGATTGTCAAGTTGCTTTCGATAAAATCAAGGAGTATTTGCTGCAACCTCCTATCTTGATGCCACCCATCGAAGGTAGACCGCTAATCATGTATCTGACTGTTTTAGATAATTCAATGGGGTGCGTACTGGGCCAACATGACGAGTCTGGCCGGAAAGAGCATGCCATTTATTACCTTAGCAAAAAATTTACCGACTGTGAGACACGCTACTCACTGCTCGAGAAAACTTGCTGCGCTTTGGTATGGGCTACTCGCCGGCTAAGGCAGTATATGTTGACACATACCACTTTGCTGATTTCCAAGATGGATCTGATCAAGTACATCTTCGAGAAGCCTGCTTTATCCGGAAGAATCGCTAGATGGCAGATGATCCTGACTGGATATGATATCCAGTACACAACCCAAAAAGCTATAAAGGGGAGTGTACTAGCTGACCATCTGACTCATCAAGCCATCGAAGATTACCAATCCATGAGATTAGACTTCCCTGACGAGGACATTATGACACTGGATAACATTAAAGGCAACAGACCGTATGACAGACCTGAACAAGGATCCTGATGGACCTTATACTTTGATGGTGCTTCAAATGCACTTGGCAACGGTATCGGCACGGTACTTATTTCTCCAGAAGGTTGCCATACACCTTTCACTGCTAGACTCTGCTTCAGGTGCACCAATAACATGGCCGAGTATGAAGCTTGTATCTTTGGTCTCAAGGCTGCGATTGACCTAGGAATCAAATCTTTGGTTGTATTTGGAGAATCAGCTTTGGTTATCAGTCAAATCAAAGGAGAGTGGGACATTAAACATCCTAATCTCATCCCATACAAAGAACATGTCCTGACATTGTTACCTCATTTCGAGCAGATTACCTTCGAGCACTTCCCGTGAGAAGAAAATCGGCTAGCGGATGCTCTAGCTACAATGTCTTCCATGTTTAAACTCAACTGGGATAATGAGGCTCCCCAAATCACCATCGAGCGAATGGACGAACCTGCACATTATCATGAGATTAATACCGAAGAAGTAGTGGAACAACCCTGGTTTCATGAAATCAAAAGGCATCTTCAGACTCGAGAATACCCTGAAGGAGCTTCCGTCAATGAAAAAAAGTTCTTAAGGAGATTTGCTGCCAAGTTCTTCCTAAGCAATGGTATCTTATATAAGCGCAACCATGATTGTGTTCTACTTCATTGTGTGGACAAGGTTGAAGCTAAGTTGATCATGACTGAAATACATAGAAGCACATTTGGCACCCACTTGAGCGGACATACAATGGCTAAGAAGATCCTAAGGGCAGGCTACTACTGGTCTACCATGGAAGTTGACTGTCATCAATATTCCCATACTTGTCACAAATGCCAAGTCTATGCTGACAAGGTACATATTCCTTCAGTTCCTCTCAACGTTCTAACTGCTCCTTGGCCATTGGCGATGTGGGGAATCGACATGATTGGAGAGATCAAGCCTACGACATCTAATGGACATCGCTTCATCTTGGTGGCTATTGATTATTTTACCAAGTGGGTCGAAGCAGCTTCCTTCGCCTCCGTTACAAAGAATGTGGTCGCCCGCTTCATTAAGCAGAACCGTATATGCCGGTATGGTATCCCCGACAGGATCATTACGGAAAATGGTACAAATTTGAACAACACTGTGATCACCACTCTGTGCGAGCAGTTCAAAATTCAACATCACAATTCATCCCCCTATCGGCCAAAGATGAACGGTGATGTTGAAGCTGCGAACAAAAATATCAAGAAGATCATTCAAAAGATGACAGTCACCTACAAAAACTAGCATGAGATATTACCGTTTGCTCTGCACGGATATCGTACCACGGTACGTACTTCGAATGGGGCAACCCCTTTTCTTTGGTATATGGCATGGAGGCTGTTTTACCTATGGAAGTTCAGATTCCTTCCTTGAGAATTATGAAGGATGTTGGTTTAAATGAAGACGATTGGATTCAGACCCGACTTGATCAACTTAACTTGATCGACGAGAAGCGACTTACTGCTGTTTGTCATGGTCAGACCTATCAAAAACGGATGATCAAGGCTTTCAACAAGAAAGTTAAACGTCAGGTATATCAAGTTGGAGATCTTGTAATCAAGCGGATCATCTTTCCGCAAAGTGATCCCAGTGGCAAGTGGACTCCTACTTACGAAGGACCATTTGTTGTCAAGAACATCTTTTCTGGTGGGGCTATGATTCTGACCACCATGGACGACGACGACCTGCTGCACCCTGCAAACGTAGACATATTCAAAAGATACTACGCATAAATGACCCGACAAGTTGAAAACCCGAAAGGGCGACTTGGGCAAAAATGGGCATCCCGGTGAATCGAAAACCCGGAAGGGCGGTTCAGGCAAAAATTAGGGATAAATAAAAAAATATGTACATCCGACAAGTCGAAAACCTGAAAGGGCGACTTGGGCAAAAAAGGGTTTCCCGGTGGATCGAAAACCCGAAAGGGCGGTCCAGGCAAAAGTTAGGGAATTAAAGCGTATGACTATGTCTCATCGGATCACTTTAAGGACAATCTCTTCACGACCAATACTCCAAGCTTCTGATCAATCCAATCATTCGCGGTCGAAGCAACAAATGGACAAGATACTCAGAGTTGTGAAGACTATAGCAGAATGGGAACCCCAATGGAATTGTTGCACATAGCCATCTTTCTTTGTATAAAAGTTTTCTCAATGTTTCGAAACCATTCTCTTACTAGGATGTATGTCTCCTTTGTACAAAGATACTTAAAAAAGTTAATACAAAGATATTTCGAAGTACGGAAATTTGCTTGCCTTTCCTTTCTTTCTACACTTATGTTTTATTTGAAAACGTCCAATGGTTCGTTAAATAAGCATATGCATTTGAATATAATCACTACTTACGAATAAAACAAAATAAGAAAAGATAATTACTGATAGGTCGAAAGTATAGGAAAACGTCTTTAGGCTATTCCAGAGGAAATCCCCTACAATATGTCATCCAGATCCTCAACAGAGCTAAAACCCTAAAATGCATATCCCCAGCGGAGTTAAGCTTCAAAATTCCCATCAGAGTTAAGCTTTTAAAAAACTCCCGATCCCCAACGGAGCCAGAATACTCTAAAATTTCTTCCCCAACGGAGTTTTCCACAAAACAGGAATCCCTGGTAGATTGGCATACAAACCAAGCTCTTGATTTCCCCAGCAGAATAAACATTCTCCCCACAGAGTTATTTCCCAACAGAACGAAGATTCTTGTTCCCATTTCTCCGGTCGAAGCCTCCCAGGTTTTAATTCCCTAGTAGAGATCATCGGAGTTATCCTTATTTTCCTAGGAAAGTCATAAAGGATTCTCAATTCCCCACAAGTTACCAAGGATCTTCAATCACCAGCAGTAGTCCAAAAGATTTCTCATCTTCAGCAATCAAAGATTTTTGAAGTCCCCAGGATTGGTCAAGGATTTACTTTCCCCGACAGCAGTCAAAGATTTCATTATCTTTAGCTATCAAGGATTTATCTTCCTCAGCAAGACGACTAATCAGCTTACATGCACATACATTACATTCATATATCATGAACATTTATAGAATACATTTTATTGCATCATACATGGCATGCAACATAACTCTGTGTTCTAGCTAACATTTTACCCTTTCAGGATAAGATTAAAAAGCTATCTTTAACAAATATTCAAAGAGTCAAGATACAGTATGGATACACCCCAGATACGACGGTCATTCTGCTACTCATTCAGACTTCAACAATCATATACAGACTAGATACGCTCCAGACACGGAAGCCATTATATTTCTCATTCAGGTTCAACTATTCAGATTTCAGATACAGTATGGATACACCCCGAACACGACGGTCATTCTATTACTCATTCAGAATTTCAAAATTCAGATACAGTATGGATACACCCCAGACACGGCGGTCATTCTGCTACTCATTCAGACTTCAACAATCAGATACAGACTAGATACGCTCCAGACACGGAAGCCATTCTATTTCTCATTCAGGTTCAACTATTCATATTTCAGATACAGTATGGATACACCCCAGACACGGCGGTCATTCTATTACTCATTCAGAATTTCAAAATTCAGATATAGTATGGATACACCCCAGACACGGCGGTCATTCGGCTACTCATTCAGACTTCAACAATCAGATACAGACTAGATAAGCTCCAGACACGGAAGTCATTCTATTTCTCATTCAGGTTCAACTATTCAGATTTCAGATACAGTATGGATACACCCCAGACACGGCGGTCATTCTATTACTCATTCAGAATTTCAAAATTCAGATACAATATGGATACACCCCGGACACAGTGGTCATTCTGCTACTCATTCAGACTTCAACAATCAGATACAGACTAGATACACTCCAGACACGGAAGCCATTCTATTTTCTCATTCAGATTTTAGATTTCGGATACAATACAGACACATTCTAGACACGGCAATCATTCTGATATTCGTTCGAGAATCAAATACAGTTACAACTTGGATACGTTCCAGACACGGACACCATTCCTTTGCTCATACAGATCCAATCTCCAGATACAACTCAGATACGTTCCAGCCACGGGTACCATTCTGATGTTCATTCAACTAACATTCAATAGACATTTTGGGTGGCATCTCTAAGCCCATCTCCAGAAAGAGTCTACCATCTCTAAATGGCATCTTTAAGCCCATTCCCTCAGCTACATTTTGACGAGTGCAAATTTACGGGCACTCTAGTGTCCAATCCTCTTTTACCTTCGAGTCACGAAAGGCAGATTCGCCAATCTAACTCTTCAGGTCCAATAAGATTGAACATGGGCAACTGTTGTACCCCAAAATTTGCCCTCCTTCAGGAATTCATCCTGAACTCTCAGATTTTCTCTTAAACAAAGCCAAGCCCTTTATTATCATTCCTTTCCAAGTAAATAATTTACAAGAACAAAATATTCATTTGCAAGCTTAAAAGGAAAAACTTTTGCCTTGGAAAAGTTAAATTCTAAATACTTAGAATTTTCTCTAAAAAAGGGGGTTTAAGAAGAAAACGGCACTTCAGAACTTCTGAACCAACCTCCGGGCAGAAACGGTCAGAAGTTGCAAACTTGGCTCAGCACATAACATTCAGTCAGAACATGGCTCTTTAAGCAGTTACGCAAAGTTCATCCAGAGTTTGTTAGAGAAGTGTAAAGAAGGCAACAAAGCCTGAAACTCCTTCAGAACGTACTGGGATCAGAAGGTAATGGGATCAGAAGGTAATGGGATCAGCAGATTGGGTAAAATACTGAAGCAGGATCACTAAGTCCAGAGTCTTTAAATGCATATCAAAGGAGTATACTGGAAAACTCTCAGAACTTGCTGAGACAGCAAGAGGCCAAGGTCAGAGCTTGGTTTACGTTGTTTTTGGTGAAGCAGAACTGCTGGCTCAGGTTGAGGTAATGATGCAAAATCTCCTATTGCAAGATTTTTGATGTTGATAAATCTCATCACCATTTAATGCTCATTAATGCTCACAACCACTCCTGAGCATTCATCCAAAGGGTCTCTCCACGTGTGGCCTGTTGAACGCCTTTGTGCAGGTTTAGGCATGGGTCTATGCGCCACTTTTCGCCTATAGGTGTCACTTCTCCTCAATCCTTGCTTACTGTTCCAGCCTAGGCTGAAAAGCTGTCCATCATCACAACTTTTCATGAACTTCCTTCAAAAACAAGATAACCTCTATTGCATAGTATTGGCGCCATTTAACGTTCAAAAATCCACAAAGCCTTGCCTATAAATAGGACACCATTGTCCATCACAAAGGAGGTGAAAAAACATCCAGAAAAAAATTGCTAGAGGAGAAACAGAAAACTCTAGTAAGAGGAAAAACCTTGTGAATCTCTGTCCAAAAATCCCTGGTATTTTCACAAACTTTGAGCTTCCTGCCTCCAAACTTCATTAATAACCCAGTTTGCTTTGTGACCAAAGAACACCCATACAGTTTCTGACCATACTTTTTCCATCCACCCATCCTAAAAAATAACCTGTCCAGAACACCATCAGAGCTAAAGCTAGCTCCCACTCACAGATTTTTTTTTAACAGCCAGGTAAGCACCTGCTGACTTTCATCACGCTTCTAAGCATCATCAGCTTTGCATGCTCAATAAACACAATGTAAATATCATGTTGCTGCTGTATGCGTTCTGAGGATTTTCATACCTCTGAATGCTTAAGTAGGAAGTGAATCAGTATAGAACCTGCCTGTGGCCTTGTTGGTTCTGTCCTCTGATAACACTTTGACACCTGCTGAGATTGTCCTAGGCATGCCTTCTGTTTTGTGGAAAAATAATAAAACTGCAGATGTTCTGGCTAGCACAGGGAGAAGCCAAGTTCTGACTTCGACGTTAGCACATCTGAAGCCTGTTTTGCTGTCAATAATATCAGAACTTCTAAAAATTATTGTATTTCCAGCAGGGTCAGAACTTCTGACTTCCCCACTAACAAACTTTTGTCTTGCAGCGCATGGGGGTCAGAACTTCTGATCTTCCCACTAACAGGTTTCTGTTTTGCAGTTGCCAGAGTCAAAAGTTCTGACTCATACATTTTCACCAACAGGTTGATAATCCTGCAGCAGGCCTAGGTCAAAACTTCTGACTTTCTCTCAGCAGCGCGCTAGCCCTCTCTCTCTTTCTCTTTTTCTTCCCCTTGTTATTTTCTTTTCTTATCTATTTTTCTCGTTGAACCACCCCCATGTACAAATGTGTATCCCCCATCCCCTAAATATTGTAATAGCGTAGGATTTTACATTTCCGCATTTTATTGCTTTCAAATGTAAATGCTAGTAATTAGGATGTGTATGGTAAGATAAAATCAATGAAATAGAAAATCCTAATTCAAGATAATATCTTGCATGCAATAAAACACACTTACACACAAACACCCCTTAAGGTATCTCCACTTGGTTGCATAAACAAATGTCCATGGTATGCATGTTGAGTATCTATTGGCAAAACAAAAAAATAAAAGATCATAGTCCCTCGATGATGCTATCTTGGTTTCCTATACAAAATGATCTAGTCCCTCGGAAAAATTGCTAAAGATACTTAGCACAATTGCTATCATGGTCTATACGATGACCCGCGTCTGTCCCGTTTAACATCCTAATACAAGGTTGTTTACCAAGTACAATGGTAAAACAACACTGTCAAAAGGGTTAAAAATATAGGAAAAATATTTGAGTAAAATAGGGTAGACAACTCTTAGTTACTTGATCAAAAACTTGCAAAAACATCCTTGCTATTTTCAAACACACTTTTGGTGCTGTACACAACACAATTTCAAAACACTTCCAAAAAAACACACTTTCAAACATTGAAACATCTTTTCAAAAGACAATACACCTTTGTATGCATTCAAACAAGAGTCATTACAAAGGTTTCCACAATGATGGCCTCTTTTCAAAACTTCTTTCAAAACCACCCACACGAAGCACCATTTCAAACAATTGAAAAGCAAAAGCAAGTGATCTAAACAAGTAACTAAGAGCCCATGGATAACCATGGATGAAAAGGGTGCTTGCACCTTCCCTTTTCATAATCTACTCCACGAAACCAAGAAAACATCTCAAAGGTCTTTCCTGTGCTTTTTGACCTTTCCTTAGGATAAAATAAAAAGTCGGTGGCGACTCTTGCTAAACTGAAACATTTGCGAACACAAATGCAAAAAACCTCAAGTCAGTTCTCCCACCGCACCACAGAACTGGAGACTCTGCTGGGGAACGCTTTAAAAGTGGAGTAACCTTAAGGGTTTAGATCACCTTTGCATGCTTATGTTGATTGCTTTGATTGCTTTACATTTGGTTCTCGTGTTTGGGTTTTGAATCCTCCACCCGAATTTTGGGGAAACATTCATAGGTAAATAGCAATACATTGTGGAAACTGTGCGGGGTACACCAACATGGTTGAAGCAATAGCTATATTAGTGCGACATATTTGTGAGTACCGGTAGCCTTTGAGTCAATCAAAGAGAATATGGGGCCGCTGAGTGATGTCATGAAGCACTAATGAACTCTTAGAACCTTACTTGACCATCTTGGCCTTTTTTAGGGGTAGTGAGATGACCGACTTTGGTACAGTCTGAAGTTGGTAGATACTCGATACTACACTCATTTAGGGTTGTTTTCTTGGAATATTTCAGTCGCCGGTTAAGTGGTCAAACTGAAACAATGAACACAGAAAATAATCCAGTGATATTGAGCTCCTTAGAACCCGGTTACTATTTATAGGACAGGTTGAGCATACTAACTTCAAGAGGGTACTTACCTATGAAACCCCATGCAAGCCTGAAACTAGGAACTTGTGTGACTTGTTTGTACATATACTTGTGCATACATCATGAACATCATAAAGCATCATATGCATCCACAAACCATGTCAAGGGTTTGGATCTTCATCTTTGTTCTTGTTTTGTAGGTCATGGAATCTCTTCGCAGGAAAACAATCCAAGTCAACCTTGTGAGAATCCCTCCTCAACTCAAGGAGCTTACTTCCAAAATTCCAGAGAATTCTCTCTTCAGTGAAAGACATGGTAGACTTCTCAACTTGGTCAACTCCAACATTGAAGAAGACATGGTGAAAGTTCTCTTTTAGTTCTTTGACCCCCTACACCACTGTTTCACATTCCCTGATTACCAACTAGTACCTACTTTGGAGGAATTTTCTCAACTCCTGAGGATTCCGATTCTCCATCAACTACCCTACAACGGTACGGAAAGAGAACCAAAGCCCGAAGATGTTGCTCGAGCCTTACACTTGCAACCATCTGATATCAGAGGTCATTGGGAAACCAGAAGTGGTGTCAAGGGTTTCTTGGCAAAGTTTCTGTTTGAGAAGGCACAAGACAGCTGGAATTCTCTAGATCTACAAGCTTTTGAGGAGATTGTAGCACTTCTCATCTATGGGTTGGTCTTGTTCCCAAACCCTGGTCAACTTATAGATGTGAATTCTGTCAAGATTTTCATATCTCGGAATCCTGTGCCTACATTGCATGGGGACATCCTACACTCATTTCACACACGAACAATGAGGAAAAGAGGTGTTCTCATATGTTGTACTCCTCTCTTAGCAAGGTGGTTTATTTATCACCTTCCCCAAACAGTTTTGAAGAATGAGCAGGGTTTAAGGTGGTCACAACAGTTGATGATCCTCACACATTATGATGTTCATTGGTGCTCTCGGTCCAGAGAAAATGTCATCATCATTAATCATTGTGGGGAGTTCCCTAATGTCCCACTACTTGGCATTAGGGGAGGCATTACCTACAACCTCTGTTTAGCTCTAAGGCAATTTGGGTATGCCCGGAGAGATGGCCCTCATGATATGCTGATTCCTGAATTAGTTTTTGACTTCGACAGCGATGCGCAAGGACTTCGACAAAGGTTTATCAGAGCTTGGAGAATGCCCAATAAGGTGGATAGTAAGACACCGGGGCACAAGAATTCCATCCCCCTTGAGCCCTACCTCAAGTGGGTACGAACCCGCACCCAGAGTCTTATGATGCCTTACCCTCACATTCTCCCCGTAATCAAAGAGCCTATTATGGAAGGAGAGGTTCCATACACCCTCCTACATCCTGACATGCCAACATCATTGGAAGAATTACAAAAGAGTTGGATACAACTCAAAGAAGAACGAAATACTTTTGAAGCCAGCTTTTATGCCAGTGAGAAGAAGGTTTTGGAACTTACCCGCCGACTTCATGAGGAGGAAACTCTTAACACTTACATCGCGCCAAAGAGGATGCGCAACGTCTTTTTACATTAAGAATTTTGTAATATTTTGCCCATGGGGCATTTATGTACTAACAAATTTCTTCTTAATATGACGTGTGTTCTTTTTGTTTGCAACGAATTTGAATTTCTGAATCCTTGAATGAATTACATGAATAACATATCATTCATCATATGCATAAACAGGTCTTCACACCAGGTTTCCTTATCTTTCTGCTGTTTATTTCAGCCAGATGGATATAGAGCAGACGGTTAAAGATCTGCAAGCACAGAATTCGCAATTCCAGCAACTCCTCATGACCTTAGGAAAGGGTCAAGAGGATCTTAAAGCACTGTTAGAGAAAGAGAAGGGACCAGAAAGGAAGAAAAAGAAAAGAGTTGGGGTAGCCACTATGGGAAGGATATTTGAGCATCAGGCTAGGAGAGTTCTGGAATTTCCCTCGACGTCTGACGAAGGGGTTGGTAAGGGAAAAGGAGTTGCAATGCCCTCCGAATCTGAAGCTGAAGAAGAAGAAGAGGAAGAGGATGAAGATTACTCCGAACACCAATACCCTTCGGCGGATGATAAGTATAAAAATCTCGAGGATCGGTTATCAGCCATGGAGTTGCAAAGGGTACCTGGGCTAGATTTCGAAGAACTAGGGTTAGTTGCTGGGATCGTCATTCCTCCAAAGTTCAAAGTACCTACATTTGCTAAGTATGACGGTTTGTCCTGTCCAAAGATGCATCTGAGATCCTACGTCAGAAAGATCCAACCTCACTCATCTGATAAGGATCTTTGGGTCCACTTTTTCAAGATAGTTTTCCAGGCACGCAATTGGACTGGTTCTATCAACTTGAGAGATCCGATGTCCATAACTGGGAAGATTTGGTTGCTGTTTTCTACCGACAGTACCAATACAACACAGATTTAGCGCCTACTCGTACTCAACTACAGAGTATGGGTATAGCCTCTAATGAAGGATTTAAGGAGTATGCCCAGAAGTGGCGGGATTTGGCTGGAAGGGTGCAACCACTATTGTCGGGTAGAGAGTTGGTTGACATGTTTTTAGGGACCCTGTCAGGTCCATTATTCAATCACTTGATCAGGAGCTCATCTGCAGGGTTCACCGAATTAATTCTGACCGTTGAAAGGGTCGAAGCTGGCATTAAAAGTGGTAAAATTCAGAAGGATGCCTCAGCTTCCACTGCTATCAAGAAGACCTTCCCAGCCAAGAAGGAAGTTTCTGCTATTCATACTCAGAGAAATCAGGGAAGAATGGAGCGCCGACCAGCAGTGGAGGCTGTGATGATCCAAAACTCCTCAGTCGACCAACCTCATAGCAATCAACCAAGAGCTAATCAGCAAAGGGTAGAAAGGCCACAACGACAATTCACCCGAATCAATATGACACCGGCTCAAGTCCTCCCTCATCTGTTAAAGCTGAACCTTACCAACTTGAAAGAAGCGCCGAAAAACCCCAACACCTCTTCTCCTTATTATCATTCCAATGCAAAATGTGCATACCACTCGGACAGTGTAGGGCATGATACCAACAACTATTGGGCTCTTAAAAACAAGATCCAAGACCTAATATACGGTTGAATCTTCCGCACATAAGACCTGAGATGCAGCCTGGGACAGGATGCCCCATCGTACTTAGCAAAAGAGGGTGCTTTGAATTTGTGTGGGATCACCACACCAGAAGTTAGACCCAAATCTCCGAAATCCAAACCAGGTACTTGTTGAATTTCCATTGCATTCAGACGGTCTTCCAACTGCTTGTACTTGTCTTCAGCAGGAGGGTATTGTTCGTCGTTGAAATCTGTCTCGTGGTCGGAGACCACTGGACTGGGAACCCTTTCCTCCTGATGACTGCCTTTCCCCACAGATGGAGTTGTCCTCTCAGCTTCCTCCTGCAGTGTATTCCCAGATCAGCGTCTAGGGCTGAACAAAACAGTCCTCTTCTTCTTCTTCTGAATCAGAGTCTTCAATTCTTTTTGACCCTGGGCTAGGCTCATAATCAACTCCTGGAACTGGGCATTCTGGGCCTGGAGGGCCTTGATAGTTTGATCAGTAGATGATTCGGGATTCATGACGATCGGCTGAAATAAACAGCGAAGAAGGTAAGCAACTTGTCAAAAGGGGTACCTGCAATGCAATGATATGTATGATATGCATGCAATGTTTTCAAGGATCTCACGGGGTAAACAAGAAAACCGTTAGAATTTGAATTCGGTGGCTTGATTGGAGGAACTGCATATTATTGAGAGTCCTTCATCAAGGGTCAAAGGCTCACCATATCCAGTGGGTCATAGCCCCTGACAACCTTAGCTAGAGGAAAATAAATCCTCTTTTCCCCTTGCTAGATGTTTGATTTATCATGACCTGCATCACAAGCCCTTGAGATCCTCGAAATGGGTTAGGATGTATGCAATGGTATGATGCTATGCTATGCATGGGGTGATGTAGGTAAACCCTGTTATGAGTCCCAATTAAGGACTATAAACAAACCCTGCAAGAAATTCAGTATACTTTGTTATGAGTCCCAATTAAGGACTATAAGCAAAACCTGCAAGAGACCTAGTAAACCCTGTTATGAGTCCCAGTTAAGGACTATAAACAAAACCTGCAAGTAGCTTATGTGTCAGATAACACGCATGCAATTAGTCAAGTACGAAGGCACACAAGTCACACAAGAGAAGCCCTTAGAGTTTAGGCCAGCATGGGGTCTGGGTATTACCCTCTTGAAGTTGGTGGGCTCAACCTGTCCTATTAGAAGTAACCGGGTTCTAAGGGTCCCAATATCACGGGATTGCTTTCATTGTTCATCGTTTCGGTTTAGCCACTGAACTGGCGACCGAAATATTCCAGGAAAGCAACCCTCAATTGAGTGTAGTATCGAGTATCAACCAACCTCGGACTGCACCAAAGTCAGTTATCTCACTACCCTAAAGAGGCCAAGATAGTTCAATTAAGGTTCCTAAGGTCTGTTGATGCTTCACGACACCACGCGGAGGCCCCGTACTCTCCTTGACTGAACTCAAGGGTTACCGATACACACCAAAGTGCCACATCAACGTAGCAGACTGTTTCAACCATGTCGGTATACCCCGTACAGTTCCCTCACAGCCTTGTTGCTACTTTCTAAGAAGGTATCCCCAGATCCGGGTTAGGATCTATAGAACTCCCAAGACAGTCCCACAATTTAAAGCACACAAATCAATACAATTGAAAACACGGTTATGAACTAACCCTAAGGTACACCTCACTTTAAGTTTAAGTCCCCAGCAGAGTCGCCAGTTCTTTGATCGGTGGATCTGGAACTGACTGTTTTAAAGCTGGTTCGCGAAATGTCGCGGAAGCAAGAGTCGCCACCGTCTTTTATTTTCTCCAAATGGAAAGGACAAAAGCACAGAAAAATTCCTTATAGAGATTGCTCTCGGTTCGGGAGGTAGGTTATAGAAAGGGAAGGTGTTAGCACCCTTTCTATCCATGGTTATCCATGGGCTCTTAGATACTTGCTCATTTGTGTTTTCAAAAATGGTTTGTTTGCTTTTCAACTGTGGGTTTTAAAAAGTTTCTTTGAAAATTCCAGTTCGACTCTTGTATCGGTCCTCAAGAGTGTTTGAAAAATTGCTTTCGAAAGCTTTTTGAAAAGGTGTCGGTGTGAAAAGTATTTTTTGATTTGTTTTTGAAATTAGAGCAAGTATCTAGAGTCGTCTACCTACCCTAAGGAATTCGTCTGTGTAAATATCCTTTAAAGTAGTGCCATCCCACCATTGAGAGGTAGGTAGCACCACCGTTGGAGGTGTTCGGGTCAATTCGATTGTAGGGACATGGTGATCACCAGAGCAATGGGAAGACACCTTAGAAGCTACCCTCATGCCAGGTTCCCGGATCATGAGGACTTACTAAGACATCCTCTACTTGACAATCACCTTTCGAGGCAAGGCAACAGTGAGGCGTACCCTAGGGGTGGTGTGTGATTTGTGTGTCGTTTTCATTTATTTTTGTCTTTTGTCAAAGTGATCTATGCGTTTGTTTTTATTTTATCATTCATTCTTGCATGTCATTATTAATAGTTAAAAATTGCGAGAAATATAAAGTTCCTAAACTATTACAAAGGCGCGGGTCCACATCGCCAAATTTCCAGGACCCGATTTGACAGAAAATAAATAAATAAAGTAAAGTGCGAAAGATAAATATTTACATGGCTTTGGGAGAGGTACATAAAAATTATAAGAAACGAAATAAAACGCGCGAATTGAATTAAGATTAGAAACGAGGGCGTTGGACCCTTTTTAAGGAAATTAAATTATTAGCAAATTAATTAAATTAAAGAAAAAGAAATTATTTTTGGTTTTTTGTATTTATGAGAATTTAATGGAATTAAAAACCTAATTCTACAATTTTTTTATTTATTAAGAAAATACGACAATTATCTAAAATTAAGCCTAATTAATTAATTGCAACTTGATTTATAAAAATAACTAATTAAGAATTAATAATTAATATAGTAAAATAAAAAAAGGATGAAAAATGCTTGAAACCCTAATTCTACCAATTTTAGGTTTTATTGAAAAATATTAAGATTTAAACCTAAATTAACACTAAGTTGATTAATGAATTTTATTTACAAAATATTAGTTAAATAAAAATATTTATTTTTTGTCTTTTCTGATTTTTTGTTGTTTTTATGTTTTTCATAAGAATATTAAATTAATTAAAAAAACAATAATTGAAATGAATAAAAAGAATGAAAAAAAAATGTAAAAAGCTTGCAAACCTAGGGGGGGTCTGTCCCCAAATGAGAGGTGTATTGTAGCAATCTTGGCCCAAGGTTTTAAGGCCCTTTTTGACTTCCCTTGCCAGCTTGTGAAGGTGTTGACTCATGTCCACTATGTTCTTCAGATCCTGGCCCTTGATTGAGTGCAGTGGGACGCGTGTACGGCTTGATAACGTGGATGCATGATGGACGCTAGCATTGAAATTGTACACAAGTGTTAATGGAAAAATAATATGGAAAGGGGTGGGGACCTGGGATCGAACCCAGGTCCTAGAGGTTACCCTTCCTTCGCTTGACCAGTGGAGCCACTTATGCGCGTTTGTACATATGGTAATCAATAAATAATATGAAACAAGATAATGGTTAGTGAATAAATTCAGCGCGAAAATTCAAATGGCCCTATCATGCTTTGACACTTCATCATCTCCTTCGTTTGGCTTTTTTTCCTGAAACAAAAAAAGAATGGGCAACGGTTTTGAACCGTCCCCAAAGGTAACATTCTGGAAAATAGCGATTAGGCCGTCCGGCCACATAAATTAGGCGCGAGGGTTGATTTTGAACCGTCCAAGCATGCTGAGTTCGTTCATGGTGTTGGCATGTCCTAATTTTACCATATTCAAAAACCCCTAATTCGAAAGCTGAAGAACCCTAAAAAACAACAATGGCAGATTCGCGTATGGGTGATGAAAATGCAATCAAATTATGTGGTTAGCTTCAGAATCATGCCATTAGTACAAATCCATAAAAAAAATGCAATGAACATGCTTAAATATTAAAACACGATTATGCATTTTATTGAAAACAGTTTGAACTCTATTCACCAATTCTGGGCGTTAGAGATCGTGCTTTTGGTCCAGGAGGTTTCCCTGATGTCTCAGGAAGGCAATGGACTGATTACTTTGCCTTGAAATGCTTTGGAATCACGATTTCAGTTTTGAATTTTTTGATCAAAATTGCAAAGTTCTCTTTTTGTCTTTCTGCGCAGCTTGGACCTCTTTAGGAGTAGGGTTTGCATTAGTATGTATAGGTGAACGATTAGGTCAAAGAATTTGATCAGAAAATCCATGAATTGATGAAAAGGATATTTGATTTTCAAGCCATAATTTTTCCAATCTTTTTCAAACATATTTGGTCTCAATCATATCCAATCACCATAATTCCTTCCATATTTGATTGTACACGAAATCTTAAGCCTATTATATGCACAAAAAGATTTAGAAAATTAGGTTTAGTATTTTTCACCTATTTATTTTAATTAAATGAATTATTGATAATTAAAAATCCAAATAAATAAAATAAAAATGATAAAAACTTCCCTTTGGGCCAAATGGTCGTGCACATGCCTTGGATGATGAATTGTGGAAGAAAAAGAGACCCATTAGCATTTTTAGGTCATTTGAAGCAATGTTGACTTTTCAAAATATCCAAAACTTTCCCAACTTCCACAAGGCATAACTTGCTCAATTTTTTAGCTTTGCTCATGTTATTGGACATTTTGGAAAGGTCTTTGAGTCCTCTAACCAATTTCTTCGGTCCCATGTCATTTTGATTTACCAATCTCAAGTTATGGCCTTTGACTTAAAGTCCCTTTTTGTTGACTTTTGAAAATGACCTGTAATGTTGAAATTGATAACTTTTTGTGGGAGCATTTCTTGGACTTGAAGTATGAAGAGGAGTTGTAGGAAATGTCTTTATCTTCAAAATGAGCTTTGGATGGAATTTTTCTGATAATCCATGTGAAAGTTATGCCCTGGTCAATTTACAGTTGACTTTTTCAGCTGTCCAAATATGGAAACTTTTGCATCTTGATGATTTTTGAGCCAAGCTTTGAGAATCATGATCAAGCATTGATCAAGTGATGTTTGTGGCTTCAAAATGAGATGTTGACCAAAAATTTGAACTTTTGACTGTCAAATGACCATTTTGCCCCTACAGTTGACTGTAGTGCAATTAGGGTTTTTGACTGTGCAATTTTGTGCTGTGAGTCTTGAAACTTGGTATGAGGATGCTTGACCATGTTTGTAGGCATGTGGGACTTGATTGGACCCTTGAAAACTTCATTTTCTTTGTCAGAACCAAAACCCTAATTTTGACTGTTTAGGAGGCCTTTGAACTGTGCAACCCTTGGGGAATTTTGAGGCTTGACTTGGCAATTTCTTGGAGAATATGGGAGGGCAAATTTTGGGGTACAACAGTTGCCCCTGTTCAATCTTCTTAGACCTGAGGATGCAGATTGGCTGACGTGCCTTTCGTAATCCGTAGGTGGAAGATGATTGAACACTAGAGTGCCCCGAAATTTGCGCTCACATAGTAGCAGTGTGATGATGGGAATGGGCTTATAGATGCCATTTGGAGATTGATGGATAGGATGATGGGCTTATAGATGCCATTCTAAGAGGTGATGGAATGTGGATGGGCTTATAGATGCCATCTGGATGTTGATCGCGTAAGAGATTCCTTAGCGAGAACTTGCGTACCTGCAAAAGAAAAATGAGTACCTGACATGTTGCGGGAACTGGTCTTCAGATGCTTTGTATAGATGTGTCCTGATCGGTTACAGGAACTGAATCTGGAGTTTCAAACGGCGATGAATAAACCAGGGATGTTTACTACCTCAACAGGAACGGTGAGAGAACCTTGGATGATCACAACCTCAACAGGAACGCTGAGAGAATCTTGGATAACTTCAACTTCAACAGCAATCATTGAGCGAATCTTGGGATGATTACTACCTCCGCAGGATTGGGGAGAGAACCATAGGCGACTACAACCTCAATAACAATCATTGAGAGAATCTTGGATATCTTCACTTCAACAACAATCATTGAGCGAATCTTGGGATGATTACTACCTCCGCAGTATCGGGGAGAGAACCACAGGCGACTACAACCTCAACAGCAATCATTGAGAGAATCTTGGACGACTTCGACTTCAACAGCAATCGTTGAGCGAATCTTGGGATTACCACCTCCGCAGTATCGGGGAGAGAACCAAAGGCGACTACAACCTCAATAGCAATCATTGAGAGAATCTTGGATAACTTCAACTTCAACAGCAATCGTTGAGCGAATCTTGGGATTACCACCTCCGCAGTATCGGGGAGAGAACCACAGGCGACTACAACCTCAACAGCAATCATTGAGAGAATCTTGGATAACTTCAACTTCAACAGCAATCGTTGAGCGAATCTTGGGATTACCACCTCCGCAGTATCGGGGAGAGAACCAAAGGCGACTACAACCTCAATAGCAATCATTGAGAGAATCTTGGGTATCTTCTACTAAGTCTTTATCAGGAAAATCTGTTTGGGGTCGATTTAGCTGGACTAGAGAAGGCCTTGGACTGGATAAGAAACATAAAATCTTAGGGTCGATTAACTGAACCGGTCTAGGTCTTGAAATGTCTTCAACTGGATAAGCAACAGGGAGATCTTAGGGTCGATCTGACTGAAACAGAGAAGGCCTTTGACTGGATAAGAAACAGAGAAATCTTTGGAGTCGATTTAACTGAACCGGTCTAGGTCTTGAAATATGATTGAGAACTTCACTGAATATTTCCTGAAAGGTAAAGGTCAGTCATATGCAATGCGTGATATGGGTCAAGCAATGATGTTCTCAACATAAATGAGATTTGTAAGATGTGATGCATATACATGTTATAATGTATGAAGATGTAATGAATGTATGTTTTCGTCTTAGGAAAATAAATCCTTGACGGGTGCCGGGAAGTCACTCCTGGGCTGATGTTGAAGAATAGATTTTTGCCTCCGCTGGGGATGATAGCTGCAAGAATACCGGTAGGAGAAGATAACTCCGTTGGGGAATAAACTTGGCGAATGGATTACTCTGCGGGGAGAAAAGTACTCTAATGATCTTGCTGGGAAGCAAAACTCTGTGGGGGGAGAGATACTTTGCTGGAATGTTGATAATAACTTGCTGGGGATACCATTGTTCTTTTGGAAGTGTTAATAGACTTCGCTGGGGATAAGGAGACTTTGTCGGGGACGCTCTTTCCGTGGCTTTTGGCTGAGGATAACCCAGTTATATCCTGGTAGGGAAATAACTCTTTGAATAAAGCCGGGAGACGCGTTCGTGCTCTGCAAGGATAAGCTTCCAGAATTTACTGGGGATAAGCTTACTGCTTGGGGAGATGAATTCCAAATTTCTTAGGGAAACTGGATTGGACTCTCCTGGGGAAGTTTTGAACTGTATAGGGGAAGTGACTCCACTGAATGTTTTGATATACCACCGGGGAACAATCTTTAGACCAAGACTGCCGGGGATGCCTATTAAGAGTGCATATATGCTGCTGGGGAATGTTGAGATCTGCTGGAGGATACCCAACTTCCTTAAGGTTTGATTGTATAGCTTTATTTGGAGAGAGTATTGCTGACTTGCTGGCTCACTCTCTAGGGAATTGAGATATCTGGTTATGTTCTCCAGCTGAACCTACCTTGGTACCTTGGAGGATAGAACAATTAGATTGCTTGGGCAACTCATTATTGCCCCTGTTTCTGAGGTGGGAGAGGAAGACCTGTGAGGTGCTGATAGTTGTTGATGGACAAACTCTTCTTCTGATAGGCCAGTGACAAGATGTCGGAACATAGTCGTACGCTTTGATCCCTAACTTTTGCCTGGACCGCCCTTTCGGGTTTTCGGTCCACCGGGATACCCATTTATGCCCAAGCCGCCTTTGCAGGTTTTCGACTTGCCGGGTGTACAGATTTTTTCATTTTAGCCCTTATTTTTGCCCGAACCCTTTTGGTTCACCGGGAAGCCCTAATTTTTGCCTAGGTATGTCAACCTAGCGGGTCTTTGATTTTGCGTAGTATTTTTTTCGACTATGTCCATGCTTTCAGAACGTAGGGAGTTGCCCCTGTTAGAAGTGCTTTGTCATGCCACCAGAAAGTGTTTGATTAGGCAAGATTCGTTGCTGGAGTGCCCCAAGTGACTCAGGCGGAGATTTGCCCCAGGCTATTTGGCCTTTGAGAGATTCTCCGAATCTTGATTGGACTGCCCCAGATGATGGACCATGGTTATGTCATGCCCCTTGATTGGAAGTGCTTATGTTCACTAGGCTTTCATCGTGCGAATTTCCCTGCTGTTCAAACAAATAGTCATATGTAAACAATGTTATATCAAAAATGCAAAGCTTATGTCTGTCTTGAAGATTTTGAAAATGCATTCTTTTTCATAAAACAAGTGAATGTTTGTAAAACGTGATGTCAACTCCGTATTTACCGTAGGCCTTAAGGAGTCAGGATACCTTTTGTAACAGTATGCTTTCGAACTAACCAATGCTTCAGCTAGGACTTTTAAGGGTTATAACGTAGCCTGGTTCACGGTTTAAAAAACAAAGGATAAAGGCTCAAATTATTTGTACCCACCCGCTCTTCGTGATGTTCTCCAAACCTAAACTCAGTTGATCATACGTCAGACCTTGTTTGAGTCTTTGCTCTGATTTTCCGGTGATGATTCGGATGTTGACGGTTTATTTTGATCAGGAAGTCATTCCTTTTTTTGTTGAGGGTTTGTAAGACCTCTTTCTTGTCTGATTTTTGTTATCCCTTTCTTTTTTGCCTGAACTGTTTCCTTTTTTGGAATTACAGTCAGCGGGATGCCCCAGTTTTGTAAGTCTCCTTCATGGGTTTTGACTTAATGGGTTTTTTTTATTTTTTTTGAGATAATGACTGCCTGTCCTTCTTGATTATTCGGAACCATCACCGTCTTTCTTTGTTTTGTAAGGATCTCTTTGGTGCCATTCGTTATGCACTTGGATCAACTGAGAGACTACCCTGCCCCAGGTTATGATTAAGGGTTTTAAATTTCGAAAAGAAAAAACTCCTACTTCTTTGGCTCAGAGGGGTTGACGAGGGATTATCTTCCTTATAACTCCAGTGTTTAGGGATTTGAAACAATGCCTGTACTTCATCAGCGGGGTCTGTTCAAAAGCATACTGTAAAGATAGCGGTATCGTTTTCGTCATCCTCCCTCAAGAGGCTTAGAGTTATTAACCGAGAGTTGATCATCACCGAAAAATGAAAAGAATTTTGAATATAATGAAAACAATTGTGTTAATTCCCAAAACAGACATATGCAATGCATTGATAGAATAAAAGAGTTTGCTATGACATTAATTGTTTGTATGAGCAAAGAAAAATACAACTCGGAAATTCAAATAAACAAAAAGTCTTCAATGATTGGGCAACGGAGCAGTGATTATGTTCGGAGTCTCAAGCACTTCAAACTGAATCTCTCCGGCGTCGATCATATCTTGAATCTTATTCTTGAGAGGCCAGCAGTTGTCCGTAGTATGCCCCGGGCTATCAGAATGATATGCGCACCTATCGTTGGGATGATAGTTAGGAGCAGAAGTGTTCGGATTCCGAAGAGGAGCCCTTAAGGTGATCAGCCTTGCCTTCAACATTTGTTGTAGTGCTTGATCCAGCGACATGTTGATCTTGGTGAACTGTCGTTTCTTCTTGCGCTGCTGCCCCTGTCCTTGTTGAGCAGGTCCAGGATTGGAGATCTGGGTTGCCCCTACCTCATGACGGCTCTTTTTACCGTGCACAGCATTGGACTCTTTCTTTCCATGATGAGGCCTTTTATCAGAAGGTGCAGCCTCTTGAATCTTCCCAGACCTGATGCCAGCTTCTATTCGCTCTCCAGTCAAGATAAGATCTGTGAATCCAGCAGACGAATTCCCAATCAGATGGTTGTAGAATGGACCAGACAGGGTCCCCAAGAACATGTCCACAAGTTCACGGTCAGTCAGCGGTGGTTGTACCCTACCGGCCAGGTCTCTCCATTTCTGCGCATACTCTTTAAAACCTTCTCCCGATCCTAACGACATACCCTGGAGTTGGGTACGTGTAGGAGCGAGGTCGGCATTATATTGATACTGCTTGTAAAAAGCAGTAGCCAACTCCTCCCAGTTACGAACCTTGGTTCCATCCAGCTGATAGAACCATTCGAGATGAGTCCCTGAAAGACTTTCCTGGAAGAAGTGGATCCACAAGTTCTTGTCCACAGTATACGGTTGAATCTTCCGCACATAAGACCTGAGATGCAGCCTGGGACAGGATGCCCCATCGTACTTAGCAAAAGAGGGTGCTTTGAATTTGTGTGGGATCACCACACCAGAAGTTAGACCCAAATCTCCGAAATCCAAACCAGGTACTTGTTGAATTTCCATTGCATTCAGACGGTCTTCCAACTGCTTGTACTTGTCTTCAGCAAGAGGGTATTGTTCGTCGTTGAAATCTGTCTCGTGGTCGGAGACCACTGGACTGGGAACCCTTTCCTCCTGATGACTGCCTTTCCCCACAGATGGAGTTGTCCTCTCAGCTTCCTCCTGCAGTGTATTCCCAGATCTGCGTCTAGGGCTGAACAAAACAGTCCTCTTCTTCTTCTTCTGAATCAGAGTCTTCAATTCTTTTTGACCCTGGGCTAGGCTCATAATCAACTCCTGGAACTGGGCATTCTGGGCCTGGAGGACCTTGATAGTTTGCTCAGTAGATGATTCGGGATTCATGACGATCGGCTGAAATAAACAGCGAAGAAGGTAAGCAACTTGTCAAAAGGGGTACCTGCAATGCAATGATATGTATGATATGCATGCAATGTTTTCAAGGATCTCGCGGGGTAAACAAGAAAACCGTTAGAATTTGAATTCGGTGGCTTGATTGGAGGAACTGCATATTGTTGAGAGTCCTTCATCAAGGGTCAAAGGCTCACCATATCCAGTGGGTCATAGCCCCTGACAACCTTAGCTAGAGGAAAATAAATCCTCTTTGCCCCTTGCTAGATGTTTGATTTATCATGACCTGCATCACAAGCCCTTGAGATCCTCGAAATGGGTTAGGATGTATGCAATGGTATGATGCTATGCTATGCATGGGGTGATGTAGGTAAACCCTGTTATGAGTCCCAATTAAGGACTATAAACAAACCCTGCAAGAAATTCAGTATACTTTGTTATGAGTCCCAATTAAGGACTATAAGCAAAACCTGCAAGAGACCTAGTAAACCCTGTTATGAGTCCCAGTTAAGGACTATAAACAAAACCTGTAAGTAGCTTATGTGTCAGATAACACGCATGCAATTAGTCAAGTACGAAGGCACACAAGTCACACAAGAGAAGCCCTTAGAGTTTAGGCCAGCATGGGGTCTGGGTATTACCCTCTTGAAGTTGGTGGGCTCAACCTGTCCTATTAGAAGTAACCGGGTTCTAAGGGTCCCAATATCACGGGATTGCTTTCATTGTTCATCGTTTCGGTTTAGCCACTGAACTGGCGACCGAAATATTCCAGGAAAGCAACCCTCAATTGAGTGTAGTATCGAGTATCAACCAACCTCGGACTGCACCAAAGTCAGTTATCTCACTACCCTAAAGAGGCCAAGATAGTTCAATTAAGGTTCCTAAGGTCTATTGATGCTTCACGACACCACGCGGAGGCCCCTTACTCTCCTTGACTGAACTCAAGGGTTACCGGTACACACCAAAATGCCACATCAACGTAGCAGACTGTTTCAACCATGTCGGTATACCCCGCACAGTTCCCTCACAGCCTTGTTGCTACTTTCTAAGAAGGTATCCCCAGATCCGGGTTAGGATCTATAGAACTCCCAAGACAGTCCCACAATTTAAAGCACACAAATCAATACAATTGAAAACACGGTTATGAACTAACCCTAAGGTACACCTCACTTTAAGTTTAAGTCCCCAGCAGAGTCGCCAGTTCTTTGATCGGTGGATCTGGAACTGACTGTTTTAAAGCTGGTTCGCGAAATGTCGCGGAAGCAAGAGTCGCCACCGTCTTTTATTTTCTCCAAATGGAAAGGACAAAAGCACAGAAAAATTCCTTATAGAGATTGCTCTCGGTTCGGGAGGTAGGTTATAGAAAGGGAAGGTGTTAGCACCCTTTCTATCCATGGTTATCCATGGGCTCTTAGATACTTGCTCATTTGTGTTTTCAAAAATGGTTTGTTTGCTTTTCAACTGTGGGTTTTAAAAAGTTTCTTTGAAAATTCCAGTTCGACTCTTGTATCGGTCCTCAAGAGTGTTTGAAAAATTGCTTTCGAAAGCTTTTTGAAAAGGTGTCGGTGTGAAAAGTATTTTTTGATTTGTTTTTGAAATTAGAGCAAGTATCTAGAGTCGTCTACCTACCCTAAGGAATTCGTCTGTGTAAATGTCCTTTAAAGTAGTGCCATCCCACCATTGAGAGGTAGGTAGCACCACCGTTGGAGGTGTTCGGGTCAATTCGATTGTAGGGACATGGTGATCACCAGAGCAATGGGAAGACACCTTAGAAGCTACCCTCATGCCAGGTTCCCGGATCATGAGGACTTACTAAGACATTCTCTACTCGACGATCACCTTTCGAGGCAAGGCAACAGTGAGGCGTACCCTAGGGGTGGTGTGTGATTTGTGTGTCGTTTTCATTTATTTTTGTCTTTTGTCAAAGTGATCTATGCGTTTGTTTTTATTTTATCATTCATTCTTGCATGTCATTATTAATAGTTAAAAATTGCGAGAAATATAAAGTTCCTAAACTATTACAAAGGCGCGGGTCCACATCGCCAAATTTCCAGGACCCGATTTGACAGAAAATAAATAAATAAAGTAAAGTGTGAAAGATAAATATTTACATGGCTTTGGGAGAGGTACATAAAAATTATAAGAAACGAAATAAAACGCGCGAATTGAATTAAGATTAGAAACGAGGGTGTTGGACCCTTTTTAAGGAAATTAAATTATTAGCAAATTAATTAAATTAAAGAAAAAGAAATTATTTTTGATTTTTTGTATTTATGAGAATTTAATGGAATTAAAAACCTAATTCTACAATTTTTTTATTTATTAAGAAAATACGACAATTATCTAAAATTAAGCCTAATTAATTAATTGCAACTTGATTTATAAAAATAACTAATTAAGAATTAATAATTAATATAGTAAAATAAAAAAAGGATGAAAAATGCTTGAAACCCTAATTCTACCAATTTTAGGTTTTATTGAAAAATATTAAGATTTAAACCTAAATTAACACTAAGTTGATTAATGAATTTTATTTACAAAATATTAGTTAAATAAAAATATTTATTTTTTGTCTTTTTTGATTTTTTGTTGTTTTTATGTTTTTCATAAGAATATTAAATTAATTAAAAAAACAATAATTGAAATGAATAAAAAGAATGAAAAAAAAATGTAAAAAGCTTGCAAACCTAGGGGGGTCTGTCCCCAAATGAGAGGTGTATTGTAGCAATCTTGGCCCAAGGTTTTAAGGCCCTTTTTGACTTCCCTTGCCAGCTTGTGAAGGTGTTGACTCATGTCCACTATGTTCTTCAGATCCTGGCCCTTGATTGAGTGCAGTGGGACGCGTGGACGGCTTGATAACGTGGATGCATGATGGACGCTAGCATTGAAATTGTACACAAGTGTTAATGGAAAAATAATATGGAAAGGGGTGGGGACCTGGGATCGAACCCAGGTCCTAGAGGTTACCCTTCCTTCGCTTGACCAGTGGAGCCACTTATGCGCGTTTGTACATATGGTAATCAATAAATAATATGAAACAAGATAATGGTTAGTGAATAAATTCAGCGCGAAAATTCAAATGGCCCTATCATGCTTTGACACTTCATCATCTCCTTCGTTTGGCTTTTTTTCCTGAAACAAAAAAAGAATGGGCAACGGTTTTGAACCGTCCCCAAAGGTAACATTCTGGAAAATAGCGATTAGGCCGTCCGGCCACATAAATTAGGCGCGAGGGTTGATTTTGAACCGTCCAAGCATGCTGAGTTCGTTCATGGTGTTGGCATGTCCTAATTTTACCATATTCAAAAACCCCTAATTCGAAAGCTGAAGAACCCTAAAAAACAACAATGGCAGATTCGCGTATGGGTGATGAAAATGCAATCAAATTATGTGGTTAGCTTCAGAATCATGCCATTAGTACAAATCCATAAAAAAAATGCAATGAACATGCTTAAATATTAAAACATGATTATGCATTTTATTGAAAACAGTTTGAACTCTATTCACCAATTCTGGGCGTTAGAGATCGTGCTTTTGGTCCAGGAGGTTTCCCTGATGTCTCAGGAAGGCAATGGACTGATTACTTTGCCTTGAAATGCTTTGGAATCACGATTTCAGTTTTGAATTTTTTGATCAAAATTGCAAAGTTCTCTTTTTGTCTTTCTGCGCAGCTTGGACCTCTTTAGGAGTAGGGTTTGCATTAGTATGTATAGGTGAACGATTAGGTCAAAGAATTTGATGAGAAAATCCATGAATTGATGAAAAGGATATTTGATTTTCAAGCCATAATTTTTCCAATCTTTTTCAAACATATTTGGTCTCAATCATATCCAATCACCATAATTCCTTCCATATTTGATTGTACACGAAATCTTAAGCCTATTCTATGCACAAAAAGATTTAGAAAATTAGGTTTAGTATTTTTCACCTATTTATTTTAATTAAATGAATTATTGATAATTAAAAATCCAAATAAATAAAATAAAAATGATAAAAACTTCCCTTTGGGCCAAATGGTCGTGCACATGCCTTGGATGATGAATTGTGGAAGAAAAAGAGGCCCATTAGCATTTTTAGGTCATTTGAAGCAATGTTGACTTTTCAAAATATCCAAAAATTTCCCAACTTCCACAAGGCATAACTTGCTCAATTTTTAAGCTTTTATCATGTTATTGGACATTTTGGAAAGGTCTTTGAGTCCTCTAACCAATTTCTTCGGTCCCATGTCATTTTGATTTACCAATCTCAATTTATGGCCTTTTACTTAAAGTCCCTTTTTGTTGACTTTTGAAAATGACCTGTAATGTTGAAATTGATAACTTTTTGTGGGAGCATTTCTTGGACTTGAAGTATGAAGAGGAGTTGTAGGAAATGTCTTTATCTTCAAAATGAGCTTTGGATGGAATTTTTCTGATAATCTATGTGAAAGTTATGCCCTGGTCAATTTACAGTTGACTTTTTCTACTGTCCAAATATGGAAACTTTTGCATCTTGATGATTTTTGAGCCAAGCTTTGAGAATCATGATCAAGCATTGATCAAGTGATGTTTATGGCTTCAAAATGAGATGTTGACCAAAAATTTGAACTTTTGACTGTCAAATGACCATTTTGCCCCTACAGTTGACTGTAGTGCAATTAGGGTTTTTGACTGTGCAATTTTGTGCTGTGAGTCTTGAAACTTGGTATGAGGATGCTTGACCATGTTTGTAGGCATGTGGGACTTGATTGGACCCTTGAAAACTTCATTTTCTTTGTCAGAACCAAAACCCTAATTTTGACTGTTTAGGAGGCCTTTGAACTGTGCAACCCTTGGGGAATTTTGAGGCTTGACGTGGCAATTTCTTGGAGAATATGGGAGGGCAAATTTTGGGGTACAACAATCATAACGGTTCACGGTGAGGAGGAGTATATGATAAGTCACCTTAACTCTTTCCGTTATGTGGAGTTAGATGGTGAATTCATATAAACACCTTTCCAACACTTTGAAGAGGTTTCTCCGGAAGTCGTAGTTGCAAAGACAATGACTGATGTGCCTATCATTTCCAAGCCTGTGTCTCGGATGGCATCCCTTAAAGATGCGGAGGCTGTAATCAAAGAAGGAAGGAGTACAGTGTGGGGGCAACTGCCAGATTTTCCTCACAAGACGGACAAGTTCGGATTGGGTTTCACTACCGCTGGCCAGAAAGCTGTGCGTCGCTCCCGGGCTGGAGGACCACCCTTAAAAATCACTCACCATGGAATTCATGACTTAGAAGATGATGATGAAGAAGACAACTTTGAAGATTGGATCTTTCCAACCATTGAAGGAGGATTAAGCAACTGGGAGGCGAAAGACTTCGTTCCCATCACTTTCATCAATCAGTAATTTATCTTTGAACAATTTCTTGTTATGTCTATAATAATTAAACAATTCGTACACTCTTTTTGCCTTGTGCCTTTCCCGGGGCATATAGGTTCATTTGTAAAGGGCTTGATTTCTTCATTATCATATGCCATTTTTAATGAATCATTGGACGTTTTCATCTATAAACTGTTGTGTTCATTTTATTTCCTTTTACATTTTGTTTTGTTTAAGGATGGCTATCCCTTACACACACCCACACTCACAAAATGCAGGTACCCATCCACTCCGGATTCCATGGGTGACTATTCTGCTTTGGCCTTCGGTGACTCTAAAGATTTGGTCAATCATGCCGAGTACGAAGGTGATGAAGACTGTGAAGTGCCTGGAGAGTTAGCTAGACTTTTGCAACAAGAGGAAAGGGCTATTCTGCCCCATGAAGAGTTGGTAGAGACTATCAATTTGGGAACAGAGGAAGATAAGAAAGAGGTTAAAGTGGGTGCTAACCTGGAGCCAAATGTCAAAGAGCGTTTAGTTCAGCTGTTGAATAAATATGTTGAGATCTTCGCCTGGTCCTATGAAGACATGTCGGGATTGGATACGGATATTGTGGTTCACCGTCTCCCTACAAGAGAAGACTGCCCACCAATCAAACAAAAAGTCTGCCGAATGAGGCCCGACATGTCCAAAAAGATCAAAGCTGAAGTGATGAAACAATTCAATGCTGGTTTTCTGGCTGTTACTTCCTATCCACAATGGGTCGCTAACATTGTGCCCGTGCCTAAGAAGGACAGCAAAGTCAGAATGTGTGTGGAATACAGAGACCTAAACAATGCTAGCCCTAAAGATGATTTTCCACTGCCACACATCGACATCTTGGTTGACAACACAGCTCAACACAAGGTATTTTCCTTCATGGATAGATTCTCGGGATACAACCAGATCAAAATGTCCCCCGAAGACATGGAGAAGACTACTTTTGTTACGCAGTGGGGTACCTTCTGCTATAAAGTGATTCCATTCGGACTGAAGAATGTCGGGGCAACCTATCAGCGAGACATGGTAGCTTTGTTTCATGACATGATACATCATGAGATCGAAGTCTACGTAGACGACATGACAACCCGTTCACAAATAAAAGAAGAACACCTCGACCATCTGCAAAAGCTGTTTGTCAGATTGAAGGAATATAAGCTCAGACTGAACCCTAGCAAGTGCACTTTCGGAGTCAGGTCCGGTAAAATTTTTGGATTCATCGTCAGTAATAAGGGCATCGAGATTGATCCTGCCAAAGTCAAAGCTATACAAGAAATGCTTGCCCCCTGCACTGAAAAGGAGGTCAGAGGTTTCTTGGGACGCTTAAACTATATCGCAAGGTTCATCTCTCACCTAACATCTACCTGTGAGCCAATCTTCAAGCTGTTGAAGAAATATCAGGTGGTTAAATGGAATGATGACTGTCAAGTTGCTTTCGATAAAATCAAGGAGTATTTGCTGCAACCTCCTATCTTGATGCCACCCATCGAAGGAAGGCCGCTAATCATGTATCTGACTGTTTTGGATAATTCAATGGGGTGCGTACTGGGCCAACATGACGAGTCTGGCCGAAAAGAGAATGCTATTTATTACCTTAGCAAAAAGTTTACCGACTGTGAGACTCGCTACTCACTGCTCGAGAAAACTTGCTGCACTTTGATATGGGCTGCTCGCCGGCTAAGGCAGTATATGTTGACACATACCACTTTGCTGATTTCCAAGATGAATCCAATCAAGTACATCTTCGAGAAGCCTGCTTTATCCGAAATAATCGCTAGATGGCAGATGATCCTGACTGAATATGATATCCAGTACACAACCCAAAGAGCTATAAAGGGGAGTGTACTGGCTTACCATCTGGCTCATCAAGGCATCGAAGATTACCAATCCATGAGATTCGACTTCCCTAACGAGGACATTATGACACTGGATAACATTAAAGGCAACGGACCATATGGAGGACTTGAACAAGGATCCCGATGGACCTTATACTTTGATGGTGCTTCAAATGTACTTGGCAACGGTATCGGCGCGATACTTATTTCTCCAGAAGGTTGCCATACACCTTTCACTGCTAGACTCTGCTTCAGCTGCACCAACAACATGGCCGAGTGTTGTACCCCAAAATTTTCCCTCTCATATTTCTCAAAACATTGCAAGAAAAATCTCCAAGTTGCTTAAGTTTGCTCAAGAGTGGGTCAGACAAATCATCTCCTAAGGCAGTCAACCTCAAATTAGGGTTTTTTGTTGCATCAAGATCCTTGAGTCCAAATGATCTCAAATTCTCCCTAATGTTCTAATATGTTCTCAAGGTCATCCATGTCAAATTTCAAGCCTTGCAGAGGAAGTTTGCTCAGTCAATTGCTCAAAGGGTCCAAAAATCGACTTTGCTAGGGCAAAAGTCAACTGTGACCCAAATACAGTCAAACTTCAAGATTTTTTGTCAACATTCTAATTTTGAAGGATATTTCATCATTTGATCAAGGGTTGATCATGATTCATCAAGGATTGCTCAAGATTCATCAAGACTCAAAAGTTGCTAAATTAGGGTTTTGTAGGAAAAGTCAACTCAATTTTGACCAAGCATAACTTTCTCATACTTTATGAGAAATGATCCATCCAAAGCTCATTTTGAAGAGGATGCAATTTCCTACAATCCATCTTCATACCCAAAGATCATAAAATTCACTCACAAGAAGTTATAAATTTGGACATTATAGGTCATTTTTGAAAGTCAACAAAAACACCTTTTTTTCCAAAGCTTATAACTTGAGCATGGAATATAAAAATGAGATTAGACCAAAAGGGTTGGTTAGAGGACATCTCAAGCTTTCTAAGAAGTCCAAGAACACTTCCAAAAGTTCAAAATTGAAGAAGTTATGAATTGTTGAAGTTGGGAATTTTTGCAAAATTGCCAAAAGTCAACTATCCCCAAAACTTTAAATTTTGTCAAATGGGCCCATTCTTTTCCACTTGATTTGAACTTGCCACATTGCACACATGTCCTAGCTTCAGCCATGAGCCCATATCTTATTTTTATTATTTTATTTGATTTTTTATTGAATTATTTCATTTTAAATCAAATTAAATCAAATAAAATCCAAATATTGATGGTTTGATATCTTTTTGGCAATTTTAGGACTTAATCATCATCATGGTCAGCACCAAATTCGTATCTCACCATATAATGAACAAAAGATGGATTTTTTGACAAATTAGGAAAGCTTTCAATGGTGGATCAAATCAAATCCCATGGCATTGATGTGCAAAGATTCAAAGCATAATTCTTGACCTAATACATTCTACCATACATATACAAGCTAAGGCACACGAAATCAAGACCTGGAGACTGCAAGAACACTAAGAACCAAACTTGCAAAAATTGACAAAAAGTGTGAAACTGAAATCATCTTTGGAGGCAAATTTAGAAGCAAAACTCAACATCAATCAATTGCTGGAGATTCACTGAGTCATAACCAACCCCTAGCAGGCTCTCATACAGGCCCAAAAGCACTGTAAGAGTCACGAAAAATCGCTCCTTTCTTGAATTCGTGCATCCTTATTTCTGTATCTTTTGCCCAAACCATTTGCATATTCATGATCCTCATCAAATTTCTAAGCTTTCTATATCATCCAATTGCATTTATCTGATCTGTAACCCCATAGCCGAATCTAGGGTTTCGCGGTTGTTTTTTTGGGCGTTTCTTTTACAGGAGAAATTAACTCCATTGATGGCCATGGACGTGACCGGAAGGGAAGGACGAACTCAACCATGCGCTTGGATTTAATTTTCATGGCCTAGAATTGATTTTAGGGTTGACCTACGAATTCAGCTGCGGATATGAATCCGTAGGAAAAATTACAGGGTTGGAGGAAGAAGACGATGACGCGTCAATTCCCCTGTGGCCAATTCAAATCTTCGCGCACTTTTTTTTTATTCTGGCATATTAACGTGTTTTCCCATATTATGTTTTATTCTTAATACATTAATAAATGAAGCGCGTTGGCCTAGTGGAAAGGGGAGTTGGCAGTCACGTACAGGACCTGGGTTTGAATCCCAGGTCCTCCAAATGCTTTGTTATATTTTTTCTACAGGTTATCTAGTGCAAATCCAAGTGCGTGGTACATCATCCTCCCTCACTCAATCACTTGCCAGATGGCCCCAGGCCAGATCTGATGATCCAGATGGAACGTCCACCATGCTACCAAGTCAAAGTACCACGCTGGATCTCAAAAAGTCAGTCAGGCCAACACAATTGGGCCTCTGAATTGCCATTCTAACCCCCCTAAACAGGCCCAAACCTCCTAACTCTTTCTATTTTTTATTATTATTTATTTTAATTATTTATTGTTATTATTTTCATTATTAACTAACCAATCAAATAATTTTCTCTATAAAATATAAAAAAAAACAAAAAATGTTTTCTTATTTAAATTAAATTTCAGTATTTTATTTTTTATTAACAAATCAATTAATTAATTTAGTTTTAATTAGGAATAACTTTAATATATTTTTTGTAATAATTAAAATTAACTTAGACAATTAGGTTTTTATTAACATTGATTAAATTTATTTTTATTTCTTTAAATACCCAAAACCCAAAAAATATTTTTATTAAGTAATTTATTTATTAATTTAATAATTAACCTAGATTAATTTCTTTCTTAATTCGAAAGTAACCAAAAAATCTTTAACAATTAAAGGGTCAAAACCCTCGAACTCGCATTCGATTTAATTTCCCTCACACGATCCATTTTATTCATATTGTATTTGTTCCCGGAATGTAATAGATAATTAGGACTATTTTTATCGCTTTATTTATTTTCCGCATTTAAATTTCAAAGGGTTGCTTTTGGCGATGTAAATACCCGATGCCCTGTAATTTAAATTCCGCAATTTATTTTCCGCAAAATATAACTGTTAGATGTTTGATAATAGGGATGCATGAAAAGATTGAATGTTTAAACCTAAAATCAACATAGATCACCGTTAACATGTACAAAGATAAAATAAACTAGAAATAACACACTCACACATGTGCACTCTTAGGGTACACCCCACTTGGTTACCTTCGTAACGCGGTCATTGAGTATAGGTCACTTTAGAGGTTGCCCTCTTGTCTAAAAGATCATAGTCGCCTCGAAACGGTTGCCTCAGATATTGTTGCCTCAAAACAAATGATCTAAGACATTAGGGTTACCGCTAAAGCATCCTAACATTGCTTTGGTGACCGCATGTCCCTTATTCGAATTGACCCTTAAACTCCAACGACGGTGCTACCCACTCATTCATAGTGGGATAGCATTGTCTAAAGGAAGATAACATAGAACGATTCCCTTTTCGAGTAGGTTGATGGTTCTTAAGTACTTGGTCTCTCCAAAACAAAACAAAACTTTTCACACATACACCTTTCAAACAAAAACTTTTTCAAACCCACAAGCACAAAGAAAGCAATTTTTGAAAATAATATGAGCAAGTACCTAAGAGCCCGTGGATAACCACGGATAGAAAGGGTGCTAATACCTTCCCTTTCTATAATCTACCCCTCGAACCCGAGAAATATCTCAAAAAAGGAATTTTTCTGTGCTTTTTTCCTTTCCTTGTTGGATAAAATAAAAGACAATGGCGACTCTTGCTTACCGCGACATTTTGCGAAAACAAACGCAAAACACAAACCAACATTCCAAAAACTGTCAGTTCTCTCCCACCGTATCACAGAACTGGCGACTCTGCTGGGGAGCTTATAAGTAGGGTGTACCTTAGGATTAAATCATTGTGTTTTCAATTGTTTGCTTTGTATGATTTATCTTTGTGGTCTTGAATCGGAGTTACTATAGATCCTAACCAGGATCTGGGGGACACCCTTTAGGTAAGTAGCAATAAACTGTGAGGGAACTGTACGGCGTAGACCGATACGGTTGAAGCAGTAGCTACGTTGGTGTGGCACTTTAGTATGTACCGATATCCCTTGTGTTGGAACGAGGAGAATATGGGTCTGCTAAGGGGTCATTAAGCACCAACTGACCTTAGAACCTTTAAATTGACCAACTTGGCCATAGAACAGTAGCAGTATGCTACACTCATTGAGACTAAACTCTCGCGATGATTCCGGCTGCAAGAAAAGGTTGCTAAACTGGAATTATGACCGATTGAGGGTAGTCAGTGATATTGAGATCCTCTAGAACCTGGTTACTATTTTTTGGACAGGTTTAAGCCAACTGAACTGAAAGAGGGTAGTACCTAGACTCCTTGCCAGCCTGAAATCTAAGGGCTCTCTGTGTGACTTGTGTACCTTTACCATGTTTGCTATTTGTGGATACTTGTGGTGTGCTTTCTATCATGACATCATGATATCATAACATTGCATACATCTTGCATTGGACTAACCTATGTCAAAGACAGGAGGGATTCATCTTTGTTCTGTTTTGTAGGTCATGGCACCCATGCGTAGGAACACCATCCGGATCAACTTTGTCCAAGTTCCCACTATGCTTAAAGAGTTGGTTGCAAAGATGTATGATACTACTTCCTTCATCAGAAGACATGGGCATCTTCTCAATTTGGTCACCTCCAAATTGGACGAGCAGATGATGAGTGTCCTAGTCCAGTTTTATGATCCATTGTACCATTTCTTCACTTTTCAGGACTACAAGTTGGTCCCCACCTTAGAAGAATTCTCTGATCTGCTTGGTATCTCTATTCTGGAGCAGACCCTGTTCACAGGTTGGGAAAAGATCCTTAGGCCAGAAGAGATTGCTGCAGCCCTTCATATGACAAAGGATGAGGTAATGGCTAATTGGGAGACTAGAAGTGGAGCAAAGGGCTTTCTCACTAAGTTCTTGGTTGGTAAGGCTAATCATTTCTGGGATAGTCTAAACTCCAAGGCATTCGAAGATATTCTGGCTCTTCTGATATATTCTAACTCTGATGCTTTTGTTGATGTGAATGCGATAAATATCTTCATCTCTGGTAATCCTGTACCCACTCTCTTGGGTGACATTCTTCATCAGCTTTATGCCCGTATTGCTCGGAAGCGGGGAACCATGATGTGCTGTGCTCCGTTATTGGCGAGGTGGTTTATTTCACACCTCCCCAAATCAGTGCTGAAGAACAAAGAAGGCATGGGCTGGGCTTATAGGGTTATGTCTCTCTCTCACAATGACATCATCTGGACTATCAAGGGTATGGACGAGGTGGCTATTATTGATCGCTGTGGGGAATACCCAAATGTTCCACTGATAGGAACCCATGGAGGAATTACTTACAATCCATGCTTGGCCTTATGTTAGTTTTGGCGAGCCAGAAGGGAAGGACCTCATGAGCTGCTAATGCCTAGTATCATCTTTGATTTTCAAGGAGATAGCGACGAGCAACGCCACAAATTCATAAGGGCTTGGGATAGAGTTCACAGATCTGATCCACATGAGCTGGGTCCAAATACTTCTCTTCTGATGGAGCCATATCTCAGATGGGTTCGTATCCATGCCCAAGAGCTGGGTATGTCGTATGAAGCCTTCATGCCTATCATTGTTGAGGTTGCTAATGAAGAAGGGGTTCTCCCGACCATCCTCCATCCTCATATGCCCACTGACATTGGGGCACTGAAAAGGTCTTGGATGCAGCTGAGAGAAGAGCGGGATGCTTACCGAGAAAATTTTAACGAGCAAGAGCAGAAGATTCAGAAGTTGACAAGACAGCTGGATAACGAGTGGATCCTCAATGACTATGTCCGTACCGACAAGAAGCGTCCATGGGAGCACTAATTGTCCTTTGATTATTTCCTTTCCAGATTTTATTTCCTTTTCAGTATTTCCTTTCTTGTAACACCTTAAGGGCAATTTGTTGAACAATTTGAATTTCAAGTTTATCTAATAAAAGTGTGTTTCATTTCTTGTTTACGAATTTGAATCTCTCAATGTCTTTGAAATCATATCATACGTATTTCATTCCATGCACCTCATAACAGGTACCCTTACAGGTTTTCTCATCTTCTTCGCTGTTTATTTCAGCATCATGTCTTCTGAGCCATCAACTGAATAAGCAATCAAGGCTCTGCAGGCTCAAAATGCCCAATTCCAAGAGCTGTTCATGAATCTAGCTAAGGGTCAGCAAGATCTGAAGACCCTTATTCTGAAAGAGAAGAAAAAGAAGAAGAAGAGGATAGTCCTGTTTAACACAAGTCACCGGTTTGGAAACAGGCTACGAGATGAAGTTGATTTGACCACCTCATCTGGAGGGAAAGATAGTCAGGAAGAAAGGAGGGCTCCTATCCCTGTGGTTTTAGACAACGAGACAGACTTCGACGAAGACCAGTATCCTCCGATTGAGGATAGATACAAGAAACTGGAAGACCGGTTGAATACGATGGAAGTACAGAAAGTGTCTGGTCTGGACTTTGGTGATCTGGGACTGTCGTCTAGGGTGGTGATTCCCCACAAGTTCAAAGCACCAGTGTGATCGGTGGATCTGGAACTGACTGTTTTAAATCTGGTTCACGAAATGTCGCGGAAGCAAGAGTCGCCACCGTCTTTTATTTTCTCCAAATGAAAAGGACAAAAGCACAGAAAAATTCCTTATAGAGATTGCTCTCGGTTCGGGAGGTAGATTATAGAAAGGGAAGGTGTTAGCACCCTTTCTATCCATGGTTATCCATGGGCTCTTAGATACTTGCTCATTTGTGTTTTCAAAAGGTTTGTTTGCTTTTCAATTGTGGGTTTTAAAAAGTTTCTTTGAAAATTTCAGTTCGACTCTTGTATCGGTCCTCAAGAGTGTTTGAAAAAATTGCTTTCGAAAGCTTTTTGAAAAGGTGTCGGTGTGAAAAGTATTTTTTTGATTTGTTTTGAAATTAGAGCAAGTATCTAGAGTCGTCTACCTACCCTAAGGAATTCGTCTGTGTAAATGTCCTTAAAGTAGTGCCATCCCACCATTGAGAGGTAGGTAGCACCACCGTTGGAGGTATTCGGGTCAATTCGAAGGTTCGGGACATGGTGATCACCAGAGCAATAGGAAGATACCTTAGAAGCTACCCTCATGCTAGGTTCCCGGATCATGAGGACTTACTAAAACATCCTCTACTCGACGATCACCTTTCGAGGGGCAAGGCAACAGTGAGGCGTACCCTAGGGGTGGGGTGTGATTTGTGTGTCATGTTCATTTGCATTTATCTTGTTCATGTCGTGGGTGATCTACGCGTTGCTTTTATTTTTACATTCATTCTTTCATGCAATAGTTAACAGTTTAAAAGATGCGAGAATTAAAATTCCTACGCTATTACAAAGGCGCGGGTCCACATCGCCAAATTAAATCCAGGACCCGATTTGACATAAAATAAAGTAACATGCGAGAAATATAAATGTCCTAATTATTCTATTACATGGCTTTGGGAGAATTACATGAAAAAAAGGAAATAAAATAAAAATGCAAGAATAAGTAAAATCGGGAGTGCGAGGGCGTTGGACCCTTTTTAGGAAATTAAATTATAATTAACAAATTAAATTAAGTTTAATGAGAAAAGGAATTATTTTTGAGTTTTTCGTATTTATTGATTTTAATGAGAGAATTAAATAAAATTAAAAAGTTAATTAATCCTAATTCTAACTATTTTTATTTATTAAGAAATATGTTAAAATTAAACCTAAAGTTAACCTAATTAATTAATTCAATTTTATTTACAAAATAAATAATTAATTATTAGTGATGATAAAAGAAAAGGAGAAAAAGATAAAAGTAATTAAAACCCTAATTCTACAATTTTTAAGTTTTGAAAAAAAATATTAAGATTTAAACCTAAAATTAAGACTAAATTAATTAATAAGATTTATTTACAAAAAAAAAATATTAAATCAAATATATATTATTATTTTTTGTCTTTTCTGATTTTTATATTATTTTTATGTTATGAAAAATTAACTTAAATAATTAAAATAGAACCAAATCAAATTAAAGCAAATAAAATTAAAATAGGAAAAAAAAGAAAGGAAATGCAAACCCTTGGGGGTGTTGACCCCAATTTAGAGGTCATATTGTAGCAATCAGGCCCAACGAATTTTGGCCCTTTCTGACTTTTCCATGATCATGTGTGTATGCATTGACCGTGACATTCCATAGACCTTGAATCCTGGCTTTTGATTTGATCTTAGTGGCCATGTGGCACGTTTAGGTGGTGAACGTATGGTGGACGCCTGGGCTTGTGGGGTACCTGAACGCGTTGCCAAGAAAAATAACAAGAATATGGGGGGACCTGGGATTCGAACCCAGGTCCCAAGGCTTGCCAGCGTTACTTTCCACCAACTGTGCTGCGTTGTTACTTTGTAATGATAATAGATAACAATTAATATATAAAAAACAAAGCGCTAATGCTATGGATCAAAGAAAACGCGCTAAATTTTGAACTACCCTATCACTTGGAGACAAGTCATCGTCTTCCCCATTCGTTCGCTTTTGGCCTGAAAAAAAACAGTTAGATAGCGGGGGTTTTAAACCCCCACTAAATAGTGCAGACGAAAATAGCGAATAGAATATGGTGTCTCATAAATTGAGCGCGACTAGTGATTCTTGATCGTTTAAGTGCGCTGAATTCAATGGTGTAGGTCTCATATCTCAATTGTTCCAGAATAAGGAAGCCCCAATTCGTGACCTCTGAAAACCTAGAAAGCTTCAATGGTGATTTCTCATACAATGCACAAAAACTCAATTGAAGAGCATGGTTAGATTCAGAATGGTTCAATTAGTATAAATCAACAAAGAAAATGCAATGAGGATGCTTAAAAATTGAAACACGAATATGCATAAAGTGTGAGAAATTTTGAGTTCTATGTACCAATTCTTGATGCTATGGGCGTGGAAAAGTATCCAGTCAGGTTCAGTAATGCCTTAGGAAGCTTTTGGGATCAATATTTTCCTTTGAATCGTCCTCCAAGGCAGTTTTCAGTTTTTGATTTTTTTGATAAAAATGCAAACTTGGTTCTTGAGATCAGGCACAGCTTAGAGGTCCTTGTGCATTAGGTTTTGATCAGTATAAGTATGGGATGGATTAGGGTTGAGATTTGAGTCAAGAGATCAATGCAATCATGAATCAAATATTGGATTTAATGGCATATTTTTTTCAATCTTTTTCCATGTGTTTTGATACCAATCATGTCCAAATCACCTTGATTCTTTCCATATCAGATAATGCACGAAATCTTGAAGGTATTCTATGCATAAAAAGATTTGAAAAGCATGGATGAGTATTTTTCCCATATTTTATTTAATTAAATGAATTAATTGTAATTAAAAATTCAAATAAATAAATAAAAATGATGAAATAAATCCCCTTTGGGCCAAATGGTCGTGCATATGCTTTGGATGATGAATCTTGGAAGAAAATGTGTCCCATTAGCAAATTTGAGGCATTTGAAGCAAAGTTGACTTTTCAAAATTCCCAAAAATTTCCCAACTTCCACAAGGCATATCTTGCTCAATATTTAAGCTTTGATCATGTTCTTTGACATTTTGGAATGGTATTGAAGTCCTCTAGCCAATGCCTTTAGTCCCATGTCATTTTGATTTACCAATCTCAAGTTATGGTCTTTGACTTAAAGTCCCTTTTTGTTGACTTTTGAAAATGACCTATAATGTTGAAATTGATAACTTTTTGTGAGAGAATTTCTTGGACTTGAAGTGTGAAGAGGAGTTGTAGGAAATGTCTTCATCTTCAAAATGAGCTTTGGATGGAATTTTTCTGATAAACCATGTGGAAGTTATGCCTTGGTCAAGTTACAGTTGACTTTTTCAACTGTCCAAATATGGAAACTTTTGCATCTTGAGACTTTTTGAGCCATACTTTGAAAATCATGATCAAGAATTGATCAAATGATGTTTATGGCTTCAAAATGAGATGTTGACCAAAAATTTGAACTTTTGACTGTCAAATGACCATTTTACCCCTACAATTGACTGTAATGCAATTAGGGTTTTTGACTGTGCAATTTTGTGCTGTAAGTCTTGAAACTTGACATGAGGATACTTGACCATGTTTGTAGGCATGTGGGACTTGATTGGACCCTTGGAAACTTCATTTTCTTTGTCAGAACCAAAACCCTAGTTTTTGACTGTTAGGAGGCCCTTGAACTGTGCAACCCTTGGGGAATTTTGCAGCATGCTCTTTGCAAATTTTGAAGAATATGGGAGGGCAAATTTTGGGGTACAACAGTTGCCCCTGTTCAATCTTCTTAGACCTGAGGATGCAGATTGGCTGACGTGCCTTTCGTAATCCGAAGGTGGAAGATGATTGAACACTAGAGTGCCCAGAAATTTGCGCTCACATAGTAGTGTGATGATGGGAATGGGCTTATAGATGCCATTTGGAGATTGATGGATAGGATGATGGGTTTATAGATGCCATGCTAAGAGATGATGGATAGGTGGATGGGCTTATAGATGCCATCTGGGTGTTGATCGCGTAAGAGATTCCTTAGCGAGAACTTGCGTACCTGAAAAAGAAAAATGATTACCTGGCCTGTTGCAGGGGCTGGTCTTCCAACTCTTTGCATAGATGCGTCCTGACTGGTTATAGGAATTGGGTCTGGAGCTTCAAAAAAGGTGATGAATGAACCAGGGATGGTTACTACCTCAACAGGAACGCTGAGAGAACCTTGGACGATTACTACCTCAACAGGAACGCTGAGAGAATCTGGGGACGATTACTATCTCAACCAACAGGAACGCTGAGAGAATCTGGGGACGATTACTATCTCAACAGTAACGCTGAGAGAATCTTGGATGTCTTCTACTGAGTCTTTATCAGGAAAATCTGTTAGTGATCGATTTAACTGGACTCGAGAAGGCCTTTGACTGGATAAGAAATAGGAAAATCTTAGGGTCGATTTAACTGAACCGGTCAAGGTCTTGAAATATTTTCAACTGGATAAGAATCAGGGAGATCTTAGGGTCTATCTGACTGAACCAGAGAAGGCCTTGAAGTCTTCAACTGGATAAGAAACAGGGAGATCTTAGGGTCGATCTGACTGAACCAGAGAAGGCCTTTGACTGGATAAGAAACAGGAAAATCTTAGGGTCGATTTAACTGAACCGGTCTAGGTCTTGGAATATCTTCAACTGGATAAGAATCAGGGAGATCTTAGGGTTGATCTGACTGAACCAGAGAAGGCCTTTGACTGGATAAGAAACAGGAAAATCTTAGGGTCGATTTAACTGAATCGGTCAAGGTCTTGAAATATCTTCAACTGGATAAGAGTCTGGGAGATCTTAGGGTCGATCTGACTGAACCAGAGAAGGCCTTTGACTGGATAAGAAACAGGAAAATCTTAGGGTCGATTTAACTGAACCGGTCAAGGTCTTGAAATATCTCCAACTGGATAAGAATCAGGGAGATCTTAGGGTCGATCTGACTGAACCAGAGAAGGCCTTTGAATGGATAAGAAACAGGAAAATCTTAGGGTCGATTTAACTGAACTGGTCTAGGTCTTGGAATATCTTCAATTGGATAAGAATCAGGGAGATCTTAGGGTCGATCTGACTGAACCAGAGAAGGCCTTGAAGTATAGTTGAGAATTTAACTGGATCTTTCCTGAAGGATAAAGGTCAGTCATATGCAATGCATGATATGGACCAAGCAATGACGTTCTCAACATAGATGAGATTTGTAAGATATGATGCGTATATGCATGCTATAATGTATGGAAGTGCGATGTTTATGAATGTATGTTTTCGTCTTAGGAAAATAAATCCTTGACGGGTGCCGGGAAATCATATCCTGGGCTGATGTTGAAGAATAGATTTTTGCTTCCGCTGGGGATGATAGTTGCAAGAATACTGGTAGGAGAAGATGACTCTGTTGGGGAATAAACTTGGCGAATGAATTACTCTGCGGGGAAAAAAGTACTCTAGTGATCTTGCTGGGGAGCAATACTCTGTGGGGAGAGAGATACATTTCTGGAATGATTGATGGTAACTTGGCTGGGGATACCATTGTTGTGTTAATAGACTTCGCTGGGGATAAGAAGACTTCGCCGAGAACGATCTTTCCGTGGCTTTTGGCTGAGGATAACCCAGTTATATCCCGGTAGGGAAATAACTCTTTTGAATGAAGCCGGGGGACGCGTTCGTGCTCTGCGAGGATAAGCTTCCAGAATCTACTAGGGATAAGCTTGCTGCTTGGGGAGATGAATTCCAACTTTCCTGGGGAACCAGATGGGACTCTATTGGGGGAAGATTTGAATTGTACCGGGGAAATGACTCCATTGAATGTTTGATATACCTCCGGGGAACAATCTTTAGGTCAAGACTGCCGGGGATGCTTGTTAAGAATGTTCGTATCTCGTGCTGGGGAATGTTGAGATCTGCGGGGGATACCCAACTTCCTTAAGACTGATAATAGCTTTGCTTGGGGAGAGTGCATTGACTTGCTGACGCGCTCTCTAGGGAATTAAGATATACTGGTTGTGTTCTTCAGCTGAACCTACCTTGGTACCTTTAGTGGATAGAACAGTTAGATTGCTTAGACAACTCTTTATTGCCCCTGTTTCTAATGTTACCTGTAATTAATCCTTTGTTTCGTATACAAATATTCATGAGTTTAGTAAATTATTGTCAATGCATATATCACAAATTGAACCTTGGATGTTCTTCGCAAAACAAAACAGAAAAAAGGAAAAACAATTGGCAATTTTAGCTGAAACGTGAATTTATATTGATTTTTGAATTTGCCTGTAAATAGGCGTTTATGTACAGGAGGCTGACGTCCTAGTAAGAGAACGCCGCCGAACAAAAGAGTTTATACAAATTTGTACAAGAGAAAATAAGACAGCTGTGTAAAATGAATGATCCCACTGGGTTTCAACTCTGCTATTGCCTTTATATCTCCGAGCGTCTCATCACTTGATGACCTTGGTTGAAGATGAAGCTGACTGATCGATGCCGTCTGAACTTGATGTAGATACCGGATTCTGGATGCAAAGTGACCAATGAGACATAGTATTACGCTTTATCCCTAACTTTTTCCTGGACTGCCTTTTCGGGTTTTCAGTCCACCGGGATACCCATTTTTGCCCAAGCCGCCTTTTTAGGTTTTCGACTTGCCGGGTGTACAGATTTTTCATTTCATCCCTTCATTTTGCCCGAACCCTTTTGGTTCGCCGGGAAGCCCTAATTTTTGCCTAGGCATGTCAGCCTAGCGGGTCTTTTTCATGCGTAGTATCTTTTTACTATGTCTGCATTGGCGGGGTGAGGAAGGTCGTCACCATCCATGTTGGTTAAAATCATGGCTCCTCCTGAGAACACATGTTTAACCACAAATGGCCCTTCGTACGTAGGGGGTCCATTTTCCCCTTGGATCACTCTGAGGAAGGATGATTCGCTTGATTACCAGATCCCCAACTTGATATTCCTGTGGTATGACCTTTTTGTTAAATGCCCTGATCATCCGTTTTTGATACGTCTGACCATGACAGATAGCAGCAAGTCTCTTTTCATCAATAAGGTTTAACTGATCAAGTCGTGTCTGGATCCAATCATCTTCACTCAGATCTGCATCCTTCATTATCCGGAGAGAGGGTATTTGCACTTCGATCGGTAAGACTGCCTCCATGCCGTAGACCAAGGAGAAAGGAGTTGCCCCGGTTGACGTCCTGGCTGAGGTACGGTACCCATGTAGAGCGAACGGTAACATCTCGTGCCAATCTTTATAAGTCACTGTCATCTTCTGCACGATTTTCTTGATATTTTTGGTCGCTGCTTCTACAGCCCCATTCATCTTCGGTCTGTAAGGAGAAGAATTATGGTGTTGTATCTTAAACTGCTCGCAGAGCTCAGTGATCATATTGTTATTGAGATTGGTACCGTTGTCTGTAATAATTATTTCTGGGACTCCGTATCGACAGATCAGATTATGCCGAATGAACCGTGCCACAACAGTCTTGGTTACCGTAGCGTAGGAAGCTGCTTCAACCCACTTCGTGAAGTAATCAATCGCTACCAGGATGAAGCGATGCCCGTTAGATGCCGTAGGTTTAATCTCACCAATCATGTCTATGCCCCACATTGCAAACGGCCAAGGCGCAGTCAGAAAATTTAGAGGAACTAGAGGAACATGCACCTTGTCTGCATATATCTGGCATTTATGGCATGTCCGGGAATGTTGGTAGCAGTCAGCTTCCATGGTGGACCAGAAATACCCTGCCCGAAGGATCTTCTTTGCCATAGTGTGTCCACTGGAATATGTTCCGAAGGTCCCTTCATGTAACTCTTCCATGATCCTTTCTGCTTCAGTCTTATCCACACAACGCAGTAAAGTCGAATCATGGTTTCGCTTATACAGGATGCCGTTGCTAAGGAAGAACTTCGTTGCGAACCTTCTCAGAAACTTTTTATCATTGACAGACGCACCTTCAGGGTATTCCTGAGCTTCCAGATATCTCTTCACCTCATGGTACCAAGGCTTCTTAGTTACCAACTCAGTCTCGAGATCACAACAGTATGCCGGTTCGTCCAGTTTCCAGATGATGATCCGGGGAGCCTCATTGTCCCATTTGACCTTGAACATAGAAGACATCGTAGCTAACGCGTCTGCTAACTGATTCTCCTCTCTCGGGAAATGTTCAAAAGTTATCTCTGTGAAGTGGGGGATCAAGGTCAACACACATTCTCTGTAAGGAATAAGATTCGGATGTTTCGTATCCCACTCTCCTTTGATCTGATTGATCACGAGAGCGGAATCTCCGAAGACACTCAGAAACTTGATCCTTAGGTCGATCGCAGCTTGCAGACCCATGATGCACGCCTCGTACTCCGCCATGTTGTTGGTACAGTTGAAACATAGCCGGGCAGTGAGTGGAGTATGAGTGCCTTGAGGGGATATGATTACAGCGCCGATACCGTTACCCAAAGCATTGGAGGCTCCGTCAAAGTGCATAGACCATCGGGATCCTTCCTCAGGTCCTTCATCCGGTCCAGGTACTTCACAATCAGTCACTATCATGATGCTCTCGTCCGGAAACTCGAAGTTTATTGACTGATAGTCGTCTACGGCCTGATGTGCCAAGTGGTCTGCCAATACACTTCCCTTGATGGCTTTCTGAGTCGTGTATTGAATGTCGTATTCTGTCAAGATCATTTGCCATCTTGCTATTCTCCCAGACAGAGCAGGCTTTTCAAATATGTACTTTATAGGATCCATTTTTGAGATCAACAAGGTAGTGTGAGTCAGCATATACTGTCTCAGCCGGCGAGCAGCCCATACCAAAGCGCAGCAAGTTTTCTCAAGCAGTGAGTATCGGGTCTCACAGTCGGTAAACTTTTTGTTAAGGTAATAAATGGCATGCTCTTTTCGGCCAGACTCGTCATGCTGCCCCAGCACACACCCGATTGAGTTGTCAAGTACTGTCAGGTATAGTATCAGAGGTCTCCCCTCAACCGGTGGCATAAGGATGGGTGGTTCTTGGAGATACTCCTTGATTCTGTCAAAAGCGGCCTGACATTCATCATTCCAACGTACTACCTGATCTTTCTTCAGCCGCTTGAAGATTGACTCACAGGTAGCAGTTAGGTGCGAGATGAACCGAGCAATGTAATTCAGGCGTCCTAAGAAGCCCCTGACCTCTTTCTCTGTCTTAGGAACTAGCATCTCTTGAATAGCTTTAACCTTGGCAGGATCCACCTGAATACCCTTATCACTTACAACGAAGCCTAGCAACTTTCCAGATCTTACCCCGAAGGTGCACTTGTTCGGATTCAACCTCAGCTTGTACAACTTCAGACGGTCAAACAATTTCTGCAGATGATCTAGGTGCTCTTTCTCAGTCTGGGACCTTGCGATCATGTCGTCAACATACACTTCTATCTCATGATGGATCATGTCATGAAATAAAGCAACCATGGCACGTTGGTAGGTTGCCCCAGCATTTTTCAGTCCAAAAGGCATGACCTTGTAGCAGAAGGTGCCCCACTGAGTAACAAAGGTAGTTTTTTCCATGTCTTCAGGAGCCATCTTGATCTGGTTGTAACCTGAAAAACCATCCATGAAAGAGAACACCTTATGCTGAGCAGTATTGTCAACAAGGACATCGATGTGAGGTAGGGGGAAGTCATCCTTGGGGCTGGCCCTGTTCAGATCCCTGTAATCGACACACATTCTGACCTTTCCATCTTTCTTAGGTACCGGCACCACATTAGCAACCCACTGAGGGTAAGAAGTCACTGCAAGAAACCCGGCATCAAATTGTTTCATAACCTCGGCTTTGATCTTCTCAGACATCTCTGGACGCATACGGCGGACCTTTTGCTTAACCGGAGGGCAGTCTTCCTTGGTAGGCAAATGATGTACCACAATGTCGGTATCCAGCCCGGGCATGTCTTCGTAGGACCAGGCAAATATCTCCACGTAATCGTGTAACATCTGAGTCAACCGTTGCTTCACGCTGAGCTCTAGGTTGGCACCAATCTTTACCTCCTTTCTGTCTGTATCAGTACCCAGGTTTATTGTTTCCACTGGCTCTTCGTGTGGTTGAATTGCCCTCTCTTCCTGGAGTAACAGTCTTGCAAGCTCGCCAGGCACTTCGCAATCATCTTCACCTTCGTCTTCGGCTAAGTTGATCGGATTTTCGAAGTCATAACTGGCAGTAGCAGAGTCGTTACCAGTGAGATCCAGAGTGGATTGAAACCTGTATGAGTGAGTGTGTGTAAATACAGCTGTTTTGTAATATATAAAGAAAGGAAAGAAAGAAAAGGAGCATAAGATTTGAAATGCGAGAAAACATCCAAGATTTTTATTCATGATATATGAAATGACAATTTATATGCCCTCACAAATGAAGCCACGGTGCCCCGGGTAAGACACCGAGCCATAGAGTTTTAATTGTTTATTACAAATAACAAAACAAAGAAGTTTATTACTGCGTAACAAAAGTAACAGGAGTATGATCTTTAGCAGTCCAATTGGTCAATCCACCATCAGTCGTCGGGTAGATCCAGCTATTGAACTCTGACTCTTCCACTTCATCCTCGTTCCCAACAGCATTAACTCCTGGATTGGTAATGAGTACAGGAGGTCTTCTGATCTTTGCTTTGCGCACAGCCTTCTGACCCTCTGCAGTAAAACCCAGTCCAAACTTGTCAGTTTTCTGTGTAAAATCAGGGAGCCTGCCCCAGTTAGCACATTCACCTTTCTTGATCACAGCCCGGGCATCCTTCAAGGAAGCCATCTTCAAAGGAACATCCTCTTCGACCACTGTTTCCGCTGCTGCCAAAGTTGGAGGTACCTCTTCGAAATGCTGAAAGGGGGTTTCAATAAACTCCCCGTCCATCTCAATATACCTGAAGGAATTCAAATGGCTCACCATATACTCCTCCTCTCCCTGCACAGTGACAATCTTTCCTCTGACGGGATACTTGAGTTTCTGGTGCAAGGTAGAGGTTACTGCCCCAGCTTTGTGGATCCAAGGTCGACCCAGTAGACAAGAATACGATGGACGGATATCCATCACATAGAAAGTAGAGTCGAATACTTGAGAACCCACCCGAATAGGAATGTCCACCTCTCCATGAACCATCCTCTTAGAACCGTCAAAGGCTCTGACGATGATATTGCTAGGTTTCAGCTCCAGGCCTTCACAATCCAACCGGTCTAAGGCCTTCTTGGGTAGCACATTCAGGGAAGAACCAGTATCCACCAACATGTGCGCAAGAGTAGTGCCCATGCATTCAATAGAGACATGCAGGGCGTCATTGTGGTCCTTTCCCTTAGCAGTAAGGTCAGCATCCGAGAAACCCAGACCATTGTCGGCTGTCAGATTTGCTACGCAATCAGTGAACTGGACGGCAGATGTCTCCTGTGGCACATGGGCTGTCTTGAGAAATGAAATCAGGGCCTTAGCATGGGCCTCTGAGCACAGTAGCAAGGAGAGCATGGAGATCTTGGAGGGTGTATGCCCCAGCTGCTCCACAACATTAAAGTCACTCTTCTTGATTATTTTCAGAATTTCCTCCATCTCTTGTTGGGAGGCTTCAACATTTACAGATTTTGGTGCCTCCATCCGGGCAGGCTCATCTTCAATCCCTTTGCCCCGAGTATTAGATGACTCGGCAGCGGGGGACACAACTTGATCAGAACTGGGAACAGGTACATTTGTAGGTGTTATAGTGAGGGGTCTTCGAATAGCGGGTGGCGCAATGTCAGGCGAGAAGAGCCTGCCACTGCGGGTTACCTTAGCTGGACCAGTGATATTGCTGATGCTGGTGCCCGTGTTGAACTCTTGCTTGATTCCATTCACATACACGTCTGCCCCATAGTGCCAGGGGACAGCCTTATCAGATTCGTAGGGGAGAGGCCCCGGAACAGTAATAACAACAGGTGCGACAGTCATGATTTGAACTGGCTTTCTTGGGAGAGCCTTGATCGGATTATTAAAGATTGTAACAACAGAAACTTCTTCTACCGGAACCAACTGAACAGCAGTCTTCTTGAACAGAATCTCTTTGCTGTCCATTAGGCTTTGGATGCCCAACTTCAGCAAAGGACAACCAGAAAGGGAAACAGCACAGAAAAGGAAACCCTCACTACAACCCGGAAATAAACCGGCCAGCAGTAGGTTCCTCTTGACAGTCATTAAGGGAGTAACTACATCATTCACAGAAACAGCGTATACATCTTCATCAACGGCATTTACTCCATGCTAGGGCATAGGAGCAGTCACCACATTTGGCCTCTCAGGCGCCTCAAACTGTATCTCTTTTGCGTCAATAAGGTCTTGCACCTTATTCCTTAAGGCCCAACAGTCATCAATGGAATGCCCCGGGCTATCGGAGTGATAAGCACAACGGGAATTCGGATTGTATTTGGGAGAAGCAGTGTTTACAACCTTCGGGGCCTCTCTGACAGTCACTAGGTTGGTGGACAGCAACTGTGGCAAGATTTGTGATAGAGTCATACTCAAACGGGTGAACTCTCTCCTGGGTCTTTCAGCCCTTTGAGGATTGGTTTGCCGAGGAGCGGCAGCAGGTTTAGAAATCATTACCGCGTTGACAGATTGGTGGCGCTCAGGTTTCTCTTGTCTTCTAGACCCAATACCGCACTGGCCTCCTTTTTAAAGGGCTTCTTCTCAGAACTTGCAGATGCACCCTTCTGAATTTTACCAGACTTCATCCCAGCCTCTATTCTCTCTCTAGTCAGAATAAGATCAGTGAACCCTGCAGACGAGTTCCCGATAAGATGATTGAAAAATGGCCCAGATAGGCTCCCCAAGAACATGTCTACCAACTCCCGGTCAGTTAACGGAGGCTGCACCCTGCCAGCCAGATCCCTCCACTTCTGCACATACTCTTTAAAACCTTTGCTTGACCCTAGCGACATACCCTGGAGTTGGGTACGCGTAGGAGCAAGGTCGGCATTATATTGATACTGCTTGTAAAAAGCAGTAGCCAACTCCTCCCAGTTACGAACCTTGGTCCCATCCAGCTGATAGAACCATTCGAGATGAGTCCTTGAAAGACTCTCCTGGAAGAAGTGGATCCACAAGTTCTTGTCCACTGAGTACGGTTGAATCTTCCGCACGTAGGATCTGAGGTGTAGCTTGGGACAAGACGCTCCATCATATTTGGTGAAGGATGGTGCTTTGAACTTGTGAGGAATAATCACACCAGTAGATAGGCCCAAGTCTCCGAAATCCAGCCCGGGCACTTGTTGGATCTCCATTGCATTCAGTCTGTCCTCCAACTGCTTATATTTGTCTTCAGCCGGAGGATACTGTTCCTCATCAAAATCAGTATCGTTGTCAGAGACTACCGGACTAGGACCTTTTCCCCCTTGGGGACTACTCTTACCTATAGAAGAACCAGCCTCTTCATTCTGCAGAGTGTTGCCAAACCTTCGGCCCGAGTTGAAAAGAACAGTTCTCTTCTTCTTCTTCTTCTCTTTCTTCAGGAGCAGAGCCTTCAGCTCTTCTTGGCCCTGAGCCAAACCCATGATTAGTTCCTGAAATTGCGCATTCTGCGCCTGAAGAGCCTTGATAGACATCTCGGTTGATGATGAGTCAGGATTCATGATGCTGAAATAAACAGCGAAGAACGGTAAGCAACCTGAAAAGAAGAAAACCTGCTATGCACATGATGAATGATATGTGTTTATGCAATGCATTCAAGGGTTCGAAAGTTCAAATTTGTTGTAGACAAAAAGGAACACACGTTGTCATTAAGGAAATAATTGTTCAGTACATCAAAGCCTCATGGGCACAGATTACAAAGCAAATCAATCCCAAAATACACTACGCATCCTCTTTGGAGCTATGTAGGTGTTGAGATTCCTCTCCTCATGCAATAGGCGGGTGAGCTCCAAGACCTTCTTTTCACTAGCATGTAGACTGGTCTCAAGAGAATTCCGTTCTTCCTTAAGCTGGATCCAGCTCTTCTGCATCTCTTCCCAGGACGTTGGCATGTCAGGATGTTGAATGGTGTAGGACACTTCTCCTTCCAAGACTGGCTCTTTGATCACAGGGAGCATATGAGGATATGGCATCACTAACTTCTGGGAGCGGGCTCGTACCCACTTGAGATAGGGTTCCAATGGGATGGAGTTCCTGTGCCCCAGTGTCTTGCTGTCTATCCTACTTGGCATCCTCCAGGCTCTGATAAATCTCTGGCGAAGTCCTTGTGCATCGTTGTCGAAGTCAAAAACTATGTCAGGAATTAACATGTCATGAGGACCATCCCTCCGAGCATAACCAAACTGTCTCCAAGCCAGGCATGGGAAGGTGCGAAATAAACCACCTTCCCAGGAGAGGAGTGCAACACATAAAGACACCTCTTTTTCTCATGGTTCGAGTGTAACATGAGTGGAGGATGTCCCCCAGCAACGTAGGTATAGGATTCCTGGACATGAAGATCTGGACAACACTGATATCTATAAGCTGATCTGGGTTAGGGAACAACACCAAACCATAGACAAGGAGGGCCACAACTTCTTCAAAAGCTTGTAAGTTAAGGGAGTTCCAACATTCATGGGCCTTTTCAAACAGAAACCTGGCTAAGAACCCTTTGATACCACTTCTAACTTCCCAATGTCCCTTGAGGTCAGATGATTGTAGGTGTAAGGCTTTAGCAATCTCTTCAAGCTTGGGATCCTTTTCCGTACCGTTGTAGGGTAGTTGATCAAGGATAGGGATCTTCAGGAGCCGGGAGAACTCCTCCAATGTAGGTACCAACTGATAATCCAGGAAAGTGAAACAGTGATGCAGAGGGTCAAAGAACTGGAACAGGACCTTTATCATATCTTCCTCAATGTTGGTATTGACCAAGCTGACGAGTCTTCCATATCTTTCACTGAATGAAGAGCTCTCGGGAATCCTGGACATAAGCTCCTTAATCTGAGGAGGGATCCTTACAAGGCTGATTTGAATTGTCTTTCTGCAAACAATTTCCATGTCCTACAAAACAAGAACAAAGATGAAAATTCGAACCCCTGAAATGGTTAGTCAATGCATATGATGCTGTATGATGTCATGATGCTATGATTAAACACACCACAGATATTTACAAAGGCAAACATGTAAAGCACACAAGTCACACAAGACAAGCCCTTAGAGTTTAAGGCCAGCATGGGGTCTGGGTATTACCCTCTTGAAGTTGGTGGGCTCAACCTGTCCTATTAGAAGTAACCGGGTTCTAAGGGTCCCAATATCACCGGATTGCTTTCATTGTTCATTGTTTCGATTTAGCCACTGAACTGGCGACCGAAATATTCCAGGAAAGCAACCCTCAATTGAGTGTAGTATCGAGTATCAACCAACCTCGGACTGCACCAAAGTCAGTTATCTCACTACCCTAAAGAGGCCAAGATAGTTCAATTAAGGTTCCTAAGGTCTGTTGATGCTTCACGACACCACGCGGAGGCCCCGTACTCTCCTTGACTGAACTCAAGGGTTACCGGTACACACCAAAGTGCCACATCAACGTAGAAGACTGTTTCAACCATGTCGGTATACCCCGCACAGTTCCCTCACAGCCTTGTTGCTACTTTCTAAGAAGGTATCCCCAGATCCGGGTTAGGATCTATAGAACTCCCAAGACAGTCCCATAATAATAAAGCAAGCAAGTCAATACAATTGAAAGCACAGTTATGAACTATCCTAAGGTAAACCTCACTTTAAGTTTAAGTCCCCAGCAGAGTCGCCAGTTCTGTGATCGGTGGATCTGGAACTGACTGTTTTAAAGCTGGTTCGCGAAATGTCGCGGAAGCAAGAGTCGCCACCGTCTTTTATTTTCTCCAAATGGAAAGGACAAAAGCACAGAAAAATTCCTTATAGAGATTGCTCTCGGTTCGGGAGGTAGATTATAGAAAGGGAAGGTGTTAGCACCCTTTCTATCCATGGTTATCCATGGGCTCTTAGATACTTGCTCATTTGTGTTTTCAAAAGGTTTGTTTGCTTTTCAATTGTGGGTTTTAAAAAGTTTCTTTGAAAATTTCAGTTCGACTCTTGTATCGGTCCTCAAGAGTGTTTGAAAAAATTGCTTTCGAAAGCTTTTTGAAAAGGTGTCGGTGTGAAAAGTATTTTTTGATTTGTTTTGAAATTAGAGCAAGTATCTAGAGTCGTCTACCTACCCTAAGGAATTCGTCTGTGTAAATGTCCTTAAAGTAGTGCCATCCCACCATTGAGAGGTAGGTAGCACCACCGTTGGAGGTATTCGGGTCAATTCGAAGGTTCGGGACATGGTGATCACCAGAGCAATAGGAAGATACCTTAGAAGCTACCCTCATGCCAGGTTCCCGGATCATGAGGACTTACTAAAACATCCTCTACTCGACGATCACCTTTCGAGGGGCAAGGCAACAGTGAGGCGTACCCTAGTGGTGAGTGTGATTTGTGTGTCATGTTCATTTGCATTTATCTTGTTCATGTCGTGGGTGATATATGCGTTGCTTTTATTTTGACATTCATTCTTTCATGCAATAGTTAACAGTTTAAAAGATGCGAGAATTAAAATTCCTACGCTATTACAAAGGCGCGGGTCCACATCGCCAAATTAAATCCAGGACCCGATTTGACATAAAATAAAGTAACATGCGAGAAATATAAATGTCCTAATTATTCTATTACATGGCTTTGGGAGAATTACATGAAAAAAAGGAAATAAAATAAAAATGCGAGAATAAGTAAAATCGGGAGTGCGAGGGCGTTGGACCCTTTTTAGGAAATTAAATTATAATTAACAAATTAAATTAAGTTAAATGAGAAAAGGAATTACTTTTGAGTTTTTCGTATTTATTGATTTTAATGAGAGAATTAAATGAAATTAAAAAGTTAATTAATCCTAATTCTAACTATTTTTATTTATTAAGAAATATGTTAAAATTAAACCTAAAGTTAACCTAATTAATTAATTCAATTTTATTTACAAAATAAATAATTAATTATTAGTGATGATAAAAGAAAAGGAGAAAAAGATAAAAGTAATTAAAACCCTAATTCTACAATTTTTAAGTTTTGAAAAAAAATATTAAGATTTAAACCTAAAATTAAGACTAAATTAATTAATAAGATTTATTTACAAAAAAAAATATTAAATCAAATATATATATATTTTTTTTGTCTTTTCTGATTTTTATATTATTTTTATGTTATGAAAATTAACTTAAAGAATTAAAATAGAACCAAATCAAATTAAAGCAAATAAAATTAAAATAGGAAAAAAAAGAAAGGAAATGCAAACCCTTGGGGGTGTTGACCCCAATTTAGAGGTCATATTGTAGCAATCAGGCCCAACGAATTTTGGCCCTTTCTGACTTTTCCATGATCATGTGGGTATGCATTGACCGTGACATTCCATAGACATTGAATCCTGGCTTTTGATTTGATCTTAGTGGCCATGTGGCACGCTTAGGTGGTGAACGTATGGTGGACGCCTGGGCTTGTGGGGTACCTGAACGCGTTGCCAAGAAAAATAACAAGAATATGGGGGGACCTGGGATTCGAACCCAGGTCCCAAGGCTTGCCAGCGTTACTTTCCACCAACTGTGCTGCGTTGTTACTTTGTAATGATAATAGATAACAATTAATATATAAAAAACAAAGCGCTAATGCTATGGATCAAAGAAAACGCGCTAAATTTTGAACTACCCTATCACTTGGAGACAAGTCATCGTCTTCCCCATTCGTTCGCTTTTGGCCTGAAAAAAAACAGTTAGATAGCGGGGGTTTTAAACCCCCACTAAATAGTGCATACAAAAATAGCGAATAGAATATGGTGGCTCATAAATTGAGCGCGACTAGTGATTCTTGATCGTTTAAGTGCGCTGAATTCAATGGTGTAGGTCTCATATCTCAATTGTTCCAGAATAAGGAAGCCCCAATTCATGACCTCTGAAAACCTAGAAAGCTTCAATGGTGATTTCTCATACAATGCACAAAAACTCAATTGAAGAGCATGGTTAGATTCAGAATGGTTCAATTAGTATAAATCAACAAAGAAAATGCAATGAGGATGCTTAAAAATTGAAACACGAATATGCATAAAGTGTGAGAAATTTTGAGTTCTATGTACCAATTCTTGATGCTATGGGCGTGGAAAAGTATCCAGTCAGGTTCAGTAATGCCTTAGGAAGCTTTTGGGATCAATATTTTCCTTTGAATCTTCCTCCAAGGCAGTTTTCAGTTTTTGATTTTTTTGATAAAAATGCAAACTTGGTTCTTGAGATCAGGCGCAGCTTAGAGGTCCTTGTGCATTAGGTTTTGATCAGTATAAGTATGGGATGGATTAGGGTTGAGATTTGAGTCAAGAGATCAATGCAATCATGAATCAAATATTGGATTTAATGGCATATTTTTTTCAATCTTTTTCCATGTGTTTTGATACCAATCATGTCCAAATCACCTTGATTCTTTCCATATCAGATAATGCACGAAATCTTGAAGGTATTCTATGCATAAAAAGATTTGAAAAGCATGGATGAGTATTTTTCCCATATTTTATTTAATTAAATGAATTAATTGTAATTAAAAATTCAAATAAATAAATAAAAATGATGAAATAAATCCCCTTTGGGCCAAATGGTCGTGCATATGCTTTGGATGATGAATCTTGGAAGAAAATGTGGCCCATTAGCAAATTTGAGGCATTTGAAGCAAAGTTGACTTTTCAAAATTCCCAAAAATTTCCCAACTTCCACAAGGCATATCTTGCTCAATATTTAAGATTTGATCATGTTCTTGGACATTTTGGAAAGGTATTGAAGTCCTCTAACCAATGCCTTTTGTCCCATGTCATTTTGATTTACCAATCTCAAGTTATGGTCTTTGACTTAAAGTCCCTTTTTGTTGACTTTTGAAAATGACCTATAATGTTGAAATTGATAACTTTTTGTGAGAGCATTTCTTGGACTTGAAGTGTGAAGAGGAGTTGTAGGAAATGTCTTCATCTTCAAAATGAGCTTCGGATGGAATTTTTCTGATAAACCATGTGGAAGTTATGCCTTAGTCAAGTTACAGTTGACTTTTTTAACTGTCCAAATATGGAAACTTTTGCATCTTGAGACTTTTTGAGCCATACTTTGAAAATCATGATCAAGAATTGATCAAATGATGTTTATGGCTTCAAAATGAGATGTTGACCAAAAATTTGAACTTTTGACTGTCAAATGACCATTTTACCGCTACAATTGACTGTAGTGCAATTAGGGTTTTTGACTGTGCAATTTTGTGCTGTAAGTCTTGAAACTTGACATGAGGATACTTGACCATGTTTGTAGGCATGTGGGACTTGATTGGACCCTTGGAAACTTCATTTTCTTTGTCATAACCAAAACCCTAGTTTTTGACTGTTAGGAGGCCCTTGAACTGTGCAACCCTTGGGGAATTTTGCAGCATGCTCTTTGCAAATTTTGAAGAATATGGGAGGGCAAATTTTTGGGTACAACAACCAGCTTTTTCTAAGTACGACGTTGTTTCTTGTCCGAAGCTGCACCTCTGGTCGTATGTAAGGAATATTCAGTCGTACACCGCTGATAAGAACCTATGGATCCACTTCTTTTAAGACAGTCTATCAGGGACTCAGCTTGAATGGTTTTACCAGTTAGAAGGAGCTAGGATCCGTAGTTGGGAGGACTTGGCTGCTGCTTTCTACAGGCAGTACCAATACAATGCCGACCTCGCTCCCACGCGTACCCAACTCCAGGGCATGTCTATGGGAACGAGTGAAGGTTTCAAAGATTATGCTCAGAAGTGGAGGGACCTCGCTGGAAGAGTGCAACCACACTTGGCTGATAGGGAGCTGGTGGATATGTTTCTGGGGACCTTGTCTGGTCCGTTTTTCAACCATCTGATTGGGAGTTCATCGTCCGGATTTATGGAGCTAATTATGACCGGGAAAAGGATTGAGGTTGGTATTAAGTCTGGTAAAATACAGAAGGGTGCTTCATCAGGCACCGAGAAGAAGCCTTTTAAGAAAGAGTCCAATGCTGTTTACAGTTCGAAATTCCAGAATAGACCTAAACGCCGCCAAGCTGTTAATGCGGTTGTTATTTCAAGACCTGTTGGTGCTCCTCAGCGCAACAATCAACAAAAGGCTGAGAGACCTCGAAGACAATTCACCCAGCTCAATATGACTTTGTCTCAGATTCTGCCGCAATTATTGAAAACCAATCTAGTAACTCCAAGGGAGGCTCCGCAGAATCCCAACACTGCATCGCCTAAGTACAATCCTAATACCCACTGTGCTTTTCACTCTGATAGCCCGGGACATGATACTGATGATTGTTGGGATTTGAAGAACAAAATACATGACTTAATTGATGCTAAGGAGATTGAGTTCGAGGTGCCCGAAAGACCTAATGTTGTGACTGCTCCTATGCCCAAGCATGGAGTAAATGCTATAGATGAAGACTTGTTTGTGGTTTTTGTGAATGACATTGTTACCCCTTTGATGACTGTGAAGAAGAACCTTTTGCTAGCCGATTTATTTCTGGGCTGTGACGAAGGTTGCCGTATGTGTTATGCCCTACCAACCGGTTGCCATCGTTTGAAATCAGGTGTCCAACGCCTGATGGATAGTAAAGAAATTTTGTTTGAGAAGACTGTTGTTCCTTTAGTTCATACTGAAGAAGTTGCTATTATTACCATTTTCGACGATTCTTCCAAGCTTCCTCGAGAAAGCCTGTTAGAATTACATTTGTTCCAAGAATCGCACCATTGATCATCACTGTTCCCGGGCCTATCCCATATACATCTGATAAAGCTGTCCCTTGGCAATACGGGGCTGATGTTTATTTTCATGGAGTTAAACAAGATTTGGATGCTGATACTGACGTCAGCAACATTGTTGGACCTACTAAAGTCACCCGCAACGGAAGACTTTTCTCACCTGATATCTCTCCACCAACTGGCCGGAAACCTATTGTTATTACACCTGCCAGTGTACCTGCTGCTATTCCTGTTCAAGTTCCCATTCTTACCCCTGTTGCCGAGTCTTCTAACGCTCGGGGCAAAGGGACCACTGATGAGCCTTCCCGGACGGAGGCTCCGAAGACGATTACTGTTGAAACTTCTAGACAAGAGATGGAAGAGATTTTAAAGATCATCAAAAAGAGTGACTACAATGTAGTTAAACAACTGGGGCAAACCCCGTCCAAGATTTCTTTGTTATCTTTGTTGCTATGCTCAGAAGCCCATGCCAAGGCTCTGATTGCCTTCCTGAAGACTGCGCACGTACCGCAAGAAACATCAGCTGATCAGTTTAAAGATTGCGTGGCTAGTCTGACTGCTGATAATGGGTTGGGTTTCTCTGACGCCGACTTGACTGTTAAAGGGAAGAATCACAATGATGCCTTGCATGTCTCCATTGAATCCAGGGGCACTACTCTTGCTCATGTATTGGTGGATACTGGTTCCTCATTAAACATTTTACCTAAGAAAGCTCTAGACCGGTTGGACTGCGAAGGGTTGGAGCTGAAACCAAGCAACATTGTCGTTAGGGCCTTTGATAGGTCTAAGAGGATGGTGCATGGAGAAGTGGATATTCCGATTAAGGTTGTTTCTCAGGTTTTCACCTATACATTCTATGTGATGGACATTCAGACGTCTTATTCTTGTTTGCTGGATCGTTCATGGATCCACAAAGCTGGGGCAGTGACGTATACGCTCCACCAGAAGCTGAAGTACCCGGTGAAAGGGAAAATTGTGACAGTACAAGGAGAAGATGAGTACATGGTGAGCCACCTCAACTCTTTCCGATATGTAGAGATGGATGGGGAGTTCATTAAGACCCCGTTCCAACATTTTGAAGAGGTTCCCCAGATGTTGGCATCAACTGAGGCTGTTGTTGAAGATTCTCCTATGAAGATGGCTTCCTTTAAGGATGCCCGGGCTATTGTCGAGAAAGGTGGGTGTGCAAATTGGGGACAACTCCCTGATTTTACACAGAAGACTAACAAGTTTGGTTTGGGTTTCACTGCAGAAGCTCAAAGGGCTGTTCGGAATGCACGGATCGGAAGACTTCCCCTGTTCATCAGTAATTCAAGAGTGAATGCCATTGAAGACGACGTTGAAGAGTCTGAGTTCGACAGTTGGATCTATCCTACTACTGATGGAGGACTAAGTAACTGGACAACAAAGGACTTCATCCCAATTTCTTTTGTTACCCAGTAATGAGACTTTTTGTTTTGAATTTGTAACAGACAATGTTTTAAACTTTATGGCCCGGTGTCTTACCCGGGGCACCGTGGCCTCATTTGTGAGGGCTTTATGTGTGTCATTTTCATATATCATTAATAAAAGCATTGGACGTTTCTTGCATTTCAAAATTTGCACTCCTTGTTTTTCTCTTATTATATATTACAAAACAACTATTTTACACACACTCACATATACAGGTCTACATCCACTCTGGATCTCACTGGTAACGACTCTGCTACTGCCAATTATGACTTCGAAAGTCCGATCAACTTAGCCGAAGACGAAGGTGAAGATGATTGTGAAGTACCTATTGAAATTGCTAGACTACTACTCCAGGAAGAGAGGGCCATACAGCCGCACGAAGAGCCGGTGGAATCAATAAATCTGGGTACAAAAAAATACAAGAAAGAGGTCAAGATCGAGGAAAATCTGGAGTTTAGTATGAAGCAACGGTTGATTCAGATGCTGCATGACTATGTTGAGATCTTTGCCTGGTCTTACAAAGATATGTCCGGGTTGGATACCGATATTGTGGTTCACCGACTGCCTACCAAGGAAGACTGTCCTCCAGTGAAACAGAAGGTCCGCCGAATGCGCCCAGAGATGTCTGAGAAAATCAAGGCTGAAGTTATGAAACAGTTTGACCCCGGTTTTCTAGCAGTTACTTCTTACCCACAGTGGGTTTCCAACGTGGTTCCAGTGCCGAAGAAGGATGGTAAGGTTCGAATGTATGTTGACTACAGGGATCTGAACAGGGCAAGTCCTAAGGATGATTTCCCTCTGCCTCATATCTACGTTCTGGTTGACAACACCACTCAACATAAGATCTTCTCCTTTATGTATGGTTTCTCCGGTTATAATCAGATTAAAATGGCTCCCGAAGACATGGAGAAGACAACTTTTGTTACTCAGTGGGGTACCTTTTGCTACAAGGTCATGCCTTTTGGATTGAAGAATGTTGGGGCAACGTATCAGCGTGCCATGGTTGCCTTATTCCATGATATGATCCATCATGAGATCGAGGTATACGTCAACGACATGATTGCAAGATCTCAGACTGAAGAAGAACATCTTGACCACCTTCAGAAGCTGTTTGACAGGTTGAAGTGGTACAAGCTAAGGTTAAACTCGAACAAGTGCACCTTCAGGGTGAGATCCGACAAGCTGCTGGGTTTCGTCGTAAGCGATAAGGGTATTCAAGTGGATCCTGCAAAGGTGAAGGCCATACAAGAGATGCCAGCTCCCCAAACAGAGAAAGAAGTCTGAGGCTTTCTGGGACGACTAAACTACATTGCCCGATTCATCTCACACCTGACCGCTACTTGTGAACCAATCTTCAAGTTACTGAAGAAAGATCAAGTAGTACGTTGGAATGATGAATGCCAGGCCACTTTCGAAAGGATTAAAGAGTATCTCCAAGAGCCACCCATTCTGATGCCTCCAGTCGAAGGGAAACCCTTAATCCTATACTTGATAGTACTCGATAACAGAAATGGGGTGTGTGTTGGGTCAGTATGACGAGTCTGGCCGAAAAGAGCATGCTATTTATTACCTTAGCAAAAAGTTTACCGACTGCGAGAACCGATACTCGTTGCTCGAGAAAACTTGCTGCTCTTTGGCATGGGCTGCTCGCCGGCTGAGACAGTATATGCTGACTCACACTACTCTATTGATTTCAAAAATGGATCCAATCAAGTATATCTTCGAAAAGCCTGCTTTGTCCGGAAGAATAGCAAGATGGCAGATGATCTTGACTGAGTATGACATCCAATATACGACCCAAAAGGCAATCAAAGGAAGTGTGTTGGCAGATCATTTGGAACATCAGGCAGTGGATGATTACCAGTCTATGAACTTTAAATTTCCGGACGAGAATATCATGTTGGTAACTGATTGTGAGACACCTGGACCGGATAAAGGACCTGAGGAAGGATCCCGATGGTCTATGTACTTTGATAGAGCTTCAAACGCTTTGGGTAATGGCATTGGCGCCGTGATCATATCTCCTAAAGGCTCTCATACTCCGTTTACCGCCCAACTATGTTTCAACTGCACCAACAATATGGCGGAGTATGAAGCATGCATCATGGGTCTTCGAGCAGCAATTGACCTAAGGATTAAGTTTCTGAGTGTCTTCAGAGATTCCACTCTCGTGATCAGTCAGATCAAAGGCGAGTGGGATACGAAACACCCGAATCTTATTCCTTACAAGGAGTATGTGTTGACGTTGCTTCCGCACTTTGAGGAGATAACCTTTGAACACTTCCCAAGAGAGGAGAATCAGTTGGCGGACGCGCTGGCTACGATGTCTTCTATGTTCAAAGTCAATTGGGACAACGAAGCTCCCCGGATTATCATTGAAAGACTGGACGAACCTGCACATTGTTGTGACATTGAGACTGAAGAGGTAGCAGATAAACCTTGGTTTCATGAGGTGAAGAGATACCTTGAGTTTCAGGAATACCTCGAGGGTGCATCTGTTAATGACAAGAAGTTTCTGAAGAGGTTCGCAGCGAAGTTCTTCATCAGCAATGGTATCCTTTACAAGCGTAACCATGATTCGACCTTACTGCGTTGTGTGGATAAGAATGAAGCAGAAAGGATCATGGCGGATTTACATGAAGGTACCTTCGGAACTCATTCCAGTGGACATACCATGGCAAAGAAGATCCTACGGGCAGGATATTATTGGTCCATAATGGAAGCCGATTGTTATCAGCATTCTCGGACATGTCACAAGTGCCAAGTCTATGCTGATAAGGTGCACATACCTCTAGTTCCTCTGAACATCTTGATGGCACCTTAGCCTTTTGCAATGTGGGGCATTGATATGATCAGCGAGATCAGACCTACAATATCCAACGGGAATCGTTTCATCCTGGTAGCAATTGATTACTTTATAAAGTGGGTTGAAGCAGCTTCCTTTGCTACAGTGACCAAGAACGTCGTGGCACGGTTCATTCGGCACAACCTGATCTGTCGATACGGTGTACTAGAGAGGATCATTACGGACAATTGTACAAATCTCAATAATAAAATGATCATTGATCTCTGCAAGCAATTCAAGATACAGCATTACAACTCTTCTCCCTACCGGTCGAAGATGAATGGGGATGTCGAAGCAACTAATAAGAACATTAAGAAGATCGTGCAGAAGATGACTGTGACATACAAAGACTGGCATGAGATGTTACCATTTTCTCTCCATGGGTACCGCACTTCAGCACGGACATCAACAGGGGCAACACCCTATTCCTTGGTATATGGTATGGAGGCAGTCTTGCCCATTGAAGTTCAAATACCCTCTCTTCGGATTATGAAGGATGCATGTTTAAGCGAAGATGACTGGATTCAGACCCGGCTTGATCAGCTGAACCTAATCGATGAAAAGAGACTTACTGCTATTTGTCATGGTCAAACGTATTAAAATCGGATGATCAAGGCATTTAACAAGAAAGTCAGACGACAAGAGTATCAAGTTGGGGACCTGGTTATCAAGCGCATTATCTTACCTCAAGGTAATCCCAGGGGCAAATGGACCCCTACTTATGAAGGGTCATTTGTGGTTAAGAACATTTTCTCAGGAGGAGCTATGATTCTAACCACCATGGATGGTGACGACCTTCCGCACCCCGTCAATGCAGACATAGTGAAAAAATACTACGCATAATCAAAGACTCGCTAGGTTGACTGGCCTAGGCAAAATAAGGGCTTCCCGACGAACCAAAAGGGTTCGGGCAAAAATAAGGGATGAAAATGAAAAAATGTACACCCGGCAAGTCGAAAACCTGAAAAGGCGGCTTGGGCAAAAATGGGTATCCCGATGGACTGAAAACCCGAAAGGGCGGTCCAGGAAAAAATTAGAGATCAAAGTGTAACACTATGTCCCATTGGATCACCTTACATCCAGACTTCGGTATCGACTATCAAGCTCGGACGACACTAATCAATCTGATCTACCTTCAACCAAGCAGCAAAGTGATGAGATACTCGAGGACATAAAGGCAATAGCAGAGTTGAAACCCAGTGGGATTATTCACATAGCTGTTTTGTTTAGTTTTTCACAAATTGTGTAAACTCTATTTGTTCGGCGGCGTTCTCTTACTAGGACGTCAACCTCTTGTACAAAAACGCCTATTTAAAGGCCAAACTTCAAAATCAATACAATTCATTTTCAAAAAAATTTCAAACTGTTTTTTTCTTTATCTGTTTTGATTTGCAAAGAACGTCCAATGTTCATTTTTGATATATGCATTTGACATTAATTTCTGCTCGTGAATATTTACATGCGAAACAAAAGACGATTACGGGTAACATCAAAAACAGGGGCAATAAAAATTGTCCAAACTATACAGTTTCTCTGTCCACCAGGTACGAAGGTAGATTCAGCTGAAGAATATGGCTAAGATACTTTCACTCCCCGCAGAGTAAGACAGTAAAGATAGTTCTCCCCAGCTGAGACTTGCAACTGTGAATGAATGAATCGGTAATATTCTCCCCAAGCAGAGTTTATCTACCATCAGCACTGAAAAGGCTTGATATCCCCGACAGTCTAATATTCCCCAACAAAATATAAGAATGCTCCCCGACAGGGTACAAGATATCCCCAGTGGAGTTAAAATTTTCCCAGCGCAGTCTGAAAAAGCTTCCCCAACGGAGTTGGGAGAATCATCCCAAGTAGACTCTGGAAGTTTATCCCCAGCGGAGTACAAAAATAAATCTCCCCAGCCGAGCTCAAAGGATTATCCCCATTAGAGTCTAAAGGTTATCCCCAGTGGAGTTCTTTCCTTTCACAAACGAAATTCAATCCCCAATAGGATTCAATATCACCAGCAACGATAATTTATCCCGACGAAAGCTATCAGTGGAATCTTCAACAGAACATCTCTTCCCCACAGAGTAATCTCCTCATCAGTTTATTCCCCCAACGGAGTCATCCTCTCCTGCCGGTTTATCATCTTTGTTAGTCATCCCCAGCGGGAACGAAGAATCCAACTATATTCTCCAGTAGCTATCTGGGATTTATTTCCCCCAGCTAAAACATTACATTTCCATATATCATGGTACATACTGAAATTCTGGCAGCAGATACTCAATGTCACAGTGAATGTTATGACACCGTATCTGACTTTCTATAAGACAGTAAATAAAAACAGTAAAGAACACAGTCAATTGTTTACCCAGTTCAGTGTGAAACAACACCTACTCTGGGGGCTACCAAGCCAGGGAGGAAATCCACTATAAGAGATATTAATTCAGGAATAAACCAACCAGTTTATCTCCTTCACTTAAGACCTACCCAATGCGACTTCAATCTAAGTTCAACTTAAACCTGAGTTCCTACTCACCCCCCCTCAATCACAGCAGTGATACTTAAAACAATTGACTAATGAATTAATGAAGACACTCTTCAGAACATACACTTGATTATGCTTCACAGCTTTTTAATCAAGTAACACAAACACTCTTGCTTCACAGCTTTGAGTGATACATAAACCTAACTTGACTTTGCTTCAAAGCTTTAGTCAAGAGACACAAAACACTCTTGCTTCAAAGCTTTGAGTGATACAAAAACCCTTACAATCAAAACCTATTCCAAGTCACTTATCACAATGATACTTGCTTGGATTACAACAGTTAAAACTATACAGCTCCTAATTGGTCTTCAGTCCAAGAGTTCCTTTCCAAACAGCAATCTTGTTGAATATATAGCAGCTGTTTCTTCAGTTAGGGTTTCCACAAAAAGCTAGGGTTAATTAGGTTTAACCTTAAGACTTGGTCACAAGACTTTATCAACCAGATTAGGGTTGAGCTAGGTTAACCTAAAGTCCACGTGAGATTCTGTTCTGGAAAGAATGAGCCATCTTCCTGAAAAATCTCAGAATTAACCAAACTGCATATCTGTTAGATCAGTACAGGATGTCTTAACATTTGTTATGACATTAGAATTCCTATTTACTGATTTTGGTAGAAGGCAATAAATGTGATCTTTTGCAAAATGCTCAGATACACACTCATACACAGTAGCTACTGTGTGCCATACTTTTTCTGCAAAAAGAACCTAATAATCCAGAATGTTATGACATCAGTCATGACATTTATACACCTGGTTTTACCAAAAATACATGCCAATAACTAAACACTTACAAACTCCCCCTTTGGCAGATTTTTGGCTAAAACCCCTAAGCAATCAGAGAATATAGAGCAGCAAAATGAATATGACTGCAGAAAAATATAATGTCTACCAAGTAATTAACACAAAATATCTCCCCCTCTTTAGCCACAAATGGGCCAAAGATACATGTACTTAAATGTTATACAATTATCCAAAATAGGTAATAAGAACCAACAAATAAAATCCGAAGACACTTGCATCAACAGCAACAGCATCAGGCTTGTCAATTCCACCAAACTTTAAGCATTGTCACCTTCAGAGGAGCTACTTTCTTCAGCATTGAGCTGATCTTCAGCAGCACCCTCTTCCCTTCTATTTCCTTCAGTCTCCTCCTGTTCTAATTTGGCAATTAGGTTTTCTAGAGTCTTTTTCCTTGTCTCTAGCTCTTTGCAGGTCTCTTTCAATACAGCTATAACATCAGATGTCTTGGACTGAGTTTTTGCAGATTATGTCTCAGCTGATGTTATGACAATGTCAGGAACAACTTGTAGTGTAACCCAAGAGCAGGAGCTCTTTTGCAAGCAGTGTCTCTTTCCACCAGGATATCAGGGTACTGAGCAAGGATGATTCCACATAGGAGGGAGGGAAAGGCAATTGGGCCTTTAACAGCATAGCTACCAGCATGTTTTAAAGTTTGATCAAAAATGTACATGCCATAGTCAAATTCAGTCCTGGTACCAACAACATAAATGAATCTCCCCAATCCTGTAGAGATGGTTGATTTATGGTTTGTAGGGACCCAGTTGGCTGCACCAATCTTGTGCAGGATGGAAAATTTTATGCTTAGCTTGCTAGCATTTAGCTTGCCTTTTGAGGGCCAGCACTTGACTTGTCTTGCTGTGATGGTTTGGAAAACTTCATTGTCAGTAACTTCCAGTTCAGGGCAAGCCTCATTTGATCTTCCAAGAAATTTGTTAATTTCATATGGAGAGAAATTAACCCTTCTTCCTCTCACATATACACATTCAAAGTCAGCTGACCTTCCATCAGCACATTCATCAGACAAATTCACTATGAATTCCTTGACCAGATTTTCATAGCATTTGGTAAATTTTACCACAGTCTTCATTAGTCCAGCAGCTTTGATCAGGTCCATGATTTCCTTGCAATCCATGGCACCATTGTTTATTTCTCTTGCCAAGGCTATTCTCTTCAAGCAAACATACTTCCATCTGTTGGCATTTTCAGGGTGGTGAAATGAAATGTTGTCAGTGGGGACTTCAGGAACTCTAACCATTTTGCTGGAAGGGAGTTTCCTTCTGAGAGGAATGTCTTCAGCATCAATTTCAAATTCTGATTCCTCATCAGAATCAGTAGGCTCAGGTTCTTTTCTCTTCTTTGTTATTGGTTGTCTTGCAGGCTTTGAGAGACTCCCAGTATGCACTTGGGCTTTCACCTTCCCTTTGGACAGTCCAGTCTTCACAGTACCAGTCTTGCCTTCAGACCTGGTTTTCTTATCAGCAGGTTTCTCTTTGGTCAGACATTTTGCAGCATCTTGATTACCCTTCCTGTTCATCATTCTCCTAGCTATGCTAGGGTTGATATTTGAAATCAGGTCATTGTCTGAGTATTCCTCATCCACATCAATAACAGGTGGTTCAACATTCTTTTCTGAGGGGTTCTGAATATCATCAAGGTTTTCAGATGATTTTTGAATGTTTTCATTTGGTGTCTCAACATTCTCAGAGACATCTGGATTTGCTTCAACATTTGGGCTTGCTGATTCTTGATTTAATGGAACAGAAATCCCCGGTACAGAGTGGTTCTCACTCAGGATTCTTGTAACAAGCCTAGCTATTGCTTGATGTACATAAGCTGATCCTTCCCTATTTGGTACAGAATATGAAGGTTGAGAGGGATTACCGGATGAAGTAGCCTGAGACCTTCCTGCATGCCTTGTTCTCAGCTTTTTGACCTTGGAAGGGTTAGTTGCCATTTCTCTAAGAGGAGTAATCTCCAGGACTTCAGAATCCATGCATGAGGTGATTGCCCGAGAATCTTGATCAGATGATGAAGATGAAACGGTCGTCTTGGATGAGGATGATGTTTGAGACATTTTGATAGTCTTAGAAAACCAGTACCAACTAGAGAGAAAACTTTGATTGAGAGATTGGGAGTTGTTGCAAAGTCGAGAGAGGAAGGAGGCAAATGTGTGTCTATTCAACTTCTTAATAATTTTGAAAGAATTGGGGAAATATATGATTAACCCACTTAAAATAGACTTAACAAAAATAACTCCTTCAACCCTTGTTTTGAGCAAAATTAATTGCTACAATTTCTCATGTTGGCAAATACCCAACTTGCCCCTCAAGTTTTCAAGTTGATTTGCATCAAGAGCCTTGGTAAAAATGTCAGCCAGCTGTAGCTTAATGGCAACATGTTCCAGTTTAATTATCTTCTCCTCTACAAGGTCTCTGATAAAGTAATGTTTAAGGTCAATGTGCTTGGTCCTGCTATGCTGAATAGGGTTTTTGGAAATATTGATTGTACCCAGATTGTCACAGTACAATGTCACAACATCTTGTGAGACATTATACTCAGTGAGCATCTGTTTTATCCAGATAATTTGAGAACAGCTACTACCAGATGCAATGTATTCAGCCTCAACACAAAAATGAAAGGGGAGTCTTTTGGCATGTATCATAGCTCTGGAAAATTCATGTATGATCCTATTTTTCCTCTCTTCAACTCCATTTTGTTGAGGAGTTATAGGAGAAGAGAATTCATGACTAATTTCTTCTGAGGAACAGGACTTATTAAACTTGCTGTTTTCAAATTCCTTGTCATGATCACTTCTGATTCTGACAATACACCCTTCTCTTTGAATTCTTTTGCACAGTTCTTTAAAAACTTCAAAGTCATCCACCACAACATAGGCATATCTCTTTCCACCAAGACTTTTCACCTGCATTGGTCCCATATGAAGAAGATCTAGAACCTTAGAGGTGGTCAGATGTCTTGACTTTGGATGTGACATCCTAGTCTGCTTACCAACCTGACATTCACCACAAACTCTCCCTTCATCAATTTGCAGTCTTGGAATCCCTCTGACTGCCTCCATGGAGATAATCCTTTTCATTACTCTTAGATGAAGATGGCCAAGTTTTTGGTGCCACAGTTTCACCTCTTTTTCTTCTTTGGCAATAGAACACACAGTGGAGTAATTAGTGTTCTCAGGCTCCCACAAGTAACCGTTGTCTTTAGATCTGACTCCTTTCATTACAACTTCTTGTTTTTCATTAATTACAAGACATTCAAATTTTGAGAAGTTGACCTTGAATCCTAGATCACATAATTGACTGATACTAATGAGATTAGCAGTCAGGCCTTTTACCAATAGTACTTCATTCAGATTTGGAACTCCAGGGCAGTCCAAATTACCATCTCCTTTGATTTCAACTCTAGCACCATCTCCAAAGGTCACATAACTAGTGGTGTGAGGTTTAACATTATTGAGAATGTTCTTGATTCCAGTCATGTGCTTAGAACACCCACTGTCAAAGTACCAGTCTTCCTTTGCATAGACTCTCGGGGAAGTGTGGGCTATCAGGGCAGTAGCCTTTTTCTTCCATTGAGGAGTATGTGGTACCCTGTTAGCCTTAGGTTTGACACCTGGGTTCTGATTAGGGTATCCATACAATCTGAAGCAGAAAGGCTTTATGTGACCAAACCTCCCACAATGATGACATCTCCATCTTTGGTACTTTTTCTTCATATTTCTCTATTCCCGATGTTGAGTGTTATGTTGTGACATCTGCTTTGACATTTGTTTATCAGACCTGATCTTCTTGTCTGCACCAGATTTCTTTGCTTCCACAAATCCTAGTCCAGACTTGTTTCCCACATTTTGTCCAACCTGAAGGATTTCTTCCAATTTGTCAGTTCCATTTGTCAGCATCTTGACAGATTTGGTCATCTGGTTCAATTTTGAGTTCAGCATTTGAACTTCCTCTTCTAGATGACTTATAGTTTCAAGGTCTGCCCTTTTTTCAGCCTCCAACTTTATGATGAGTTTTGTTTGTCTCTCATTTTGCACACAGACTTCAGCATTTCTGATACACAATTTCTTGTAAGTATCAGCCAGTTCTTCAAATGTCACTTCCTCATCACTAGTGTCACTTTCAGAGGTACAAACACCAGTTAGTGCAGTAACTAGTTTGGCAGATTCTTCTTCAGAATTACTTTCTGAATCACAGTCAGACCAGGTAGCAGTCATTCCTTTCTTTTGTTTCTTAAGAAAGGTAGGACATTCAGCTCGAATATGCCCATATCCTTCACAACCATGGCATTGAATTCATCTGCCTTGATTTCCCTTCTCTTCAGACCTTGGTCTTCTGCTGGAGTCATAAGATCTGTTAATGTCAGAGGGGATGTTCTCAACATTTGACCTTGACTTTGGATCCATTCTCTTGATGAGTTTGTTGAATTGTCTTCCAAGCATGGCTATAGCTTCTGAAATATTTTCTTCTTCAACCTCCTTGTTTTTATCTTCAGAGTTGGATACAAGTGCTATGCTCTTGTTTTTCTTGTCAACATTGTCACTGATCCCCATCTCAAAAGTCTGAAGAGGCCCAATGAGTTCATCCACCTTTAACTTGCTGATATCCTGGGCTTCCTCTATAGCAGTTACCTTCATTGCAAATCTTTTAGGCAGGGATCTGAGAATCTTTCTCACCAGTTTTTCTTCAGACATCTTTTCTCCCAATGCTCCTGAGGTGTTGGCAATCTCCAAGATGTTCATGTGAAACTCATGAATGGTTTCATCTTCCTTCATCCTTAGGTTCTCAAACTTTGTAGTCAGCATCTGAAGCCTTGACATTTTTACTTTGGATGTGCCTTCATGGGTAGTTTTGAGAGTGTCCCACACTTCCTTGGCCAGTTCACATTAATGTACTAGTCTGAAAATGTTTCTATCAATTCCATTGAACAAGGCATTTAAAGCTTTGGAATTTCCCAGGGCTAACTCATCTTCTTCTTTGCTCCATTCTTCCTCAGGCTTCAGACTGATTGTCCCATCTTTCTCAGTTATGGTGGGATGGTTCCATCCTTTGTCAGCAGCTCTCCAAGCCTTTTTGTCCAGAGATTTTAAGAAGGCAATCATACGAGGTTTCCAGTATTCATAATTTGTTCCATCCAGAATGGGTGGTCTATTTCCAAAAACTCCTTCTTTGTCCATAGTGCCAGAAAGTGATATCCCTAGATCTCACCCAGTAATACAGGCAGGGTGCCTGCTCTGATACCAATTGAAATTCTAGCAGCAGATACTCAATGTCACAGTGAATGTTATGACACCGTATCTGACTTTCTATAAGACAGTAAATAAAAACAGTAAAGAACACAGTCAATTATTTACCCAGTTAAGTGTGAAATAACACCTACTTTGGGGGCTACCAAGCCAGGGAGGAAATCCACTATAAGAGATATTAATTCAGGAATAAACCAACCAGTTTATCTTCTTCACTTAAGACCTACCCAATGCAACTTCAATCTAAGTTCAACTTAAACCTGAGTTCCTACTCACTCCCCCTCAATCACAGCAGTGATACTTAAAACAATTGACTAATGAATTAATGAAGACACTCTTCAGAACATACACTTGATTATGCTTCACAGCTTTTTAATCAAGTAACACAAACACTCTTGCTTCACAGCTTTGAGTGATACATAAACCTAACTTGACTTTGCTTCAAAGCTTTAGTCAAGAGACACAAAACACTCTTGCTTCAAAGCTTTGAGTGATACAAAAACCCTTACAATCAAAACCTATTCCAAGTCACTTATCACAATGATACTTGCTTGGATTACAGCAGTTAAAACTATACAGCTCCTAATTGGTCTTCAGTCCAAGAGTTCCTTTCCAAACAGCAATCCTGTTGAATATATAGCAGCTGTTTCTTCAGTTAGGGTTTCCACAAAAAGCTAGGGTTAATTAGGTTTAACCTTAAGACTTGGTCACAAGACTTTATCAACCAGATTAGGGTTGATCTAGGTTAACCTAAAGTCCACGTGAGATTCTGTTCTGGAAAGAATGAGCCATCTTCCTGAAAAATCTCAGAATTAACCAAACTGCATATCTGTTAGATCAGTACAGGATGTCTTAACATTTGTTATGACATCAGAATTCCTGTTTACTGATTTTGGTAGAAGGCAATAAATGTGATCTTTTGCAAAATGCTCAGATACACACTCATACACAGTAGCTACTGTGTGCCATACTTTTTCTGCAAAAAGAACCTAATAATCCAGAATGTTATGACATCAGTCATGACATTTATACACCTGGCTTTACCAAAAATACATGCCAATAACTAAACACTTACACATACATATACGCATCATATAACACAATCTCATTTATTTTGAGAACATCATTGCTTGATACATATCATGCATTGCATATGACTGGCCTTTACCTTTCAGGAAAGATGCAGTTAAGTTCTCAGCTATGCCAAAGACCTTCTCTAGTTCACTCAGATCGACGCTAAGATCTCCCTGATTCTTATTCTAGTTGAAGATATTCTAAGACTTTCGTCTGGTTTAGTTAAATCGATTCTAAGATTTTTCTGATTCTTATCCAGTCAAAGTTAACCCAAGACCTTCTGTGGTTCAGTTAAATCGATTCTAAGATTTTTCTGATTCTTATCCAGCCAAAGTTAATCCAAGACCTTCTCTGGTTCAGTCAGATTGACGCTAAGATCTCCCTGATTCTTATTCCAGTTGAAGATATTCCAAGACTTTCGTCTGGTTCAATTAAATCAATTCTAAGATTTTTTCTGATTCTTATCCAGTCAAAGTTAATCCAAGACCTTCTATGGTTCAGTCAGATCGACGCTAAGATCTCCCTGATTCTTATTCCAGTTGAAGATATTCCAAGACTTTCGTTTGGTTCAGTTAAATCGATTCTAAGATTTTTCTGATTCTTATCTGGTCAAAGTTAATCCAAGACCTTCTCTGGTTCAGTCAGATCGACGCTAAGATCTTCCTGATTCTTATTCCAGTTGAAGATATTCCAAGACTTTCATCTGGTTCAATTAAATTGATTCTAAGATTTTTCTGATTCTTATCCGGTCAAAGTTAATCCAAGACCTTCTCTGGTTCAGTCAGATCGACGCTAAGATCTCCCTGATTCTTATTCCAGTTGAAGATATTCCAAGACTTTCTTCTGGTTCAGTTAAATCGATTCTAAGATTTTTCTGATTCTTACCCAGCCAAAGTTAATCCAAGACCTTCTCTGGTTCAGTCAGATCGATGCTAAGATCTCCCTGATTCTTATTCCAGTCGAAGTTCAGACCTCCTATCAACAGTCTCCAAATGGCATCTGTAAGCCCATTCCCGACATCACCAGGCTGATACCACTTCATGCGAGTGCAAATTTCTGGGCACTCTAGTATTCAATCATCTTCCAACTTCGGATCACGAAAGGCACGAAAGCCAATCTATATCCTCAGGTTTAAGAAGATTGAACATGGGAAACTGTTGTACCCCAAAATTTTCCCTCTCATATTTCTCAAAACATTGCAAGAAAAATCTCCAAGTTGCTTAAGTTTGCTCAAGAGTGGGTCAGACAAATCATCTCCTAAGGCAGTCAACCTCAAATTAGGGTTTTGTGTTGCATCAAGATCCTTGAGTCCAAATGATCTCAAATGCTTCCTAATGTCCTAATATGTTATCAAGGTCATCCATGTCAAATTTCAAGCCTTGCAGAGGAAGTTTTCTCAGTCAATTGCTCAAAGGGTCCAAAAATTGACTTTGATAGGGCAAAAGTCAACTGTGACCCAAATACAGTCAAACTTCAAGATTTTTTGTCAAAATTCTCATTTTGAAGGATATTTCATCATTTTATCAAGGTTTGATCATGATTCATCAAGGATTGCTCAAGATTCATCAAGACTCAAAAGTTGCTAAATTAGGGTTTTGTAGGAAAAGTCAACTCAATTTTGACCAAGCATAACTTTCTCATACTTTATGAGAAATGACCCATCCAAAGCTCATTTTTAAGAGGATGCAATTTCCTACAATCCATCTTCATACCCAAAGATCATAAAATTCACTCACAAGAAGTTATAAATTTGGACATTATAGGTCATTTTTGAAAGTCAACAAAAACACCTTTTTTGCCAAAGCTTATAACTTGAGCATGGAATATAAAAATTAGATGAGACCAAAAGGGTTGGTTAGAGGACATCTCAAGCTTTCTAAGAAGTCCAAGAACACTTCCAAAAGTTCAAAATTGAAGAAGTTATGAATTGTTGAAGTTGGGAATTTTTGCAAAATTGCCAAAAGTCAACTATCCCCAAAACTTTAAATTTTGTCAAATGGCCCCCTTCTTTTCCACTTGATTTGAACTTGCCACATTGCACACCTGTCCTAGCTTCATCCATGAGCCCATATCTTATTTTTATTATTTTATTTGATTTTTTATTGAATTATTTCATTTTAAATCAAATTAAATCAAATAAAATCCAAATATTGATGGTTTGATATCTTTTTGGCAATTTTAGGACTTAATCATCATCATGGTCAGTACCAAATTCGTATCTTACCATATCATGAACAAAAGATGGATTTATTGACAAATTAGGAAAGCTTTCAATGGTGGATCAAATCAAATCCCATGGCATTGATGTGCAAAGATTCAAAGCATAATTCTTGACCTAATACATTCTACCATACATATACAAGCTAAGGCATACGAAATCAAGACCTGGAGGCTGCAAGAACACTAAGAACCAAACTTGCAAAAATTGACAAAAAGTGTGAAACTGAAATCATCTTTGGAGGCAAATTTAGAAGCAAAACTCAACATCAATCAATTGCTGGAGATTCACTGAGTCATAACCAACCCCTAGCAGGCTCTCATACAGGCCCAAAAGCACTGTAAGAGTCACGAAAAATCGCTTCTTTCTTGAATTCGTGCATCCTTATTTCTGTATCTTTTGCCCAAACCATTTGCATATTCATGATCCTCATCAAATTTCCAAGCTTTCTATATAATCCAATTGCATTTATCTGATCTGTAACCCCATAGCCGAATCTAGGGTTTCGTGGTTGTTTTTTTGGGCGTTTCTTTTACAGGAGAAATTAACTCCATTGATGGCCATGGACGTGACCGGAAGGGAAGGACGAACTCAACCATGCGCTTGGATTTAATTTTCATGGCCTAGAATTGATTTTAGGGTTGACCTACGAATTCAGCTGCGGATATGAATCCGCAGGAAAAATTACAAGGTTGGAGGAAGAAGACGATGACGCGTCAATCTCCCAGTGGCCAATTCAAATCTTCGCGCACTTTTTTTTTTATTCTGGCATATTAACGTGTTTTCCCAGATTATGTTTTATTCTTAATACATTAACAAATGAAGCGCGTTGGCCTAGTGGAAAGGGGAGTTGGCAGTCACGTACATGACCTGGGTTCGAATCCCAGGTCCTCCAAATGCTTTATTATATTTTTTCTACAGGTTATCTAGTGCAAATCCAAGTGCGTGGTACATTATACTCCCTCACTCAATCACTTGCCAGATGGCCCCAGGCCAGATCTGGTGATCCAGATGGAACGTCCACCATGCTACCAAGTCAAAGTGCCACGCTGGATCTCAAAAAGTCAGCCAGGCCAACACAATTAGGCCTCTGAATTGCCATTCTAACCCCCCTAAACAGACCCAAACCTCCTAACTCTTTCTATTTTTTATTATTATTTCTTTTAATTATTTATTGTTATTATTTTTATTATTAACTAACCAATCAAATAATTTTTTCTATAAAATAAAAAAAACCAAAAAATGTTTTCTTATTTAAATTAAATTTGAGTATTTTATTTTTATTAACAAATCAATTAATTAATTTAGTTTTAATTCGGAATAACTTTAATATATTTTTTGCAATAATTAAAATTAACTTAGACAATTAGGTTTTTATTAACATTGATTAAATTTATTTTTATTTCTTTAAATACCAAAAACCCAAAAAATATTTTCATTAATTAATTAATTTATTAATTTAATAATTAACCTAGATTAATTTCTTTCTTAATTCGAAAATAACCAAAAAATATTTTCTTTAACAATTAAAGGGTAAAAACCCTCGAACTCGCATTCGATTTAATTTCCCGCACGCGATCCATTTTATTCATATTGTGTTTGTTCCCGGAATGTAAAAAATAATTAGGACTATTTTTATCGCTTTATTTATTTTCCGCATTTAAATTTCAAAGGGTTGCTTTTGGCGATGTAAATACCCGACGCCTTGTAATTTAAATTCCGCAATTTATTTTCCGCAAAATATAACTGTTAGATGTTTGATAATAGGGATGCATGACAAGATTGAATGTTTAAACCTAAAATCAACATAGATCACCGTTAACATGTACAAAGATAAAATAAACTGGAAATAACACACTCGCACATGCGCACTCTTAGGGTACACCCCACTTGGTTGCCTTCGTAACGCGGTCATTGAGTATAGGTCACTTTAGATGTCGCCCTCTTGTCTAAAAGATCATAGTCGCCTCGAAACGGTTGCCTCGGATATTGTTGCCTAAAAAAAAATGATCTAAGACATTAGGGTTACCGCTAAAGCATCCTAACATTGCTTTGGTGACCGCATGTCCCTTATTCGAATTGACCCTTAAACTCCAACGACGGTGCTACCCACTTATTCAAAGTGGGATAGCATTGTCTAAAGGAAGATAGCATAGAACGATTCCCTTTTCGAGTAGGTAGATGGTTCTTAAGTACTTGCTCTCTCCAAAACAAAACAAAACTTTTCACACATACACCTTTTAAACAAAAACTTTTTCAAACCCACAAGCACAAAGAAAGCAATTTTTGAAAACAATATGAGCAAGTACCTAAAAGCCCGTGGATAACCACGGATAGAAAGGGTGCTAATACCTTCCCTTTCTATAATCTACCCCCCCCCCCCCCCCCCCCCGAACCCGAGAAATATATCCAAAAAGGAATTTTTCTGTGCTTTTTTCCTTTCCTTGTTGGATAAAATAAAAGACGGTGACGACTCTTGCTTACCGCGACATTTTGCGAAAACAAACGCAAAACGCAAACCAGCATTCCAAAAACAGTCAGTTCTCTCCCACCGTATCACATCGAGTATGAAGCTTGTATCTTTGGTCTCAAGGCTGCGATTGACCTAGGAATCAAATCTTTGGTTGTATTTGGAGACTCAGCTTTGGTTATCAGTCAAATCAAAGGAGAGTGGGAAACTAAACATCCTAATCTCATCCCATACAAAGAACATGTCCTGACATTGTTACCTCATTTCGAGCAGATTACCTTTGAGCACTTCCCGCGAGAAGAAAATCAGCTAGCGGATGCTCTAGCTACAATGTCTTCCATGTTTAAACTCAACTGGGATAATGAGGCTCCCCAAATCACCATCGAGCGAATGGACGAACCTGCACACTATCATGAGATTAATACCAAAGAAGTAGTGGAACAACCCTGGTTTCATGAAATCAAAAGGTATCTCCAGACTCGAGAATACCCTGAAGGAGCTTCCGTCAATGACAAAAAGTTCTTAAGGAGATTTGCTGCCAAGTTCTTCCTAAGCAATGGTATCTTATATAAGCACAACCATGATTGTGTTCTACTTCGTTGTGTGGACAAGGTTGAAGCTGAGTTGATCATGACTGAAATACATAGCGGCACATTTGGCACCCACTTGAGCGGACATACGATGGCTAAGAATATCCTAAGGGCAGGCTACTACTGGTCTACCATGGAAGCTGACTGTCATCAATATTCCCGTACTTGTCACAAATGCCAAGTCTATGCTGACAAGGTACATATTCCTCCAGTTCCTCTCAATGTTCTAACAGCTCCTTGGCCATTTGCGATGTGGGGAATCGACATGATTGGAGAGATCAAGCCTACGACATCCAATGGACATCGCTTCATCTTGGTGGCTATTGATTATTTTACCAAGTGGGTCGAAACAACTTCCTTCGCCTCCGTTACAAAGAATGTGGTCGCCCGCTTCATTAAGCAGAACCTCATATGCCGGTATGGTATCCCCGACAGGATCATCGCGGACAACGGTACAAATTTGAACAACACTGTGATCACCGCTCTGTGCGAACAGTTCAAAATTCAACATCACAATTCATCCCCCTATCGGCCAAAGATGAACGGTGTTGTTGAAGCTGCGAACAAAAATATCAAGAAGATCATTCAAAAGATGACAGTCACCTACAAAGACTGGCATGAGATGTTACCATTTGCTCTGCACGGATATCGTACCACGGCACGTACTTCGACTGGGGCAACCCCCTTTTCTTTGGTATATGGCATGGAGGTTGTTTTACCTATGGAAGTGCAAATTCCTTCCTTGAGAATTATGAAGGATGTTGGTTTAAATGAAGATGATTAGATTCAGACCCGACTTGATCAGCTTAACTTAATCAACGAGAAGCGACTTACTGCTGTTTGTCATGGTCAGACGTATCAAAAACGGATGATCAAGGCTTTCAACAAGAAAGTCATACATCAGGTATATCAAGTCGGAGATCTTGTAATCAAGCGGATCATCTTGCCGCAAAGTGATCCCAGGGGCAAGTGGACTCCTACTTACGAAGGACCATTTGTTGTCAAGAACATCTTTTCTGGTGGGGCTATGATTATGACCACCATGGACGGCGAAGACCTGCCGCACCCTGCGAACGCAGAAATAGTCAAAAGATACTACGCATAAATGACCCGACAAGTTGAAAACTCGAAAGGGCGACTTGGGCAAAAATGGGCATCCCGGTGAATCGAAAACCCGGAAGGGCGGTTCAGGCAAAAATTAGGGATAAATAAAAAAAATTGTACACCCGGCAAGTTGAAAACCCAAAAGGGCGACTTGGGCAAAAAAGGGTTTCCCGGTGGATTTAAAACCCGAAAGGGAGGTCCAGGAAAAAGTTAGGGAATTAAAGTGTATGACTATGTCTCATTGGATCACTTTAAGGACAATATCTTCACGACCAATACTCCAAGCTTCTGATCAATCCAATCATCCGCGGACGAAGCGACGAATGGACAAGATACTCAGAGTTGTGAAGACTATAACAGAATGGGAACCCCATGGAATTGTTGCACATAGCCATCTTTCTTTGTATAAAATTTTTCTCAATTTTTCGACAACATTCTCTTACTAGGATGTCTGTCTCCTTTGTACAAAGATACTTACAAAAGTTAATACAAAGATATTTCGAAGTACAGAAATTTGCTTGGCTTTCCTTTCTTTCTACACTTATGTTTTATTTGAAAACGTCCAATGGTTCGTTAAATAAGCATATGCATTTGAATATAATCACTGCTTATGAATAAAACAAAATAAGAAAAGATAATTACTGATAGGTCGAAAGTATAGGAAAACGTCTTTAGGCTATTCCAGAGGAAATCCCCTACAGTATGTCATTCAGATCCTCAACAGAGCTAAAACCCTAAAATGCATATCCCCAGTGGAGTTAAGCTTCAAAATTTCCATCAGAGTTAAGCTTCTAAAAAACTCCCGATCCCCAGCGGAGCCAGAATACTCTAAACTTTCTTCCCCAGCGGAGTTTTCCATAAAACAGGAATCTGAAGTAGATTGGCATACAAACCAAGCTCTTGATTTCCCCGGCAGAATAAACATTCTCCCCACAAAGTTATTTCCCAGCATAATGAAGATTCTTGTTTAAAGCTGGTTCGCGAAATGTCGCGGTAAGCAAGAGTCACCACCGTCTTTTATTTTCTCCAACATGGACAGGACAAAAGCACAAAAAAATTCCTTATGAGAACGTTTCTCGGTTCGGGAGGTAGATTTATAGGAAGGGAAGGTGTTAGCACCCTTTCTATCCATGGTTATCCATGGGCTCTTAGGTACTTGCTCTTATGTTTTCAAAGTGTTTGCTTATCAAAATGTGAGTGGGTTTGAAAAAGTTTCATTGAAAGATTTCTGAGTGACTCTTGTATCTGTCCTCAAGAGTGTTTGAAAAATTTGTTTTGAAAGCTTTTGAAAGTGTCAGTGTGAAAAGATTTTTGATTGTTTTTGAAGAGAGCAAGTACCCATGAGTCATCTACCTACCCTAAGGAATTAGGCTGTGTAAGAGTCCTTAAGGTAGTTCCATCCCAGCATTGAGAGGTAGGTAGCACCACCGTTGGAGGTGTTCGGGTCAATTCGATTGTAGGGACAGTGTGGTCACCGAAGCAACAATTAGGACACCTTAGAAGTAACCCTAATGTCCTAGATCCTTTTTAATCCGAGACAACCGTTTCGAGGCGACTGGATCTTAGACATGAGAGCGACCGCTAAAACATCCTATACTTGACGACCACGTTTCGAAGGCAACGAGTGAGGCGTACCCTAGAAGTGGCATGTGCATTGTGTGTTGTTTTCATGTTATGTTTTATCTTGGATCATGCAAGTGTGAGCTACGAGCTGTTTTTAGTTATCATACATTCTTTCATGCAATTTAGTAGTTAGGAGTGCGGAAAATTAAATACGGAAAGGTAAAAGCTACGCTATTACAAGGCGCGGGTCTATACATCGCCAAAAAACAAAGACCCGTTTTTGATAAAGATGCGGAAAGTAAAAAAGCAATAAACCTAATTACTATTACATCCTTGAACAGTTACATAGTAATCAAAAGAAATAAGAATAACGTGCGAAAAGAATTGAAATCAGGACGTCCTCGGGTTTTGACCCTTTGCTTGAAATTAAATTAAATTAAAACCTAATTAATCATTTAATTGAAGAAAAGAAAGTATTTTTTTATGTTTTTGTATTTACTGAAAATAAGAAAAAGAATTAAAATTAGTAAACAACCCTAATTCTAGATTATTTTAATTATTAATGAAAACGTCAAAGTTGACCTAATTTAAACTAATTAACTAATTTACAAGTTATGTACAAAATTAATAATAATTAATAATGATAATAATAATTAATTAAAAAAATGATTAAGAGTGTCAAAACCTAATTCTATATAATTTTTATTTATTAAGAAAAAATTAAAATTTAAACCTAAATTAAACTAATTAATTGTTAGAATTTATTTACAAAAATAAGTTAGTGACGAAATTAATAAATAATTAAATATATTTAAAAAAAATTATTTCTGATTTTTATTATGGAAAATTAATTTATGGTGAATTAATAATAATAATTAAAACAATTAAAGAATTAAAAAGAAAATAAAATAAAATTATGCAAACCAAGGGGGTTAGATGGCCCATGTGGAGGTCAATTGTAAGAAATTTTGGCCCATTAGACAAAGCAAGCCTCGTTGACTTTCTGGTTGTGTGCATGCTGGTTGACTGGAGTGCATCATGGACTTCATTCTGTGGCCACTGGATTGGGCATCATGACCACTTGGCAAGCTAGCGCGTGAAGGTGCATGATGGGATTCTGGGCACATGCTGCATGTGAACGCTTTGTGAAAAAATAGAAAGAATTATATGGGGGACCTGGGAATCGAACCCAGGTCCCAGTACCTGCCAGCCACGTTCCCAACCAACTGAGCCATTCAAGCGCGTTTGTAGTATAACTGGACAATAAATATTATATATAAAAAACAAGTATTATGATGCAGAACAAAAAAAATACGCGCGCAGTTTGAACCACCCAACCATGCCCTGCCACGCCATCTCCTTCTTCGTTGAACCTGTAAAAAGAAAACAAGATAGCGGGGGTTTTAAACCCCCACTAACTATAACCACGAAAAATAGCGACTAGAGTTAGGGACAATATAAAAAGGGCGCGATGATTCCATTCAGTTCGCCTTGAGCTTATGAGTTTAATGGTATGTGTCTCAAGGTCTGATTTTTTCTCAGTAAGAAAGCCCTAATTTAAAAGCTGGGAAACCCTAAAACGTGTTAATGGCAAATCATGATCCAGAGCGTTATAATGCAATTAGACTATTCCATTAGCTTCAGAAGCTTCCTGTGAATACAAAACACTCAACAATATGTATCAAATGCGCATGAATCATGATATGAAATTCTGGAAATATATGCAAACCGTGTGACTTAGTGTGGACGATTCTTTGCGTGTTAAGCTTCATTCTTGATTGCAATAGCTTCCTGGCAATGTCAGCAATGTATTGGAAACAATTTTAGGCCTTGAATTCACCTGCAATATTGATTTCAGTTTTCAAGTTTTTTCTTCAATTTTTGCAAAGTGGTTATGGAATTCTATGGCAGCTTTCACGTGTCTAGCTTTAGGGTTTCCTTCAGCACATATATGTGAATGAATTTAGGTTAGAATAAGGCCCATGAATCCATTGCATTATGACTTGAATATGTGATTGCCAATCATATCTTTTTCAATCTTTTCTTTCATGAAACCTTGCCAATCATGGATATTTTGCTTTGTTGATTGAGAAACGAGTTGCCAGCTTGCCCTAGCCTTATTTGTCTCACAAAAAGATCTAAAAAGCATATCTTTGAATTTTCCTATAATTAAAACCAATTAAATGAATTAATATTAATATAAATTCAATTAATTAATTAAAAATAAGAAAATAAATCAAATTAAGTCCAATGGGTCGTGCATAGGCCTTGGGTAATGATTCAAGAAAGAATTTGGGGCCCATTAGCAAAAATGAAGTGTTTTAGGCAAAGTTGACTTTTGAAAGTTCCCAAAGATTTCCCAACTTCTCCAATGCATATCTTGCTCAATTTTGAAGCTATGAACATGTTATTGGACATTTTGGAAAGGTCTTGAAGTCCTCTAACCAATGCCTTTGGTCCCATCTCATTTTGATTTACCAATCTCAATTTATGGTCTTTGACTTAAAGTGCCTTTTTGTTGACTTTTGAAAATGACCTATAATGTTGAGATTGATAACTTTTTGTGAGAGCATTTCTTGGACTTGGAGTGTGAATATGAGTTGTAGGAAATGTTATCCCCTTCAAAATGAGCTTTGTATGGGATTTTTCTGATAAACCATGAAAAAGTTATGCCTCGGTCAATTTGCAGTTGACTTTTCAGCTGTCCAAAAATAGAAACTTTTGCATCTTGAGACTTTTTGAGCCATGCTTGTGGAATCATGATCAAGAATTGATCAAATGATGATTGTGGCTTAAAAATGAGATGTTGACCAAAAATTTTTGACTTTTGACTGTCAAATTACCATTTTAACCCTGCAGTTGACTGTGAAGCAAATAGGGCTTTTGACTGTGCAACTTGATGCTGTGAGTCTTGAAACTTGACATATGGATGCTTGACAATGTGTATAGGCATATGGGACTTGATTGGACCCTTGAAAACCTCAATTTCTTTGCAAGAACCAAAACCCTAATTTTGATTGTGTTAGGAGGCAATTGGACTGTGCAACCCTTGAGAGCTTTTGAACCATTTGGAGGTTGGCCTTGACAAATCTTGAAGAATATGGGAGGGAAAATTTTGGGGTACAACTATATGGATACACCCCGGACACGACGACCATTCTATTACTCATTCAGAATTTCAAAATTCAGATACAGTATGGATACACCCCAGACACGGCGGTCATTCTGCTACTCATTCAGACTTCAACAATCAGATACAGACTAGATACGCTCCAGATACGGAAGCCATTCTATTTTCTCATTCAGATTTCAGATTTCGGATACAATACAGACACATTCCAGACACGACAATCATTCTGATATTCGTTCAAGAATCAAATACAGTTACAGCTTGGATACGTTCCAGACACGGACGCCTTTCCTTTGCTCATACAGATCCAATCTCCATATACAACTCAGATATGTTCCAGCTACGGATACCATTCTGATGTTCATTCTACTAACATTCAACAGACATTTTGGGTGGCATCTCTAAGCCCATCTCCAGAAAGAGTCTACCATCTCCAAATGGCGTCTTTAAGCCCATTCCCTCAGCTACATTTTGACGAGTGCAAACTTACGGGCACTCTAGTGTCCAATCCTCTTTTACCTTCGAGTCACGAAAGGCATATTCACCAATCTAACTCTTCAGGTCCAAGAAGATTGAACAGGGGCAACTGTTGTACCCTAAAATTTGCCCTCCTTCAGGAATTCATCCTGAACTCTCAGATTTTCTCTTAAACAAAGCCAAGCCCTTTATTATCATTCCTTTCCAAGTAAACAATTTACAAGAACAAAATATTCATTTTCAAGCTTAAAAGGCAAAACTTTTGCCTTGGAAAAGTTAAATTCTAAATACTTAGAATTTTCTCTAAAAAAGGGGGTTTAAGAAGAAAATGGCACTTCAGAACTTCTGAACCAACCTCCGCGCAGAAACGGTCAGAAGTTGCAAACTTGGCTCAGCACATAACATTCAGTCAGAACATGGCTCTTTCAACAGTTACACAAAGTTCAGCTAGAGTTTGTTAGAGAAGTGTAAAGAAGGCAACAAAGCCTGAAACTCCTTCAGAACGTACTGGGATCAGAAGGTAATGGGATCAGAAGGTAATGGGATCAGCAGATTGGGTAAAATACTAAAGCAGGATCACTAAGTCCAGAGTCTTTAAAGGCAGATCAAAGGAGTATACTGGAAAACTCTCAGAACTTGCTGAGATAGCAAGAGGCCAAGGTCAGAGCTTGGTTTACGTTGTTTTTGGTGAAGCAGAACTGCTGGCTCAGGTTGTAGGTAATGATGCAAAATCTCCTATTGTAAGATTTTTGATGTTGATAAATCTCATCACCACTTAATGCTTATTAATGCTCATAACCACTCCTGAGCATTCATCCAAAGGGTCTCTCCACGTGTGGCTTGTTTAACACCTTTGTGCAGGTTTAGGCATGGTTCTATGCGCCACTTTTCGCCTATAGGTGTCACTTCTCCTCAATCCTTGCTTACTGTTCCAGCCTAGGCTGAAAAGCTGTCCATCATCACAACTTTTCATGAACTTCCTTCAAAAACAAGTTAACCTCTATGTGATCGGTGGATCTGGAACTGACTGTTTAACGCTGGTTCGTGAAATGTCACGGAAGCAAGAGTCGCCACCGTCTTTTATTTTCTCCAAATGGAAAGGACAAAAGCACAGAAAAATTCCTTATTGAGATTAGTTCTCGGTTCGGGAGGTAGATTTATAGAAAGGGAAGGTGTTAGCACCCTTTCTATCCATGGTTATCCATGGGCTCTTAGATACTTGCTCACTTGTGTTTTCAAAATGTTTGTTTGCTTTTCAAAGTGTGAGTGGGTTTGAAAAAAGTTTCTTTGAAAGTTTCAGATCGACTCTTGTATCAGTCCTCAAGAGTGTTTGAAAAGTTGTTTTGAAAACTTTTTGAAAAGTGTAAGGTGTGAAAAGTATTTTGATTTGTTTTTGAAAAGAGCAAGTATCCATGAGTCATCTACCTACCCTAAGGAATTAAGCTTTGTAATTGTCCTTTAAGTAGTGCCATCCCACCATTGAGAGATAGGTAGCACCACCGTTGGAGGTGTTCGGGTCAATTCGAGGGTTAGGGACAGTGTGGTCACCGGGCAATAGTAGGATACCTTAGAAGCTACCCTTATGCCATTGATCTTTTTATTCTGAGGCAACTTGTTTCGAGGCAACCGTTTCGAGGCAACTAGATCAATGGAACATAAGGACTCACTAAGACGTCCTATACTCGACGACCACATTTCGAGGGGCAAGGCAACAGTGTGATCACCAGAGCAATAGTAGGACACCTTAGAAGCTACCCTTATGCCATGTTCATGGACATAAGGACTTACTAAGACGTCCTGTACTCGACGACCACGTTTCGAGGGGCAAGGCAACAGTGAGGCGTACCCTAGGAGTGGTGTGTGAATTGTGTGTCATTTTCAGTTTATATTTGTCTTGTTCATGCATTGGTGTTCTACGCTTTGTTTTTACTTTTGGGCATTCATTCTTTCATGTGATTGTTTAACAGTTAAAGGTGCGGGAATTTAAAGTGCGGAAAAGATAAAGGTCCTACGCTATTACAAAGGCGCGGGTCTACATCGCCAAATTAATCCATACTCGATTTAAAATAAAAATGCAGAAAATGAATGCCTAATTAACTATTACAGGGCTTTGGAGCAAGTACATTATATTCACAAAAAGAAATAAATAAAACGCGCGAAAAGAAAATATAATCGAATGCGAGGGCGTTGGACCCTTTTAAAGGAATTAAAATAAAATTATTAAAATAATTAAGTTAAATAAAGGAAATGACTTATTTTTTATGTTTTTGTATTTATGACATTAAAGAAAATTAAATTGGAATTTAAAAGTCAAATAACTCTAATTCTAATTGTTTTTTAATTTATTAAAGAAAAAAAATAAATATTTAAGTTAAACCTAATTTAAACCTAATTTATTAATTATAAGTATTTACAAAATTAATTAATGGTTAATAATAAATATAATAAGAAAATAAAAATATTTAATTAAAAAAGATAAAAAGTGCTAAAGATCTATTTTTTTATTATTTTTGGTTATTGAAAAAGAAAAAAGAGAACTGAAGACTAATGTCCACAATGGAGGGATGCACGTGAGGCGTTGGATTTGGATCAGGATGCAATCTGACGGCTAGATCTCATAAGTGCATGGTATAGATTGAAAATGGAAGCACATGGAATCCACTAGCCTAGTCAGCATTAAGTAAAAGAATTAACAATTCGAATGGCCAATTAAAACGCAAGAAAATGCCACGCCTGTGTCAAACTGAAACAAACCAAGTCAGCGACACCGGAGCAGTGCTCCGGTCATCTTCTCCGGCGAGGGCAATTCTGAAAACCTACGAAAACAAACAAAATCAAAGCGAACAAAAAGCCAGATCAAATGATTAGGGGATGGCGATTCTCATGGTGAGGTTTTCATGGTTTAATGTGGCCTATTTTCATCAAAACACAACTCCACATAATCTGAACCCTAGCCATGGAGGTTCACGTTTTGGCCATGAAAAATCCCAAGCGATAGCCCAGACCTGCTCTAAACATCCACTGGAACTCAAAGGTATGGTCAGTAGGGATTAAATCAAGCCATAATCAAAAATACGATCCATGGAAATTCTGCAAAATGGATGTTGTGATCGGTGGATCTGGAACTGACTGTTTAACGCTGGTTCGCGAAATGTCGCGGAAGCAAGAGTCTCCATCGTCTTTTATTTTCTCCAAATGGAAAGGACAAAAGCACAGAAAAATTCCTTAAAGAGATTGCTCTCGGTTCGGGAGGTAGATTATAGAAAGGGAAGGTGTTAGCACCCTTTCTATCCATGGTTATCCATGGGCTCTTAGATACTTGCTCATTGTGTTTTCAAAAATGGTTTGTTTGCTTTTCAATGTGGGTTTTTAAAAAGTTTCTTTGAAAATTCCAGTTCGACTCTTGTATCAGTCCTCAAGAGTGTTTGAAAAATTGCTTTCGAAAGCTTTTTGAAAATGTGTTGGTGTGAAAAGTATTTTGTTTTGTTTTGAAATTTAGAGCAAGTATCTAGAGTCGTCTACCTACCCTAAGGAATTCGTCTATGTAAATGTCCTTTAAAGTAGTGCCATCCCACCATTGAGAGGTAGGTAGCACCACCGTTGGAGGTGTTCGGGTCAATTCGAGGTTCGGGACATGGTGATCACCAGAGCAATGGGAAGACACCTTAGAAGCTACCCTCATGCCAGGTTCCCGGATCATGAGGACTTACTAAGACATCCTCTACTCGACGATCACCTTTCGAAGGCAAGGCAACAGTGAGGCGTACCCTAGGGGTGGTGTGTGCGATTTGTGTGTCGTTTTCATTTGCATTTATCTTGTCATGTTATTGGTGTTCTACGCTTGTTTTTATTTATGTCCATACAGTCTTTCATGCTTTGTTTAACAGTTAAAATATTTGCGGGAAAAGTAAATCTAAAGCTATTACAAATGGCGCGGGTCCACATCGCCAAAATTAAACCGGACCCGATTTGACAGAAAAGTAAAGAATTAAAAGAATTGAAAAGTGCGAGAAATTAATTACAAGGCTTCGGGAGAAGTACATAATTATTTAAATGACATAAAAATAAATATGCGAATAAACAAGAAATTAAGAACGAAACGAGGGCGTTGGACCCTTTTGCAAAAATTAAAATTACATGAATTAATTAATTTAAAAAAAAAAGAAGTTGTTTTTGTTTTTTTTGGTATTTTATGTTTTTTAAGATTTAATAGAAAAAAGAAATAATTAATTAAAATTAACTACTAACCCTAATTCTACTTTATTTTAATTTAAGAAAACATTAAAATTTAACCTAAATTAAACCTAAATTTTTTTATGTACAATTTTAATTATGAAAATAAATAAAATAAATAACATTATTGTGAAAAAGAAAAATTAAAAGGAATAAAACAATTATTAAACCTATTTCTACATTTTTTGTATTTTTATTATGAAAAGAATTAAAATTGCAACCTAATTTAAAACTAAATTTATTTACATGCAAATTAATTACAAAAAAACATATTAACACAAAATATTTATTATATTTTTCTTTTCTGATTTTTAGGTATTTTTATATTTTGTAGAAATAATTAATTAATTTAAACAAATAAAGAAAATAAAATAACAATTGAAAATAAAACATGAGGAAAATATAAAGAATTTGCAAACCAGGGGGGGTATCAGTCCCCAATATGGAGGTGAATTATAAGCATTTTAAGCCCATTAAGGATCTGGCCTTTATTGACTTTCCAGATGGCATGCTGCAGCGTTGACCTATGCTCATGGTGTGCTTCAGATCTAGGCCTTTGGCTTGATCTCCAGGGGCACGTGGCTGTTGGATTCTGGAAGTGTATGGTGATCTATAACGCTTGTGCTGCATATGAGCATTAGAGGAAAAATAATATTGAAAGGAGGTGAGGACCTGGGGCTCGAACCCAGGTCACTAGCATTATCAATCAATTCCTGCGCCACTGAGCCACTTCAACTACTTTTAATATATAATAGCTATTAATCATTATAAAAGAAAATTGGTTAGTATCTGAAAAAACGCGCGCAGGATTTGAACTAGCCACTCTCCCCTTGACACGAGTTCATCTTCTTCACATTCCTGAAACATAAAATATTAGGCCACGGTTTCTTATGCGTTTTCTTAGGCCGGCTACTGGAAAATAGCGACTAGGCCTATAGTGTTCATAAATTGGGCGCGATAGTTGCGTCTTCTTCGTCCAGATGCGATGAGTTGGATGGTGGTGGTCTCAAGGGCTAATTTTGCCTCGTTTCAAAAGCCCTAATTTCACATCCTGCAAAACCCTAGAAAACTAACATGGCATAATCGTGTGTAGTACATAAAAAAGCAATTAAGTATATTGGTTAGCTTCAGAACTTCACAAGGAATGTAAATCAACCATTAAAATGTCATGAGGATGCCTAGAAATTAAAATACGATCATGGATTTTTTACAAGGTATCTTGAATGTTGTATACCAATTCCTTGCATTTTGATGGTTGTTTTTGATTGGAATGTGTTCAGTAGACCTTGAGGAAGCTATTGGAATGAAAATTCGGTCTTGAATTCACCTGCAAATCAGTTTTCAGTATTGACTTTTTTTGAGAATTTTTCAAGTTTGTGAAGAGCTTTCTTGCGCAGCTTAGTGTCTATTTGCATTAGGGTTATGATCAGGCATATGTAGTGAGTGCATTAGGTCAAAAAAACTCAATCAAATCCATTGCATTCATTGATTTTGAAATTTGATTTTTTTAAGGATCCTTTTAAATCTTTTTCCATGTGTTCTTGGGCAAATCATGATCTAATCAGTCCAATTCTTTCCATATTTGCATATACACGAAATATTGAGTCTAAAATATGTATAAAAAGATTGGTTTGGTTAAGTTAAATATTTTTCATATATTTAATTGATTTAAATGAATTAATATAAATAAAAATTCAAATAAAAAAAAATGAGAAAATACTTCCCTTTGGGCCAAGTGGTCGTGCACATGCCATGGATGATGATTTGTGGAAGAAAAATGGGCCCATTAGCAATTTTAGGTCATTTGGATCAAAGTTGACTTTTCAAAATATCCAAAAATTTCCCAACTTCTACAAGGAATAACTTGCTCAATTTTTAAGCTTTTCTCATGTTCTTGGACATTTTGGAAAGGTCTTTGAGTCCTCTAACCAATGTCTTTGGTCCCATGTCATTTTGATTTACCAATCTCAAGTTATGGCCTTTGACTTAAAGTCCCTCTTTGTTGACTTTTGAAAATGACCTATAATGTTGAAATTGATAACTTTTTGTGAGAGCATTTCTTGGATTTTAAGTATGAATATGAGTTGTAGGAAATGTCTTTCTCTTCAAAATGAGCTTTGGATGGAATTTTTCTGATAATCCATGTGAAAGTTATGCCCTGGTCAATTTCAGTTGACTTTTTCAGCTGTCCAAATAAGGAAACTTTTGCATCTTGATGATTTCTGAGCCAAATTTTGAGAATCATGATCAAGCATTGATCAAATGATGTTTATGGCTTCAAAATGATATGTTGACCAAAAATTTGAACTTTTGACTGTCAAATGACCATTTTGCCCCTGCAGTTGACTGTAGTGCAATTAGGGTTTTGACTGTGCAATTTTGAGCTGGATGCCTTGAAACTTGATATGAGGATGCTTGACCATATTTGTAGGCATGTGAGACTTGATTGGACCTTTGAAACTTCATTTTCTTGATCAGAGCATAAACCCTAGTTTTAACTGTATAGGAGACCTTTGCACTGTGCAACTCTTGGGGAACTTTGCAGCTTGACTTGGCAATTTCTTGGAGAATATGGAAGGGCAAATTTTGGGGTACAACAGTTGCCCCTGTTCAATCTTCTTAGACCTGAGGATGCAGATTGGTTGACGTGCCTTTCGTAATCCGAAGGTGGAAGATGATTGAACACTAGAGTGCCCAGAAATTTGCGCTCACATGTTAGCAGTGTGATGGGGGAATGGACTTATAGATGCCATTTGGAGATTGCTGGATAGGATGATGGGCTTATAGATGCCATCTGGATGTTGATCGCGTAGGAGATTCCTTAGCGAGAACCTGCATACCTGCAAAAGAACAAATGAGTACCTGACACGTTGCAGGAGCTGGTTTTCAGATGCTTGGTATAGATGTGTCCTGACTGATTACAGGAGCTGAGTCTAGAGCTTCAAACGGCGATGAATGAACCAGGGATGGTTACTGCCTTAGCATGAATGGTAAGAGAACCTTGGACGATTACTACCCCAACAGGAACGCTGAGAGAATCTTGGGTGTCTTCTACTGGGATAAGAATCAGGGAGATCTTAGGGTCGATCTGACTGAACCAGAGGAGGCCTTTGACTGGATAAGAATCAGGAAAATCTTAGGGTCGATTTAACTGAACCGGACAAGGTCTTGAAATCTTCAACTGGATAAGAATCAGGGAGATCTTAGGGTCGATCTGACTGAACCAGAGAAGGCCTTTGACTGGATAAGCATCAGGAAAATCTTAGGGTCGATTTAACTGAACCGGGCAAGGTCTTGGAATATCTTCAACTGGATAAGCATCAGGGAGATCTTAGGGTCGATCTGACTGAACCAGAGAAGGCCTTTGACTGGATAAGCATCAGGAAAATCTTAGGGTCGATTTAACTGAACCGGACAAGGTCTTGGAATATCTTCAACTGGATAAGAATCAGGGAGATCTTAGGGTCGATCTGACTGAACCAGAGAAGGCCTTTGACTGGATAAGCATCAGGAAAATCTTAGGGTCGATTTAACTGAACCGGACAAGGTCTTGGAATATCTTCAACTGGATAAGAATCAGGGAAATCTTAGGGTCGATCTGACTGAACCAGAGAAGGCCTTTGACTGGATAAGCATCAGGAAAATCTTAGGGTCGATTTAACTGAACCAGGCTAGGTCTTGGAATATCTTCAACTGGATAAGCATCAGGGAGATCTTAGGGTCGATCTGACTGAACCAGAGAAGGCCTTTGACTGGATAAGCATCAGGAAAATCTTAGGGTCGATTTAACTGAACCAGACAAGGTCTTGGAATATCTTCAACTGGATAAGCATCAGGGAGATCTTAGGGTCGATCTGACTGAACCAGAGAAGGCCTTTGACTGGATAAGCATCAGGAAAATCTTAGGGTCGATTTAACTGAACCAGGCTAGGTCTTGGAATATAGCTAAGAATTTAACTGGATCTTTCCTGAAAGGTAGAGGTCAGTCATATGTTATGCATGATATGAACCAAGCAATGATGTTCTCAACATAAATGAGATTTGTATGATATGATGCGTCTATGCATGCTATAATGATGTATGTGATGTTTTATGTATGTCTTTGTCTAGGAAAGTGAATCCTTGACAGGTGCCGGGAAGTCGTATCCTGGGCTGATGTTGAAGAATAGACTTTGCTTCCGCTGGGGATGATAATTGCAAGAATACCGGTAGGAGAAGATAACTCCGTTGGGGACTAAACTTGGCGAATGAATAATTTTGTGGGGAGAAAAGATACTCTAGCGACCATGCTGGGAAGCAATACTCTGTGGGAAGAGGGATGCCTTGCTGAGTGTAGATAATAATTTGTTGGGGATACCCTTTTTGTATAGGAAGTGTTGATGGACTTCGCTGGGGTAAGAAGACTTCGTCGAGGACGCTCTTTCCATGGTTTTTGGCTGAGGATAACCCAGTTATATCCTGTTGAGGAAATAACTCTTTAAATAAAGTCGGGCGACGCGTTCGTGCTTTGCGAAGGATAAGCTTCCAGAATTTACTGGGGATAAGCTTACTGCTTGGGGATATGAATTCCAACTTTCCTGGGGAAACTGGATTGGACTCTTCTGGGGAGGTTTGAACTGCATCGGGGAAGTGGTTCTTTTGAACATTGATATACCTCCGGGGAACAATCTTTAGGCTAAGACTGCCGGGGATGCTTGTTAAGAATATGTGTGTTGCTGGGGAGTGTTGATATCTGCTAGAGGATACCCAATTTCCTTAAGATTTGATGATTCTGCTTGGAGAGAGTACTGACTGCTTACTCTCTAGGGAATTGAGATGTACTGGTCATGTTCTTTAGCTGAACCTACCTTGATACCTTGGAGGACAGAACAATTAGATCGCTTGGACAGCTCTTTATTGCCCCTGTTTCTAGTGTCACCTGTAATTAATCCTTTGTTTCGTATGCAAATATTTATGAGTTAGCAAATTATTGTCAATGCATATATCACAAATTGAACCTTGGACGTTCTTCGCAAAACAAAACAGAAAAAGAAAAACACTTGGCACGTTTAACTGAAAATATATTTGTATTGATTTTGAATGGCCTGTAAATAGGCGTTTTGTGTACAAGAGACTGACGTCCTAGTAAGAGAACACCGTCGAACAAGAGAGTTTATACAAATTTTGTACAAAAGAAAATAAAATAGCTGTGTGAAATATGAATGATCCACTGGGTTTCAACTCTGCCATCGCTTTTATAACTCCGAGCGTCTCATCACTTGATGACCTTGGTTGAAGGTGAAGTTGACTGATCGATGCCGTCTGAACTTGATATAGATACCGAATTCTGGATGCAAAGTGATCAATGAGACATAGTATTACGCTTTATCCCTAATTTTTGCCTGGACCGCCCTTTCGGGTTTTCAGTCCACCGGGATACCCATTTTTGCCCAAGCCGCCTTTTCAGGTTTTCGACTTGCCGGGTGTACAAATTTTTTTCATTTTCATCCCTTCATTTTTCCCGAACCCTTTTGGTTCGACGGGAAGCCCTAATTTTTGCCTAGGCATGTCAGCCTAGCGGGTCTTTTTTCATGCGTAGTATTTTTTTACTATGTCTGCATTGGCGGGGTGAGGAAGGTCGTCACCATCCATATTGGTTAGAATCATGGCTCCTCCTGAGAACACATGCTTAACCACAAATGGCCCTTCGTACGTAGGGGTCCATTTGCCCCTTGGATCACTCTGAGGAAGGATGATTCTCTTGATCACCAGATCCCCGACTTGATATTCCTCTGGCCTGACCTTTTTGTTAAATGCCCTGATCATCCGTTTCTGATACGTCTGACCATGACAGATAGCAGCAAGTCTCTTTTCATCAATGAGGTTGAGCTGATCAAGTCGTGTCTGGGTCCAATCATCTTCGTTCAGATTTGCATCCTTCATTATCCGGAGAGAGGGAATTTGCACTTCGATTGGCAAGACTGCCTCCATGCCATAAACCAAGGAAAAAGGAGTTGCCCCGGTTGACGTCCTAGCTGAGGTACGGTACCCATGTAGAGCGAACGGTAACATCTCGTGCCAATCTTTGTAAGTCACTGTCATCTTCTGCACGATTTTCTTGATGTTCTTATTCGCTGCTTCTACAGCCCCATTCATCTTCAGTCTGTAAGGAGAAGAATTGTGGTGCTGTATCTTGAACTGTTCGCAGAGCTCAGCGATCATCTTGTTGTTCAGATTGGTACCGTTGTCTGTAATAATCCTCTCAGGGACGCCGTACCGACAGATCAGATTGTGTCGAATAAACCGTGCCACAACAGTCTTGGTTACCGTAGCATAGGATGCTGCCTCAACCCACTTCGTGAAATAATCAATCGCCACTAGGATGAAGCGATGTCCATTGGATGTCGTAGGTTTAATCTCGCCGATCATGTCTATGCCCCACATTGCAAACGGCCAAGGCGCAGTCAGAACATTCAGGGGAACCGGAGGAACAAGCACCTTGTCTGCATAAATCTGGCACTTATGGCATGTCCTGGAATGTTGGTAACAATCAGCTTCCATTGTGGACCAGTAATATCCTGCCCGTAGGATCTTCTTAGCCATAGTATGTCCACTGGAATGCGTACCAAAGGTCCCTTCATGTAGCTCTTCCATGATCCTTTCTGCTTCAGTCTTATCCACACAACGCAGTAAGGTTGAATCATGGTTTCGCTTGTACAAGATGCTGTTGCTAAGGAAGAATTTGGCTGCGAACCTTCTCAGGAATTTCTTATCGTTGATAGATGCACCTTCAGGATATTCCTGAGTTTCCAGATATCTCTTCACCTCATGGTACCAAGGCTTCTCAGTCGCCAATTCAGTCTCGAGATCACAACAATATGCCGGTTCGTCCAGTTTCCAGATGATGATTCGGGGAGCCTCATTATCCCATTTGACCTTGAACATAGAAGACATTGTAGCTAACGCGTCCGCTAACTGATTCTCTTCTCTTGGAAAGTTCTCAAAGGTTATCTCTGTGAAGTGGGGGATCAGGGCCAACACACATTCTCTGTAAGGAATAAGATTCGGATGTTTCGTATCCCACTCTCCTTTGATCTGATTGATCACAAGAGCGGAATCTCCGAAGACACTCAGAAACTTAATCCTTAGATCGATCGCAGCTTGAAGACCCATGATGCACGCCTCATACTCCGCCATGTTGTTGGTACAGTTGAAACACAGCCGGGCAGTGAGTGGAGTATGAGTACCTTGAGGTGATATGATTATGGCACCGATACCATTTCCCAAAGAATTGGAGGCTCCGTCAAAGTGCATAGACCATCGGGATCCTGGTTCAGGTCCTTCATCCGGTCCAGGTACTTCACAATCAGTCACAATCATAATGCTTTCATCCGGAAACTCGAAGTTCATGGACTGATAGTCATCTACGGCCTGATGTGCCAAGTGGTCTGCCAATACGCTTCCCTTGATGTCTTTCTGGGTTGTGTACTGAATGTCGTATTCCGTTAAGATCATTTGCCATCTTGCAATTCTCCCAGACAGGGCAGGCTTTTCGAATATGTACTTTATAGGATCCATCTTTGAGATCAATAAGGTAGTGTGAGTCAGCATATACTGTCCCAGCCGGCGAGCAACCCATACCAAAGCGCAGCAAGTTTTCTCAAGCAGTGAGTATCGGGTCTCACAGTCGGTAAACTTTTTGCTAAGGTAATAAATGGCATGCTCTTTTCGGCCAGACTCGTCATGCTGCCCCAGCACACACCCCATTGAATTGTCGAGCACTGTCAGGTATAGTATCAGAGGTCTCCCTTCAACCGGTGGCATAAGGATAGGTGGTTCTTGGAGATACTCTTTGATTCTGTCAAAAGCAGCCTGACATTCATCGTTCCAACGTACTACCTGATCTTTCTTCAGCAGCTTGAAGATTGGCTCACAGGTAGCAATCAGATGTGAGATGAAGCGAGCAATGTAATTCAGGCGTCCTAAAAAGCCTCTGACTTCCTTCTCTGTCCTGGGAACTGGCATCTCTTGAATAGCTTTTACCTTAGCAGGATCCACTTGAATTCCCTTGTCACTTACCACGAAACCTAGCAACTTCCCAGATCTTACCCCGAAGGTGCACTTGTTCGGGTTCAATCTCAGCTTGTACAGTTTCAACCGGTCAAACAACTTCTGCAGATGATCTAGATGCTCTTCCTCAGTCTGGGACCTTGCGATCATATCGTCAACATACACTTCTATCTCGTGATGGATCATATCATGAAATAAAGCAACCATAGCACGTTGGTAGGTTGCCCCAGCGTTCTTTAATCCAAAAGGCATGACCTTGTAACAGAAGGTGCCCCACTGAGTAACAAATGTAGTCTTTTCCATGTCTTCAGGTGCCATCTTGATCTGGTTGTAACTTGAAAAGCCATCCATGAAAGAGAACACCTTGTGCTGAGCTGTATTATCAACAAGGACATCAATGTGAGGTAAAGGGAAGTCATCCTTGGGGCTGGCCCTGTTCAGATCCCTGTAATCGACACACATTCTGACCTTACCGTCCTTTTTAGGTACCGGTACCACATTAGCGACCCACTGAGGATAAGAAGTCACTGCAAGGAACCCAGTATCAAACTGTTTCATGACCTCGGCTTTAATCTTCTCAGACATCTCTGGACGCATCCGACGGACCTTTTGCTTAACTGGAGGGCAGTCTTCCTTGGTTGGCAAGTGATGGACTACAATATCAGTATCCAACCCGGGCATGTCTTCATAGGACCAGGCAAAGATCTCCATATAATCATGCAGCATTTGAGTCAACTGTTGCTTCACGCTGAGCTCTAGGTTGGCACCAATCTTTACCTCTTTCCTGTCTGTCTCTGTACCCAGGTTTATGGTTTCCACTGGCTCTTCATGGGGTTGAATTGCCCTCTCTTCCTGAAGCAACAGTCTTGCAAGCTCGCCAGGCACTTCGCAATCATCTTCACCTTCGTCTTCGGCTAAGTTGATCGGATTTTCGAAGTCATAATTAGCAGTAGCAGAGTTGTTATCAGTGAGATCCAGAGTGGATTGAAACCTGTATGAGTGAGTGTGTGTGTAAATACAGCTGTTTTGAAAATTATGTAAAGGAAAAGAAAGACAGAAAAGGAGCACAATATTTGCAATGCGAAAAATACGTCCAAGATTTTCATTCATGATATATGAAATGACAGTTTGTATGCCCTCACAAATAGAACCACGGTGCCTCGGGTAAGACACCGGGCCATAGAGTTTATCATTGTTTATTACAAAATAACAAAACATAGGAATTCATTACTCAGTAACAAGAGAAACAGGGAGATTGTCTTTTGCGCTCCAATTGTTAAGTCCACTGTCGGTTGCCGGGTAGATCCAGCTATCAAACTCAGCTTCATCAACTTCCTCTTCGTCCCCAATAGCATTCACTCCATGAGCCGACAGGGGAGCTGTCACTACATTAGGCTTCTCAGATGCCTCAAACTGTACCTCCTTAGCGTCAATGAGGTCCTGCAGCTTGTTCTTTAACGCCCAACAGTCATCGGTAGAGTGCCCCGGGCTATCTGAATGGTAAGCACAACGAGCATTCGGGTTGTACTTAGGAGATGCAGTATTGGGGAACTTCAGAGCCTCCCTGACAGTCACCAAATTGGTGGATAGCAACTGTGGCAGGATCTGCGACAAAGTCATGCTTAAGCGGGTGAATTCTCTCCGGGGTCTTTCAACCTTCTGAGGATTGTTTGGCCGGGGAGCGGCAGCAGGCTTAGCAATCATTACCGCACTGACAGATTGGCGGTGCTCATGTCTCTCTGATTTCCTGGAACCATATACGGCACTAGACTCCTTCTTGAAGGGTTTCTTCTCAGAACTAGATGATGCACCCTTCGGAATTTTTCCAGACTTTAACCCGGCTTCAATCCTCTCTCCAGTCAAGATTAGATCAGTGAACCCTGCAGACGAATTCCCGATGAGATGGTTGAAAAAAGGCCCAGATAGGGTCCCCAAGAACATGTCCACCAATTCCCGATCAGTCAACGGTGGCTGCACCCTGCCAGCCAGGTCTCTCCACTTCTGAGCGTACTCCTTAAAACCTTCGCTTGCACCTAACGACATACCCTGGAGTTGGGTACGTGTGGGGGCAAGGTCGGCATTATATTGATACTGCTTGTAGAAAGCAGTAGCCAACTCCTCCCAGTTACGAACCTTGGTCCCATCCAGCTGATAGAACCATTCGAGATGAGTCCCTGAAAGACTCTCCTGGAAGAAGTGGATCCATAAATTCTTATCCGCAGAGTACGGCTGAATTTTCTGAACATAGGACCTTAGATGCAGCTTGGGACAAGATGCCCCGTCATACTTAGAGAAGGATGGTGCTTTGAATTTATGAGGGATGATCACACCAGTTGACAAACCCAGATCTCCGAAATCCAGCCCAGGTACCTGTTGAACCTCCATAGCCTTCAATCTGTCTTCCAGTTGCTTATATCTGTCTTCTGCAGGAGGGTACTGCTCTTCATCAAAATCTGTCTCGTTGTCGGAGACTACCGGACTAGGAACCCTTGCTTCTGCCTGAGGAGAATTCTTGTCAATAGAAGAACCAGCCTCTTCCTGTTGCAGAGTGTTGTTAAACCTTCGGCCCGAGTTGAACAAAACAGTTCTTCTCTTCTTCTTCTTCTCCTTCTTCAGGAGCATAGCCTTCAGTTCTTCTTGGCCTTGAGCCAGACCCTTGATTAATTCCTGGAACTGCGCATTCTGCGCCTGAAGAGCCTTGATGGAAGTCTCAGTTGATGAAGATTCGTGATTCATGATGCTGAAATAAACAGCGAAGAACTGTAAGCAACCTGAAAAGAGGAAAAACCTGCTATGCACATGATGTATGAAATGCGTATGAGTTATGTTTTCAAAGACAATCGGGAATCAACTTTGCAAACAAAAAAGAACACACTTCATTAGATTCAACTTTGCAACTGAAATTATTCAACAAGTTGCCCTTAGGCGTTACATGAAAGGAAATACTGGAAAGGAAATAAAACTGTAAAAGAACATCTGGGGCTCCTTATTGATCCCATGGTCTCCTCTTCTCAGTACGGATGTAGGCATTCAGAGCTCTCTCATTCTCCAACTGCTTGGTCAGCTTCTGGATCTTTGATTCCTGCTCGTTGAACTTTTCCCGGTAAGAATCCCGCTCTTCTCGCAGTTGCGACCAAGATCTATTCAATGTCTCATAATCAGTAGGTATCTGAGGAGGAAGGACAGTTGGAGGAACACCATCTTTGTCAGGACACTCAAGAATGACGGGTCTGACAGCTTCATACGGCATACCTAACTTTTGAGCGCGGATGCGAACCCATTTGTAGTAGGCTTCCATAGGTAAAGAAGTCTTTGGCCCTAACTCTTGTGGGTCAGCTTTATGAACTTTGTCCCAAGCCTTGATGAACCTACGACGCAGCTCGTCACTATCCACCTGAAACTCGAAACTGATGTGAGGCACCAACATCTCATGGGGGCCTGCTCTTCTTGCTCTCCCAAACTGACGGAGTGCTAGACACGGATTGTAAGAGATCCCTCCTTGAGTACCAATCAGAGGAACATTAGGATACTCCCCGCATCGATCAATAATAGCTATCTCATCCAAACCTCTGCAAGTCCAAATGATGTCTTTATCGGTGAGAGACATTAACCTATGAGCCCAACCTCTTCCTTCTTGATTCTTCAGTACGAACTTAGGGAGGTGCGAAATAAACCACCTCACCAACAAAGGGATACAACACCATAGGGTTCCTCGTCTTCGGGTAGTACGGGCATGAAGTTGTTGCAAGATGTCACCCAAGAGAGTGGGCACAGGATTCTGAGACATAAAGATCCTTATGGCAGTGACATTGATGAAGTTGTCAGGATTAGGAAACAGGACTAACCCATAGATTAGGAGAGCCAAGATATCTTCATATGCCCTAAAGTCCAGGTCATTCCAGAAATTGTTAGCTTTACCAATCAGAAACTTGGCCAAGAAACCCTTAACTCCGCTTCTAGTTACCCAGTTGTCTGTTACCTCTTGATGGGTCAAAGGAAGAGCTGCAGCAACATCCTCAAGCCTGAGGGTCTTTTCCCAACCAGTAAAGGGAGTCTGATCCAAGATAGGGATACCAAGCAAATCAGAGAACTCTTCCAGGGTAGGGACCAGCTGGAAGTCTTGAAAGGTGAAGCACTGGTACAGAGGGTCATAGAACTGGGTCAGAACACTCATCAACTGCTGATCCCGCTTTGCAGTGACTAAACTGAGAAGGGAACCATGCCTCTGAATGAAGGAAGTGGTGTTTGGAATTCTTCTAACCAACTCATCAAGCAACTCAGGTGAACGAACAAAGTTGAACCGGATAGTATTCCTTCGCACAGGCATCATAATGTCCTACAAAACAGAGCAAAGGTGAAACCCTCTTGTCTTTGAAATGGTCAGTCCTTATGCAGGATGCATGCAATGCTCATGATGCTATGATGTTATGATAAAGCACACCACATACAGATACAAAGGCAAACATAGTAAGGCACACAAGGCAAGCCCCTAAAGTTTAGGCCAGCATGAGGTCTAGGTATTACCCTCTTTCAGTTTGTTGGTTCATACCTGTCCTAATCAAAAGTAACCGGGTTCTTAGAGGATCCCAATATCATTGACTACCCTCAATCGGTCATAACTCCAGCATCGCAATCTTTTCTTGCGGCCAGAACCATCACGAGAGTTTAGCCTCAATGGGCGTAGCATACTGCTACTGTTCTAATGGCCAAGTTGTGTCATTTAAGGTTCTAAGGTCTGTTGGTGCTTAATGACTCCTTGGAAGACCCATATTCTCCCCGTTTCAACACGAGGGATATCGGTGCAGACCAAGGCGCCACACCAACGTAGCCACTGCTTCACCCATGTCGGTATACGCCGGACAGGTCCCTCACAGCTTATGCTACCTAAACAGGGTATCCCCAGATCCGGGTTAGGATCTATGTAACTCCCATGCAACCCACAATAGTAAAGCAAGTAAAGAAGACAATTGAAAACACAGTTATGAACTAGCCCTAAGGTACACCTCACTTTAAAATTAATCCCCAGCAGAGTCGCCAGTTCTGTGATCGGTGGATCTGGAACTGACTGTTTAACGCTGGTTCGCGAAATGTCGCGGAAGCAAGAGTCGCCACCGTCTTTTATTTTCTCCAAATGGAAAGGACAAAAGCACAGAAAAATTCCTTAAAGAGATTGCTCTCGGTTCGAGAGGTAGATTATAGAAAGGGAAGGTGTTAGCACCCTTTCTATCCATGGTTATCCATGGGCTCTTAGATACTTGCTCATTGTGTTTTCAAAAATGGTTTGTTTGCTTTTCAATGTGGGTTTTTAAAAAGTTTCTTTGAAAATTCCAGTTCGACTCTTGTATCAGTCCTCAAGAGTGTTTGAAAAATTGCTTTCGAAAGCTTTTTGAAAATGTGTTGGTGTGAAAAGTATTTTGTTTTGTTTTGAAATTTAGAGCAAGTATCTAGAGTCGTCTACCTACCCTAAGGAATTCGTCTGTGTAAATGTCCTTTAAAGTAGTGCCATCCCACCATTGAGAGGTAGGTAGCACCACCGTTGGAGGTGTTCGGGTCAATTCGAGGTTCGGGACATGGTGATCACCAGAGCAATGGGATGACACCTTAGAAGCTACCCTCATGCCAGGTTCCCGGATCATGAGGACTTACTAAGACATCCTCTACTCGACGATCACCTTTCGAAGGCAAGGCAACAGTGAGGCGTACCCTAGGGGTGGTGTGTGCGATTTGTGTGTCGTTTTCATTTGCATTTATCTTGTCATGTTATTGGTGTTCTACGCTTGTTTTTATTTATGTCCATACAGTCTTTCATGCTTTGTTTAACAGTTAAAATATTTGCGGGAAAAGTAAATCTAAAGCTATTACAAATGGCGCGGGTCCACATCGCCAAAATTAAACCGGACCCGATTTGACAGAAAAGTAAAGAATTAAAAGAATTGAAAAGTGCGAGAAATTAATTACAAGGCTTCGGGAGAAGTACATAATTATTTAAATGACATAAAAATAAATATGCGAATAAACAAGAAATTAAGAACGAAACGAGGGCGTTGGACCCTTTTGCAAAAATTAAAATTACATGAATTAATTAATTTAAAAAAAAAAAGAAGTTGTTTTTGTTTTTTTTGGTATTTTATGTTTTTTAAGATTTAATAGAAAAAAGAAAGAATTAATTAAAATTAACTACTAACCCTAATTCTACTTTATTTTAATTTAAGAAAACATTAAAATTTAACCTAAATTTTTTTATGTACAATTTTAATTATGAAAATAAATAAAATAAATAACATTATTGTGAAAAAGAAAAATTAAAAGGAATAAAACAATTATTAAACCTATTTCTACATTTTTTGTATTTTTATTATGAAAAGAATTAAAATTGCAACCTAATTTAAAACTAAATTTATTTACATGCAAATTAATTACAAAAAAACATATTAACACAAAATATTTATTATATTTTTCTTTTCTGATTTTTAGATATTTTTATATTTTGTAGAAATAATTAATTAATTTAAACAAATAAAGAAAATAAAATAACAATTGAAAATAAAACATGAGGAAAATATAAAGAATTTGCAAACCAGGGGGGGTATCAGTCCCCAATATGGAGGTGAATTATAAGCATTTTAAGCCCATTAAGGATCTGGCCTTTATTGACTTTCCAGATGGCATGCTGCAGCGTTGACCTATGCTCATGGTGTGCTTCAGATCTAGGCCTTTGGCTTGATCTCCAGGGGCACGTGGCTGTTGGATTCTGGAAGTGTATGGTGATCTATAACGCTTGCGCTGCATATGAGCATTAGAGGAAAAATAATATTGAAAGGAGGTGAGGACCTGGGGCTCGAACCCAGGTCACTAGCATTATCAATCAATTCCTGCGCCACTGAGCCACTTCAACTACTTTTAATATATAATAGCTATTAATCATTATAAAAGAAAATTGGTTAGTATCTGAAAAAACGCGCGCAGGATTTGAACTAGCCACTCCCCCCTTGACACGAGTTCATCTTCTTCACATTCCTGAAACATAAAATATTAGGCCACGATTTCTTATGCGTTTTCTTAGGCCGGCTACTGGAAAATAGCGACTAGGCCTATAGTGTTCATAAATTGGGCGCGATAGTTGCGTCTTCTTCGTCCAGATGCGATGAGTTGGATGGTGGTGGTCTCAAGGGCTAATTTTGCCTCGTTTCAAAAGCCCTAATTTCACATCCTGCAAAACCCTAGAAAACTAACATGGCATAATCGTGTGTAGTACATAAAAAAGCAATTAAGTATATTGGTTAGCTTCAGAACTTCACAAGGAATGTAAATCAACCATTAAAATGTCATGAGGATGCCTAGAAATTAAAATACGATCATGGATTTTTTACAAGGTATCTTGAATGCTGTATACCAATTCCTTGCGTTTTGATGGTTGTTTTTGATTGGAATGTGTTCAGTAGACCTTGAGGAAGCTATTGGAATGAAAATTCGGTCTTGAATTCACCTGCAAATCAGTTTTCAGTATTGACTTTTTTTGAGAATTTTTCAAGTTTGTGAAGAGCTTTCTTGCGCAGCTTAGTGTCTATTTGCATTAGGGTTATGATCAGGCATATGTAGTGAGTGCATTAGGTCAAAAAAACTCAATCAAATCCATTGCATTCATTGATTTTGAAATTTGATTTTTTTAAGGATCCTTTTAAATATTTTTCCATGTGTTCTTGGGCAAATCATGATCTAATCAGTCCAATTCTTTCCATATTTGCATATACACGAAATATTGAGTCTAAAATATGTATAAAAAGATTGGTTTGGTTAAGTTAAATATTTTTCATATATTTAATTGATTTAAATGAATTAATATAAATAAAAATTCAAATAAAAAAAAAGAGAAAATACTTCCCTTTGGGCCAAGTGGTCGTGCACATGCCATGGATGATGATTTGTGGAAGAAAAATGGGCCCATTAGCAATTTTAGGTCATTTGGATCAAAGTTGACTTTTCAAAATATCCAAAAATTTCCCAACTTCTACAAGGCATAACTTGCTCAATTTTTAAGCTTTTCTCATGTTCTTGGACATTTTGGAAAGGTCTTTGAGTCCTCTAACCAATGTCTTTGGTACCATGTCATTTTGATTTACCAATCTCAAGTTATGGCCTTTGACTTAAAGTCCCTTTTTGTTGACTTTTGAAAATGACCTATAATGTTGAAATTGATAACTTTTTGTGAGAGCATTTCTTGGATTTGAAGTATGAAGATGAGTTGTAGGAAATGTCTTTCTCTTCAAAATGAGCTTTGGATGGAATTTTTCTGATAATCCATGTGAAAGTTATGCCCTGGTCAATTTCAGTTGACTTTTTCAGCTGTCCAAATAAGGAAACTTTTGCATCTTGATGATTTCTGAGCCAAATTTTGAGAATCATGATCAAGCATTGATCAAATGATGTTTATGGCTTCAAAATGATATGTTGACCAAAAATTTGAACTTTTGACTGTCAAATGACCATTTTGCCCCTGCAGTTGACTGTAGTGCAATTAGGGTTTTGACTGTGCAATTTTGAGTTGGATGCCTTGAAACTTGATATGAGGATGCTTGACCATATTTGTAGGCATGTGAGACTTGATTGGACCTTTGAAACTTCATTTTCTTGATCAGAGCACAAACCCTAGTTTTAACTGTATAGGAGACCTTTGCACTGTGCAACTCTTGGGGAACTTTGCAGCTTGACTTGGCAATTTCTTGGAGAATATGGGAGGGCAAATTTTGGGGTACAACAGATGTTCATGTAGCTACAGTTTCAGCATGCATGGCTTTATGAAAATAGTGTGTTTATACCTTATTTTGCCTGTAGATCACGATAGGATGGGTGGGAAGTCTTGTGGATGACTGAGTCCCTGAATTCGATCTTGGTGCAATTCTTTGGAATTTTTGAAAAGGAATTTCTCTTGGATGCCTCTCTCTTACGTTTTTTTAATTGCCTTGTGATAGTTTGTCTCTAGGTTATGTAATAGATTTCAATCAGCATTAAGGGCCATAATGCCATGCATTCAAGCTTGAGATTTTGATATAAACTCCTTTAACCAACTTTCCATTTTGAACCAATTTTTGAATTATTGCTCCATTTGGCCTTGAAACGAAATTGGGAGGTTGCATAATGATGAGTCAAAGCTAGTTAAGACCAAATATCCCCCTTTATTAAGCTTCTTGATTTTCTTTTGATTTTAAAAGATTTAAAATTAATTAAATCCAATAAAATCAATAAAAAATGAAAAAATCAATTTTAAATATTGAGATAAAAGGTGGGACACGTGGGAAGCATGGCCAAGTTAATTCAAGTGGAGAAAGTGGGCCCCTTTTGTCAAAAATGAAGTTTCAAGGATAAATGATTTTGGCCATTTCACAAAAATTTCCCAACTTCTCCAATGCATATCTTGCTCAATTTTTAAGCTTTGATCATGTTCTTGGACATTTCGGAAAGGTCTTGAAGTCCTCTAACCAATGTCTTTGGTCCCATGTCATTTTGATTTACCAATCTCAAATTATGGTCTTTGACTTAAAGTCCCTTTTTGTTGACTTTTGAAAATGACCTATAATGTTGAAATTGATAACTTTTTGTGAGAGCATTTCTTGGACTTGAAGTGTGAAGATGAGTTGTAGGAAATGTCTCCCCCTTCAAGATGAGCATTGGATGGGATTTTTCTGATGAACCATGAAAAAGTTATGCCTTGGTCAAGTTACAGTTGACTTTTCAGCTGTCCAAAAATAGAAACTTTTGCATCTTGAGACTTTTTGAGCCATACTTTTGAGAATCATGATCAAGCATTGATCAAATGATGTTTGTGGCCTCAAAATAAGATGTTGACCAAAAATTTTGACTTTTGACTGCCAAATGACCATTTTGCCCCTACAGTTGACTGTTGAGCAATTATGGTTTTTGACTGTGCAACTTGACCTTGTGAGCCTTGAAACTTGACATGTAGGTGCTTGAAAATGTTTATAGGCATAGGAGACTTGATTGAGCTCTTGAAAACTTCAACTTCCTTGCAAGAACCAAAACCCTAGTTTGACTGGCTTAGGAGGATGGTTTGACTGTGTGGCCCTTGAGTAAACTTGAACCAATTGTGGATGATTCTTGTCAAAACTTTGAAGATTATGGGAGGGCAAATTTTGGGGTACAACAGTTGCCCCTGTTCAATCTTCTTAGACCTGAGGATGTAGATTGGCTTGTGTGCCTTTCGTGATCCGAGGGTGGAAGATGATTGAACACTAGAGTGCCCAGAAATTTGCACTCACATAGTAGAGTATCAGCAGTGTGATAGCGGGAATGGGCTTACAGATGCCATTTGGAGAGATGGGGTGGAAATGGGCTTATAGATGCCATCGGGAGGTGTCGATCGCGTAAGAGATTCCTTAGCGAGAACTTGCGTACCTGAGAAGGAAAGAAAATTACCTGGTCTGTTACCGGAGTTGACTTTCAAACTCTTTATGTAGACGTGCCCTGGCTAGATACAGGAATCGAATCTTCGAACTCTTCAGACGTGCCCTGTCAAGATACAGGAATCGAGTCTGGTACTGTAGTCGTCAACAGATACACCCTGGCAAGATACAGGAGTCAGATCTTCGAACTCTTCAGACGTGCCCTGTTAAGATACAGGAATCGAGTCTGGTACTGTAGTCGTCAACAGATACACCCTGGCAAGATACAGGAATCGGATCTTCGAACTCTTCAGACGTGCCCTGTCAAGATACAGGAATCGAGTCTGGTACTGTAGTCGTCAACAGATACACCCTGGCAAGATACAGGAATCGGATCTTTGAACTCTTCAGACGTGCCTTGTCAAGATACAGGAATCGAGTCTGGTACTGTAGTCGTCAACAGATACACCCTGGCAAGATACAGGAATCGGATCTTCGAACTCTTCAGACGTGCCCTGTCAAGATACAGGAATCGAGTCTGGTACTATAGTCGTCAACAGATACTCCCTGGCAAGATACAGGAATCGGATCTTCGAACTCTTCAGACGTGCCCTGTCAAGATACAGGAATCGAGTCTGGTACTGTAGTCGTCAACAGATACTCCCTGGCAAGATACAGGAATCGGATCTTCGAACTCTTCAGACGTGCCCTGTCAAGATACAGGAATCGAGTCTGGTACTGTAGTCGTCAACAGATACTCCCTGGCAAGATACAGGAATCGAATCTTCGAACTCTTCAAACGTGCCCTGTCAAGATACAGGAATCGAGTCTGGTACTGTAGTCGTCAACAGATACTCCCTGGAAAGATACAGGAATCAGATCTTTGAACTCTTCAGACGTGCCCTGTCAAGATACAGGAATCGAGTCTGGTACTGTAGTCGTCAACAGATACTCCCTGGCAAGATACAGGAATCGGATCTTCGAACTCTTCAGACGTGCCCTGTCAAGATACAGGAATCGAGTCTGGTACTGTAGTCGTCAACAGATACTCCCTTGCAAGATACAGGAATCGGATCTTCGAACTCTTCAGACGTGCCCTGTCAAGATACAGGAATCGAGTCTGGTACTGTAGTCGTCAACAGGTACTCCCTGGCAAGATACAGGAATCGGATCTTCGAACTCTTCAGACGTGCCCTGTCAAGATACAGGAATCGAGTCTGGTACTGTAGTCGTCAACAGATACTCCCTGGCAAGATACAGGAATCGGATCTGGAACTCTTCAGACGTGCCCTATCAAGATACAGGAATCGAGTCTGGTACTGTAGTCGTCAACAGATACACCCTGGCAAGATACAGGAATCGGATCTGGAATCACGACAGTTGATAGCAATTATCTTTGTATTAACTTTTGTCCTGAAAAGACAAAAACATCATTTGTATGTGATGTCATGATGTATGACATGCGAGATGTTCTCAGAATGAATGAGATTGTATGTTCATGATGCGTATATGCGTGCTATAATGTATGAAGATGTGTTGTTTATGAATGTATGTTTTCGTCTTAGGAAAATAAATCCTAGACGGATGTTGGGAAGTCAAATCCCGGGCTGATGTGAATAGCATTCTTTGTTTCCACTGGGGAGTGATGGTTGCAAGAATAAACCGGTAGGAGAAGATGACTCCGTTGGGGGAATAAACTTGTTGGAGAGATTACTCTGCGGGGATAAAATTATTCTAGCGATCTTGCTGGGGAACAATACTCTGTGGGGAGAGAGGTACTCTTGTTGAGATGTTGGTAGTAACTTCGCTGGGGATACCGTCGTTATATTGGAAGTTTTAATAGACTCCGCTGGGGATAAGAAGACTTTGCCGAGGACGATCTTTCTGTGGCTCTTGGCTGAGGATAACCCAGTTATAAGCTCTGGTGGAGCATAACCTTTGAATAAAGCCGGGAGACGCGTTCGTGCTCCGTAGGGGATAAGCTTCCAGAATCTACTGGGGATAAGCTTACTGCTTGGGGAGATGGATTCCAACTTCCCTGGGGAAACTGGATTGGATTCTCCTGGGGAAATTTTGAACTGTATCGGGGAAGTGACTCCATTGAATGCCTGGTATACTGTCGGGGATGCTTGTTAAGAATATTCATATATCGTGCTGGGGAATGTTGAGATCTGCTGGAGGATACCCAACTTCCTTAAGGCTGAAAATATAGCTTTGCTTGGGGAGAGTGCACTGACTTGCTGGCTCACTCTCTGGGGAATTAAGATATACTGGTTACCTTCTTTAGCTGAACCTACCTCGGTACCTTGATGGACAGAACCATTAAACCGTTTGGACGACTCATTACTGCCACTGTTTCTGAGGTGGGAGAGGAAGACCTGTGAGGTGCTGATCGTTGTTGATGGACAAACCTTCTTCTGGTAGGCAGGTGACAGGATGACAGGACATAGTCGTGTGCTTTAATCCCTAACTTTTGCCTGGACCCCCCTTTCGGGTTTTCAGTCCACCGGGATACCCATTTTTGCCCAAGCCGCCTTTTCAGGTTTTCGACTTGCCGGGTGTACAGATTTTTTTTATTTCATCCCTTCATTTTGCCCGAACCCTTTTGGTTCGCCGGGAAGCCCTTATTTTTGCCTAGGTGTGTTAACCTAGCGGGTCTTTGATTACGCGTATTTTTTCCGACTATGTCCGTGCTTTCGGAATGTAGGGAGTTTCCCCTGTTAGAAGTGTTTTGTCATGCCACCAGAAGGTGTTTGATCAGGCAAGATTCGTTGTTGGAATGCCCCAAGTGACTCAGGCGGAGATTTGCCCCAGGCTATTTGGCCTTTAAGAGATTCTCCGAATCTTGATTGGACTGCCCCATATAATAGACCATGATCATATCATGCCCCTTGATTGGAAGTGCTTTTGTTCACTAGGTATTTATCGTGCGAATTTCCCTGCTGTTCAAACAAATAGTCATAGGCAAACAATGTTATATAAAAAATGCAAAGCTTATGTTGTCTTGAAGATTTTGAAAATGCATTCTTTTTCATAAAACAATTGAATGTTTGTAAAACGTGATGTCAACTTCGTATTTACCGTAGGCCTTAAGGAGTCAGGATACCTTTCGTAACAGTATGCTTTTGAACTAACCCATGCTTCAGCTAGGACTTTTAAGGGTTATAATGTGGCCTGGTTCACGGTTTAAGAAACAAAGGATAAAGGCTCAAATTATTTGTACCCACCCACTCTTCGTGATGTTCTTCAAACCTAAGCTCAGTTGATCGTGCGTTAGACCTTGTTTGAGTCTTTGTCCTGATGTTCCAATGATGGTTTAGATATTGATGATTTATTCTGAATAGGCAGTCATTTTTTGGTTTTTGTTGAGGGTTTGTATGACCTCTTTCTTTTGATTTCACTATCCCTAAATTTTGCCTGAACCGTTTCTTTTGTGATTACAGTCAGCGGGATGCCCCAGTTTTGTAAGTCTCTTTCGTAGGTCTTGACTTATTGGGTTTTTATTTTTTGAGACATAATGATTGCCTATCCTTATGATTATTCGGAATCATCACTGTCTTCTTTTTTTTGTAAGGACCTCTTTGGTGCCATTTGTTATGCACTTGGATCAACTGAGAGACTACCCTGCCCCAGGTTATGATTAAGGGTTTTAAATTTCAAAAAGAAAAACTCCTACTTCTTTGGCTCAGAGGGGTTGACGAGGGATTATCTTCCTTATAACTCCAGTGTTTAGGGATTGAAACAATGCCTGTACCTCATCAGCGGGGTCTGTTCAAAAGCATACTGTAAATGTCATGATATCGTTTTTGTCATCCTCCCTCAAGAGGCTTAGAATTATTAATCGAGTGTTGATCATCAGAAAAAAATGAAAAATAATTTGCATATAGTGAATACGAATATATTGCTTCAAAACAGACATATGCGATGCATTAATGAAATAACAACGTTTAACATGAATAAATGTTTGAACAATCAAAAGAAAATTACAACTTGAAAAATTCTAATGAACAAAAGTCTTCTAGTCTCAGGACCTGTTACTTCAACTGATGCATCTTGTAGGGATAACAGAAGACCTCAGCTTGACCCACTTGGGTGAAATCCACTACTCCTTCATTAATCAGATCTTGGACCTTGTTCTTCAGAGCCCAGCAGTCGGCAGTGTCGTGCCCAGGACTATCAGAGTGATATGCACATCTTTTGTTGGGATGATAGTTAGGAGCAGAGATGTTGGGGTTCCGGGGAGGAGCCCTTAATGTAATCAGATTCAACCTCAGCAGGTGTTGCAGAGCTTGAAACAAAGGCATGTTGATCTAGGTGAACTGCCTCTTAGACCTGCTTGGCCTACTCAGATCAACCTGTTGCTTTGGGCGAGGTTGTAGTTGGACCTGTGAGGTAGTAGCAATTTGGAGAGTTCTATTCTTCACCATGTCAGGTTCTTGTCCTCTTGGAAACTGATCAAAGACCTGGTCTCTGACTTGGGCAGGTTGCTTCATATGGTGTCTCTCTTGGTGGAGCTGACTGATTGTGGTCCTCAACTCTTCTTGCTCCTGGGCTAGACCTTGGATGAGAGTCCTTTGCCCCAGCATCTGGGTTTTCAATGTATCTACTTCAGCTTGTAGACGTTTCAGCTGTCCGTCCTTGTCATCTTCAGCACTGTTCCTGGCTAAAGTCCCCATGAGGAGTGTCCTTAACTCTTCCTGTCCCTTGGATAGGCTTAGGAAGATCTCCTTGAACTGAGTCTCTTGAGCATGAAGACCCTGGTTATCTTGTTGGGAAGCCATTGCTGAAATAAACAGCGACGAAGGTAAGTGACCTGTCAAAGGAGTACCTGTAATGCAATGACATGTTTGATATGCATGTAATGTTTTCAAGGATCTCGCAGGGTAAACAAGAAAATTGTTAGAGTTGGAAACTGGTAACTTGATTGAAGGAACTTCATGTTGTCGAGAGTCCTTCTTCAAGGGTCAAGGCTCACCATATCCAGTGGGTCATAGCCCCTGACAACCTTGTCTAGAGGAAAATAAATCCCCTTTGCCCCTTGCTGGACAGTTGGTTCATCATGACCTGCATCACAAGCCCTTGGGATCCTTGAAATGGGTTAGTCTTTATGTAGGATGCATGCAATGGTATGATGTCATGACGCATGGGGTAATGTAGGTAAACCCTATTACGAGTCCCTAATTAAGGACTCTAAACAAAACCTGCAAGAAACTCAGTAACCCTGTTATGAGTCCCAATTAAGGACTATAAACAAAACCTGCAAGAAACTCATTAACCCTGTTATGAGTCCCAATTAAGGACTATAAACAAAACCTGCAAGAAAACTCAGTAACCCTGTTATGAGTCCCAATTAAGGACTATAAACAAGACCTGCAAGAAAACTCAAGTGTCAGATAACAAGTAGTCAAGTTGGAAGGCACACAAGTCACACAAGAGAAGCCCTTAGAGTTTAGGCCAGCATGGGGTCTGGGTATTACCCTCTTGAAGTTGGTGGGTTCAACCTGTCCTATTAGAAGTAACCGGGTTCTAAGGGTCTCAATATCATTGGATTGCTTTCATTGTTCATCGTTTCGATTTAGCCACTGACTGGCGATCAAAATATCCCAAGAAAACAACCCTCAATTGAGTGTAGTATCGAGTATCAACCGACTTCGGAGTACACCAAAGTAGTCATCTCACTACCCTAAAGAGGCCAAGATGGTTCAATTAAGGTTCCTAAGGTCTGTTGATGCTTCACGACACCACGCGGAGGCCCCGTACTCTCCTTGATTGACTCAAGGGTTACCGGTACACACCAAAGTGCCACATCAACGTAGCAGACTGCTTCAACCATGTCGGTATACCCCGCACAGTTCCCTCACATCCTTGTTGCTACTTTCTAAGAAGGTATCCCCAGATCCGGGTTAGGATTTATAGAACTCCCAAGACAGTACCCACAATTTAAAGCAAACAAGTCAAAGCAATTGAAAACACAGTGATCTTAGTCCTAAGGTACACCTCACTTTAAAGATATCCCCAGCAGAGTCGCCAGTTCTGTGATCGGTGGATCTGGAACTGACTGTTTAACGCTGGTTCGCAAAATGTCACGGAAGCAAGAGTCGCCACCGTCTTTTATTTTCTCCAAATGGAAAGGACAAAAGCACAGAAAAATTCCTTATTGAGATTAGTTCTCGGTTCGGGAGGTATATTTATAGAAAGGGAAGGTGTTAGCACCCTTTCTATCCATGGTTATCCATGGGCTCTTAGATACTTACTCACTTGTGTTTTCAAAATGTTTGTTTGCTTTTCAAAGTGTGAGTGGGTTTGAAAAAAGTTTCTTTGAAAGTTTCAGATCGACTCTTGTATCAGTCCTCAAGAGTGTTTGAAAAGTTGTTTTGAAAACTTTTTGAAAAGTGTAAGGTGTGAAAAGTATTTTGATTTGTTTTTGAAAAGAGCAAGTGTCCATGAGTCATCTACCTACCCTAAGGAATTAAGCTGTGTAATTGTCCTTTAAGTAGTGCCATCCCACCATTGAGAGATAGGTAGCATTACCGTTGGAGGTGTTCGAGTCAATTCGAGGGTTAGGGACAGTGTGGTCACCGGGCAATAGTAGGATACCTTAGAAGCTACCCTTATGCCATTGATCTTTTTATTCCGAGGCAACTTGTTTTGAGGCAACTGTTTCGAGGCAACTAGATCAATGGAACATAAGGACTCACTAAGACGTCATATACTCGACGACCACATTTCGAGGGGCAAGGCAACAGTGTGATCACCAGAGAAATAGTAGGACACCTTAGAAGCTACCCTTATGCCATGTTCATGGACATAAGGACTTACTAAGACGTCCTGTACTCGACGACCACGTTTCGAGGGGCAAGGCAACAGTGAGGCGTACCCTAGGAGTGGTGTGTGAATTGTGTGTCATTTTCAGTTTATATTTGTCTTGTTCATGCATTGGTGTTCTACGCTTTGTTTTTACTTTTGGGCATTCATTCTTTCATGTGATTGTTTAACAGTTAAAGGTGCGGGAATTTAAAGTGCGGAAAAGATAAAGGTCCTACGCTATTACAAAGGCGCGGGTCTACATCGCCAAATTAATCCAGACCCGATTTAAAATAAAAATGCAGAAAATGAATGCCTAATTAACTATTACAGGGCTTTGGAGCAAGTACATTATATTCACAAAAAGAAATAAATAAAACGCGCGAAAAGAAAATATAATCGAATGCGAGGGCGTTGGACCCTTTTAAGGAATTAAAATAAAATTATTAAAATAATTAAGTTAAATAAAGGAAATGACTTATTTTTTATGTTTTTGTATTTATGACATTAAAGAAAATTAAATTGGAATTTAAAAGTCAAATAACTCTAATTCTAATTGTTTTTTAATTTATTAAAGAAAAAAATAAATATTTAAGTTAAACCTAATTTAAACCTAATTTATTAATTATAAGTATTTACAAAATTAATTAATGGTTAATAATAAATATAATAAGAAAATAAAAATATTTAATTAAAAAAGATAAAAAGTGCTAAAGATCTATTTTTTTATTATTTTTGGTCATTGAAAAAGAAAAAAGAGAATTAAAGTTAACAACCTAAAATTAAAACTAGATTAATTATTGAATTTATTTACAAAAATGTTGATGAATTAAATTAAAATAAAACATATTTTTATTTTTTATGATTTTGATTTTTTTGGTTTTTTATTATTTTAAGAAATAAAACTAATCGAATTAGTATTTAGAACCTAATTAGGTCTAATCAATTTTAATATTGCAAAATAATTTAGAGTTTCCTAAAATAAAAAAAAACTAATTAATTAATTAAATTTAGAAAAAAAAAAGAAAATCTAATATTTATTTGGGTAAGAATATTTTTATGATTTTTTGAAATAAAAGGAAAAATTAATTTTGTTAATAAAAAGCAAATTAAATAAAAATAAAATAGAAAAGAAAATAAATTCAAGGGAAAAAGGAAATGGGCCTGTATTTTGTAGCAAAATAGGGGGTGTGGATGGCAAAGCTGAGCCCAAACGCTGGAGGCCTTCTTTGACTTTCTCTAATCCCTTATGCCTGCCTTGACTAATGTCCACAATGGAGGGATGCACGTGAGGCGTTGGATTTGGATCAGGATGCAATATGACGGCTAGATCTCATAAGTGCATGGTATAGATTGAAAATGGAAGCACATGGAATCCACTAGCCCAGTCAGCATTAAGTAAAAGAATTAACAATTCGAATGGCCAATTAAAACGCAAGAAAATGCCACGCCTGTGTCAAACTGAAACAAACCAAGTCAGCGACGCCGGAGCAGTGCTCCGGTCATCTTCTCCGGCGAGGGAAATTCTGAAAACCTGCGAAAACAAACAAAATCAAAGCGAACAAAAATCCAGATCAAATGATTAGGGGATGGCGATTCTCATGGTGAGGTTTTCATGGTTTAATGTGGCCTATTTTCATCAAAACGCAACTCCACATAATCTGAACCCTAGCCATGGAGGTTCACGTTTTGGCCATGAAAAATCCCAAGCGATAGCCCAGACCTGCTCTAAACATCCACTAGAACTCAAAGGTATGGTCAGTAGGGATTAAATCAAGCCATAATCAAAAATACGATCCATGGAAATTCTGCAAAATGGATGTTCATGTAGCTACAGTTTCAGCATGCATGGCTTTATGAAAAGAGTGTGTTTATACCTTATTTTTCCTGTAGATCACGATAGGATGGGTGGGAAGTCTTGTGGATGACTGAGTCCCTGAATTCGATCTTGGTGCAATTCTTTGGAATTTTTGAAAAGGAATTTCTCTTGGCTGCCTCTCTCTCACGTTTTTTTAATTGCCTTGTGATAGTTTGTCTCTAGGTTATGTAATAGATTTCAATCAGCATTAAGGGCCATAATGCCATGCATTCAAGCTTGAGATTTTGATATAAACTCCTTTAACCAACTTTCCATTTTGAACCAATTTTTGAATTATTGCTCCATTTGGCCTTGAAACGAAATTGGGAGGTTGCATAATGATGAGTCAAAGCTAGTTAAGACCAAATATCCCCCTTTATTAAGCTTCTTGATTTTCTTTTGATTTTAAAAGATTTAAAATTAATTAAATCCAATAAAATCAATAAAAAATGAAAAAATCAATTTTAAATATTTAGATAAAAGGTGGGACACGTGGGAAGCATGGCCAAGTTAATTCAAGTGGAGAAAGTGGGCCCCTTTTGTCAAAAATGAAGTTTCAAGGATAAATGATTTTGGCCATTTCACAAAAATTTCCCAACTTCTCCAATGCATATCTTGCTCAATTTTTAAGCTTGGATCATGTTCTTGGACATTTTGGAAAGGTATTGAAGTCCTCTAACCAATGTCTTTGGTCCCATGTCATTTTGATTTACCAATCTCAAATTATGGTCTTTGACTTAAAGTCCCTTTTTGTTGACTTTTGAAAATGACCTATAATGTTGAAATTGATAACTTTTTGTGAGAGTATTTCTTGGACTTGAAGTGTTAAGATGAGTTGTAGGAAATGTCTCACCCTTCAAGATGAGCATTGGATGGGATTTTTCTGATGAACCATGAAAAAGTTATGCCTTGGTCAAGTTACAGTTGACTTTTCAGCTGTCCAAAAATAGAAACTTTTGCATCTTGAGACTTTTTGAGCCATACTTTTGAGAATCATGATCAAGCATTGATCAAATGATGTTTGTGGCCTCAAAATAAGATGTTGACCAAAAATTTTGACTTTTGACTGCCAAATGACCATTTTGCCCCTACAGTTGACTGTTGAGCAATTAGGGTTTTTGACTGTGCAACTTGACCTTGTGAGCCTTGAAACTTGACATGTAGGTGCTTGACAATGTTTATAGGCATAGGAGACTTGATTGAGCTCTTGAAAACTTCAACTTCCTTGCAAGAACCAAAACCCTAGTTTGACTGGCTTAGGAGGATGGTTTGATTGTGTGGCCCTTGAGTAAACTTGAACCAATTGTGGATGATTCTTGTCAAAACTTTGAAGATTATGGGAGGGCAAATTTTGGGGTACAACACTCTACTGCATAGTATTGGCGCCATTTAACGTTCAAAAATCCACAAAGCCTTGCCCCGTAAATAGGACACTGTGATCGGTGGATCTGGAACTGACTGTTTAACGCTGGTTCGCGAAATGTCGCGGAAGCAAGAGTCGCCACCGTCTTTTATTTTCTCCAAATGGAAAGGACAAAAGCACAGAAAAATTCCTTAAAGAGATTGCTCTCGGTTCGGGAGGTAGGTTATAGAAAGGGAAGGTGTTAGCACCCTTTCTATCCATGGTTATCCATGGGCTCTTAGATACTTGCTCATTGTGTTTTCAAAAGTGTTTTGTTTGCTTTTCAATGTGGGTTTTAAAAAAGTTTCTTTGAAAGTTTCAGATCGACTCTTGTGTCAGAGTGTTTGAAAAATTGCTTTGAAAGCTTTTGAAAGGTGTCGGTGTGAAAAGATTTTTGTTTGTTTTTGAAGAGAGCAAGTATCTAGAGTCGTCTACCTACCCTAAGGAATTCGTCTGTGTAAATGTCCTTTAAAGCAGTGCCATCCCACCATTGAGAGGTAGGTAGCACCACCGTTGGAGGTGTTCGGGTCAATTCGAGGTTCGGGACATGGTGATCACCAGAGCAATGGGAAGACACCTTAGAAGCTACCCTCATGCCAGGTTCCCGGATCATGAGGACTTACTAAGACATCCTCTACTCGACGATCACCTTTCGAGGCAAGGCAACAGTGAGGCGTACCCTAGGGGTGGTGTGTGAATTTGTGTGTCATGTTCATTTGTCTTGTCATGTTAAAGTGATCTACGCTTGATTTTATTTAGGGCCATTCATTCTTGCATGCTTTGTTTAACAGTTAATATTTGCGGGAAAGTAAATTCTAAACTATTACAAACGGCGCGGGTCCACATCGCCAAAATTAAACCGGACCCGATTTGACAGAAAATAAATAAAGCGAATAAAAGTGCGAAAAATAAATATTACAAAGCTTTGGGAGAGATACATAATTATTTAAGCAAAATAAAAATAAATATGCGAAATTAAACAATTAAGTCGAAAGGAGGGCGTTGGACCCTTTTGCAAAATATTAAAATTAACGAGGAACTAAAATTAAAAATTAAAAGAGAATGTTTTTGGTATTTTGTGTTTTTTAAGATTTTTGATGAAAAAAAGGAGTTAATTAAAATTAAACTAAAAGGCAAACCCTAATTCTAATAGCTTTTAAATTTATTATGAAAGTATCAAAATTTAACCTAAATTAAACCTAAGTTTTTATGTACAATTTAATTATAAAATAAATAAATAAATATTATGGTAAAAAAGGAAACAAATTAAAGGGATAAAAATTAAACCTAATTCTATATTTTTGTATTTTTGTTATTAAAAGAATTAAAATTGCAACCTAAATTAATACTACATTAATTTACATGTTAATTTATTTATGAAAATATTAGAATAAAATAATTTATTATATTTCTTCATCTTTTCTGATTTTTATGAGGTTTTTATATTTTGTAAAAATAATTAATTAGAGCAAATAAAGAAAATAAAACAATAATTAAAAATAAAATATAGAGAAAAATTGCAAACCAGGGGGGGGGGGTTCGGGCCCCAAAGAGGAGGTTTTGATCCAAGAGTTCTGGCCCAATAAGCTTGAAATCTGTTGATTTTTCCAGGCCACGTATGGGACTTTTGACTAGGGCGTATGGTACACCTCTGATCATGGCTCTCTGATTAATTCTCTTAGGCACGTGGACGTTGGATTCAGTGGGTGTATGGTAGTCTTGACTTTGGGCGCTGCATGGGAATTTACATGGAAAAATAATATTGGCAATTATACAGACCTGGGACTCGAACCCAGGTCTTGGATGTTGAAGCAATGAGAGTTTGCCAGCTGAGCCACTGAACGAATTTGATTAATAAATAAACAATGAACATTATAAAAGAAAAGCAAATGGTTAGTGGTGCAACGCGCGAAATATTCAAACGCGCCAATCAGTATGTGACACGGCTTCTTCTTCCTCACCATCCCTGTAAAACAAAACACGAAGGCAACGGTTTTCATAGCGTGGTTTTAGGCCATTTTACAGAAAATAGCGATTAACTCCTCAACGCTCATAAATTGAGCGCGAGGGTAGATTCTTCTTCGTCTCCATGTGCTGGGTCTAATGGTCATGGTTTTGAGGCTTAATTTTTCCTCTTTGCAAAGGCCCTAAATTCAAGCTCTGAAAACCCTAGAAAATAAACATGGTAAAATCGTGTGTATAGCATAAAAATACAATTAAACGCATTGGTCAGTATCAGAACATCATAAGGAATACAAATCCATGATTAGAATGCCATGAGAATGCCTAAAATTAAAAACACGATTGTGACTTTTTCTCTGTACAGGAGAGGTTCTTATTACCAATTCTTGGGGCTTGAATGGATGTTAACGATTGGAATGTGTTCAGGGAACCCTTGGCAAGCTATTGGAACAAGTTTTGCACTTTGAATCGACCTAAAAAGCTGTTTTCAGAATTGAGTTTTATGGAGTTTTTCCAAGTTTTGTCAAAGAGGTTTCTTGCGCAGCTTTCAGTCTCTTTGCATTAGGTTTTGATTCCTGCTTATGTACTGAATGTATTAGGTTAAGAAAATTGACTAGAATCTCTTGCCATCATTGATTGAATATTTGATTTTCTTCCATTATGTTTTCAATCTTTTTCACATGGTTTTTGTATCAATTAGGCTCAAATCAAACCAAATCTTTCCTAATTAGCCTATGCACGAAATCTTGATGGCAAAACATGCATGAAAAGATTTTTTAGGTCAAGTTTTATATTTTCTACATATTTAAATGTTTTAAATGAATTAATATAAATAATAATTCAAATAAATAAATAAAAAATGAGAAAATACTTCCCTTTGGGCCAAGTGGTCGTGCATAGGCTTGGAATGATGAATCATGGAAGAAAAATGGGCCCATTAGCATTTTTAGACCATTTGAATCAAAGTTGACTTTTCAAAATATCCAAAAATTTCCCAACTTCCACAAGGCATAACTTGCTCAATTTTTAATCTTTTCTCATGTTCTTGGACAATTTGGAAAGGTCTTTGAGTCCTCTAACCAATGCCTTTGGTCCCATGTCATTTTGATTTACCAATCTCAAGTTATGGCCTTTGACTTAAAGTCCCTTTTTGTTGACTTTTGAAAATGACCTATAATGTTGAAAATGATAACTTTTTGTGAGAGCATTTCTTGGACTTGAAGTATGAAGATGAGTTGTAGGAAATGTCTTTCTCTTCAAAATGAGATTTGGATGGAATTTTTCTGATAATCCATGTGAAAGTTATGCTCTGGTCAATTTCAGTTGACTTTTTCAGCTGTCCAAATATAGTAACTTTTGCATCTTGATGATTTCTGAGCCAAATTTTGAGAATCATGATCAAGCATTGATAAAATGATGTTTGTGGCTTCAAAATGATATGTTGACCAAAAATTTGAACTTTTGACTGTCAAATGACCATTTTGCCCCTACAGTTGACTGTAGTGCAATTTAGGGTTTTGACTGTGCAATTTTGAGTTGAATGCCTTGAAACTTGATATGAGGATACTTGACCATCTTTGTAAGCATATGAGACTTGATTGGGCCTTTGAAAACTTCATTTTCTTGATCAGAACCCAAACCCTAGTTTTGACTGTATAGGAGACCTTTGCACTGTGCAACCCTTGGGGAATTTTGTGACTTGGCTTGGCAATTTCTTGAGGAATATGGGAGGGCAAATTTTGGGGTACAACAGTTGCCCCTGTTCAATCTTCTTAGACCCGAGGATGCAGATTGGCGGACGTGCCTTTCGTAATCCGAGGGTAGAAGATGATTGGACACTAGAGTGCCCAGAAATTTGCGCTCACATAGTAACAGTGATGGTGGAATGGGCTTATAGATGCCATTGGGAGGTTGCTGGATAGGATGATGGGCTTATAGATGCCATCTGGATGTTGATTGCGTAAGAGATTCCTTGGCGAGAACCTGCATACCTGCAAAAGAAAAAATGAGTACCTGACACGTTGCTGGAGCTGATTTTAGATGCTTGGTATAGATATGTCCTGACTGGTTACAGGGGCTGAGTCTGGAGCTTCAAACGGCGATGAATGAACCAGGTATGGTTACTGCCTTAGTATGAATGGTAAGAGAATCTTGGGCGATTTTACCTTCAACAACGCTCGTTGAGAAAAATCTTGGGTGTCTTCTACTGGGATAAGAATCAGGGAGATCTTAGGGTCGATCTGACTGAACCAGAGGAGGTTTTTTTTTTATAAGGATGTGATGAAGGAATCTGAGACGATTGCTACTCCAAATCTATGATGAAGGAATCTGGGACGATTACTACCTCAGCAGAATGATGAAGGAATCTGGGACGATTACTACCTCAGCAGAATGATGAAGGAATCTGGGACGATTACTACCTCAGCAGGATGATGAAGGAATCTGGGACGATTACTACCTCAGCAGAATGATGAAGGAATCTGGGACGATTACTACCTCAGCAGGATGATGAAGGAATCTGGGACGATTACTACCTCAGCAGAATGATGAAGGAATCTGGGACGATTACTACCTCAGCAGGATGATGAAGGAATCTGGGACGATTACTACCTCAGCAGAATGATGAAGGAATCTGGGACGATTACTACCTCAGCAGAATGATGAAGGAATCTGGGACGATTACTACCTCAGCAGAATGATGAAGGAATCTGGGACGATTACTACCTCAGCAGGATGATGAAGGAATCTGGGACGATTACTACCTCAGCAGAATGATGAAGGAATCTGGGACGATTACTACCTCAGCAGAATGATGAAGGAATCTGGGACGATTACTACCTCAGCAGGATGATGAAGGAATCTGGGACGATTACTACCTCAGCAGAATGATGAAGGAATCTGGGATGATTACTACCTCAGTAGGATGATGAAGGAATCTGGGACGATTACTACCTCAGCAGGACGATGAGAGAACCTTTGGGCGTTTACTACCTCAACGGGACGATGAGAGAACCTTGGACGATTACTACCTCAACGGGACGATGAGAGAACCTTTGGGCGATTACTACCTCAACGGGACGATGAGAGAACCTTTGGGCAATTACTACCTCAACGGGTAAAGACTTTTATCTGTTGATCGTTCTTTCCTGAAAAAGTAACGAATTAGTTGTATGCAATGTCATAATGCATGAATTGCCTGATTTTAAGATGTTCTCAAAAATAAATGAGATTGGGGTGATATGATGCGTCTATGCATGCTATAATGTATGAAGATGTGATGTTTATGAACATATGTTTCCGTCTTAGGAAAATAAATCCTTGACGGGTGCCGGGAGGTCACTCCTGGGCTGATGTTGGAGAATTAGGTCTTGCTCCGCTGGGGATGATAACTGCAAGAATACCGGTAGGAGAAGATGACTCCGTTGCGGAATAAAACTTGGCAAATGGAAGATTCTGCAGAGAGAAAAAGATACTCTAGCGGCCATGCTGGGAAGCAATACTCTGTGGGAAGAGGGATGCCTTGCTGAATGTTGATAGTTACTTGCTGGGGATCAGAAGACTTTGTCGAGGACGCTCTTTCCGTGGCCTTTGGCTGAGGATAACCCAGTTATATCCTGTTAAGGAAATAACTCTTTAAATAAAGCCGGGCGACGCGTTCGTGCTTTGCGAGGATAAGCTTCCAGAATCTACTGGGGATAAGCTTACTGCTTGGGGGAGATGGACTCCAACTTTCCTGGGGGACTAGATTGGACTCTTCTGGGGAGTTTTGGAACTGCGGGGGAGTGATTATTTTGAATGTTGATATGCCGCCGGGGAACAATCTTTAGACCAAGACTGCCGGGGATACTTGTTAAGAATATATGTACTGCTGCTGGGGAATGTTGAGCTCTACGGGAGGGTACCCAACTTCCTTGAGGTTTGATAATAGCTTGGAGAAGAATGTACTGTTTTGCTGAACCACTCTCTGGGGATTTAATATGTACTTGGTCGTGTTCTTTAGCTGAACCTACCTTGGTACCTTGGAGGATAGAACAATTAGACTGCTCAGACAAATCTTTATTTCCCCTGTTTCTAGTGTCACCTGCAATTAATTCCTTTGTTTCGTATGCAAATATTTATGAGTTAGCAAATTATTGTCAATGCATATATCACAAATTGAACCTTGGATGTTCTTTGCGAAACAAAACAGAAAAAAGAAAAACACTTGGCACGTTTAACTGAAAATATATTTGTATTGATTTTGAATGGCCTGAAAATAGGCGCTTTGTATACAAGAGGCTGACGTCCTAGTAAGAGGAACGTCGCCGAACAAGAGAGTTTATACAAGTTTTGTACAAAAGAAAATAAAACAGCTGTGTGAAATATGAATGATCCCACTGGGTTTCAACTCTTCTATTGCCTTTATAACTCTGAGCGTCTCATCACTTGATGACCTTGGTTGAAGATGAAGCTGACTGATCGATGCCGTCTGAACTTGATGTAGATACCGGATTCTGGATGCAAAGTGATCAATGAGACATAGTATTACGCTTTTATCCCTAATTTTTGCCTGGACCGCCCTTTCGGGTTTTCAGTCCACCGGGATACCCATTTTTGCCCAAGCCGCCTTTTCAGGTTTTCGACTTGCCGGGTGTATAGATTTTTTCCATTTTCATCCCTTCATTTTGCCCGAACCCTTTTGGTTCGTCGGGAAGCCCTAATTTTTGCCTAGGCATGTCAGCCTAGCGGGTCTTTTTTATGCGTAGTATTTTTTTACTATGTCTGCATTGGCGGGGTGAGGAAGGTCGTCACCATCCACGTTGGTCAATATCATGGCTCCTCCTGAGAACACATGCTTAACCACAAATGGCCCTTCGTACGTAGGGGTCCATTTGCCCCTTGGATCACTCTGAGGAAGGATGATTCTCTTGATCACCAGATCCCCAACTTGATATTCCTGTGGTCTGACCTTTTTGTTAAATGCCCTGATCATCCGTTTCTGATACGTTTGACCATGACAGATAGCAGCAAGTCTATTTTCGTCAATGAGGTTGAGTTGATCAAGTCGTGTCTGGATCCAATCATCTTCGTTCATATTTGCATCCTTCATTATCCGGAGAGAGGGTATTTGCACTTCGATTGGCAAGACTGCCTCCATGCCATAAACCAGAGAGAAAGGAGTTGCCCCGGTTGATGTCCTAGCTGAGGTACGGTATCCATGTAGAGCGAACGGTAACATCTCGTGCCAGTCTTTATAAGTCACTGTCATCTTCTGCACGATTTTCTTGATGTTCTTATTTGCTGCTTCTACAGCCCCATTCATCTTCGGTCTGTAAGGAGAAGAATTGTGGTGCTGTATCTTGAACTGTTCGCAGAGCTCAGCGATCATCTTGTTGTTCAGATTGGTACCGTTGTCTGTAATAATTCGCTCAGGGACGCCGTATCGACAGATCAGATTATGTCGAATGAACTGTGCCACAACAGTCTTGGTTACCGTAGCATAGGATGCTGCTTCGACCCACTTCGTAAAATAATCGATCGCCACTAGGATGAAGCGATGTCCATTAGATGCCGTAGGTTTTATCTCGCCGATCATGTCTATGCCCCACATTGCAAACGGCCAAGGCGCAGTCAGAACATTCAGGGGAACCGGAGGAACATGCACCTTATCTGCATAAATCTGGCACTTGTGGCATGTCCTGGAATGTTGGTAACAGTCAGCTTCCATTGTGGACCAATAATATCCTGCCCGTAGGATCCTCTTAGCCATAGTGTGCCCACTGGAATGCGTACCAAAGGTCCCTTCATGTAGCTCTTCCATGATTCTTTCCGCTTCAGTCTTATCCACACAACGCAGTAAGGTTGAATCATGGTTTCGTTTGTACAAGATGCCGTTGCTAAGGAAGAATTTTGCTGCAAACCTCCTCAGGAATTTCTTATCATTGACAGATGCACCTTCGGGGTATTCCTGAGCTTCCAGATATCTCTTCACTTCGTGGTACCAAGGTTTCTCAGTCACCAATTCAGTTTTGAGATCGCAACAGTATGCCGGTTCGTCCAGTTTCCAGATGATGATCCGGGGAGCCTCATTATCCCATTTGACCTTGAACATTGAAGACATTGTAGCTAACGCGTCCGCCAGCTGATTCTCTTCTCTTGGAAAGTGCTCAAAGGTTATCTCTGTGAAGTGGGGAATCAGGGTCAACACACATTCTCTGTAAGGAATCAGGTTTGGATGTTTCGTATCCCACTCTCCTTTGATCTGATTGATCACAAGAGCGAAATCTCCGAAGACACTTAGAAACTTGATCCTTAGGTCGATCGCAGCTTGAAGACCCATGATACACGCCTCATACTCCGCCATGTTGTTGGTACAGTTGAAACACAGCCGGGCAGTGAGTGGAGTATGAGTACCTTGTGGAGATATGATTATGGCGCCGATACCATTTCCCAAAGCATTGGAGGCTCCGTCAAAGTGCATAGACCATCGGGATCCTGGTTCAGGTCCTTCATCCGGTCCAGGTACTTCACAGTCTGTTACAATCATAATGCTTTCATCCGGAAACTCGAAGTTCATGGACTGATAGTCATCTACAGCTTGATGTGCCAGGTGGTCTGCCAATACACTTCCCTTGATGGCTTTCTGGGTTGTGTACTGAATGTCGTATTCCGTCAAGATCATTTGCCATCTTGCAATTCTCCCAGACAGAGCAGGCTTTTCGAATATGTACTTTATCGGATCCATCTTTGAGATTAATAAGGTAGTGTGAGTCAGCATATACTGTCTCAGCCGGCGAGCAGCCCATACCAAAGCGCAGCAAGTTTTCTCGAGCAGTGAGTATCGGGTCTCACAGTCGGTAAACTTTTTGCTAAGGTAATAAATGGCATGCTCTTTTCGGTCAGACTCGTCATGCTGGCCCAGCACACACCCCATTGAGTTGTCAAGTACTGTCAGGTATAGTATCAGAGGTCTCCCTTCAACCGGTGGCATAAGGATAGGTGGTTCTTGGAGATACTCTTTGATTCTGTCGAAGGCAGCCTGACATTCATCGTTCCAACGTACTACCTGATCTTTCTTCAGCAGCTTGAAGATTGGCTCACAGGTAGCAGTCAGATGTGAGATGAAGCGAGCAATGTAATTCAGGCGTCCTAAAAAGCCTCTGACTTCCTTCTCCGTCCTAGGAACTGGCATCTCTTGAATAGCTTTGACCTTAGCAGGGTCCACTTGAATACCTTTATCGCTGACCACGAAGCCTAGCAGTTTTCCAGATCTTACCCCAAAGGTGCACTTGTTCGGGTTCAGTCTCAGCTTGTACAGTCTCAACCGGTCAAACAACTTCTGCAGATGATCTAGGTGCTCTTCCTCAGTCTGGGACCTAGCGATCATGTCGTCCACATACACCTCTATCTCATGATGGATCATGTCATGAAATAAAGCAACCATGGCACGTTGGTAGGTTGCCCCAGCATTCTTTAGTCCAAAAGGCATGACTTTGTAGCAGAAGGTGCCCCACTGAGTAACAAATGTAGTCTTTTCCATGTCTTCAGGTGCCATCTTGATCTGATTGTAACCTGAGAAACCATCCATGAAAGAGAACACCTTGTGCTGAGCTGTGTTATCAACAAGGACATCAATGTGAGGTAGGGGGAAGTCATCTTTGGGGCTGGCCCTGTTCAGATCCCTGTAGTCGACACACATTCTGACCTTTCCATCCTTCTTAGGTACTGGCACCATATTAGCAACCCACTGAGGGTAAGAAGTTACTGCAAGGAACCCCGCATCAAACTGTTTCATGACCTCGGCTTTAATCTTCTCGGACATCTCTGGACGCATCCGACGGACCTTTTGTTTAACTGGAGGGCAGTCTTCCTTAGTTGGCAAGTGATGGACCACAATATCGGTATCCAACCCGGGCATGTCTTCGTAGGACCAGGCAAAGATCTCCATATAATCATGTAACATCTTGGTTAACCGTTGCTTCACGCTGAGCTCTAGGTTGGCACCAATCTTTACCTCTTTCTTGTCTGCCTCAGTACCCAAGTTTATTGTTTCCACTGGCTCTTCGTGGGGTTGAATTGCCCTCTCTTCCTGAAGCAACAGTCTAGCAAGCTCGCCAAGCACTTCGCAATCATCTTCACCTTCATCTTCGGCTAAGTTGATCGGATTTTCGAAGTCATAATTGGCAGTAGCAGAGTTGTTATCAGTGAGATCCAGAGTGGATTGGAACCTGTATGAGTGAGTGTGTGTGTAAATACAGCTGTTTTGAAAATTATGTAAAGGAAAAGAAAGACAGAAAAGGAGCACAATATTTGTAATGCGAAAAATACGTCCAAGATTTTTATTCATGATATATGAAATGACAGTTTGTATGCCCTCACAAATAGAACCACGGTGCCTCGGGTAAGACACCGGGCCATAGAGTTTATCATTGTTTATTACAAAATAACAAAACATAGGAATTCATTACTCAGTAACAAGAGAAACAGGGAGATTGTCTTTTGCACTCCAATTGTTGAGTCCACCGTCGGTTACCGGGTAGATCCAGCTATCAAACTCAGCTTCATCAACTTCCTCTTCGTCCCCAATAGCATTTACTCCATGAGCAGGCAGGGGAGCTGTCACCACATTAGGCTTGTCAGATGCCTCAAACTGTACCTCCTTGGCGTCAATAAGGTCCTGCAACTTGTTTTTTAACGCCCAACAGTCATCAGTAGAGTGCCCCGGACTATCTGAATGGTAAGCACAACGAGCATTCGGATTGTACTTGGGAGATGTAGTATTGGGGAACTTCGGGGCCTCCCTGACAGTCACTAAGTTAGTGGATAGCAACTGTGGCAGGATCTGTGATAGGGTCATGCTTAACCGGGTAAACTCTCGCCGGGGTCTTTCAGCCCTTTGAGGATTGTTTGGCCGAGGAGCGGCAGCAGGCTTAGCAATCATCACCGCACTGACAGATTGGCGGTGCTCAGGTCTCTCTGACTTCCTAGAACCATACACGGCACTAGACTCCTTCTTGAATGGTTTCTTTTCCGAACTAGATGATGCACCCTTTGCAATCTTCCCAGACTTCAGCCCAGCTTCAATTCTCTCTCCAGTCAGAATCAAATCAGTGAACCCAGCAGAAGAATTCCCAATGAGATGGTTGAAAAATGGCCCAGATAGGGTCCCCAAGAACATGTCTACCAATTCCCGATCAGTCAACGGTGGCTGCACCCTGCCAGCCAGGTCTCTCCACTTCTGAGCGTACTCCTTAAAACCTTCGCTTGCACCTAACGACATACCCTGGAGTTGGGTACGTGTGGGGGCAAGGTCGGCATTATATTGATACTGCTTATAGAAAGCAGTAGCCAACTCCTCCCAGTTACGAACCTTGGTCCCATCCAGCTGATAGAACCATTCGAGATGAGTCCCTGAAAGACTCTCCTGGAAGAAGTGGATCCATAAATTCTTATCCGCAGAGTAAGGCTGAATTTTCCGAACATAGGACCTTAAGTGCAGCTTGGGACAAGACCCCCCGTCATACTTAGAGAAGGATGGTGCTTTGAACTTATGGGGGATGATCACACCAGTCGACAAACCCAGATCTCCGAAATCCAGCCCAGGTACCTGTTGAACCTCCATAGCCTTCAACCTGTCCTCCAATTGCTTATATCTGTCGTCTGCAGGAGGGTACTGCTCTTCATCAAAATCTGTCTCGTTGTCGGAGACTACCGGACTAGGGACCTTTACTTCTGCCTGAGAAGGACTTTTGCCAACAGAAGAACCAGCCTCTTCATGCTGCAGAGTATTGCCAATCCTTCGGCCCGAGTTGAACAGAACAGTTCTTCTCTTCTTCTTCTTCTCCTTCTTCAGGAGCATAGTCTTTAATTCTTCTTGGCCTTTAGCCAGACCCTTGATTAGTTCTTGAAACTGCGCATTCTGCACCTGAAGAGCCTTGATTGATGTCTCAGTTGATGCAGATTCGGGATTCATGATGCTGAAATAAACAGCGAAGAACTGTAAGCAACCTGAAAAGGGGAAAACCTGCTATGCACATGATGTATGAAATGCGTATGAATTATGTTTTCAAAGACAATCGGGAATCAACTTTGTAAACAAAAAAAAGAACACACTTCATTAGATTCAACTTTGCAACTGAAATTTTTCAACAAGTTGCCCTTAGGCGTTACACGAAAGGAAATACTGGAAAGGAAATAAAACTGTAAAGGCACATCTGGAGCTCCTTATTGATCCCATGGTCTCCTCTTCTCAGTACGGATGTAGGCATTCAGAGCTCTCTCATTCTCCAACTGCTTTGTCAGCTTCTGGATCTTTGATTCCTACTCGTTGAACTTTTCCCGGTAAGAATCCCGTTCTTCTCGCAGTTGCGACCAAGATCTCTTCAATGTCTCATAATCAGTAGGTATCTGAGGAGGAAGGACAGTCGGAGGAACACCATCTTTGTCAGGACACTCAAGAATGACGGGTCTGACAGCTTCATACGACATACCTAACTTCTGAGCACGGATGCGAACCCATTTGTAGTAGGCTTCCATAGGTAAAGAAGTCTTTGGCCCTAGCTCTTGTGGGTCAGCTTTATGAACCTTGTCCCAAGCCTTGATGAACCTACGGCGTAGCTCGTCACTATCCACCTGAAACTCGAAACTGATGTGAGGCACCAACATCTCATGGGGGCCTGCTCTTCTTGCTCTTCCAAACTGACGGAGTGCTAGACATGGATTGTAAGAGATCCCTCCTTGAGTACCAATCAGAGGAACATTAGGATACTCCCCTCATCGATCAATAATAGCTATCTCATCCAAACCTCTGCAAGTCCAAATGATGTCTTTATCGGTGAGAGACATTAACCTATGAGCCCAACCTCTTCCTTCTTGGTTCTTCAGTACGAACTTAGGGAGGTGCGAAATAAACCACCTCACCAACAAAGGGATACAACACCATAGGGTTCCTCGTCTTCGGGTAGTACGGGCATGAAGTTGTTGCAAGATGTCACCCAAGAGAGTGGGCACAGGATTCTGAGACATAAAGATCCTTATGGCAGTGGCATTGATGAAGTTGTCAGGATTAGGAAATAGGACTAACCCATAGATTAGGAGAGCCAAGATGTCTTCATATGCCCTAAAGTCCAGGTCATTCCAGAAATTGTTAGCTTTACCAATCAGAAACTTGGCCAAGAAACCCTTAACTCCGCTTCTAGTTACCCAGTTGTCTGTTACCTCTTGATGGGTCAAAGGAAGAGCTGCAGCAATGTCCTCCAGCCTGAGGGTCTTTTCCCAACCAGTAAAGGGAGTCTGATCCAAGATAGGGATACCAAGTAAATCAGAGAACTCTTCCAGGGTAGGGACCAGCTGGAAGTCTTGAAAGGTGAAGCACTGGTACAGAGGGTCATAGAACTGGGTCAGAACACTCATCAACTGTTGATCCCGCTTTGCAGTGACTAAACTGAGAAGAGAACCATGCCTCTGAATGAAGGAAGTGGTATTTGGAATTCTGCTAACGAACTCATCAAGCAACTCAGGTGAACGAACAAAGTTGAACCGGATAGTATTCCTTCGCACAGACATCATAATGTCCTACAAAACAGAGCAAAGATGAAACCCTCTTGTCTTTGAAATGGTCAGCCCTTATGCAGGATGCATGCAATGCTCATGATGCTATGATGTTATGATAAAGCACACCACATACAGATACAAAGGCAAACATGGTAAGGCACACAAGTCACACAAGGCAAGCCCCTAAAGTTTAGGCTAGCATGAGGTCTAGGTACTACCCTCTTTCAGTTTGTTGGTTCATACCTGTCCTAATCAAAAGTAACCGGGTTCTTAGAGGATCCCAATATCATTGACTACCCTCAATCGGTCATAACTCCAGCATCGCAATCTTTTCTTGCGGCCAGAACCATCACGAGAGTTTAGCCTCAATGGGCGTAGCATACTGCTACAATTCTAAAGGCCAAGTTGTGTCAATTAAGGTTCTAAGGTTGTTGGTGCTTAATGACTCCTTAGAAGACCCATATTCTCCCCGTTGCAACACAAGGGATATCGGTACAGACCAAGGTGCCACACCAACGTAGCCACTGCTTCACCCGTGTCGGTCTACGCCGGACAGGTCCCTCACAGCTCATGCTACCTAAACAGGGTATCCCCAGATCCGGGTTAGGATCTATGTATCTCCGATGCAACCCACAATAGTAAAGCAAGCAAATCAATACAAGTGAAAACACAGTTATGAACTAGCCCTAAGGTACACCTCACTTTAAGTTAGGTCCCCAGCAGAGTCGCCAGTTCTGTGATCGGTGGATCTGGAACTGACTGTTTAACGCTGGTTCGCGAAATGTCGCGGAAGCAAGAGTCGCCACCGTCTTTTATTTTCTCCAAATGGAAAGGACAAAAGCACAGAAAAATTCCTTAAAGAGATTGCTCTCGGTTCGGGAGGTAGGTTATAGAAAGGGAAGGTGTTAGCACCCTTTCTATCCATGGTTATCCATGGGCTCTTAGATACTTGCTCATTGTGTTTTCAAAAGTGTTTTGTTTGCTTTTCAATGTGGGTTTTAAAAAAGTTTCTTTGAAAGTTTCAGATCGACTCTTGTGTCAGAGTGTTTGAAAAATTGCTTTGAAAGCTTTTGAAAGGTGTCGGTGTGAAAAGATTTTTGTTTGTTTTTGAAGAGAGCAAGTATCTAGAGTCGTCTACCTACCCTAAGGAATTCGTCTGTGTAAATGTCCTTTAAAGCAGTGCCATCCCACCATTGAGAGGTAGGTAGCACCACCGTTGGAGGTGTTCGGGTCAATTCGAGGTTCGGGACATGGTGATCACCAGAGCAATGGGAAGACACCTTAGAAGCTACCCTCATGCCAGGTTCCCGGATCATGAGGACTTACTAAGACATCCTCTACTCGACGATCACCTTTCGAGGCAAGGCAACAGTGAGGCGTACCCTAGGGGTGGTGTGTGAATTTGCGTGTCATGTTCATTTGTCTTGTCATGTTAAAGTGATCTACGCTTGATTTTATTTAGGGCCATTCATTCTTGCATGCTTTGTTTAACAGTTAATATTTGCGGGAAAGTAAATTCTAAACTATTACAAACGGCGCGGGTCCACATCGCCAAAATTAAACCGGACCCGATTTGACAGAAAATAAATAAAGCGAATAAAAGTGCGAAAAATAAATATTACAAAGCTTTGGGAGAGATACATAATTATTTAAGCAAAATAAAAATAAATATGCGAAATTAAACAATTAAGTCGAAAGGAGGGCGTTGGACCCTTTTGCAAAATATTAAAATTAACGAGGAACTAAAATTAAAAATTAAAAGAGAATGTTTTTGGTATTTTGTGTTTTTTAAGATTTTTGATGAAAAAAAGGAGTTAATTAAAATTAAACTAAAAGGCAAACCCTAATTCTAATAGCTTTTAAATTTATTATGAAAGTATCAAAATTTAACCTAAATTAAACCTAAGTTTTTATGTACAATTTAATTATAAAATAAATAAATAAATATTATGGTAAAAAAGGAAACAAATTAAAGGGATAAAAATTAAACCTAATTCTATATTTTTGTATTTTTGTTATTAAAAGAATTAAAATTGCAACCTAAATTAATACTACATTAATTTACATGTTAATTTATTTATGAAAATATTAGAATAAAATAATTTATTATATTTCTTCATCTTTTCTGATTTTTATGAGGTTTTTATATTTTGTAAAAATAATTAATTAGAGCAAATAAAGAAAATAAAACAATAATTAAAAATAAAATATAGAGAAAAATTGCAAACCAGGGGGGGGGGGGTTCGGGCCCCAAAGAGGAGGTTTTGATCCAAGAGTTCTGGCCCAATAAGCTTGAAATCTGTTGATTTTTCCAGGCCACGTATGGGACTTTTGACTAGGGCGTATGGTACACCTCTGATCATGGCTCTCTGATTAATTCTCTTAGGCACGTGGACGTTGGATTCAGTGGGTGTATGGTAGTCTTGACTTTGGGCGCTGCATGGGAATTTACATGGAAAAATAATATTGGCAATTATACAGACCTGGGACTCGAACCCAGGTCTTGGATGTTGAAGCAATGAGAGTTTGCCAGCTGAGCCACTGAACGAATTTGATTAATAAATAAACAATGAACATTATAAAAGAAAAGCAAATGGTTAGTGGTGCAACGCGCGAAATATTCAAACGCGCCAATCAGTATGTGACACGGCTTCTTCTTCCTCACCATCCCTGTAAAACAAAACACGAAGGCAACGGTTTTCATAGCGTGGTTTTAGGCCATTTTACAGAAAATAGCGATTAACTCCTCAACGCTCATAAATTGAGCGCGAGGGTAGATTCTTCTTCGTCTCCATGTGCTGGGTCTAATGGTCATGGTTTTGAGGCTTAATTTTTCCTCTTTGCAAAAGCCCTAAATTCAAGCTCTGAAAACCCTAGAAAATAAACATGGTAAAATCGTGTGTATAGCATAAAAATACAATTAAACGCATTGGTCAGTATCAGAACATCATAAGGAATACAAATCCATGATTAGAATGCCATGAGAATGCCTAAAATTAAAAACACGATTGTGACTTTTTCTCTGTACAGGAGAGGTTCTTATTACCAATTCTTGGGGCTTGAATGGATGTTAACGATTGGAATGTGTTCAGGGAACCCTTGGCAAGCTATTGGAACAAGTTTTGCACTTTGAATCGACCTAAAAAGCTGTTTTCAGAATTGAGTTTTATGGAGTTTTTCCAAGTTTTGTCAAAGAGGTTTCTTGTGCAGCTTTCAGTCTCTTTGCATTAGGTTTTGATTCCTGCTTATGTACTGAATGTATTAGGTTAAGAAAATTGACTAGAATCTCTTGCCATCATTGATTGAATATTTGATTTTCTTCCATTATGTTTTCAATCTTTTTCACATGGTTTTTGTATCAATTAGGCTCAAATCAAACCAAATCTTTCCTAATTAGCCTATGCACGAAATCTTGATGGCAAAACATGCATGAAAAGATTTTTTAGGTCAAGTTTTATATTTTCTACATATTTAAATGTTTTAAATGAATTAATATAAATAATAATTCAAATAAATAAATAAAAAATGAGAAAATACTTCCCTTTGGGCCAAGTGGTCGTGCATAGGCTTGGAATGATGAATCATGGAAGAAAAATGGGCCCATTAGCATTTTTAGACCATTTGAATCAAAGTTGACTTTTCAAAATATCCAAAAATTTCCCAACTTCCACAAGGCATAACTTGCTCAATTTTTAATCTTTTCTCATGTTCTTGGACATTTTGGAAAGGTCTTTGAGTCCTCTAACCAATTCCTTTGGTCCCATGTCATTTTGATTTACCAATCTCAAGTTATGGCCTTTGACTTAAAGTCCCTTTTTGTTGACTTTTGAAAATGACCTATAATGTTGAAAATGATAACTTTTTGTGAGAGCATTTCTTGGACTTGAAGTATGAAGATGAGTTGTAGGAAATGTCTTTCTCTTAAAAATGAGATTTGGATGGAATTTTTCTGATAATCCATGTGAAAGTTATGCTCTGGTCAATTTCAGTTGACTTTTTCAGCTGTCCAAATATAGTAACTTTTGCATCTTGATGATTTCTGAGCCAAATTTTGAGAATCATGATCAAGCATTGATCAAATGATGTTTGTGGCTTCAAAATGATATGTTGACCAAAAATTTGAACTTTTGACTGTCAAATGACCATTTTGCCCCTACAGTTGACTGTAGTGCAATTTAGGGTTTTGACTGTGCAATTTTGAGCTGAATGCCTTGAAACTTGATATGAGGATACTTGACCATCTTTGTAAGCATATGAGACTTGATTGGGCCTTTGAAAACTTCATTTTCTTGATCAGAACCCAAACCCTAGTTTTGACTGTATAGGAGACCTTTGCACTGTGCAACCCTTGGGGAATTTTGTGACTTGGCTTGGCAATTTCTTGAGGAATATGGGAGGGCAAATTTTGGGGTACAACAGACACCATTGTCCATCACAAAGGAGGTGAAAAAACATACAGAAAAAAATTGCTAGAGGAGAAACAGAAAACTCTAGTAAGAGGAAAAACCTTGTAAATCTCTGTCCAAAAATCCCTGGTATTTTCACAAACTTTGAGCTTCATGACTCCAAACTTCATTAATAACCCAGTTTGCTTTGTGACCAAAGAACACCCATACAGTTTCTGACCATAATTTTTCCATCCACCCATCCTAAAAAAGAACTTGTCCAGAACACCATCAGAGCTAAAGCTAGCTCCCACTCACAGATTTTTTTTAACATCCAGGTAAGCATTTGCTGACTTTCATCACGCTGCTAAGCATCATCAGCTTTGCATGCTCAATAAACACAATGTAAATATCATGTTGTTGTCGTATGCGTTCTGAGGATTTTCATACCTCTAAATGCTTAAGTAGGAAGTGAATCAGTATAGAACCTGCCTGTGGCCTTGTTGGTTCTATCCTCTGATAACACTTTGACACCTGCTGAGACTGTCCTAGGCATGCCTTCTATTTTGTGGAAAAATTATAAAACTGCAGATGTTCTGGCTAGCACAGGGAGAAGCCAAGTTCTGACTTCGACGTTAGCACATCTGAAGCCTGTTTTGCTGTCAACAATATCAGAACTTCTGAAAATTATTGTATTTCCAGCAGGGTCAGAACTTCTGACTTCCCCACTAACAAACTTTTGTCTTGCAGCGCATGGGGGTCAGAACTTCTGACCTTCCCACTAACAGGTTTCTGTTTTGCAGGTGCCAGAGTCAGAAGTTCTGACTCATACACTTTCACCAACAGGTTGATAATCCTGCAGCAGGTCTGGGTCAGAACTTCTGACTTTCTCTCAGCAGCGCGCTAGCCCTCTCTCTCTTTCTCTTTTTCTTCCCCTTGTTATTTTCTTTTCTTATCTATTTTTCTTGTTGAACCACCCCCATGTACAAATGTGTATCCCCCATCCCCTAAATATTGTAATAGAGTAGGATTTTACATTTCTGCATTTTATTGCTTTCAAATGTAAATGCTAGTAATTAGGATGTGTATGGAAAGATAAAATCAATGAAATAGAAAATCCTAATTCAAGATAAAATCTTGCATGCAATAAAACACACTTACACACAAACACCCCTTAAGGTATCTCCACTTGGTTGCCTAAACAAATGGCCATGGTATGCATGTTGAGTATCTATTGGCAAAACAAAAAATAAAAGATCATAGTCCCTCGATGACGCTATCTTGGTTGCCTATACAAAATGATCTAGTCCCTCGGAAAAATTGCTAAAGATACTTAGCACAATTGCTATCATGGTCTATACGATGACCCGCGCCTGTCCCGTTTAACATCCTAATACAAGGTTGTTTACCAAGTACAATGGTAAAACAACACTGTCAAAAGGGTTAAAAATATAGGAAAAATCTTTGAGTAAAATAGGGTAGACAACTCTTAGTTACTTGATCAAAAACTTGCAAAAACATCCTTGCTATTTTCAAACACACTTCTGGTGCTGTACACAACACAATTTCAAAACACTTCCCAAAAAACACACTTTCAAACATTGAAACATCTTTTCAAAAGACAATACACCTTTGTATACATTCAAACAAGAGTCATTACAAAGGTTTCCACAACGATGGCCTCTTTTTAAAACATCTTTCAAAACCACCCACACGAAGCACCATTTCAAACAATTGAAAAGCAAAAGCAAGTGATCTAAACAAGTAACTAAGAGCCCATGGATAACCATGGATGAAAAGGGTGCTCGCACCTTCCCTTTTCATAATCTACTCCCCGAACCCAAGAAAACATCTCAAAGGTCTTTTCTGTGCTTTTTGACCTTTCCTTAGGATAAAATAAAAAGTCGGTGGCGACTCTTGCTAAATCGAAACATTTGTGAACACAAACGGAAAAAACCTCAAGTCAGTTCTCCCACCGCACCACAAACACCAAGACCCATCTTAGAAGCATCACAATAAACTACACAGGATTCATTCGGATTAGGCAAAACCAATACCAGAGCAGTCTTCAATATTTTCGTTAGTTCTACAAAACTTTCTTCACATGCAACATTCCACACGTAAACCTGGCCCTTTTGAGTCATCTGAGTCATTAGTAACAGCAACTTAGAAAATCCATCAATGAATCTTAGGTAGTAACCTGCTAACCCAAGAAATATATGAATCTCAATTATAGATTTCAGTGTCTCTCACTGCAACACTGCATCAACCTTAGAAGTATATATCGCAATTCCACCACTATAAATTACATGGCCAAGAGAACTCACTTTCTTCAACCAAAATCCACACTTCGATGGTTTTGCATACAACCTCAAGTCTCCAAGCTATTCAATAAGTCTCAACTCTTTCACAGTCACTTATCCATTAGGTTCACCCAAAATGATGAACGAATATTCCCTTGATGGAACGTTAAACACTTAACACACCATTAAGCTGGTAAGACAAGTCTATCACATCCAACACAATCCTATCTACTATCAACAAGAGATCAAGGGTGATCAGTTCCTCAATTTGTCAATAGGTATCCGACAACCATGATAGCGCATAAACTATCATTACTAAACTAGAATGGTGTTTCTTTAAAACTTATACTCAAAGTTACCTAAAGCATCATGTTCCAATTAATCTTCGTCATTCTAATCATTCTTACTCGACATAAGTTGTATCTCCATGTGCTCCTCTAATATTTTCATATTCTCCCTAATACCAAACATCTCATTCCTTCAATTCATTCATTTATAATATATCATATTTGACCTCGTCATAAACAAGCTACGACAATAACTAGTTAAGCCTAAGAAGCTTCTAGTCTATGTAACCGACTTTAGAGTCTCTCAATGTAGAACCATACATGCTTTGGATGGATCCATATATACCATCATTCGAAATAACATGCTCAAGAAAATTCTCCTCCTCATACCATGATCTGCACCTTGACAACTTAGCATAAAGTCCCTTCCTTTTCAACATTGTAATTAAATCACAATGTACGACATTCCCTTATTCTTACTTAGATTAACTCATAATTTCCTCAATAAACACCGCAACAAACTAACCTAAATATTTGTAATGCCTACGCAGGTTCTACAATTTGTCCTCTAACTATCCTCACCCTTCATTTGAATCTGAAGGTAACCCTTCTCAATTCGATTATACTTTAGACATATCTGCCTAACAATTGATCCATCAAATCGTCAATCCTTTTGAAGTGGATATTTAATCTTAATCATTACTTTACTCAATGGTCGGTAATCAACATACGACCTCATTAAATTGTTGTCACAAACATGCAAACCTCTAAGCCTCATATCCCAAGGGTTATCCTACTTTCTTAGAAGATACAAACACTAATTCTCTACTATCACTGAACTCTGATCCATACTCTGGAGGTAAGTCGCAAATATCTTTAGGAAAAAGATCAGGAATCACACAACACTAGCATATCACTAGTCGTCACATTGCTCTCTATACTCCGAGAAGCAGACATCAACAATACCTAATCGTTCTCCCTCAAAGACAATCCCAACTTGACCTGCAGACAAAATCATGAATTCGTACTCTCTTCAGTTTCCAGAAACAACATAGCTCCAACAATACTTGCACTCTTTGTAACTCAGCAGTGTGTTGCACCAACTCTCATACCTAAAACATCTCAGATAAGCAAAAGCTTATCGCCCGCTCGTTTCAAACCAACCCTTGCAGATAAATAGAAAAACAAGCAAGTATCGATAATGTTTCACACACATGTCGCATACTAAGGAACAAACAACATTAGATAACCTGGCCGAACGAACTGACCTGCTCTGATACCAATTGTAACACCCCATTTTCCTCATATAAATATGTATAATGAAATATACGAATCCAAAAAGTTCTCAAATTACTTTATTACTTCGCGAATCTAAAAATGGTTATTCGGCAACAGAAAATCAACATAAAAGTAGTTCATTGGCATTATAGCCTTAACAATAATTCAAATCCACAATACGTGGTCCATCATAAGTTTAAAAGAAAATGTGCAACATTTTAAATCATGGAAAACATAATGAAAATCCCAAATCCCGTGTTACATATCAGAGTGACTCCTAAGACTCAATCTGGTAACATTACTTGAAGCATTACTCGAGTACCTGATTATCTGTACTCCTAAAGAGTACAGACACAACACCATAAAAGGGGTGAGAATTTCATTCAATAATTACACGGTGAAATAAAACATGCTAAGGAGTAGTAAATCACAACATTCATAAAATTCCTCACAAACAACCATCATCACATCGTACAACAACAATTCAGTGTTTATGCAATGCAATAGTCCTTCATCAACATGCATGTGGTACCATCAAGGCATAAGCCTTCAACTCAATTCCAATTAGACAATAACAAAGCATAAGCCCTCAATACAACGCCAATCCAGGACAACATTAGGGCATAAGCCCTCATCCATGAATGCATGTGTGATCGGTGGATCTGGAACTGACTGTTTAACGCTGGTTCGCGAAATGTCGAGGAAGCAAGAGTCGCCACCGTCTTTTATTTTCTCTAAATGGAAAGGACAAAAGCACAGAAAAATTCCTTATAGAGATTGCTCTCGGTTCGGGAGGTAGATTATAGAAAGGGAAGGTGTTAACACCCTTTCTATCCATGGTTATCCATGGGCTCTTAGATACTTGCTCATTTGTGTTTTCGAAAATGGTTTGTTTTCTTTTCAACTGTGGGTTTAAAAAAGTTTCTTTGAAAATTCCAGTTCGACTCTTGTATCGGTCCTCAAGAGTGTTTGAAAAGTTGCTTTCGAAAGCTTTTTGAAAAGGTGTCGGTGTGAAAAGTATTTTTGATTTGTTTTTGAAATTAGAGCAAGTATCTAGAGTCGTCTACCTACCCTAAGGAATTCGTCTGTGTAAATGTCCTTGAAGTGGTGCCATCCCACCATTGAGAGGTAGGTAGCACCACCGTTGGAGGTGTTCGGGTCAATTCGAGGTTCGGGACATGGTGATCACCAGAGCAATAGGAAGATACCTTAGAAGCTACCCTCATGCCAGGTTCCTGGATCATGAGGACTTACTAAGACATCCTCTACTCGACGATCACCTTTCGAGAGGCAAGGCAACAGTGAGGCGTACCCTAGGGGTGGTATGTGATTTGTGTGTCGTTTTCAGATATTTTTGTCTTGTCATGTCATGGGTGATCTACGCTTTTGTTTTTATTTTTTCATTCATTCTTGCATGCAAATTTATTAACGGTTAAAAAGTGCAAAATTTAAAAGTTCCTACGCTATTACAAAGGCGCGGGTCCACATCGCCAAATTAAATCCAGGACCCGATTTGACATAAAATAAAGAAATAAAGTACGAGAAATAAAACGTCCAATTTACACAGCTTTGGGAGAATTACAGAAATATTTAAAAGAAGGAATGAGAATAAAATGCGCGAAGAGAATAAAAATTGGGAACGAGGGCGTTGGACCCTTTTTGATGAAATTAAATTATATTAACAAATCAATTAAATTAAAATGAAAAGAAATTATTTTTTTGAGTTTTTGTATTTACGAATTTTTTTAATGAGAACTAAATGAAATTAATTAATTAACCCTAATTCTAGTTGTTTTTTAATTTATTAAGAAAAGCATTAAAATTTAATCTAAAATTAACCTAATTAATTAATACAATTTTATTTACAAAAATAAATAATTAGTCATCAATAATGAGAAAATAAAAGAAAAAGATAAAAGTAATTAAAACCTAATTCTACAAATTTCTAGTTTATGAAAAAATGTTAAAATTACCCTAGAATTAATTGATATAATTTATTTACAAAGATATTAAAATAAAAATATATTTTTGTTTTTTGTCTTTTCTGGTTTTTATATTATTTTTATGTTTTGTGAAAATAAATTAAATTAAAGAATTACATTAAAAACTAATTAAAACAAATAAAAATAGAAAAAATATGAGAAAGAATGAAAAAGCAAACCATGGGGGGTTCTGTCCCCAAATTGGAGGTATAACTCAGCATTTTTGGCCCAATAGACCCTGGCCTCGTTGACTTTATTGGCTTGCATATGACACGTCTGACTCATGCCCATGGTGGTCATCAGATCTGGGCCTTTAGATTGTCTTCAGTGGCCATGTGGCATAGTTGGATCATGAGTGTATGGTAGGCTTTTGGAGAGAACGTTGCACGCAAGTATGGTTAGAAAAATAATATGGAACAAGAAAGGGGGACCTGGGATTCGAACCCAGGTCCCAGAGATTACCAACCCCACGCCTTGCCAACTGATCCAACTACGCGCTTTGTTTATTATATGACAAAAAATCAATATGAGATAAAACAAGGGCTAGTGGCATTTTTCCGCGCGCAATTCAAATACACCAACCATCGCCTTACACATCACCGTCTTCTCCATCTGTGCGCTGTATCTGAAACAAAAACATATTGAATAGCGGGGGTTTTAAACCCCCACTAAGTGCTACATACAAAAATAGCGATTAGAAATCCTTTGGTCATAAATTAATCGCGACCTAAGCATTGAGTTCGTATGGGAGTCCTGATTTTAATGGTCTAAGTCTCGTGTCCTGGTTTTTCCATAACTGAGAAACCCCAATTCAAGGTTTCTGAAACCCTAACAATCTTCCATGGTGAAATCGCGTATGGGCAAGCAAAACTTAATTAAACAATAGGGTTAGCTTCAGAATGATAAGAACAATACAAAACAAGCATTAGAATTGAAAATCATGGCATGAATGATACAATACTATTATGCAAAAAAAGTGACACGGTCTGACTTCTAGTTACCAATTCTGGGCGTTAGGGATGATGGTTTTGATCTGAAAACCTTCCTTGAAGTCTCAGGAATGTAATGGAATGATTATTTTCCTTTGAATCGCACTGGAATGTAGTTTTCAGTTTTGGAATTTTTTGACAAAAACTCAAACTTTTTTCTTGAGAATAGGCGCAGCTTCTTGGTCTTTAGCACTAGGGTTTGCATTAGGCTTATGTATGGAATGATTAGGGTAAAGATTTGGATCCAAAAAACCTTTGCATTGATGTACAAGATATTTGATTTTCATGCATATATTTTTCAATCTTTTCCATGCATATTTGATACCAATCATGTCCAATCTTCCTTATTTGAAATGTGCATGAATCTTGAGCCTTTAATGGATGATTACACTGCATAAAAAGATTTAAAAACTTTGGTTTAGCATTTTTCCATATTTTATTTAATTTAAATGAATTAATTGTAATTAAAAATTCAAATAAATAAATAAAAATGATGAACAAATCCCCTTTGGGCCAAATGGTCGTGCACATGTTTTGGATGATGAATCTTGGAAGAAAAAGAGGCCCATTAGCAATTTTAAGGTATTTGAAGCAAAGTTGACTTTTCAAAATACCCAAAAATTTCCCAACTTCCACAAGGCATATCTTTCTCAATTTTTAAGCTTTGATCATGTTCTTGGACATTTTGGAAAGGTATTGAAGTCCTCTAACCAATGTCTTTGGTACCATGTCATTCTGATTTACCAATCTCAAGTTATGGCCTTTGACTTAAAGTCCCTTTTTGTTGACTTTTGAAAATGACCTATAATGTTGGAATTGATAACTTTTTGTGAGAGCATTTCTTGGACTTGAAGTATGAAGAGGAGTTGTAGGAAATGTCTTTCTCTTCAAAATGAGCTTTGGATGGGATTTTTCTAATAATCCATGTGGAAGTTATGCCTTGGTCAAGTTAAAGTTGACTTTTTCAACTGTCTAAATATGGAAACTTTTGCATCTTGAGACTTTTTGAGCCATGCCTTGAAAATCATGATCAAGAATTGATAAAATGATGTTTGTGGCTTCAAAATGAGATGTTGACCAAAAATTTGAACTTTTGACTGTCAAATGACCATTTTGCCCCTACAGTTGACTGTAGTGCAATTAGGGTTTTTGATTGTGCAATTTGGTGCTGTAAGTCTTGAAACTTGGTATGAGGATACTTGACCATGTTTATAGGCATGTGGGACTTGATTGGACCCTTGGAAACTTCAATTACTTTGTCAGAACCAAAACCCTAGTTTTTGACTGTTAGGAGGCCCTTGAACTGTGCAACCCTTGGGGGAGATTTTGAAGCTTTGACTTGGCCATTCTTGAAGAATATGGGAGGACAAATTTTGGGGTACAACAGTTGCCCCTGTTCAATCTTCTTAAACCTGAGGATGCAGATTGGCTGACGTGCCTTTCGTAATCCGAAGGTGGAAGATGATTGAACACTAGAGTGCCCAGAAATTTGCGCTCACATAGTAGTGTGATGATGGGAATGGGCTTATAGATTCCATTTGGAGATTGATGAATAGGATGATGGGCTTATAGATGCCATGCTAAGAGGTGATGGATAGGTGGATGGGCTTATAGATGCCATCTGGGTGCCGATCACGTAAGAGTTTCCTTAGCGAGAACTTGCGTACCTGCAAAAGAAAAAATGATTACCTAACCTGTTACAGGAGCTGGTCTTCAAATTCTTTGTATAGATGTGTCCTGACTGGTTACAAGAGCTGGATCTGGATCTTCAAAAGGTGATGAATGAACCAGGGATGGTTACTACCTCAACAGGAACGCTGAGAGAACCTTGGACGATTACTACCTCAACAGGAACGCTGAGAGAATCTTGGATGATTACTACCTCAACTGTAACGCTGAGAGAATCTGGGGCGATTACAACCTCAACAGTAACGCTGAGAGAATCTTGGGCGATTTCTACCTCAACAGTAACGCTGAGAGAATCTTGGATATCTTCTACTGAGTCTTTATCAGGAAAATCTGTTAGGGGTCGATTTAGCTGGACTAGAGAAGGCCTTTGACTGGATAAGAAACAGGAAAATCTTAGGGTCGATTTAACTGAACCGGTCTAGGTCTTGAAATGTCTTCAACTGGATAAGAAACAGGGAGATCTTAGGGTCGATCTGACTGAACCAGAGAAGGCCTTTGACTGGATAAGAAACAGTAAAATCTTAGGGTCGATTTAACTGAACCGGTCTAGGTCTTGAAATGTCTTCAACTGGATAAGAAACAGGGAGATCTTAGGGTCGATCTGAATGAACCAGAGAAGGCCTTTGATTGGATAAGAAACAGTAAAATCTTAGGGTCGATCTGACTGAACCAGAGAAGGCCTTTGACTGGATAAGAAACAGTAAAATCTTAGGGTCGATTTAACTGAACCGGTCTAGGTCTTGAAATGTCTTCAACTGGATAAGAAACAGGGAGATCTTAGGGTCGATCTGACTGAACCAGAGAAGGCCTTTGACTGGATAAGAAACAGAAAAATCTTAGGGTCGATTTAACTGAACCGGTCTAGGTCTTGAAATCTTCAACTGGATAAGAAACAGGGAGATCTTAGGGTCGATCTGACTGAACCAGAGAAGGCCTTTGACTGGATAAGAAACAGTAAAATCTTAGGGTCGATTTAACTGAACCGGTCTAGGTCTTGAAATGTCTTCAACTGGATAAGAATCAGGGAGATCTTAGGGTCGATCTGACTGAACCAGAGAAGGCCTTTGACTGGATAAGAAATAGAAAAATCTTAGGGTCGATTTAACTGAACCGGTCTAGGTCTTGAAATATAGCTGAGAACTTAACTGGATCTTTCCTGAAAGGTAAAGGTCAATCATATGCAATGCATGACATGGATCAAGCAATGATGTTCTCAACATAAATGAGATTTGTAAGATATGATGCGTATATGCATGCTATAATGATGTATATGATGTTTATGAATGTATCTTTTCGTCTAGGAAAGTAAATCCTTGACGGGTGCCGGGAAGTCACTCCTGGGCTGATGTTGAAGAATAGATTTCGTCGTTTCTGCTGGGGATGATAGTTGCAAGAATACCGGTAGGAGAAGATAACTCCGTTGAGGAATAAACTTGGCGAATGGATTACTCTGCGGGGAGAAAAGTACTCTAGTGATCTTGCTGGGGAGTAATACTCTGTGGGGAGAGAGGTGCTTTGCTGAAATGTTGATGGTAACTTTGCTGGGGATACCATTGTTATGTTGGAAGTATTAATAGACTTTGCTGGGGATAAGAAGACTTCGTCAAGGACGCTCTTTCTGTGGCTTTTGGCTGAGGATAACCCAGTTATATCCTGGTAGGGAAATAACTCTTTGAATAAAGCTGTGAGACGCATTCGTGCTCTGCGAGGATAAGCTTCCAGAATCTACTGGGGATAAGCTTACTGCTTGGGGAGATGGTTTCCAACTTTCCTGGGGAAACTGGATTGGACTTTCCTGGGGAAGTCTTGATTGGACTCTCCTGGGGAAATATTTGAGATGCGTTGAGGAAGTGACTCCATTGAATGTTTGATATACCGCCGGGGAACAATCTTCAGGCCAAGACTGCCGGGGATGCTTGTTAAGAATGCCTGTATATTGTTGGGGAATGCTGAGATCTGCGGGAGGACACCCAACTCCCTTAAGGCTGATATTATAACTTTGCTTGGGGAGAGTGCATTGACTTGCTGGCTCACTCTCTGGGGGGTTAAGATATACTGGTTACGTTCTTCAGCTGAACTCACCTTGGTACCTTGGAGGATAGAACAATTAGATTGCTTAGACAACTCTTTATTGCCCCTGCTTCTAATGTTACCTATAATTAATCCTTTGTTTCGTATGCAAATATTCATGAGTTAGCAAATTATTGTCAATGCATATATCACAAATTGAACCTTGGACGTTCTTCGCAAAACAAAACAGAAAAAGAAAAACAATTGGCAATTTTAACTGAAAAGTGATTTTTGTATTGATTTTGAATTTGCCTGTGAAATAGGCGTTTATGTACAAGAGGCTAACGTCCTAGTAAGAGAACGCCGCCGAACAAAAGAGTTTATACAAATTTGTACAAGAGAAAATAAAACAGCTGTGTGAAATGAATGATCCCACTGGGTTTCAACTCTGCTATCGCCTTTATGTCTCCGAGCGTCTCATCACTTGATGACCTTAGTTGAAGATGAAGCTGACTGATCGATGCCGTCTGAACTTGATGTTGATACCGGATTCTGGATGCAAAGTGATCCAATGAGACATAGTATTACGCTTTATCCCTAACTTTTGCCTGGACCGCCCTTTCGGGTTTTCAGTCCACCGGGATACCCATTTTTGCCCAAGCCGCCTTTTCAGGTTTTCGACTTGCCGGGTGTACGGATTTTTTCATTTCATCCCTTCATTTTGCCCGAACCCTTTTGGTTCGCCGGGAAGCCCTAATTTTTGCCTAGGCATGTCAGCCTAGCGGGTCTTTTTCATGCGTAGTATCTTTTTACTATGTCTGCATTGGCGGGGTGAGAAAGGTCGTCACCATCCATATTGGTTAAAATCATGGCTCCTCCTGAGAACACATGTTTAACCACAAATGGCCCTTCGTACGTAGGGGTCCATTTGCCCCTTGGATCACTCTGAGGAAGGATGATTCACTTGATTACCAGATCCCCAACTTGATATTCCTGTGGTCTGACCTTTTTGTTAAATGCCCTGATCATCTGTTTTTGGTACGTATAACCATGACAGATAGCAGCAAGTCTCTTTTCATCAATAAGGTTTAGCTGATCAAGTCGTGTCTGGATCCAATCATCTTCGTTCAGATTTGCATCCTTCATTATCTGGAGAGAGGGTATTTGCACTTCGATCGGTAAGACTGCCTCCATACCATAGACCAAGGAGAAAGGAGTTGCCCTGGTTGACGTCTTGGCTGAGGTACGGTACCCATGTAGAGCGAACGGTAACATCTCGTGCCAATCTTTATACGTCACTGTCATCTTCTGCACGATTTTCTTGATATTTTTATTTGCTGCTTCTACCGCCCCATTCATCTTCGGTCTGTAAGGAGAAGAGTTGTGGTGTTGTATCTTAAACTGCTCGCAGAGCTCAGTGATCATCTTGTTATTAAGATTGGTACCGTTGTCTGTAATAATTCTTTCTGGGACGCCGTATCGACAGATCAGATTATGCCGAATGAACCGTGCCACAACAGTCTTGGTTACCGTAGCGTAGGAAGCTGCTTCAACCCACTTTGTGAAATAGTCAATCGCTACCAGGATAAAGCGATGCCCGTTAGATGCCGTAGGTTTAATCTCGCCGATCATGTCTATGCCCCACATTGCAAACGGCCAAGGTGCTGTCAAGACATTCAGAGGAACTGGAGGAACATGCACCTTGTCTGCATATACCTGGCATTTATGGCATGTCCGAGAGTGTTGATAGCAGTCAGCTTCCATGGTGGACCAGAAATACCCTGCCCGTAGGATCTTCTTTGCCATAGTGTGTCCACTGGAATGTGTTCCGAAGGTCCCCTGATGTAACTCTTCCATGATCCTTTCTGCTTCAGTCTTGTCCACACAACGCAGTAAGGTCGAATCATGGTTTCGCTTGTACAAGATGTCGTTGCTAAGGAAGAACTTTGCTGCGAACCTTCTCAGGAACTTCTTATCATTGACAGACGCACCTTCAGGGTATTCCTGAGCTTCCAAATATCTCTTCACCTCATGGTACCAAGGCTTCTCAGTCACCAATTCAGTCTCGAGATCACAACAGTATGCCGGTTCGTCCAGTTTCCAGATGATGATCCGGGGAGCCTCATTATCCCATTTGACCTTGAACATAGAAGACATTGTAGCTAACGCGTCCGCCAGCTGATTCTCCTCTCTCGGGAAGTGTTCAAAGGTTATCTCTGTGAAGTGGGGGATCAAGGTCAACACACATTCTTTGTAAGGAATAAGATTCGGATGTTTCGTATCCCACTCTCCTTTGATCTGATTGATCACGAGAGCGGAATCTCCGAAGACACTCAGAAACTTGATCCTTAGGTCGATCGCAGCTTGAAGACCCATGATGCACGCCTCATACTCCGCCATGTTGTTGGTACAGTTGAAACATAGTCGGGCAGTGAGTGGAGTATGAGTGCCTTGAGGGGATATGATTACAGCGCCGATGCCATTACCCAAAGCGTTGGAGGCTCCGTCAAAGTGCATAGACCATCGGGATCCTTCCTCAGGTCCTTCATCCGGTCTAGGTACCTCACAATCAGTCACTATCATGATGCTCTCGTCTGGAAACTCGAAGTTCATTGACTGATAGTCGTCTACTGCCTGATGTGCCAAGTGGTCTGCCAATACACTTCCCTTGATGGCTTTCTGAGTCGTGTACTGGATGTCATATTCTGTCAAGATCATTTGCCATCTTGCTATTCTCCCAGACAGAGCAGGCTTTTCGAATATGTATTTTATAGGATCCATCTTTGAGATCAACAAAGTAGTGTGAGTCAGCATATACTGTCTCAGCCGGTGAGCAGCCCATACCAAAGTGCAACAAGTTTTCTCAAGCAGTGAGTATCGGGTCTCACAGTCGGTAAACTTTTTGCTAAGGTAATAAATGGCATGCTCTTTTCGGCCAGACTCGTCATGCTGCCCCAGCACACACCCCATTGAGTTGTCAAGCACTGTCAGGTATAGTATCAGAGGTCTCCCTTCAACCGGTGGCATAAGGATGGGTGGTTCTTGGAGATACTCCTTGATTCTGTCAAAAGCATCCTGACATTCATCATTCCAGCGTACTACCTGATCTTTCTTCAGCAGCTTGAAGATTGGTTCACAAGTAGCAGTTAGGTGGGAGATGAACCGAGCAATGTAATTCAGGCGTCCTAAAAAGCCTCTGACTTCCTTCTCTGTCTTAGGAACTGGCATCTCTTGTATAGCTTTGACCTTGGCAGGGTCCACTTGAATACCCTTGTCACTTACAACGAAGCCTAGTAACTTTCCAGATCTTACCCCGAAGGTGCACTTGTTCGGGTTCAACCTCAGCTTGTACAACTTCAGACGGTCAAACAGTTTCTGCAGATGATCTAGGTGCTCTTCCTCAGTCTGGGACCTTGCGATCATGTCGTCAACATACACTTCTATCTCATGATGGATCATGTCATGAAATAAAGCAACCATGGCACGTTGGTAGGTTGCCCCATCGTTCTTTAGTCCAAAAGGCATGACCTTGTAGCAGAAGGTGCCCCACTGAGTGACAAAGGTAGTCTTCTACATGTCTTCAGGAGCCATCTTGATCTGATTATAGCCTGAAAAGCCATCCATGAAAGAAAACACCTTATGCTGAGCTGTATTGTCAACCAGGACATCAATGTGAGGTAGAGGGAAGTCATCCTTGGGGCTAGCTCTGTTCAGATCCCTGTAATCGACACACATTCTGACCTTACCATCTTTCTTTGGTATTGGCACCACATTAGCAACCCACTGCGGGTAAGAAGTCACTGCAAGGAACCCGACATCAAACTGCTTCATAACCTCGGCTTTGATCTTCTCAGACATCTCTGGACGCATACGGCGGACCTTTTGCTTAACCGAAGGGCAGTCTTCCTTAGTAGGCAAGTGATGGACCACAATATCGGTATCCAACCCGGGCATGTCTTCGTAGGACCAGGCAAAGATCTCCATATATTCATGTAGCATCTGAGTCAACCGTTGCTTCACGCTGAGCTTTAGGTTGGCACCAATCTTAACTTCCTTCCTGTCTGTATCCGTACCCAGGTTTATTGTTTCCACTGGCTCTTCGTGTGGTTGAATTGCCCTCTCTTCCTGGAGTAACAGTCTTGCAAGCTCGCCAGGCACTTCGCAATCATCTTCACCTTCGTCTTCGGCTAAGTTGATCGGATTTTCGAAGTCATAACTGGCAGTAGCAGAGTCGTTACCAGTGAGATCCAGAGTGGATTGAAACCTGTATGAGTGAGTGTGTGTAAATACAGCTGTTTTGAAATATATAAAGGAAGGAAAGACAGAAAAGGAGCATAAGATTTGAAATGCGAGAAAACGTCCAAGATTTTTATTCATGATATATGAAATGACAATTTATATGCCCTCACAAATGAAACCACGGTGCCTCGGGTAAGACACCGGGCCATAGAGTTTAAATTGTTTATTACAAATAACAAAACAAAGAAGTTTATTACTGCGTAACAAAAGTAACAGGAGTATGGTCTTTGGCAATCCAATTGGTCAATCCGCCTTTAGTCGTCGGGTAGATCCAGCTATTGAATTCTGACTCTCCCACTTCATCTTCATCTCCCACAGCATTCACCCCTGGGTTGGTAATAAGCACAGGAGGTCTTCTGGTCTTTGCCTTCTGCATAGCTTTCTGACCCTCTGCAGTAAAACCCAGTCCGAATTTGTCAGTTTTCTGTGTAAAATCAGGAAGCCTGCCCCAATTAGCACATTCACCTTTCTGGACCACAGCCCAGGCATCCTTCAAGGAAGCCATCTTCAAAGGAACATCCTCTTCGACCGCTGTTTCTGCTGCTGCTAAAGTTGGAAGTACCTCCTCGAAATGCTGAAAGGGGGTTTCAATAAACTCCTCGTCCATCTCAATATATCTGAAGGAATTCAAATGGCTCACCATATACTCCTCCTCTCCCTGCACAGTGACAATCTTCCCTCTGACAGGGTATTTTAGCTTCTGGTGCAAGGTAGAGGTCACTGCCCCAGCTTTGTGGATCCAAGGTCGACCCAGTAGACAAGAATAAGATGGACGGATATCCATCACATAGAAGGTAAAGTCGAATACTTGAGAACCCACACGAATATGAATGTCTACCTCTCCATGAACCATCCTCTTGGAACCGTCGAAGGCTCTGACGATGATGTTGCTAGGTTTCAGCTCCAGGCCCTCACAATCCAAACGGTCTAAGGCCTTCTTGGGTAGCACATTCAAGGAAGAACCAGTGTCCACCAATACGTGCGCAAGAGTAGTGCCCCTGCATTCAATAGAGACATGCAGGGCGTCATTGTGGTCCTTTCCCTTGGCGGTAAGGTCAGCGTCTGAAAAACCCAAGCCATTGTCCGCTGTCAGATTTGCTACGCAATCAGTAAACTGGACTGCAGATGTCTCCTGTGGCACATGGGCCGTCTTGAGAAATGAAATCAAGGCCTTAGCATGGGCCTCTGAGCACAGGAGCAAGGAGAGCATGGAGATCTTGTAGGGTGTATGCCCCAGCTGCTCCACAACATTAAAGTCACTCTTCTTGATTATTTTTAGAATTTCCTCCATCTCTTGTTGGGAGGCCTCAGCATTTACAGGTATTGGTGCCTCCATCCGGGCAGGCTCATCTTCAATCCCTTTGCCCCGAGCATTAGATGACTCGGCAGCAGGGGAAACAACTTGATCAGAAACAGGAACAGGTACACTTGTAGGTGTTATAGTGAGGGGTCTTCGAATAGCGGGCGGTGCAATGTCAGGCGAGAAGAGCCTGCCACTGCGGGTAACCTTTGTTGGACCAGTGATATTGCTGATACTGGTGCCAGTGTTGAATTCTTGCTTAATTCCATTCACATACACATCTGCCCCATAGTGCCAGGGGACAGCCTTATCAGATTCGTAGGGGAGAGGCCCCGGAACAGTAATAACAACAGGTGCGACAGTCATGATTTGAACAGGCTTCCTTGGGAGAGCCTTGATTGGATTATTAAAGATTGTAACAACAACAACTTCTTCTACCGGAACCAACTGAACAACGGACTTCTTGAACAGAATCTCTTTGCTGTCCATTAGGCTTTGGATGCCCAACTTCAGCAAAGGACAACCAGAGAGGGAAACAGCACAGAAAAGGCAACCTTCACTACAACCCGGAAATAAACCGGCCAACAATAGATTCCTCTTGATAGTCATTAAGGGAGTAGCCACATCATCCACAGAAACGGAGTATACATCTTCATCAATGGCATTCACTCCATGCTGGGGCATAGGAGCAGTTACCACATTTGGCCTCTCAGGCGCTTCAAACTGTATCTCTTTTGCATCAATAAGGTCTTGTACCTTATTCCTCAAGGCCCAACAGTCATCAGTGGAATGCCCCGGGCTATCGGAGTGATAAGCACAGCGGGCATTTGGATTGTATTTGGGAGAGGCCGTATTCACCACCTTTGGGGCCTCTCTGACAATCACTAGGTTGGTGGACAGCAGCTGCGGCAAGATTTGCGATAAAGTCATACTCAAGCGGGTAAACTCTCTCCGGGGTCTTTCAGCCCTTTGAGGATTGGTTTGCCGAGGAGCGGCAGCAGGCTTAGCAATCATCACCGCGTTGACAGATTGGCGGCGCTCAGGTTTCTCTGGTCTTCTGGACCCGTATACCGCACTGGCCTCCTTCTTAAAGGGCTTCTTCTCAGAGCTTGACGATGCACCCTTCTGAATTTTTCTAGACTTCATCCCAGCCTCTATTCTCTCTCCAGTCAGAATAAGATCAGTAAACCCTGCAGATGAGTTACCAATGAGATGGTTGAAAAACGGCCCAGATAGGGTCCCCAAGAACATGTCTACCAACTCCCGGTCAGTCAACGGAGGCTGCACCCTGCCAGCCAGATCCCTCCACTTCTGAGCGTACTCTTTAAAACCTTCACTTGAACCTAGCGATATACCCTGGAGTTGGGTACGTGTAGGGGCAAGGTCGGCATTATATTGATACTGCTTATAGAAAGTAGTAGCCAACTCCTCCCAGTTACGAACCTTGGTCCCATCCAGCTGATAGAACCATTCGAGATGAGTCCCTGAAAGACTCTCCTGGAAGAAGTGGATCCACAAATTCTTATCCACTGAGTACGGTTGAATCTTCTGCACATAAGACCTGAGGTGTAGCTTGGGACAAGACGCCCCGTCATACTTGGTAAAGGATGGTGCTTTGAACTTATGAGGAATGATCACACCAGTAGACAAACCCAAATCTCCAAAATCCAGCCCAGGCACTTGTTGGATCTCCATAGCATTCAGCCTGTCTTCCAACTGCTTATACCGGTCTTCTGCAGGAGGATACTGTTCCTCATCAAAATCAGTCTCGTTGTCGGAGACTACCGGACTAGGACCTTTTCCCCCTTGGGGACTACCCTTGCCTATAGAAGAACCAGCCTCTTCATTCTGCAGAGTGTTGCCAAATCTTCGGCCTGAGTTAAAAAGAACAGTTCTTCTCTTCTTCTTCTTTTCCTTCTTCAGGAGCAGAGCCTTCAGCTCTTCTTGGCCCTGAGCCAAACCCATGATTAGTTCCTGAAATTGCGCATTCTGCGCCTGAAGAGCTTTGATGGACATCTCGGTTGATGATGAGTCAGGATTCATGATGCTGAAATAAACAGCGAAGAACGGTAAGCAACCTGAAAAGAAGAAAACCTGATATGCACATGATGAATGATATGTGTTTATGCAATGCATTCAAGGGTTCGAAAGTTCAAATTTGTTGTAGACAAAAAGGAACACATGTTATCATTAAGGAAATAATTGTTCAGTACATCAAAGCCTCATGGGCACAATAATACAAGGCAAATCAATCCCAAAAGACACTACGCATCCTCTTTGGAGCTATGTAGGTGTTGAGATTCCTCTCCTCATGCAATAGGCGGGTGAGCTCCAAGACCTTCTTTTCACTAGCATGTAGACTGGTCTCAAGAGAATTCCGTTCTTCCTTAAGCTGGATCCAGCTCTTCTGCATCTCTTCCCAGGATGTGGGCATATCAGGATGCTGAATGGTGTAGGACTCTTCTCCTTCCAAGACTGGCTCTTTAACCACAGGGAGCATGTGAGTATAAGGCATCACTAACTTCTGGGAGCGGGCGCGTACCCACTTGAGATAAGGTTCCAACGGGATGGAGTTCCTGTGCCCCAGTGTCTTGCTGTCTATCCTACTTGGCATCTTCCAAGCTCTGATAAATCTCTGGCGAAGTCCTTGTGCATCGTTGTCGAAGTCAAAAACTATGTCAGGAATTAGCATGTCATGAGGACCATCCCTCCGAGCATAACCAAATTGTCTCCAAGCCAGACATGGGTTGTAAGTAATACCTCCTATGATTCCAAGTAAAGGAACATTAGGGTACTCCCCGCAACGATCAATGATAGTGACATTGTGATCGGTGGATCTGGAACTGACTGTTTAACGCTGGTTCACGAAATTTCGCGGAAGCAAGAGTCGCCACCGTCTTTTATTTTCTCCAAATGGAAAGGACAAAAGCACAGAAAAATTCCTTATAGAGATTGCTCTCGGTTCGGGAGGTAGGTTATAGAAAGGGAAGGTGTTAGCACCCTTTCTATCCATGGTTATCCATGGGCTCTCAGATACTTGCTCATTTGTGTTTTCAAAATGGTTTGTTTGCTTTTCAACTGTGGGTTTTAAAAAAAGTTTCTTTGAAAATTTCAGTTCGACTCTTGTATCAGTCCTCAAGAGTGTTTGAAAAATTGCTTTCGAAAGCTTTTTGAAAAGGTGTTGGTGTGAAAAGTATTTTTTGAATTTGTTTTGAATTTAGAGCAAGTATCTACGAGAACCTACCTACCCTAAGGAATTCGTCTGTGTAAATGTCCTTTAAAGTAGTGCCATCACACCATAGAGAGGTAGGTAGCACCACCATTGGAGGTGTTCGGGTCAATTCGAGGTTCGGGACATGGTGATCACCAGAGCAATGGGAAGATACCTTAGAAGCTACCCTCATGCCAGGTTCCCGGATCATGAGGACTTACTAAGACATCCTCTACTCGACGATCACCTTTCGAGGCAAGGCAACAGTGAGGCGTACCCTAGGAGTGGTGTGTGATTTGTGTGTCGTTTTCATTTATTTTTGTCTTTTGTCAAAGTGATCTATCGTTTGTTTTTATTTTATCATTCATTCTTGCATGCCATTATCAACAGTTAAAAAAGTTGCGGAAATTAAAGTTCCTAAACTATTACAAAGGCGCGGGTCCACATCGCCAAATTTAATCCAGGACCCGATTTGACATAAAATAAAGTAAAGTGCGAGAAATAAAATGTCCGAGTTTACAAGGCTTTGGGAGAATTACATTAATATTATAAGAAGCAAAATAAAATGCGCGAATTGGAATTAAAATTGGAAGCGAGGGCGTTGGACCCTTTTTAATGAAATTAAATTAAATTATTAAATTAATTAAATTAAAATGAAAAAAGAAATTATTTTGAGATTTTTTGGATTTATGGTTTTTTATGTGAATTAAATGAAATTAACTAATTAACCCTAATTCTACAACTTTTATTTATTAAGAAAAACATGTTAAAATTTAAACCTAAAATTAAATTAATTAATTAATGGCAATTTGATTTATAAAAATAAATAATTAATTATTAATGAAAAGAAAAGAAAAAGGATAAAAATTGATTAAAACCCTAATTCTACAAATTTTTAATTTATTAAGAAAAATATTTGAATTAAACCTAAATTTAAATCTAATTAATTAGTGAGATTTATTTACAAAAAATATTAATTAAATAAATATATTTTGATTTTTATGACTTTTCTGTTTTTTACTATTTTTTATATTTTATGAAAATAAGTTAAATTAAAGGAATTAATTAAAAAAAAGAAATAATTGAAATAAATAAAATAAGGAAAAGAAAGAAAATACAATACCTTGGGGGGTTTCTGTCCCCTTTTTGGAGGTGAATTGGAGTGGTTTGGCCATTTGTGTTCTGGCCTCATCATGCATAAGTTGTTCTACTTTGGCCATTTGGCTTTTGGCTTTTGGCCATTTGCGTTTTGGCCTCAACGTTCCTTAATCTTCTCAGGATGTCTGTCCCATGTATTGGTGTCATGCATAAGTTTTTCTACTTTGGCCATTTGGCTTTTGGCTTTTGGCCATTTGCGTTTTGGCCTCAACGTTCCTTAATCTTCTCAGGATGTCTGTCCCATGTATTGGTGTCATGCATAAGTTTTTCTACTTTGGCCATTTGGCTTTTGGCTTTTGGCCATTTGGCTTTTGGCCTCAATGTTCCTTAATGAACCTGCATGGGATCTGTCTAAATCTGCAGTGTTGAATCTCACGAACACATTAAATAAAATCATAAAATGCAAATAAAGCCAATATATGAAGAAATTTAATGTTTAGGCACAATATGTCATGTATGAATGATTATACCCTTTTGATCATGGAGATCAAATCAACCTTACCCTTACTGGAAAAGTAGTGACATGAATGCTTTTATGCCCTTTGGATCATGGAGATCAAGCCAGCCTTACCCTTACTGAAGAAGTAATAAGATGTTGGTTTGTAACTGAGATGGCTTGTTTGTAGTGAGAGAGGGATTTGTAATAAGGATTTCAAGGTTTTAGGGTTCTTGAAAGAGTTTGATATTCTGACAGTGTTGTGGCAAGGTTTTTTCTCTCTTTTCCTCTTCTTCTCTGGTTTGTGTGAAAAGAAGGTGATTATATAATGGAAATTAGGGTAAAGCAAATGGGCTTTGAATGTGCAATTGGGCCTCCAATATTCACTTGAATTCGTCACTTTCCAGGCTAAATTGCAGGGACTTAAGTGCATTTTTTGAAGTTGAAATGTGAAAACAAAATGTAGCCGACATCGAGAACTAACTCCTGTCTGAAAATCGACTCAATCGGATAAACGGTGAATTAGTTATGAATTTTTGAAGTTTCAGCTCAGACAAACTTATTTTGGGCTCCAGTGTCGACTCTAACACGTTCTTCAATAAAAAACTGGTATTGATCGGAGCATAATTCGGTCTCGAATTTTGAAGCAAAGTTGTAGATCTACGAGTCAGGGACCTTGTGTAAAAATATGAGCCCAATCCGATAAAAATTGACCGAGTTATGAATTTTCGAAGTTTCGGCCCAGATGAAATAATATTCAGCATTCAGGATTTTCAGCGTGTCACGCACTCTGAGCAAAAAATGAAGGCCTTTTGAACACCGTTCGAACTCGATACCTCCTGTGAAAATGTAGCCAACTCAATTTTTGAAATTTTGGCGCCGGAACCAGCTCGATCGATGAAAATCGACCAAGTTATGATTTTCTGAACATGACGTAAATAAACTTCTGTCACAAATTTTCTGTATGAAAATACTTGATAAATCCACATTTTTGAAGACCTTATGATCGAAATTGTCTTCCAGCCGTGAGAGATGAAAACGTAGATAATGTCAAGACGGAATTTTGGCCACCGGAACGGATTCAAAACGAGTCACGATCTTCAAGTTATGAATTTTTTAGCGCGTAAAAACTGCACTTTCAGCACACTTTTTCACTATATTTCTTCAAGAAAACTCACACATTCGGATACCTTCTTTAAAGAATTGACTCTTGAGCCGAACCTGAATTTGAGAATACGTTATCAGAGATATATTGGCGAAAGAATACCTGAATATGACGCGCCAGGTTGGACTTGTGAATTTTTCTTGAAATGTTTTGAGAAATATGGGAGGGCAAATTTTGGGGTACAACAGTTGCCCCTGTTCAATCTTCTTAGACCTGAGGATGCAGATTGGCTGACGTGCCTTTCGTAATCCGAAGGTGGAAGATGATTGAACACTAGAGTGCCCAGAAATTTGCGCTCACATAGTAGCAATGTGATGTGGGGAATGGGCTTATAGATGCCATTTGGAGATGATGGATAGGATGATGGGCTTATAGATGCCATGCTAAGAGATGATGGAAGGTGGATGGGCTTATAGATGCCATTTGGATGTCGATCGCGTAAGAGATTCCTTAGCGAGAACTTGCGTACCTTCAAAAGAAAGATGAATACCTGACACATTGCAGGAACTGGTCTTCAGATGCTTTGTATAGATGTGTCCTGACTGGGTACAGGAGCTGGATCTGGAGCTTCAAACGATGATGAATGAACCAGGGATGGTTACTACCTCAACAAGAACGGTGAGAGAACCTTGGGTGACTTTAACCTCAACAGCAATCATTGAGATAATCTTGGGATTACCACCTCCGCAGTATCGGGGAGAGAACCATAGGCAATTACCACCTCAACAGCAAACATTGAGAGAACCTTGGATAACTTCACTTCAACAGCAATCATTGAGCGAAATCTGGGATTACCACCTCCGCAGGATCGGGGAGAGAACCATAGGCGATTACCACCTCAACAACAAACATTGAGAGAACCTTGGATAACTTCACTTCAACAGCAATCATTGAGCGAAATCTGGGATTACCACCTCCGCAGGATCGGGGAGAGAACCATAGGCGATTACCACCTCAACAGCAAACATTGAGAGAACCTTGGATAACTTCACTTCAACAGCAATCATTGAGCGAAATCTGGGATTACCACCTCCGCAGGATCGGGGAGAGAACCATAGGCGATTACCACCTCAACAGCAAACATTGAGAGAACCTTGGATAACTTCACTTCAACAGCAATCATTGAGCGAAATATGGGATTACCACCTCCGCAGGATCGGGGAGAGAACCATAGGCGATTACCACCTCAACAGCAAACATTGAGAGAACCTTGGATAACTTCTACTGAGTCTTTATCAGGAAAATCTGTTTGGGGTCGATTTAGCTGGACTAGAGAAGGCCTTGGACTGGATAAGAAATCTTTGGAGTCGATTAACTGAACCGGTCTAGGTCTTGAATGTCTTCAACTGGATAAGAGACAGGGAGATCTTTGGAGTCGATCTGACTGAACCAGACAAGGTCTTTGGAGTCTTCAACTGAGTCTTTAAAAGAAAAACCTTTAGGAGTCGGTTTAACAAGACCAGAGAACGCCTTTGATTGGATAATAACCAGGAAAATCTTTGGAGTCGATTTAACTGAACCAGACAAGGTCTTTGGAGTCTTCAACTGAGTCTTCAAAAGAAAAACCTTTAGGAGTCGGTTTAACTAGACCAGAGAATGCCTTTGATTGGATAATAACCAGGAAAATCTTTGGAGTCGATTTAACTGAACCAGACAAGGTCTTTGGAGTCTTCAACTGAGTCTTCAAAAGAAAAACCTTTAGGAGTCGGTTTAACTAGACCAGAGAACGCCTTTGACTGGATAATAACCAGGAAAATCTTTGGAGTCGATTTAACTGAACCAGACAAGGTCTTTGGAGTCTTCAACTAAGTCTTCAAAAGAAAAACCTTTAGGAGTCGGTTTAACTAGACCAGAGAACGCCTTTGACTGGATAATAACCAGGAAAATCTTTGGGAGTCGATTTAACTGAACCAGACAAGGTCTTTGGAGTCTTCAACTGAGTCTTCAAAAGAAAAACCTTTAGGAGTCGGTTTAACTAGACCAGAGAACGCCTTTGACTGGATAATAACCAGGAAAATCTTTGGAGTCGATTTAACTGAACCAGACTAGGTCTTTGGAGTCTTCAACTGAGTCTTCAAAAGAAAAACCTTTAGGAGTCGGTTTAACTAGACCAGAGAACGCCTTTGACTGGATAATAACCAGGAAAATCTTTGGAGTCGATTTAACTGAACCAGACCAGGTCTTTGGAGTCTTCAACTGAGTCTTCAAAAGAAAAACCTTTAGGAGTCGGTTTAACTAGACCAGAGAACGCCTTTGACTGGATAATAACCAGGAAAATCTTTGGGAGTCGATTTAACTGAACCAGACAAGGTCTTTGGAGTCTTCAACTGAGTCTTCAAAATAAAAACCTTTAGGAGTCGGTTTAACTAGACCAGAGAACGCCTTTGACTGGATAATAACCAGGAAAATCTTTGGGAGTCGATTTAACTGAACCAGACAAGGTCTTTGGAGTGTAGCTTGAGAACTTAACTGAATCTTTCCTGAAAGGTAAAGGTCAGTCATATGAAATGCATGATATGGATCAAGCAATGATGTTCTCCACATAAATGAGATTTAAGATATGATGCGTATATGCATGCTATAATGTATGAGAATGTGATGTTTTGGAATGTATGTTTTCGTCTAGGAAAGTAAATCCTTGACGGGTGCCGGGAAGTCACTCCTGGGATGATGTTGAAGTATTGATTTATTGCTTCCGCTGGGGATGAGAGTTGCAAGAATACCGGTAGGAGAAGATAACTCTGTTAGGGAATAAACTTGGCGAATGGATTACTCTGCGGGGAGAAAAGGTACTCTAACGGTCTTGCTGGGAAGCAATACTCTGTGGGGAGAAAAGGTACTCTAACGGTCTTGCTGGGAAGCAATACTCTGTGGGGAGAGAGATACTTTGCTGAGTCATTGATAATAACTTGCTGGGGATACCCTTGTTGTGTTGGAAGTACTGATAGACTTCGCTGGGGATAAGAAGGCTTCGTCGAGGACGATCTTCCCGTGGCTTTTGGCTGAGGATAACCCAGTTATATCCCGGTAAGGAAATAACTCTTTGAATAAAGCCGGGAGACGCGTTCGTGCTCTGCGAGGATAAGCTTCCATAATCTACTGGGGATTAAGCTTACTGCTTGGGGAATGGATTCCAACTTTCTTGGGGAAGCTGGATTGGATTCTCCTGGGGAAGTTTGAACTGTATTGGGGTAAGTGACTCTGTCGAATGTTTGAAATACCGTCGGGGAACAACCTTTAGACTAAGACTGCCGGGGATGCTTGTTAAGAATATATAGGCTGCTGGGGAATGTTGAGATCTGCTGGAGGATACTCAACTTCCTTAAGGTTTGATAACTTCGCTTGGAGAGAGTGTATTGCTTGCTGGCTCACTCTCTGGGGAATTAAGATGCCTGGTTATGTTCTTTAGATGAACCTACCTTGGTACCTTGGTGGACAGAACAATTAGATTGCTTAGACCACTCATTATTGCCCCTGTTTCCAATATGGGAGAGGAAGATACCTGTGGAGGTGCTTGATGACTGCTGATTTGACCCATCTTCTTCTGGTAGGCAAGTGACAAGATGATAGGACATAGTCGTACGCTTTGATCCCTAACTTTTGCCTGGACCGCCCTTTCGGGTTTTCAGTCCACCGGGATACCCTTTTTTGCCCAAGCCGCCTTTTCAGGTTTTCGACTTGCCGGGTGTACAGATTTTTTCATTTCATCCTTTCATTTTGCCCGAACCCTTTTGGTTCGCCGGGAAGCCCTTATTTTTGCCTAGGTATGTCAACCTAGCGGGTCTTTGATTTTGCATAGTATTTTTTCGACTATGTCCACGTTCAGGGAATGTAGGGAAGTGTCCCTGTTAAAAGTGTTTTGTCATGCCTCCAGAAGGTGCTTGATCAGGCAAGATTCGTTGTTGGAATGCCCCCAAGTGACTCAGGCGGAGATTTGCCCCAGGCTATTTGGCCTTTTGAGAGATTCTCTGAATCTTGATTGGACTGCCCCAGATAATGGACCATGGTCATGCCATGCCCCTTGATTGGAAGTGCTTTTGTTCACTAGGTATTCATCGTGCGAATTTCCCTGCTGTTCAAACAAAAAGTCATATGCAAACAAAGTTATGTTAAAAATGCAAAGCTTATGTCTGTCTTGAAGATTTTGAAAATGCATTCTTTTCATACAACAAGTGATTGTTTGTAAAACGTGATGTCAACTCCGTATTTTACCGTGAGCCTTAGGGAGTCAGGATACCTTTCGTAACAGTATGCTTTCGAACCAACCCATGCTTCAGCTAGGACTTTTAAGGGTTATAACGTGGCTTGGTTCACGGTTTAAGAAACAAAGGATAAAGGCTCAAATTTTATTTGTACCCACCCGCTCTTCGTGATGTTCTTCAAACCTAAACTCAGTTGATCATACGTTAGACCTTGTTTGAGTTTTTGTCCTGACATTCCCATGATGGTTCAGATATTGATGATTTATTTTGAATAAGCAGTCATTTTTTTGTTATTGTTGAGGGTTTGTAAGACCTCTTTCTTGATTTTTGTTATCCCTTTCTTTTTTTGCCTGAGCTGTTTCCTTTTTTGGAATTACAGTCAGCGGGATGCCCCAGTTTTGTAAGTCTCCTTCATGGGTTTTGACTTAATGGGTTTTTTTTATTTTTTGAGATAATGAATGCCTTTCTTTATTGATTATTCGGAACCATCACTGTCTTTCTTCGTTTTGTAAGGATCTCTTTGGTGCCATTCGTTATGCACTTGGATCAACTGAGAGACTACCCTGCCCCAGGTTGTGATTAAGGGTTTTAAATTTCGAAAAGAAAAACTCCTACTTCTTTGGCTCAGAGGGGTTGACGAGGGATTATCATCCTTATAACTCCAGTGTTTAGGGATTGAAACAATGCATGTACTTCATCAGCGGGATCTGTTCAAAAGCATACTGTAGATTATGGTATCGTTTTCGTCATCCTCCCTCAAGAGGCTTAGAATTATTAATTGAGAGTTGATCATCAGAAAAAATATGAAAATAATTTGCGTTTAGTGAATACGAATATATTGTTTCAGAACAGACATATGCGATGCATTAATGAAATAACAATGTTTAACATGAGTAAATGTTTGAACAAAAGAAAATTGCAGCTTGAACATTCGAATGAACAAAAACTTCTCAATCCTAGCCATGATTTGGAAAGGGAGTAGTGATTATGTTTGGAGTCTCAGATACTTCAAACTGAATCTCTCCAGCGTCGATCATGTCTTGAATCTTTCTTTTGAGAGGCCAGCCGTTGTCCGTAGTATGCCCCGGGCTATCAGAATGGTATGCGCACCTATCGTTGGGATGATAATTAGGAGCCGAAGTGTTTGGGTTCTGGAGAGGAGCCCTTAAGGTGATCAGCCCTGCCTCCAACATTTGTTGTAGTGCTTGACCCAGCGACATGTTGATCTTGGTGAACTGCCTCTTAGGCTTGTCTGGTTTGCTCTGATCAGCCTGTTGTTCTGGGCGAGGTCGTTGTTGGACCTGTGACGTAATAGCAGCTTGGAGAGGCCCAAACCTTTGACTTCTTGGAAGTTGATTAATGACTGGGTCCCTGACTTGGGCTGGTTGCTTCATGTCTTGATGAAGCTGACTGATCATGGCGCTCAACTCTCCTTGCTCCTGAGCTAAACCTTGAATGAGTGCCCTTTGCCCCAGCATCTGGGTTTTCAACGTGTCTACCTCAGCTTGTAGACGTTTCAGCTGTTCGTCCTTGTCATCTTCAGGACTCTTTCTGATCAGATTCCCCATGAGGAGTGTCCTCAACTCTTCCTGCCCCTTGGATAGGCTTAGGAAGATCTCTTTGAACTGAGTCTCTTGAGTGTGGAGGTCCTGGTTATCTGGTTAGGGAGCCATTGCTGAAATAAACAGCGAACAAGGGTAAGTGACCTGCAACAAGGGTACCTGTAATGCAATGATATGTATGATATATATGCAATGTTTTCAAGGATCTCGCGGGGTAAACAAAAATTGTTAGAACTAGGTAGCTTGATTGAGGGAACTTCATGTTTGCTGAGAGTCCTTCTTCAAGGGTCAAAGGCTCACCATATCCAGTGGGTCATAGCCTCTGACAACTTTGGCTAGAGGAAAATAAATCCTCTTTGCCCCTTGCTAGATGTTTGATTTATCATGACCTGCATCACAAGCCTTTGAGATCCTTGAAATGGGTTAGAATGTATGCAATGGTATGATGTTATGGTATGCATGGGGTAATGTAAGTAACCCTGTTATGAGTCCCAATTAAGGACTGCGAACCAAAACCTGCAAGAAACTCAAGTAAAACCTGTCATAAGTCCCAATTAAGGACTAAAAAACAAAACCTGCAAGAAACTCGGTAAACCCTGTTATGAGTCCTAATTAAGGACTGCAAACCAAAACCTGTAAGAAACTTAGTATACCCTGTTATGAGTCCCTATTAAGGACTATGAACAAAACCTGCAAGTGGTTCACGTGTCAGATAACAAGCATGCAAGTAGTCAAGTACGAAGGCACACAAGTCACACAAAAGAGCCCTTAGAGTTTAGGCCAGCATGAGGTCTGGGTATTACCCTCTTTCAGTTTGTTGGTTCATACCTGTCCTATCAAAGTAATCGGGTTCTTAGAGGATCCCAATATCATTGACTACCCTCAATCGGTCATAACTCCAGCATCGCAATCTTTTCTTGCAGCCAGAACCATCACGAGAGTTTAGCCTCAATGGGCGTAGCATACTGCTACTGTTCTAATGGCCAAGTTGGGTCATTTAAGGTTCTAAGGTCTGTTGGTGCTTAATGACTCCTTGGAAGACCCATATTCTCCCCGTTTCAACACGAGGGATATCGGTACAGACCAAGGCGCCACATCAACGTAGCCACTGCTTCACCCATGTCGGTATACGCCGGACAGGTCCCTCACAGCTTATGCTACCTGTTGTACCCCAAAATTTGCCCTCGCGCTTTTCCACAAGAAATCTCAGCTTCAAACCTTTCCTGACTTCCCAAACTGGCTCAAGAATCGGACAAACGGACTTTTTTGACAGTCAAGCAAAATTAGGATTTTTTACTGATTTTCAGAGCTTTGAATTGTTGCATACAGTGGGCTTAGGGCTTGATTGATTTGTGGTTCAATTTTGATCAAGCGAGCGCGATTTGGCATTTAATCGGGAATTAGGGTTTCATGGGCATGTTCTCAGAAGAATTTAAATTCCACAGCACTTTGCGGTTCATCTCAAGATTCAGATTAAAATTCGCGTTATCTTGGTTTAATCAGCAAAAGAGACATTGGTTTTGAATTCAGTACGTTTTGATTGGGCCAGTCAGATACAAGATGCAGTTTTGAATTCACAGTACTTTTGCATTTGATCAGTCCATTTAAGTTAATTGCTGCTTTGCTTTGGATGTGGGATAAGACAGGTTTATTGGACCAATGTTGTTTTATTTTAGTTATTTATTATTCTGAAATTAAATGATTGAATTTATTTTTCAATTGTTTTAATTCTAAGAATTTTAAATGAATAAATAAACAGATAATAAGGAAATTAGAATTAATTGGATAATTTGAATTTTTATTGATATTTAAATTATTTATAAATTGTTGTTACAAACAATGATTTACATTTAATTTAAATATTACAATAGAATGAAAAAACTATCTTATTTTCTAAATACTCTTCATTCTTTACTCCGCTCCGGCATTCCATCTTTCATCTGCAAAAAGAACAAGAAAAGTCAGAAAACATTTAATTAAAAAAACAGTTAAAAGTTGCTCATCATTAGGGGCCACTGACTGGGATCAGTTGCCCTCTCTGCAAATCACGGGATTTCTCCCGGTTCACAGAGAGGGAAGATTATTTTTACTTCATGAAATGCAAAATGTCAAAAAAATGCATAAGTTACAAATTCAAGCTGCATAGAAATTCAAGATTCAAAATCCAATCCAAACTGAAAAAGTTCAAATCCAAAATTTCTATCCAAAAAGCCAAGGCTACTGTCAAAATGCCCAAGGTCCCCTCAAAGAAAGTCACAAGTACCCAAGCTGTCATGAAAAGATTTAGCCAAGATATCAAGGAAAAGGAAGTCAGCACACATAAACTGTCAAAAGAGATGAAGATGTAAAATGTAAAATGCAAGCAATCTAGAATCATCACTTCCCATCCAGGGCCCCTTCAGAAAAGTACAAACAAAAATCATATAAAATTTTCAAACTGTACTTTGAAGAGAGAGTAAAGAGAGATAAAGCAGTTCAGGTTAGGCATAGCAGTTCAGCAGCAGGCCAAGACAGTAAGGAAGACAGCAGAAAAGATATACAAGCCTACAAGTCCACAAGCTCAGTACAGCAGACAGTAGAAGTTGAAATAGAAAAGGAAATATACAAGACAGTTCAGTAGCAGCAGGGAAGAAGTCAAAAGCCAGTACAAAGCAAGCATAGGCAAGGCCAAAGCAGTTCAGCAGGCAATTCAAAGAGAGATACACAAAGTCAACTCAGCAAAATACAAGGCAGTTCACAGCAGACAGTAGAGAGTGAATATAGAAAAGAAAATAGCTAACACAGTTTAGGCAACTCAGAATAGACAGAAGTAAGGTGAGAGAAGAGAGAAGTATGAAAAACTGTCAAGGCAAACACAGCTAGGTAGCTGCATCAAAATACCAACTCTGCCTCACCACAATACACATTAGGCAATATAGCAGTTCAGAAGATAAAAGAGATATATACAAGCTGAAGCAAAATCACAAGAAAGAGGAGATAAACTTGCAAAACTGAGTTGTCTAGAACCAGCATCCTCTCATATCCCAAAACATATAGCATAAACATACTAAGCTTATCAGAAAAAAAAAGAGAACCATGACCATCATCTGAACCTAACACATTTCAAGCCTCAACCTTCATGTTAAACCCACAAACCTGATAACACATTTCAAGCCTCAACCTTCATGCTAAACATACAAACCTCATGTCCAAACTTGCCTCACCATAACATACTGAACCAAGCACATACAAGCTAAAGTCTCAAACCAATACCATAACCTGAACAACCTCAAGCTTAAGCATCAGTGATAACCATAACCAAAACCAACCCAAGCCCACAACCCTGTGAAGCTGAACATCTCAAGTCACATAGCATCAAGTTCACAAACAAGCACGAGCAAATACTCAGACATATCATACTCAGGCAACAAAGACATCAAGGCAGCAATGTTCTAAAATACACAGGCAACAATCCAAGGCAACGCATTGTGGAAGAAGAAGAAGATAAAAAGTGAATTTCAAGAAAGGTTTTTCAGGCAAAATCAAGCATCATCATCAAAACCTTAATCATAAACAGGGAACGAAGTTACCAGGAAGGCATCAAAAGCAAGCATCAAGCTTCACCGCTCCGGCCTCCTCAACATCTCGCTCTCCGCCTCTCCTCCATCCCCTAAAAACAGGTAGCATTCTTCTTCCCCTTCACCTCATAAAACGAAAAATAAAGAGCTCAGAATAATTCTACGCGAATCAGAAAGGAAAAAGGAAAATATAAAACGTTGGGAACCAACCTTGTTTCAAGGGACGTGGCATTCTTGTCTTGGAGGGAAGAGAGCGTGAGGATGATGCTGGTGGCCGGAGACAATCGAATGCTCAGAATTTGCTAATCGGAGAAGACGAATACCACGAACGCGCCGCTGCTGACGAACCCTAATTTCGTTCCCAACTGAAACAATGGCCTAACCCTAATTCTGTTTCAAAACCTTGGGCCAGACCCGCTGCTAATCTCCTCTAAAGCCCAACAAGAAATCACCTCATTTTCTAATACTAAATCTTATTTTATAAAACACTAACTATTCTTTTCATTTTTATAAAAAACAATACATACTTTTTTTATATATAAAACACTAACCCTTTTCTTAACATTAACTCTTTTTTATTTTATTTTCTTTTCATAAACAATATTTCTTTTACTAATTTCATTCTATAAACAATGATTTTATTCTTTGTAAAAAATACTAACCTAAATAATAAAATACTTTTTATCATAAAATTAAGACATTTTTTTAGATAGTCATTTTATACATTTATGTTATATTAAAAATTAGTTTTGTACATGTCATACAAATTAAATCTGAAAATACTTTTTCTTAATCAAAATATTTTTTATACACAATTAACTAAAAAAACATTTTTTGAAATACATTTGTATATATTATCTTTTCTTTTTATGTCATACATAATTAAATTGAAAATACCTCTTTTAATTAAAACATGTTTGTACATATTATACGTAATTAAAATTAAACTTTTTAGTTAACATTCTTTTTGTACATAATTAACATATAAATCAAAATACAGATTAAAACGTATATCTAGGACAAAACCCTAATACGACTCAATTTCACATTTCGCACTTGTACATATTTACATTTACACAATACATATACATTTGCACTTACACAATATATTGCCCTATACACACTTTATCTTATATTTGTATATTTGATATTCATTTTGATCGCACATTCGATTTGGTTGTAAATTATTGGGTACTATAAGTCTCATCCCCTTGTACATTTATACCCCCACTCCCGGACATTATTTTGTAATAGCGTAGATTTACATTTCGCAATTTACAGCTTTTCAATTATACCATGGTTAGACCTAGGGTTTGTATGTACATAAAATCAAACGCTAGATAACCTAATACAAGACAAATACATGTAATCAATACACAATCACACTTGCACCCCCCTAGGGTAATCCCACATGTTGCCTTCCAAAATGGGCCATGCTTGCACGTCGAATGTCTTTGGCAAAACAAAATCAAATGATCATAAGCCCCTCGATGACGCTTTCGAAAGTTGCCTAAACGAAATGATCATAGTCCCTTCAAAACAAATTGCCAAAGACACTTGGCATCATTGCATTCATGGTCTATGCGATGACCCGTGCCCGTCCCGAATAAACTTCCTAAACGCAAGATTGCCCATCAATTTCAATGGTGGAACAAAATTGTTAAAAGGGGTTAAAACATGACAAAAACCTTTGAGTACAATAGGGTAGACAAAAAACTCTTAGTTACTTGAGATCAAACTTGCAAAAAAACATTTGCCTTCTTTCCAAAAAACCACAATCCACAACACTTTCAAACAAACTCTCAAAAACATTTGAAAACATCTTTTTGAAAAGATTCACACTTTTGTAAAACACTCAAACACGAGTCAAATACATTAGTTGCCTAAAACAAGGCATCTTTTTCTAAAACATTTTCAAAAAAGCACCCACGCACACACCATTTTCAAAGCAATCGAAAAACAAGGCAAGTGATCTAAAAAACCAAGTAACTAAGAGCCCATGGATAACCATGGATGAAAAGGGTGCTAATACCTTCCCTTTTCATAATCTACCCCCCGAACCCGCGAAATATCTCAAAAGGTTTTTGCTGTGCTTTTTAACCATTCCTTTAGGATAAAATAAAAAGTCGGTGGCGACTCTTGCTAACCGCACAAGTGCGAATACGAATGCAAAACACTAGTCAGTTCTCCCACCGTATCACACTACCTAAACAGGGTATCCCCAGATCCGGGTTAGGATCTATGAAACTCCGATGCAACCCACAAATTTAAAGCAGACAAGCAATACAATTGAAAACACAGTTATGAACTAACCCTAAGGTACACCTCACTTTAAGTTTTAAGTCCCCAGCAGAGTCGCCAGTTCTGTGATTGGTGGATCTGGAACTGACTGTTTAACGCTGGTTCACGAAATGTCACGGAAGCAAGAGTCGCCACCGTCTTTTATTTTCTCCAAATGGAAAGGACAAAAGCACAGAAAAATTCCTTATAGAGATTGCTCTCGGTTCGGGAGGTAGGTTATAGAAAGGGAAGGTGTTAGCACCCTTTCTATCCATGGTTATCCATGGGCTCTCAGATACTTGCTCATTTGTGTTTTCAAAATGGTTTGTTTGCTTTTCAACTGTGGGTTTTAAAAAAAGTTTCTTTGAAAATTTCAGTTCGACTCTTGTATCAGTCCTCAAGAGTGTTTGAAAAATTGCTTTCGAAAGCTTTTTGAAAAGGTGTTGGTGTGAAAAGTATTTTTTGAATTTGTTTTGAATTTAGAGCAAGTATCTACGAGAACCTACCTACCCTAAGGAATTCGTCTGTGTAAATGTCCTTTAAAGTAGTGCCATCACACCATTGAGAGGTAGGTAGCACCACCATTGGAGGTGTTCGGGTCAATTCGAGGTTCGGGACATGGTGATCACCAGAGCAATGGGAAGATACCTTAGAAGCTACCCTCATGCCAGGTTCCCGGATCATGAGGACTTACTAAGACATCCTCTACTCGACGATCACCTTTCGAGGCAAGGCAACAGTGAGGCGTATCCTAGGGGTGGTGTGTGATTTGTGTGTCATTTTCATTTATTTTTGTCTTTTGTCAAAGTGATCTATCGTTTGTTTTTATTTTATCATTCATTCTTGCATGCCATTATTAACAGTTAAAAAAGTTGCGGAAATTAAAGTTCCTAAACTATTACAAAGGCGCGGGTCCACATCGCCAAATTTAATCCAGGACCCGATTTGATATAAAATAAAGTAAAGTGCGAGAAATAAAATGTCCGAGTTTACAAGGCTTTGGGAGAATTACATTAATATTATAAGAAGCAAAATAAAATGCGCGAATTGGAATTAAAATTTGAAGCAAGGGCGTTGGACCCTTTTTAATGAAATTAAATTAAATTATTAAATTAATTAAATTAAAATGAAAAAAGAAATTATTTTGAGATTTTTTGGATTTATGGTTTTTTATGTGAATTAAATGAAATTAACTAATTAACCCTAATTCTATAACTTTTATTTATTAAGAAAAACATGTTAAAATTTAAACCTAAAATTAAATTAATTAATTAATGGCAATTTGATTTATAAAAATAAATAATTAATTATTAATGAAAAGAAAAGAAAAAGGATAAAAATTGATTAAAACCCTAATTCTACAAATTTTTAATTTATTAAGAAAAATATTTGAATTAAACCTAAATTTAAATCTAATTAATTAGTGAGATTTATTTACAAAAAATATTAATTAAATAAATATATTTTGATTTTTATGACTTTTCTGTTTTTTACTATTTTTTATATTTTATGAAAATAAGTTAAATTAAAGGAATTAATTAAAAAAAAGAAATAATTGAAATAAATAAAATAAGGAAAAGAAAGAAAATACAATACCTTGGGGGGTTTATGTCCCCTTTTTGGAGGTGAATTGGAGTGGTTTGGCCATTTGTGTTCTGGCCTCATCATGCATAAGTTATTCTACTTTGGCCATTTGGCTTTTGGCTTTTGGCCATTTGTGTTTTGGCCTCAACGTTCCTTAATCTTCTCAGGATGTCTGTCCCATGTATTGGTGTCATGCATAAGTTTTTCTACTTTGGCCATTTGACTTTTGGCTTTTGGCCATTTGCGTTTTGGCCTCAACGTTCCTTAATCTTCTCAGGATGTCTGTCCCATGTATTGGTGTCATGCATAAGTTTTTCTACTTTGGCCATTTGGCTTTTGGCTTTTGGCCATTTGGCTTTTGACCTCAATGTTCCTTAATGAACCTGCATGGGATCTGTCTAAATCTGCAGTGTTGAATCTCACGAACACATTAAATAAAATCATAAAATGCAAATAAAGCCAATATATGAAGAAATTTAATGTTTAGGCACAATATGTCATGTATGAATGATTATACTCTTTTGATCATGGAGATCAAATCAACCTTACCCTTACTGGAAAAGTAGTGACATGAATGCTTTTATGCCCTTTGGATCATGGAGATCAAGCCAGCCTTACCCTTACTGAAGAAGTAATAAGATGTTGGTTTGTAACTGAGATGGCTTGTTTGTAGTGAGAGAGGGATTTGTAATAAGGATTTCAAGGTTTTAGGATTCTTGAAAGAGTTTGATATTCTGACAGTGTTGTGGCAAGGTTTTTTCTCTCTTTTCCTCTTCTTCTCTGGTTTGTGTGAAAAGAAGGTGATTATATAATGGAAATTAGGGTAAAGCAAATGGGCTTTGAATGTGCAATTGGGCCTCCAATATTCACTTGAATTCGTCACTTTCCAGGCTAAATCGCAGGGACTTAAGTGCATTTTTTGAAGTTGAAATGTGAAAACAAAATGTAGCCGACATCGAGAACTAACTCCTGTCCGAAAATCGACTCAATCGGATAAAAGGTGAATTAGTTATGAATTTTTGAAGTTTCAGCTCAGACAAACTTATTTTGGGCTCCAGTGTCGACTCTGACACGTTCTTCAATAAAAAGATGGTATTGATCGGAGCATAATCCGGTCTCGACTTTTGAAGCAAAGTTGTAGATCTACGAGTCAGGGACCTTGTGTAAAAATATGAGCCCAATCCGATAAAAATTGACCGAGTTATGAATTTTCGAAGTTTCGGCTCAGATGAAATAATATTCAGCATTCAGGATTTTCAGCGTGTCACGCACTCTGAGCAAAAAATGAAGGCCTTTTGAACACTGTTCGAACTCGATACCTCCTGTGAAAATGTAGCCAACTCAATTTTTGAAATTTTGGCGCCGGAACCAGCTCGATACGATGAAAATCGACCAAGTTATGATTTTCTGAACATGACGTAATAAACTTCTGTCACAAATTTTCTGTATGAAAATACTTGATAAATCCACATTTTTGAAGACCTTATGATCGAAATTGGCTTCCAGCCGTGAGAGATGAAAACGTAGATAATGTCAAGACGGAATTTTGGCCACCGGAACAGGTTCAAAACGAGTCACGATCTTCAAGTTATGAATTTTTTAGCGCGTAAAAACTGCACTTTCAGCACACTTTTTCACTATATTTCTTCAAGAAAACTCACACATTCGGATACCTTCTTTAAAGAATTGACTCTTGAGCTGAACCTGAATTTGAGAATACGTTATCAGAGATATCTTGGCGAAAGAATACCTGAATATGACGCGCCAGGTTGGACTTGTGAATTTTTCTTGAAATGTTTTGAGAAATATGGGAGGGCAAATTTTGGGGTACAACAGACATCTTCTCTGGACCGAGGGCGCCAATGTATATCTGCATGTGTAAGAGTCATCAACCGTTGTGACCATCTCAAACCCCGTTCGTTCTTCAAGACTGATTGTGGAAGGTGCGAAATAAACCACCTTCCCAGGAGAGGAGTGCAACACATAAGGACACCTCTTTTTCTCATGGTTCGAGTGTAACATGAGTGAAGGATGTCCCCCAGCAACGTAGGTATAGGATTCCTGGACATGAAGATCTGGACAGCACTGATATCTATAAGCTGATCTGGGTTAGGGAACAACACCAAACCATAGACAAGGAGGGCCACAACTTCTTCAAAAGCCTGTAAGTCAAGGGAGTTCCAACATTCATGGGCCTTCTCAAACAGAAACCTGGCTAAGAACCCTTTGATGCCACTTCTAACTTCCCAATGTCCCTTGAGGTCAGATGATTGTAGGTGCAAGGCTTTAGTAATCTCTTCAAGCTTGGGTTCCTTTTCCGTACCGTTGTAGGGTAGTTGATCAAGGATAGGGATCTTCAGGAGCCGGGAGAACTCCTCCAATGTAGGTACCAGCTGATAATCCAAGAAGGTGAAACAGTGATGCAGAGGGTCAAAGAACTGGAACAGGACCTTTATCATATCTTCCTCAATGTTGGTATTGACCAAGCTGATGAGTCTTCCATGTCTTTCACTGAATGAAGAGCTCTCGGGAATCCTGGATATAAGCTCCTTAAGCTGAGGAGGGATCCTTACAAGGCTGATTTGAATTGTCTTTCTGCGAACAGTTTCCATGTCCTACAAAACAAAAACAAAGATGAAGATTCGAACCCCTGAAATGGTTAGTCAATGCATATGATGCTGGATGATGTCATGATGCTATGATTAAACACACCACAGATATTTACAAAGACAAACATGTAAGGCACACAAGTCACACAAGACAAGCCCTTAGAGTTTAGGCCAGCATGGGGTCTGGGTATTACCCTCTTGAAGTTGGTGGGCTCAACCTGTCCTATTAGAAGTAATCGGGTTCTAAGGGTCCCAATATCACGGGATTGCTTTCATTGTTCATCGTTTCGATTTAGCCACTGAACTGGCGACCGAAATATTCCAGGAAAGCAACCCTTAATTGAGTGTAGTATCGAGTATCAACCAACCTCGGACTGCACCAAAGTCAGTTATCTCACTACCCTAAAGAGGCCAAGATAGTTCAATTAAGGTTCCTAAGGTATGTTGATGCTTCACGACACCACGCGGAGGCCCCGTACTCTCCTTGACTGAACTCAAGGGTTACCGGTACACACCAAAGTGCCACATCAACGTAGCAGACTACTTCAACCATGTCGGTATACCCCGCACAGTTCCCTCACAGCCTTGTTGCTACTTTCTAAGAAGGTATCCCCCAGATCCGAGTTAGGATCTATAGAACTCCCAAGACAGTCCCACAATTTAAAGCAAGCAAATCAATACAATTGAAAACACAGTTATGAACTACCCTAAGGTACACCTCACTTTAAGTAAATGTCCCCAGCAGAGTCGCCAGTTCTGTGATCGGTGGATCTGGAATTGATTGTTTAATGCTGGTTCGCGAAATGTCGCGGAAGCAAGAGTCACCACTGTCTTTTATTTTCTCCAAATGGAAAGGACAAAAGCACAGAAAAATTCCTTATAGAGATTGTTCTCGGTTCGGGAGGTAGATTATAGAAAGGGAAGGTGTTAGCACCCTTTCTATCCATGGTTATCCATGGGCTCTTAGATACTTGCTCATTTGTGTTTTCAAAAATGGTTTGTTTGCTTTTCAACTGTGGGTTTTAAAAAGTTTCTTTGAAAATTCCAGTTCGACTCTTGTATCGGTCCTCAAGAGTGTTTGAAAAGTTGCTTTCGAAAGCTTTTTGAAAAGGTGTCGGTGTGAAAAGTATTTTTGATTTGTTTTTGAAATTATAGCAAGTATCTAGAGTCGTCTACCTACCCTAAGGAATTCGTCTGTGTAAATGTCCTTGAAGTAGTGCCATCCCACCATTGAGAGGTAGGTAACACCACCGTTGGAGGTGTTCGGGTCAATTCGAAGGTTCGGGACATGGTGATCACCAGAGCAATAGGAAGATACCTTAGAAGCTACCCTCATGCCAGGTTCCCGGATCATGAGGACTTACTAAGACATCCTCTACTCGACGATCACCTTTCGAGAGGCAAGGCAACAGTGAGGCGTACCCTAGGGGTGGTATGTGATTTGTGTGTCGTTTTCAGATATTTTTGTCTTGTCATGTCATGGGTGATCTACGCTTTTGTTTTTATTTTTTCATTCATTCTTGCATGCAAATTTATTAACGGTTAAAAAGTGCGGAATTTAAAAGTTCCTACGCTATTACAAAGGCGCGGGTCCACATCGCCAAATTAAATCCAGGACCCGATTTGACATAAAATAAAGAAATAAAGTACGAGAAATAAAACGTCCAATTTACACAGCTTTGGGAGAATTACAGAAATATTTAAAAGAAGGAATGAGAATAAAATGCGCGAAGAGAATAAAAATTGGGAACGAGGGCGTTGGACCCTTTTTGATGAAATTAAATTATATTAACAAATTAATTAAATTAAAATGAAAAGAAATTATTTTTTTGAGTTTTTGTATTTACGAATTTTTTTAATGAGAACTAAATGAAATTAATTAATTAACCCTAATTCTAGTTGTTTTTTAATTTATTAAGAAAAACATTAAAATTTAATCTAAAATTAACCTAATTAATTAATACAATTTTATTTACAAAAATAAATAATTAGTTATCAATAATGAGAAAATAAAAGAAAAAGATAAAAGTAATTAAAACCTAATTCTACAAATTATTAGTTTATGAAAAAATGTTAAAATTACCCTAGAATTAATTGATATAATTTATTTACAAAGATATTAAAATAAAAATATATTTTTGTTTTTTGTCTTTTCTGGTTTTTATATTATTTTTATGTTTTGTGAAAATAAATTAAATTAAAGAATTACATTAAAAACTAATTAAAATAAATAAAAATAGAAAAAATATGAGAAAGAATGAAAAAGCAAACCATGGGGGGTTCTGTCCCCAAATTGGAGGTATAACTCAGCATTTTTGGCCCAATAGACCCTGGCCTCGTTGACTTTATTGGCTTGCATATGACACGTCTGACTCATGCCCATGGTGGTCATCAGATCTGGGCCTTTAGATTGTCTTCAGTGGCCATGTGGCATAGTTGGATCATGAGTGTATGGTAGGCTTTTGGAGAGAACGCTGCACGCAAGTATGGTTAGAAAAATAATATGGAACAAGAAAGGGGGACCTGGGATTCGAACCCAGGTCCCAGAGATTACCAACCCCACGCCTTGCCAACTGATCCAACTACGCGCTTTGTTTATTATATGACAAAAAATCAATATGAGATAAAACAAGGGCTAGTGGCATTTTTCTGCGCGCAATTCAAATACACCAACCATCGCCTTACACATCACTGTCTTCTCCATCTGTGCGCTGTATCTGAAACAAAAACAGATTGAATAGCGGGGGTTTTAAACCCCCACTAAGTGCTGCATACAAAAATAACGATTAGAAATCCTTTGGTCATAAATTAATCGCAACCTAAGCATTGAGTTCGTATGGGAGTCCTGATTTTAATGGTCTAAGTCTCGTGTCCTGATTTTTCCATAACTGAGAAACCCCAATTCAAGGTTTTTGAAACCCTAACAATCTTCCATGGTGAAATCGCGTATGGGCAAGCAAAACTTAATTAAACAATAGGGTTAGCTTCAGAATGATAAGAACAATACAAAACAAGCATTAGAATTGAAAATCATGGCATGAATGATACAATACTATTATGCAAAAAAAGTGACACGGTCTGACTTCTAGTTACCAATTCTGGGCGTTAGGGATGATGGTTTTGATCTGAAAACCTTCCTTGAAGTCTCAGGAATGTAATGGAATGATTATTTTCCTTTGAATCGCACTGGAATGTAGTTTTCAGTTTTGGAATTTTTTGACAAAAACTCAAACTTTTTTCTTGAGAATAGGCGCAACTTCTTGGTCTTTAGCACTAGGGTTTGCATTAGGCTTATGTATGGAATGATTAGGGTAAAGATTTGGATCCAAAAAACCTTTGCATTGATGTACAAGATATTTGATTTTCATGCATATATTTTTCAATCTTTTCCATGCATATTTGATACCAATCATGTCCAATCTTCCTTATTTGAAATGTGCACGAATCTTGAGCCTTTAATGGATGATTACACTGCATAAAAAGATTTAAAAACTTTGGTTTAGCATTTTTCCATATTTTATTTAATTTAAATGAATTAATTGTAATTAAAAATTCAAATAAATAAATAAAAATGATGAACAAATCCCCTTTGGGCCAAATGGTCGTGCACATGTTTTGGATGATGAATCTTGGAAGAAAAAGAGGCCCATTAGCAATTTTAAGGTATTTGAAGCAAAGTTGACTTTTCAAAATACCCAAAAATTTCCCAACTTCCACAAGGCATATCTTGCTCAATATTTAATCTTTGATCATGTTCTTGGACATTTTGGAAAGGTCTTGAAGTCCTCTAACCAATGTCTTTGGTCCCATGTCATTTTGATTTACCAATCGCAAGTTATGGCCTTTGACTTAAAGTCCCTTTTTGTTGACTTTTGAAAATGACCTATAATGTTGGAATTGATAACTTTTTGTGAGAGCATTTCTTGGACTTGAAGTATGAAGAGGAGTTGTAGGAAATGTCTTTCTATTCAAAATGAGCTTTGGATGGGATTTTTCTGATAATCCATGTGGAAGTTATGCCTTGGTCAAGTTACAGTTGACTTTTTCAACTGTCCAAATATGGAAACTTTTGCATCTTGAGACTTTTTGAGCCATGCCTTGAAAATCATGATCAAGAATTGATCAAATGATGTTTGTGGCTTCAAAATGAGATGTTGACCAAAAATTTGAACTTTTGACTGTCAAATGACCATTTTGCCCCTACAGTTGACTGTAGTGCAATTAGGGTTTTTGACTGTGCAATTTGGTGCTGTAAGTCTTGAAACTTGGTATGAGGATACTTGACCATGTTTATAGGAATGTGGGACTTGATTGGACCCTTGGAAACTTCAATTACTTTGTCAGAACCAAAACCCTAGTTTTTGACTGTTAGGAGACCCTTGAACTGTGCAACCCTTGGGGGAGATTTTGAAGCTTTGACTTGGCCATTCTTGAAGAATATGGGAGGGAAAATTTTGGGGTACAACAACATGCAATATAAACATGCAATGACATGAAATCATACAACCACAAGGCACAAGCGTTCATCACCATGGAAATTTAAGCCATCCACATCATCCTCATAATAATCACCAAATTTTCCTCATATCAGCATCATCAGCAAAAGTACATCGCAAGAAAACAACCCACCATTTCGGTGTAGGAACGGGGAATAATTCCTATTTAAACTTAGTTACTAAATTATCCTTCTAAATATCATCATATGTACTTATATAATCAAATCATCATCACCATATCATCATATAAAACAAAATCATCATATTAACAACATATCATTATCATACTTCATTACCACAAAACATCATAGCGATTCAACACGGGGAAACTAATTCTATCCTAATTAGGGTACTAGAATTATCCTTCCTATTCTTCATTTTACTCCTTATAAATATAGTTTATCATGTTAGCTATCCAACACTTTGAACAACACCTCATACGGAGTTCCGGTTCAAAAGTTATGGTCATTACAAAATTGTGTCCAAAATTGGGTTGTTTGAGTCGACGCAAAACCTCTATGAGTCGACGCAAAACCTCATTGTCTACCACGGGTATGATTAGGTCAACCCATGAGTCGACGTAAATTGAGTCAACGCAAACCTTCTCTGAGTCGATGCAAATTGCTAGATGCTGAGTTTTTCTGCGAGTTTTCTGCGATTCTTCTACGATTCCACTAAATGTTTGGTCATAAAACATCATCTAATCATAGGAATTCATCATCTATTATCATCCTATGTTTATAAATCAATTATACATCATTTGGGTATTATTTTTCATCTTATATTTCATCAAATCCTCATCCAAAATCCTCAAATCCTAATTCTTATTACTTATAGGTTCTAGATTGGGGTTTTATGCAACAATCATCATAAGAATGCAAATCAAAACAACAGTCACAACATAGCATCACAGATCCATGTATAATCATATACAACACATCAATTCAATCAAACCAAATAAATTATACATCAATCATATAAAACAACCTAATAGGGAAAAGAACCCTCACTACCCTCTCATGTAAGATCACCAATTAGAGAATCCATTCACCCCTTACCTTAATTCAAAGTTTTTATCTTCCCAAAAGTTGTGGAATCCTCTTGCCCTAGATTTTCCCTTCTCGTTGCCTTTTCTCATTCTACGATCTGTTTTGTCGTACTCTCACTCTTGTTTTTCTTATAACACAATTTAGACCCCTAATACCTATATCCCAAAACTGCCCTTATCCTCTTTAATTAATTATTAAATCACTAAAATTATAAACACTATTGTATTCATAGTAATAACAATAGTAATATAATAATAATATTAATAACAATTAAATAATACTAGTATTCTCTAATCACCTCATGTTCTCTACACTTTTAGTCATTATATTATTCTAATTACTTAAATCCAAATAATTCCGATTAATCACTATTAAATCTAAGTAATTCCAAAATAATTATTTAAATTTCAAACCTTCTTACTAACTCATTCTACACCACACAAATCATCATCTTAAACACCTTATTCATCAAATCATCGCTATTTACATCACAGTTGCATCACAAATACACATCATATACTGTCACAAGGACTCACACAAGGCACCAAAATATCATAAATAAGCATCAAAACACCATCCACTTCACATAGAATCATATAATCATACTAAATTAATTAATTAAATAATTAATCTAAAATTCGTGGTGTTACAGTACCGATGCAACGTTGACCCTCGCCGAGACACACACGAGGTAAAAGAAATCGAGGAAGAAACCCGAGCGTCCAAGGAATCCGGTCCCCTCCGGGTGGATTTATCTGTGACGAGGCCCAAAGACTTCCATGTCCCCGACAGCTACGAGGATGAACCCATGTCTACACATAGTAGATGGGAGAAATTTCCCTCCGCCATGGTCATATCGGGTGGAGGATTCAACGACATCTCAGTGAACTCGGCAAAGAGGAAGCTCGACTAGTTGGTGGATGCAGCCCCAACCCAATCGGTAATGCTCGAAAGGTTCAAAGGGAAATATGAGCCAATCACTTTTTACTTGAAGGAGATGCCTGGCGGATCCCCAAACTCAAACATTCCTCTACTGGTGAGGGCAAGGATGGCCAACTTTGACATACATCGTATTCTGGTCAACGAGGGGAGTTCCATCGATGTTATGTACAACCATCTGTTATGAACCATGCAGCTCAACGACTCCCACCTGTCACCATATGTGGGGTCTGATATGCAAGAATTCAACGACTCGACCTTCAAGTTATGGGGCTACGTGGAGCTCTTTGTCACCTTCGAGGAAGAAACTGCATCCCGACAAGTCAAGGTGCGATTTCTGGTGATCGACTGCTCGTCCCTCTACAACTGCATCATGAGGAGATCGACACTTGCCGAGCTGATCGTCGTGCCCTCCATGTACCATTTAAAGATGAAGTTCTACACCAAGAGGGCCTGCTTCACCACTATCAATGGAGACATCGCAACTGGCAGAAGATGTTTTCATGCGGCTTTCAAAGGGAAAATCATGGTCGACACTGGAGAACGGCCCGCCAAAAGAGTAAACACAGCTCGACCTAAAACAAAGCCTGCTCAGAATGAAGAACAAAAGTTCCCCTCAAAGGGCGACTTCATTTCGATCGATGCCCGCTTTGACAAAGATGAAGTCGAAGCCCTCGATGGCGAACAGGTTCCTCTTTGATCCATCCTAGACGGAGACTTCAAGTTCATCCTCCTCAGTAAAGATCCCCGCAAAGGCGTGAAGATCGGCGCCAGACTCCCCGACTTGGCGATGTAGCAACTCAAAGCTTTCTTGAGGGAGAATGTTAATTTGTTTGCATAGAGTGTTGCACAGATGCTCGAACTCAACCCTGAGGTCGCCTGTCACCGACTCGCCATTAATCCAGCTGCTAGGGAAGTAGTGCAACATAGGCGTAGAAAGTCTCCCGAAAAAGCGTAGGTTGCTGAAAAAGTTGTAAAAGACCTCCTAGAGGAAAATTTTATTTCTGAGGCCTGGTATTCAACCTGACTCTCAAACGTTGTACTTGTCAAAACGAATAATGGAAAATGGAAAATGTGTGTTGATTATACTGATCTTAATCAGGCATGTCCCAAATATGCTTTTCCTTTACCTAACATTGATATGTTGGTCGACAACTCGGTCGACTACAAAATTTTATCATTTATGGATGCCTACTCGGGCTATAACCAAATTCCAATGGCGATGAGAGACAGACATTGCACCACCTTCATGACTGACTCAGGAAATTACTATTACAACATAATGTCCTTCGGCCTAAAAAATGAAAGGGCAACATATCAGCGCATGATGAACAGAGTCTACCACGACGAGATTGGAGACACGCTCAAAGTATATATGGATGAAATGATCATCAAATCTCGAACAGAAACCGACCATGTTGCCCATCTCAAAAGAGTCTTCGCCCAAGCAAGGCAATGCAAAATGAGATTCAACCCGTAGAAATGCACCTTCGGGGTTAAGGCGAGCAAATTCCTTGGTTTCTATCTGACCGAAGAGGAAATCGAAGCCAACCCCGACAACTGCCGAGCATTTTACGAGCTTCCCATGCCTGCCTCAAAAAATCCATACAAGTCCTAAACGGTATGCTCATCTCACTTTCTTGTTTCGTGGAAAAATCCGCGCAACAGGCACTACCATTATCAAACTCATGCGCAAAGAATAGGCTTTTGAGTGGACCGTGGAGTGCGGACAAGTCCTCCTCCACCTCTAGCAAATCCTTTCACAACCGTCCGTATAATCACAACCCCAGAACGGGGATACTTTGTTCCTTTACCTGGCCATCTCTGCTGAGGCCGTAAGCGCGGCCTCGTTCGCGAGACCCTGGACGGGCAGAAACCTGTATACTTTACGAGAAAAGAGTTACAAGGCCCTGAGGTTAGGTACCAACAAATTGAAAAAGTGGCATTAGCCCTCGTCATCACGGCGAGGATACTTAGGCGTTACTTCCTCGCACACACGATCGTCGTACGAACAAACCAACCCGTGAGACAACTCCTAGGTCAATCAGATATGGTCGACGAATGCTGAAATGGTCCCTGGAGCTCTTGGAGTTTGACGTTCAGTACGAGAGCAGAAAATCCCTAGAAGCCCAAGCGTTGGCCGACTTCATGGCAGAGATGACCACTCACGATCCCCCCACTGGGAAAAAGCACAAATGGACCATCTTTGTAGACAGAGCTTTCAGCTCGAACGAGAATCCTCCTCGATAATGGAGAAGGCATCGTGATCGAACATTCCCTCAGACTCTCATTTCCCACGTCAAACAACCAGGCTGAATATGAGGCCCTGCTCGCAGGATTAAGGCTAGCCGAGGATCTAGGTGCCTGTGAAATACAAATATTCACAGACTCCCAACTTGTCACATCTCAAGTACAAGGAGGATATCAAGCTAAGAACAACAGCCTCATCGAATATCTGAACCTAGTAAAAGAACAAATGAAAGGGTTCGACTGGGAAGAAATATAATACATACCTTGCAAATAAAAGATGCAGACTGACATACTCTCGAAGCTCGCTAGCACTAAGAAGAAATGTGGGAACAAATCTGTCATCCAAGAATCTCTTTCTTGCCCGAGCATTGAAAAACCCATTGCACCATTAGAGGTGAATGCCATTGGGGATAACTCATGTTGGATGACCCCGGTGTTTAAATTTCGCACAACGGGAGAATTACCCGCTGACCAAAAAGAGGCAACCACGACCAAACGACGAGTCTGATCTTACGTGGTGGTCGAGCATAAACTTTATCGGTAGGGATTCTTCATCCCACTCCTAAAATGCATCGATGAATCTAGAACCCTTGAGATATTACGAGAAATCCATGAGGGAATTAGTGCCCAACCTGCGGGCAGAAAGTCCATGGCACGAAAGGCGCTACGAGTATGCTATAACTGGACCACCATGAAGCAAGATGCAAAGGAACATATAAAAATGTGACAAATGTAAGAGACACACGAACATGCACCCCGCGCCCCCACACGAACTCAAAACATTGACGTCCCTGTGGTCGTTCATCTAGTGAGGGATGGACATCCTCAAACCATTCGTTTAAGGTTCATATCAAAATAAATTCCAGATCATGGTCGTTGAATAATTCACGAAGTGGATAGGGGCCGAAGCCCTGGCCTGAATCACGTCGCACAATATCCTCCGTTTCTACAAGCGAAACATACTTGCTCGATTCGGGATACCACAAGCGCTCATCACCAACAATGAGACGCAGTTCACAAATCAAAGTTTCTAGGGCATCATCACCAAGTTCAACACTAAACATCACTTCACTTCTAGCGAACACACTCAAACCAATGGGTAAGCTCAGGCTGAGAATAGGGTCATCCTGCAAGGACTCAAGCGCATGCCGGATGAAGACAAAAGGGGGTGGGTCGAAGAGCTGCACAGTGTTCTGTGGGCATACCAAACAATACCACACTCGACGACCGACAAAACTCCATTTTGAATTACCTATGGCACCGAAGCCGTAATCCCCGTGGAAATCCTGGAGCCATCCAGGTGAACTTAGGTCCCTCTGGACGAGGAACTAAATGACGAGGCCCTAAAAGAAAAACTCGACCTGGTCGAAAAAATTCGATCAGGAGAAGCTCTTTGCTAGTCCACACTGAAACAACATATAGCCTTGCACCATGACACCAACGTCATAAATCCTGAATTCCAGGTTAGCAGTTTAGTCTTGCAAAGAAATCAAAAAGATTCCCGTGAGGGAAAGCTGTCCGCCAATTGGGAAGGACTGTACCGCGTCCATGGAGCAATAGGCACTAGAGCATACTACCTCGAACACCTAAGTAGAGAACCGCTACCTCGACCATGGAATTCCATGAAGCTGAAACAATATTATAGCTAGGCCCTTGTTAAACATCAGGGCCTGGTAGTCGACATGTCCTCTCCAATAAATGACATGATGCGCTCGACTACATAGGCATGTTGAGGTACAGACATAGCCTCCAAACATTGGTGAAAGTCGGGGTTGTTATTCATTTCTCGAGAAGAATCTTTGCCCGACAGGGACACCTCGATCGAGTTCCACTGATGAAGTACCTAACGGGAAGAACACCCGACTCGCAATGGGCAGTTCACGCCACGAAATCAGGACCTCGGTCGCGATCTTGAATTTATTTCTTCGGAATCCTACTCCACCTCTTCGACACATCCCAACATGTGTCGACCACAACCAAGGTCGAACATACATCTCCACTCATAGAAATTCCATGTTTATTCCATATTTCACGAAATAAACAAGTTATGCAAAATAATAAGAAATATTTAACAGAAAACATAAGGGCAAAGTAGAAATATTTATACATTCCAACCACAAAGTCCGAAGTTGTCTGAATATTACAAATATTACGGGCACACGTGCCCCAAATACAAACAAACGAATCATTAAGGAAACTAATAATCACTCTGCGGAGTGCCCACTTCACTATCTACCTCGGAAGAATCAAGAGGAGGGACCACCTTGCCATCGACTATATGAGACAAAACCCTGGCACCTTCGGTGTTGAGCCCTAGATTCAGCACGAACAACTGAACCAACATGGTCTCGAAATCATCGGTCAGAGTGTCGACACAGTCAGACTCAAGACCTAAATTCGAGCGACCAGTTCTGCACAATTCTTCAGGTTGGAAACTCTCTCAGGCTCGTCTTCCACGGGCAACATGGCAGCCTTTGAGTCAGTGGCCTCCTTCTCTAGGCGTTCCCTCTCGAGCCGCAATGAGTCCCTTTCCTCGAAGGCTTTAACCAACTTCTCTTTCTCTCCTTACAACTTGTCAACCTGCCCCCAGAACTTTTCCTCGCTTCGCTCGAGGGCAGCCTTCAGCTTCTACACCTTTTCCTGGAGAGCCGCCTTCTCCAACTCCAATTTGTTCGCTAGCATAGAGGAATTGGCGCCCTCTCCCGCTAAGACGACAACCATCTCCGCAACCTTTATCTGACCTGCCATGCCCGAGGCCAGATGCCGTCTCCTTCCTTCCTCATCAAGGCACATGATGACATCATATTCACCATCAGAAATAACCAAGGGAAAACCCTCGAAGAAGTCCTTCTCGATAAAGCAAGGAGGAAGGGTGAAGGCCCGAGCAGCTGATCCCTCGTCGATCAAATCCGCAGGCCCGCTTTCGGAGTGACCCCTTTTTCTCCCATTACAACCATGCAAGGACACGACAAGCCGCTAAACCCGTCCCTGGCCGGCTCAGTAATTGGACCAAGGCGTGTGGGCTGATTACGCTTCACCATCCTTTCGTGGTTCTTTTTCTCCTGAGTCAACTTCTGAAGATGTTTGCGACGTTTGGCCATGTTACCTGCAAAAAAAAACAACACGCTCGAGTCAGCCTCGTTAGAAAGATATACCCAACATAAGTTAAAAAATAGAACATAATAGAGTCACTTAGACAGAAACCTAGAAGAGTCACGACTTTCCCGTAGGTACGACACGCAACAAGCGCCATAGTGTTGATCGAGCATGCCTCAAACAATTGTTCGCCATCTTTGTCGAGGACGTCATCTCCTTCCTTGGTCACCCACCTCAAGGGGAAGAAACCATCGACGAACCTGTTGAGGACCCCGTAGGATCCTTCATCCACGACACTCATGCTGCTAGCAGGGATATGGTAATGGTCGGGGATGTACTCGTAGTGGCCTTGGCACCAATGATTGGGGAATTTAGAGAGCCTCCCAATCTCTTTATTCCCATTCTCGTCATGGCAAACTTATCCATTATTATCCACGAGAGAAGCCGCGTCGAACACCCCATCCACGACGTCTTAAGACGAAGGCTGGATGATGTTCCATTTATCTTTAAATTCTAGGACATAATCCATGTAAATCCGAAATTGCCTCTTCGACTGTTTGAAGGAAACCCAACTATGTTTACTGTTGCTGCAGTAGAGCAGCAAGCAAAAAGTAAGTTATTAATTTACCGGGTGATATTTAGGTTATATCGTATCGTGTCCACAGAGATTGGTTATTGATTCATTGTTCGACAAATTATTGTTAATGAGTTTGGGGTTGAATCAATTTTGTAAAAAAAATGTTATTAACAGAAAATGAATGTAAACAAAAGGAAAAATTAAGGAAGAACTTATCAGGTATGCATATATACTACTTCTCACTGACTTAAACCTATCGACCTGTTACACTCAACCTAACATAACTCATCAATGTCACTACATATCGCTCACAACCTAAGTCATTTCTAACCCAAATTGAGAGGCCTACTGCATCACCTCAGTAACGATCTCTCACCACCTCGATAACACAGAAGTCAACCGTGCTCGCCCATGTCGACAATCTCTCAGAATGACATAAACAACACAGAGGATTTAAGCTCTAATACCCAAATAGATTGTCTGCTCTAAATCTATCTCTAGATTTCATAAACTAACAAATTAATCATCCTAGATAAGAACCTAAGCAGTATATGTCTATAACAACTCAAATCCCTAGCACAAAGCAAAATCTAGGACAACAACCTAAAAAGATTCATAAAGAAAGTTTTATATAATGTCAAGGGCGACAAATATACATTAGATCAAAGAAAATATACATACAAAGCCAATCATAGAAGATTACACAAAGAGGAAGCGAAATGAACTACAGATCTACCAGTTTGTCAGTGCCGATTGAAAAGTAATCCACCCCGGATCATCCATATGCAAGCTCCATAGTTGTTATCTAAGATAATCTCAACAAAATTTACAAGTTGATGGAGTTGGGAGCAAAAACTTCCCCAAAACCATAACCTAAAAATGACTGAAAATGAAGTTATAAAACAAATCTCAGCAGACCGCACTAAGTGACCTCATCGCGCTAAGCGGGCTGCACGATATTTACACACTAAATCGACCTAAACCGCGTTAAGCATGCTATCCGCGCTAAGCGGGCTTCAAAACTTTGTTTCTGCTAAAACAGTAGAACACAAGTAGCATGCTACAAAATGCGCTGAGCACCACTCGCACTTAGCGGCCTCTTGTGCTCTTAGCGGGCTCTCCTGGAAAACAAGTCCCAAAGCTGATCTTTTATTCTGAAAATGCGCATCCGGAGCCGTGCCTTCGCCGCATTATTCATCAATGCTAAAATGCAACAAATACCTACAAAATAAATGGAAAAACATCAAACTATACACTATATACACAAAAACATAAATAAACACAAACTAAACATATTTACACAAAATTCAAGATTATTTAACAATATTACAAATAAAAAGTTGATAAGTGCAACAAAAAGTATATACGAAAGTGGCTACGATTTGAACTTATCAAACTCTCCCCAACTTAAACTTTGTTTGTCCTCAAACAAGGCCAAACAAATGCAATGGCTCAATTAAAAAATAGTACACACGAAGAAACATACTTACCATTAAACTACGATGATAACATAAACATGAAACGAATGCTAAATACAAAGAACATGCCAAACATTATAAAACAATACTAGTTCACAAATGAATCACACCTAGCAAACATAATCATCGGTAGATGAAAAACACACAAAAATGGGAGTATTTTCACTCATCCAACAATCTTGCAAACAAAAGACTAAATTATGCATTCATCCAAAAATTTACATTGAAAATATAAAAGCGAGAATCTCAAGGGCTTTTCAAGGTTGCAGCATGGTTGGGTGAACAAATAAGGGATAATTCCTAAGGCTAATCGAAACAAAAACTTGCCTAAATCTAAGGGAGTGATCAATTCACCAAAGATTCAAACACAAAATTCCAATTAAACTTTTTATGAATCTGAAATTTCACACCAAAGCACATCACTTATTAACACAACATTATTCGAACTCTTTTTGTTTTTGTTTTTCAAAGATTTTCTCTCTTTTTTTTTTATTTCTTTATTTTTCTTTTTTGTCTTCTTTTCTTTTCTTTTCTCAACCTCATAGCAATCACAACATAAATACACAATCATTTTCCTCCCCAACTTGAATCCAACCATCACATAATATGAATACTCCATACTTTCTAAGGCAAGGTAAAAATTCAACTACAAATCATTGTTAAGGGTTCAAGAAAACAAAGAATCAACATCCATGCAAAAATATGAACCAAACACTCATAGACAAACATTTAGCAAAAACAACATGGATATCGACAAATAGCTCAAAGGGTTACAAATGATCATACGCTCACAAGGTGAATTGACTATTTGGCTAAGGGGTAGTTGTGCTCAAAATGGAACAAAAAATGCCTTGATCACTTTCTTACATTCATACAATCAACACAAATAAAAGATTAAACATAATAAATATAGTTAAAATAAGCATTGTAGTCTCTATCATATGTGAATAATGAAAAACTACCTCACAAAAAGGGTAGGAACTAAAGTGATTCATAAATGAACAAATGTACAAAAGAATGAATGGAATAAGAATCGTAAAAAGTTTAAGTATCATGAATATTATAAGGTATATAAAGCGATAAACACATCTCTCGAACGTGTACAAAACTTTAACAAAATCATTACCACGCATTCGCAAGTTGAAACACTCAAACTTCGAAAATTACCAAAAGAGACTTCAAGCTATTGAACCAAAATTGAGTCCAAACAACAACAAATGAATTAATTATACTAATAATATTTACTACTACAAGGCATAGGTGGAAGTGGGAAAAAGAAAATCCAAGAAAAAATTTAAAAAAGAATTCTTCTGGCTCTGTACAACAGAGCACACTAAGCGGCCTGAAGTGCGCTACACCAGATGCAGAAAAAAGACAACAACATCTGGTGCAGCTGCTATGCAACTCCACCATCACCAACATACTCTATGCATAGAAATTACAATATTTACAACATTAAGAAACACACTTCCACGAGCTAAACACGACGAGCTTGCAGAAAAACACAATTTTACATAACGAAACACAAAAATTGAAAGTGTATTTAACAAGTTGAAAAGTGAAAATTTGAAATTTAAAAATTAATCTGAGTTCAACTTGTTAAAATACAAGTCAACACATAACAAAAATGAATGCAAATAAAAACAATATAACATGCTTGTTTCACGTCGTAAGCTCGACGCCTTTATTGTGCGAGCTAGTAACCTCCTCTCTTCATGCCATGGTATTGTCACACCGTGCAAATCTAAAGAAAGTATCCTAACATCCACACAACAAACGTTACGAAAACAAGACAATTCACAATAATACATGAAAACAAAGAAAAAACATATATATGCACATGTATTATATACAAGTTAATGTACAATTTCTATACAACATATACATTAATTACAAAACTCAAAAACAAAGAAATTATCGCAATGCGAAAAAAATAGAACGAATCCCCGACAACAACGCCATTTTGTTGTTATTGTTGTAGAGTGGTAAGAAAAAAGTAAGTTATTAATTTACCAGATGATATTTAGGTTATATCGTATCGTGTATACAAATATTGGTTATTGATTCGTCGTTTGACAAATTATTGTTAATGAGTTTTGGGTTGAATGGATTTTGTAAAGAAAATGTTATTAACAGAAAATGAATATAAACAAAAGGAAAAACTAAGGAAGAACTTATCAGGTATGCATATATACTACTTCTCACTGACTTAAAGCTATCGACATGTTACACTCAACCTAACATTACTCATCAATGTCACTATGTATCACTCACAACCAAAGTCATTTCTAACCCAAATTGAGAGGCCTACTGCATCACCTCGATAGCGATATCTCAACCACCTTGACAACACAGAAGTCAACCATGCTCGCCTGTGTCGACAATCTCTTAGAATGACACAAACAACACAGAGGCTTTAAGCTCCGATACTCAAGTAGATTGTCAGCTCTAAATCTATCTCTAGAGTTCAGAGACTAACAAATTAATCATCCTCGATAAGAACCTAAGCAGTATATTAATCCCTAGAACAAAGCAAATATCTAGGACAACAACCCATAAAGATTCATAAAGCATGTTTTATATAACTCCAAGGGTGACAAATATACATTAGATCAAAGAAAATATACATACAAACCCAACCATAGAAGATTACACAAAGAGGAAGAGAAATAAACTACATATCTACCAGTTTGTCAGCGCTGATCGAAGAGTAATCCACCTCGGATCATCTGCATGCAAGCTCCATAGTTGTTATCTAAGCTAATCCTAACAAAATTTGCAAGTTGATGGAGTTGGGAGCAAAAACTTCCCCAAAACCATAACCTAAAAATGACTGAAAATAAAGTTATAAAACAAATCTCAGTAGGCCACGCTAAGTGGCCTCAGCGCGCTAAGAGGGCTGCACAATATTTACACACTAAACCGACCTAAACCGCGCTAAGCGCACTATGCGGGCTTCAAAACTTTGGTTCTGCCAAAATAGTAGAACGCAAGCAGCATGCTACAAAATGTGCTGAGCGCCACTCGCACTTAGCGGCCTCATGCGCGCTAAGTGGGCTCTCCTGGACAGCAAGTCAAAACTGATCTTTTATTCTGAAAATGCGCATCCAGAGCCGTGCCTTCTACACATTATTTTTCAATACACCAAAATGCAACAAATACCTACAAAATAAATGGAAAAACATCAAATGATACACTATGTACACAAAAACAAAAATAAACACAAACTAAACGTATTTACACAAAAGTCGGGATTATTCAACAATATTACAAACAAAAAGTCGATAAGTGCAACAAAAAGTATATACGAAAATAACTACAATTTGCACTTATCATTTACCTCCCTCGGTCTACCTTCAGAGATGAAAAACCCTGAAGAACAAGGGAATTGTCGCCCCGGTCCTCAAAAACCGGCAAGTGATTTCGAAAGCTTGTATGAAAGCGATCGCGTTATGGTGCAGTTAGAAGGAACCAAGTTCAAATGATTGAACAAACCCATCTAAAAATCACTAAAGGGTAGACGAAGCCCCAAATCCATGAAGACGACCTCGTACATAGGGAAGAAGATTTCCTCGAAAGACCAGCATATCCTGGCCGTAGGCGTCGACCGCAGGATCGTGAAGTTCTGACGAAAACCCTCTTGGTCGCCACCATACTCAACAAAGGTGTACGGTTCCCTTCTAGAATAACTATAGATCGAGGCTAACCCTCGGGGTTCTGGCCCGACCAAGGACAATGACGAATCATCGATCGTGTCAATCAGCTGGTCGGCCTTGTCGGCCTGATTGATTTCTTCCACCTTGATCAACTCAGGTGACTCATTAGGTTCGGCCATATCACCTGTAAAGCAGAGGAAACCAGTGAATTCGAAATGTAAATCAAATCCACCCTTCCACTGCAACACAAGTGAAAGGGGGCTGCTGCAACCGAACCAGGTCGACGAACCCTCGTTCACCAAAAAACAAATATACCCGAAGAACGCCGCAAGGAGAGTATACACCCCGTGAGCACCCTCGTGAAGGCGGCGAGGATAAGATGAATTCCGTGAGCAGTTTCACGAGTTCCACGAGGATAAGATGAATTCCCTGAGTAATTTCACGAATTCCCCGAGAAGTTTCATGAGTCCCGCGGGGAAAGGGATGACTTCCCCGAGCATTTTCATGAGTTCCACGAGGAAGAAGTAAATTTCACCGGCCATTTCGCGAATATCACGGGGATACGTATGAATTTCCCGAACAAAAGTCTTTCGGGTCATGAATTGCGTTGAAAAAGCTGACCGAAAATGACAGTAATTACTGGAAATAACTTACTTGATTAATGTCGGTGAGAAGTCTACGGTAGAGGTTGTGGCGACACTTGCGATTAGAGAAAGAGATAGAAGATGACGGAAAACCAAAGACGATAGGGAGAAAGGAGAGAGCGAGAGTTGGAAGTCTTGTAAATAAGCCCTAAGGAACTATTTATAGAGCTAACATGAAATACGAAGCGCCGCGTCGGACAACACGCCAACCACCTTTCTCCTCGCCTCATACGCGCTCAGGGTCATAATGAACCCTACTCCCTAGGCCATCACTCTATCCCAAAGGCCAAATCATGTGGCTACATCCAACGAACTTCCATCTCCCCTCCCGTCAAGAAGAAGATGATTTTTCTCCGTGCATGAAGTTCACTATCTATTCAAATAGTCGCAAACGAAAGCTATACCACATAGATTACGTTATAGACATACTCCAAATTTCGTCTCCCCGCGAGTCAAGGAATAACTGAAATGTTCTACGTGAAGCGGGTTCCAATCTCTACTGGAGTGGCCATGCTAAAATGATCCCATCCTTCATCACGTTGAAAAACCCCGACTAGATAGTGCTCGCCATACGGAGAAGTTGGTCTTAAGTCATAACTATTTTTTCGTCAAGAGTAACGACTTGGGGGGCTCCTATTCTAGACTGGGCCTACACTTGGCCCAAACGTCATACAAGATCCAATCCAACTACGTTACATGAGAAGGCCAACAGGAAGAGTGTGCCCTCAATCATGTTGGACAACAACTACACTCTTCTGGTCGACTTAGTTGTCTCCTACCGGGATAACTCATGAACGGCGAGCAGAACTAATAATGCTCAGATGTTCCTCATTGACACCCTCTACACTTCTCGTTTACCAAGAAAAGTCCTCCGAGCATTCTCTTTGTAGGACTGACACTCAACACTCCCGAATACCACAGAGTCCTCTTGACTCCGAAAAGACCGCATCCAGATCCTCCTGATAGTTTGGAGGAATCCATCCAAGTTGGGGACCACGTGCTAGCCCCCACTACGCACGTAGTACCTTGAAATCTCCATTCTTGGGTCTGCTTACTCAGCCCAACAATGGGAATCTTGGCTCAACACTGGGGACTATAAACACCCTCTCATTTGAGAGACTAAGGTGTTCAATCAGTCACTCATATTTTCATACTTGCTTGCATTTGCTCTGAACCTCACTTTGGCATCAGAGTGTCTTGCAAATATCCTCCACTTCACACTCAACTGTTGCTAGATTCGAAGCTCGTGGACTTTGACAATTCCTTCTAATCAGATACGATCATTAACCTTAAATTCAGAGAGGATAATAATAAGCAACAAAACTCTCCCTTAAAAAGTTTAAACAATAATGCATTTTTAGAGCTGGATTCGAATCCAAGTTCTCTATTTAAACAGAAAGAAATCATTACCATTTCAACCTAGTGCTTTTTAATAGTTTAAACAGGAAGAAATCATTACCATTTCAACCCAGTTCTTTTTAAGAGTTAACTGTTTTTTTTGTACGAGAAGAAGAAGAAGTGTGAATTATTTTTATAAGTGTGCTATCACACTAAAAATCTAATGCTAATAAAATTATTGTTAAAGTTCATCTTTAATGTCTATTAAGGTTCAGTAACGGAGAAACAATTATGTACATTGAGTTATAAATTTTAAACTTTATATAATTAACGGATAGCAATAATAATAATAATGAAGCAAATATCAAGAGTGAACGTTAAAGTTAAATTGGTAGAAATTTTTTTTTAGAAGGTGATTAAATATATTAATTTTGTAACTGAAAAATATTAAAATAAAAAAAGAAAGATGATTGTATGAATGAAATTTATTCTATAAACTCATTAAGTGTTAAAAAATTCTAAACAGTATTTTAGAAGTGACACATAAGATATTTGTTGACATTGCAAAATTTAGAATAAATGGCATAAATTTGGTGATGTGGCGATTATAGAGTTTGTGGCTCTGTATTAATAGATTATAAATAGATTTAGTTTTTAGTTTGAGTCTTTTATAGTTAGTTTTTCCAAAGGTTTTATTAGTCCATGTTTTCTATGCAAAATAGGTATCATGCGTGTGACCATAAGTAAAATAAGAGTAAAGAGCGTTTAATTTTATCACCATTTCTTTGGATTTAAATTTAAAGATAGAGTTCTTTGGTAGAACGTAAACGATATCTCTTTTCTCATTTTTATTTACTCTATAGATTATGGAAATCATCTTGTTTATATCTATGTTTCTTGCTAGAAATTGTTTAAAAAATGTTTCATATTTCTTTGAAACACAATGAATTTATAGGAACTTCTAAAAGAATTTTCTTCTCTAGTTTTTCACTTTTGCTTTTGAGAGAAGAGTTTTCTTTTTCCAAACTATCAATTTTTTATTTTAAAATAGAATTTTCTTTTATCAGTTCACTATGGACTTCACAATCAACTACATGAATCTGTTTCAGATTCTTGTATCTTTTCTGGAGTCTCTGACTCTTTTCAAGAATCTCAGTTAAAGAAAATTCAAACTAAGAACGAGTTAGATGAGAAAATACCTCTTTAGTGTTTGAATCAGATTCAGATTCAGAGTCTTCAATGCTAGCCATAAGATCCATGTTAGCGTGCTCTTCTTCAGAGTCATTTTTGAAAGATTCAGAGTCATCCCATATTGCTATTAGAACCTTCTTCTTCTCTCTAAAAAAATTCCTCTTAGGCTTTTTTTGTTGAATTTGAGACACTCATTTCTATAGTGAACAAGCTCTTTGCACTCATAGAAAATAACCTTCTTGTTAGCTCTAAATTTCTTTTTCTCAGAGGTTGACTCAAAGCGTCCACTTACTACAAATAAATATGGTAATTACGGCGGTGTAATTGTCAATTTACCCCCTAAATAGATAGAGTTGGGAGAACAAAAAATCACCCCCTAAAACATCATTTTCCAAATGAAATGAAATGAAAGATATAACAAAATTATGATCTGCAAGCGTCGTCCGACGACATAAAAGCATCACCTGACGACGATCCTTATACACTTGGCCCAGAATAAGCCACGTCCTCAACTGAAACAAATATCTACCGTCGTCCACCACAATTCATTGCCTGGCGACTCTCCTTATTTTCTCCCGGTGACACAGACGCGACGCAAGGCAGAGACTTCATTAAAATTGGTCTTCAAAATTTCGTCTGGCGATGCATGACAGGAAAACAACTTTTGTTGCTTTCTCTGTATAACTTCCAATGGCCTCCAATCTTGACCTTATTCATTTATTGATCCAAAAATGGATTTTGGAGATTTATTCCTCTTGCTCCAGCAATGCTCAAATACCTACAAAACATATACAAAACTAATCAATTGATATAATATGTACTAAAAACGCAACTAAATGTATTTACAATAAAAAGCGGAGTTATTCAACTGATATTAACAACAAAGAATCGATAAGCGCAATAAAAAGTATATACAAAATAACTACACTTTTACACTTATCAATGACCTGCAGTGGTGTAGCTCTTATGTAAAACATTTAAACCAGTAAATAGAGTTTGAAACCTTGAGAACATATCCTAAATAGTTTCATCTTCTTCCATATTTCTGGATCAAGTAGAGAGCTTTGTTTTCCTTAATTTTCTCATTTACTTCACGAGTCATCCTCAAAGAATTAAATATAGACTTAGTTACATCTTTATTTGTAATCTTCTTATACTCAGTATGAGAAATATATTAAACAAGATTGTTCTAGATCTATGATGATTCTTATTGTCTTTTTTCTGATGATCATCCATCTTATTTCTTTTAAGCTTTACACCATTTGAATCCACAAGATGTGTGTAACTATCCATTACCATATCCCATAGATTTGCATCATATCCGAGGAAAAAATTTCGATCTATCTTTCCAGTAGTTAAAATTTTCTCCATCAAATATTGGAAGTTTAGTAGAATAATGATCTTTATCATTGTTGTTGGTAGATTCCATACTATATTTAAAAAAGGGTTTTTATCTGATATGGTTAAGTGTTTGACACAATACAGTCAATATCAGAATCGAAGCTCTGATGGCAGTTGAAGGTTCAATAAACACAACAAAGGGGATTTAAATTGGGTTTCAAACATGAAATTTTTTTGCAAACTAAAATTAATAACAACAATGATAAAAACACTCGTGATTTTTATACTGGTTCATAGTTAACTAAGCTAATCTAGTTCACTCGTTAGAGTAATTTTATCTATTCATGAGGACTTAATCCACTAAACAATCAAATTAAAAACTCAAATACAAATTGACAATGACTTCTCGAGGCTATAGAATATACTTAGTCTCTCAAGGAATTTAACTAAAGTTAAATTATCAAGAGTGTATGTTTTCAAGAATGCTTCTAAACAAGCAGATACATAAAGTAAATTTAAGAATTTACACTTAAGAAAATATATAAGAAATAACTTTAACGGTAGTGAATGTTATAATCATTATTTCTCTTATTGTGTTGTAATTATTCACATCTACAAAATTCTTTGTCCTCTTTAAACATATGATAAATAGTATCGTTGGAGGATGGAATTGGAAACTTCTTCAATTTCACACTTGTAATAATTGTACGAGGTTGAGCCGTGAATTATGGAGATTGGTTGGTAGTACATTTCTTATGAATTTGAGCTTATTTGTCCTTTTAAAGGAATATTTAATTTTGCTGCTTGAATATACTCTCTCCAAGAATATTCTTTCAATTATTATTCTCTAAATTATTGGTTTAGTATTTGAGATGATTTGAAGCTTGATAAGAGTTTATAGCCTTAAAGATTAGACTTCAGAGTCTAGTGAAAATGAGGCTTGAGTTATTAGAGTAAATCTGGATTGTTTGTTGTAAAAGTGTTGTCTTTGTTATTCAAATGATTGACTATTAGATGGACATTTCTCCATATTAAAACTTTGTTTTAGAAGATATTGAAGTCCAGAGTCCAAAATCTCTTTTTCCAGAGTCTAGACTATGCTTTGTCCAGAGTCCAGAGTCCAGAGTCTGCTTTCTCCAGAATTTAGAGTCTACTTTTATTATCTTAAGATTCCGCATACTTTAAAGTATTAATGTACAAAATTATTCTTATACTTTGTTATCATCAAAACTTAAAGATTGTAGATGTAGTATCAATCTTGTTCATACGTTAAGATGATAGTTTTCTTTTTTACTTTGATTTTAGTCTGACTAACTGACTTCTTGATGTTTTAGGTTACCTATGGTTTCAGGGATATTATAGGAGGTGCAATTAGATATTTTAATTAGTAATATAATGTTAGTTGTTATTTTATTTTGAATGTTGAATTGGGCTTTTAGTAGTGTTTGGACCCTTAAGTTTATTAACATTAGAAGTACTATATATTGTAGTCTCATTGAGACATTAGGAATCAAAAACCAAATGAAAAAGTCTCTATTTTCTTTTATTCTATTTTGTCATTTTAGTGTTCTTCCCTTTTAATGTAGAAACCATAATTTCATAATTTTGATGATAAAAACCCTCTTTTAGTGTAGAAACCCTTTTAACGTAGAAACTCTTTATTTCCTATCAGGATGACACCAAATATAAAATTGTATGAGTAATTAATCTAAGTCAGGTTTGTCAAAACCCTGATTTCTTGTGGAATTGAACTAATTTGGTTACTTTTTAGAATTGATAAAAAGCATAATTTGTTCAATTTTCCAATCTTAGGAGGAATAAATCCACCAGAAAAATCATTGTGTTATAAATCTCGATATGATAAATTTTATAAATATCCTACATAACTACAAATTTGCTCCACTTATTTTACAAAATGAAAAATCAAAGTTTTGTAAACTTTTCAAAATGAAATTTTCTTGAGGAATGTAACCATCAATAGACATGTGAACAATTTGTGGAGGAATAGTTCCATAAAAGTAATTATTGTAGATATTTAGGGTTATCAAGTTTGTGAATGAATAAAAAATGAGAGAGTACCTTTAAGTCCAAAATTTTCAAAGATTATGGTTGAAAGAGAATTGGATTTGTGACATTGAATTCCTCTCCATGTGTATTGATTTGTGATATTTATCCAATTTCATAAGAGTTTGGCTATGGTTATCAAAACTATGTTTCCATTTTAATAAAACTTGTGCTTTAGTTTCAATGGCTTCAACTACAGCTAGTAACAAACAACTTGTGGTTCAATTTTAACAAAAGTTTGAACATGATGAAGCTAGGCGGTAGCATTATAATAAATTTTAAGGTATTTTTCATGAATCTGTATATAATTTTGAGTTTAGAGTAGTTTAATTTAACAACGTGAGTATATCAGTATGAATATGTTATTTTTGGTAATAGTAGATATATTATGTGCGAACTATTATTATCAACCATATTACATAGATATATTATGTGCCAACTATTATTATCAACCATATTACATAGATATATTATGTGCGAACTATTATTATCAAACGTACTACGTAGTTTATTTATAAGTGAAATGTGGCTGATTTTTCGGGTTTATTTTAGGTCTCTGCAATAGTGTTTCATTTTTACTAGGGCCTTAAAGAACATAAAATTTTCATATATTTGCAGGAGATGTGACAATTTTTTTTTTACAATAACCAAGTATTAAAATAATATTTGCCAAATAACCGCGTTTCGAAAAAAATTACGCAAATAATCATGTTTCGGATGACTCCCTAAAGAAGGAGCCATCTCACTTGGCGCCTCCACCCCTAGATTTGCCCTAGGCGCCACCTCACTTGGCGCCTCCCTTCACTTTTAGCCAAGTGAGATGACGCATGCTCCTTAAAAGTGAGAGGAGGCGCCATCTCACTTGGCTCCTAGGGCAAAACTAGGGCAAAATGCTGTTTTATAAATAATTCGTCCGTTTTTCCGAAATTTCGCACACTTTCTCGCACTGTATTTTTATTTTTTACTCTGTTATTTGCGTCATGACGTCGCCCATGATTTTTAGCAGAGACGGTTACGTTATCTTCTCCGCCACAAAACCTGCGATGAAAATGAAATTCTGGCACATTCACTCCATGGAGCGTCTGAAGCGGGAGTTGATGCGATGACTAGATGGAGACATTGCGGAGGGGGAAAAATTCGAAGGATCCAGCAAAAACGAACAACAACCTCACATGCGACAGGAAGACCTAATGTATGGTTGGAGGAAGTCAAAACAGACAGCGATGTAATGTTGATGATGCATGGGTCAGATGAAATTGTGTTAACAGTTGTAATTTCGTAGACGGAATATCGCTAATTTTTCTTGTACGCGCAATATTTATTGTAGCAAAATCTGTTAACAGAAAACCCTAATGTTTACAACATAGTTAAGGAAAGATTTTATGTATTACAATTTTTATGTGGTCGAGGCAGACGCCCGATTCGGACAATTTTTGCGATTGTGTCTGACCTGACGGCATAAACCACACTTTCTTTCCAACTTGTCAAGATCGTCCATTTCTATTGTGATGCGCTTACTTTTGGGACGACTCTTCTTGTTCCTTTTCATTTGGTCATTGTGCCACACTATTTCGCCGTCGTACGCAGGCCAATAATCTGGTTTTGCTACCAAAGGAAAGTTGTTGTTGTAAACGTTGAACAACGTTTCAGATTTGTAAATGTTTGACAGAAGTTGCAGCGCGTCTTGATGGGTATGAGCACAAGCGGCAATGACATGAGAGCAAGGCATACGAAATGCTTGAAACCTGCCACAATCGCACCAACGAGAAGGTAGCATGACCCTATATTCTTGTCTTGGCAGGCTTTCATTGTGGTCGATTGTCTCTTTCACAATGAAGTTGTGGCTGTGTCGGTCAAACCGTATAACCATATGAGTGTTGGCTTTGGCACTTTCTGCCTTAATGTATTTCATGCAGCTTTCACTCCATAGTTATCTAGATTGCAATACCGCATTCTACATTTCACCTCTTTTGGCAAATAACGCAACCATCCTAAAATACGTAGATTTTACCAAAGCAGTGATCGGGAGGTTTCGTATGCCTTTGAATGCCCCATTCATTGATTCAATAAGATTCGTTGTCATGTGCCCCCATCTTTGGCCATTGTCGTATGATCTAGTCCATTTTCCCATCAAAATATTGTCGATCCACCTACCGACTTCCGAATTTGACAAACGGATCTCGTTGCGGTAATATTTGAATGTGGGTTGTGTCAATGCATATCCCGCATTCATAACCGCTTTCCTTAATGCTTTGTCCTTGATCTCCCTCGTGAAATTCTGGACGATATGCCTAACGCAATAGACATGCATAGAAGGAGGGTCATGCCAACCGTTTGTAGGATTATTGTAGGCACTTTCAATGGAGGCATGTCTGTCCGAGATCAAACAGAGATCTGGTTAAGGAGCCACGCGTGTCCGCAAATTTTTCAGAAAAAAGCTCCAAGCACCACCGGTCTCCCCCTCGACAAGGGCAAAGGCAATGGGGAAAATTTTGTTGTTGCCATCTTGTGCAACTGCCATCAGTAGCGTGCCTTTGTACTTCCCATACAACCAAGTCCCATCAATTTGTATAATTGGTTTGCATGATTCAAACCCTGTGATGCAAGGTTGAAATGCCCAAAACACTCGACTGAATATTCTGTTGTCGTTTAGTAGACTACCATCCTGGGCGTATGCTGGCACTGTTTCCAGAATGTAAACAGTACCCGGAGAACACGTCTTGAGTGCATTCAGGTAGCGAGGAAGTTCTTGGTATGACTCCTCCCAGTTTCCGTACACCTTTTCAATCGCCTTAGTCTTTGCTAACAGCGCCTTACGTTAAGACGAAGTGTAGTTAAAAACCGTGGTGATATGGGAGATGATTGTTTTCACCTTCAAAGATGGGTTGTTGCTGACCAGTGGTAGGATTTCTTGACAGATGAGATCGTAGTTAAGTTTTCGGTGGTCCTGTGATTGGGTAGAACTTACACAAGTGTGTGTAGTCATGAGACCTATCACCCAACAGTCACCTCTTAATCTGTATGATGCAGTCAGTTTGAACATACAGCCAGGGTGGACACACTTGATCTTGTACCTTTCTGGGTTGACACGGTCCACCTTAAAATCAACCGAGTTAAGCATGTGGAATTTTTTTATGGCTCTGATGCATTCCTCTCTGTTACGAAACTTGTCATTCTCTTTTAAATTTTCATCCGATGACACCCAGCACGGGAAAGGCAAGGACGGGGATGCGGAACCGGAGGTCATTACCGGGTTCCGGAGGATCACTGATTTATCTGTTTTTTTTTTCTGTTTTTTTATCTGTTTTTTTTTTATCTGGATTTTTTTATCTATTTTTTTAATGTAATACATTTGGATGTAATTTTTTTTTAATAAAAAGTCCATTTTGTTGATCCTATATCCAATACACAATGCACCGGACCAAAAAAAAAATCAAATTTTGCCCTAGAAATACACATAGGCGCCATCTCACTTGGCTTAGGGCATGCCCTAAACACATAGGCGCCAAGTGAGATGGCGCTTCCCCTTAAAAAATGGGTGTAGGCGCCAAGTGAGATGACTCCTCCTTTGGAGAGTGATTTGAAAAATGGTTATTTGCGTAATTTTTTCCGAAACGCGGTTATTTGCGAAATTTATTTTTAATATTTGATTATTCAAAAAAAAAAATTCGAGATGTGGTTCCCCACATAAAAGCCTGATCCAGTAAGATTTTCTTCATTCCAATTCTAGTATGGTAGATTTTTAGGATCCAATCTTAAGTATATATGTAGTCCCACTTTACATGATATAGCTTAACTGAAATTTTCACATTAATGCTAATTTGGCTTGATCTATATGGCTAAAACTAAAAAAAAGTGTTTGATTGCGGAGGTTTTAAAACCAATTTATTGGGTTTTTAACCCCCGCAAATGTTTTGCGGAAGTTACAAAAATCCACAGTTTATATTCCGGAGTTTTGATCGACCACTGGTATCATGGGAAAATTATTTTCAGAGCTTCAAAACCCCTACAAATCGTTAAAAAAAGGAAAAAAATATAATAATTTTTTATAACAGACAAAATAAATTAATTGCTTAACATCAATAAAAATCAAATGAAATAATGACTTCAAGGTGGCTTGCCACATTATGCCTTGTCAAGTCGTCCACTTTCATCAACTCCAATAAAATAATCACATGTACCAAAAATATATTTCTAACATAACGAAAATAAAACATCTAATTGTAATAATTAGATAGTTTTTTTTTTGTGATAGTTTAATGTCTACCATAGTCACAAATCCATTGAATAGTATACCAACAAGTGTGTAACATCCTAATCAGATATCAAATGATAATCATACAAATGCTGCTCTAGTAAAAATTCGGACACACAGGCTCTTTGAACTCATAATGATGCAGTGTCATTGCCATCTCTCAGATTCGTCATACACTTATTGACCAAAATTTATTGATCATTCATAGAGTTTGGTTGTCTGAACTTGACACTCTAATATTTCTTCCATCTAAATGATTGTAAATGAAAGAATTACAGCAAATAAGCATGAAAATAACCATGATTTGTAAATGAAAGAATCCAAATAGATATTGATTAATTTTAAGAGAAGAGACATTATCGTCATATCCGAGCAGAAAACACATTTATTATCTACGATTATGAAAAAGGAGAATTTGCACCATCTCAAAGTGGAAGATATAAGTTGGATTTTAAAATCAACAAAGCCTCACTCAACACCCAGGTAGAAAATATCTCACTTTACTACATATCATAGAAGTATAGTAGCTCGCATCACTACAAGAATCGAAAAGAGTCTAATCTTTAAATAAAAAGTCAAAGTAGAAAAATGGTTTGAATGAAGTTAATGACTTTTAGTTTTTCAAAAAGATGTCAAAGTATGGTTAAATTGATTAAAGTTTGATTAAGAAAAGATTTTTGAAAATGCATGGATCTAAGTCCAAGTTTATTATGAAAACGGTTCAAGTTAGAAAACAAGAAGAGTTTTGAAAAGGAGGGAGAAGATTTTTGAAATTAAAGAAGATAGCAGGAGATGAAGGTACTATCCTAAAGCATAAGGTAAAAGTTAAAGAAAAGAACGATCTAACCAATAAGAAGCCATTACTTGACATAAAAATTCAATGTAGAATTCTCATCCTTTGAATTAAAACCAAGCAAGCAAAAATACTAAACCTCTGAGAAATACCAAGCTTCAGATGAATTAAGTCTTCACAAAAATTAGACTGAGTAATAGATGTTTACAGAGGAATTCTTAATCACAGACAAAGCATATAATCAGAATAACTTGCACAAAAAGAAAAATCAATCTAATATCTTGGAGAAAACCTCAAGAACTTAAGACAAAATAACAACAGAGCAACAAGGTCACAAAGTATCAAGGCTTTTAGTCTTAAGTCCGAGAGATCCACAACTCCACAATGCTAAGGATAGTAACCAAATAATCCAAGTAACCTTAATGTTTTCTTAATGTTCAAGTTGATTATTAAGTGTTTTCAAAAGAAAAGAAAGCTCAAGTGAGCAAAAATAAAATGACATAAATATAAATACTCAAGTGAGAAAAAATAAAATGACATAAAGATAAATGCTCAAGTGAGCAAAAGAAAAATAACATGAAATGTAAATGCTAAAATAAATGGTACATAAAAGTAAATGCACAAAATACAAGCGTAAAGTAAAATTAATTGTTAGTGAATTAGAAGTTAGAGATCGAGTACAAAAGGTTAGTTGAATGACCATCCTGAAGTTTGCGTTTGAAAACTCATTAGAAGATTGATAAAATCAAAGCTTCTCAACAACAAGTCTCATTTGCTTTTTGTCAAGTGTATCATTCATTTCAAATGCTCAAAGAAACCACATATGATCAACGATGTTCAAATGATTCACTTAGGCCAAAGTTCATGAAGTTCATTAAAGAATTGATAGAATCAAAACTTTCTAAAAATGAACTTCAAAGTTATTAGATCAAAGGTTTCAAATTAAACATGTTTGGGCTTGCAAACATAGGTTTGAGCCACGAATGATCATTTTTGAATTGGAACAAATTTAGTGTTATGTTAAGCAATCATAATTGGACTTATGTAGAAGTCGCACCTATTTTGAGGCCGATCAATAGAAATCTATGTACCAAGCATGTCAAAGAAATGATATATAGATAATTCTCCAAAAACATGTAGCACAAGTAAAAACAAGAAAAGGATAAGATGAAAAGGGGGTGTATCAGATGAAATTAAAGTTTCAAATATCATCAACATCATTCATCCATTTTGGTGGATTTGGTTTTTCAACCTATCAACACCCAAGATCCAATGAAATTGAGGAACTTGTCCCCAAAAAAACACACTCAACTGTCTCCAAATTAGGACCAATAAAAAAACAATAAAATATGTTTAATATAAAACAAAAATTAAATGATTTAAAAATGAAATAATTGATAAAATACATAACATGTATTAAAACACTAAATAAAAATCCTAAAAAAATATCAAAAGTCAAACATAAGTCAATGAGTATTGACAAAAAATTTCAGAATTTTTTAAAGTCATAAACTATTTTTAAAATATAAAGAAATAAGAAAATTAAACTAAAATTTATGAAAAATAGTAAAATAAAAAATAAAAATAAAACGAGGTCACCAATATTTGTCAAGAGGTCATTGGATCTTTCCATTATTTTTCCAAAATTTTAAAATTAAGAAAAGTATTTGTAAACAATTAAAACAAGTCAAATAAAGTGAAAAATCATAAAAATATCAAATCACAAAATAAAATAATGAAAAAATAAAAGTCAGAAAGAGAAAAATCGAAATTATTTTTGATAATTTTTTACACATTTTTAGAAGTTGAACTAAATTTTTTATGAATTTTTAAAGTTTAAAACAATTAAAACAAAAAATTAGAAAATAAAAATAAAACTAAAATAATGTGAACCATTTGATCATTATCAAAACGCGTAGTAAGCTAATCCAAAGAATCAGACGCGCAATGCATGTGTTGTACCCCAAAATTTACCCTCTTTTCATACACGCATATTATTGGTTTTATGGTTATGGAATAAATGTATATTTATCAAGCTTCTTCAAGTTACAAGTGACGTTTATTTCGCCAATGAATGTTCTCAGAGTATTTTCCGTGCTGAAGACCGGTTCGCCGTTTTGCAACGATTCAGGGTTCAAAGATTCACAAGTCCAACCCGGCGCGTCATATTCAGATGTTCTTTCGCCAAGATATCTCTGATATTGTATTCTCAAATTCAGGTTCAGCTCAAGAGTCAATTCTTTAAAGAAGGTCTCCGAATGTATGAGTTTTCTCGAAGAAATGTGGTGAAAAAGTGTGCTGAAAGTGCAGTTTTTACGCACTAAAAAATTCATAACATGAAGATCGTGATTCATTTTGAACCTGTTCCGGTGGCCAAAATTACATCTTGACGTTATCTACGTGTTCATCTCTCACAGTTGGAAGCCAATTTCGATCAGAAGGTCTTCAAAAATGCGGATTTATCAAGTATTTTCATACAGAAAATTTGTGACAGAAGTTTATTTGCGTCATGTTCAGAAAATCATAACTCGGTCGATTTTCATTGTATCGAGCTGGCTCCGGTGCCAAAATTTCACAAATTGAGTTGGCTAAGTTTTCACAAGAGGTATTAAGTTTGAACAGTATCCAAAAGGCCTTCGTTTTTTGCTCAGAGTGCGTGTAATGCGCCGAAAATCCTGAATGCTGAATATTATTTCATCTGGGCCGAAACTTCAAAAATTCATAACTCGGTCAATTTTTATCGGATCGGACCCATATTTTTACACAAGGTCGTGACTCAGAGATCTACAACTTTTTTTCCAAAATTGAGACCGGATTATGCTCCGATCAATACCAGTTTTTTATTGAAGAACGTGTCAGAGTCGACACTCGAGCCCAAAATAAGTTTGTTTGAGCTAAAACTTCAAAAATTCATAACTAATTCACCGTTTATCCGATTGAGCCCATTTTCGAACAAGAGTTATTTCTCGATGTCGGCTACATTTTGTTTTCATATTTCAACTTCAAAATTTTCACTTAAGCCCCTGCGATTTAGCCTAGAACGTGACAGACTCAAGTAAATATTGGAGGCCCAATTGCACATTCAAGCCCATATCTTTGCTCTAATTTCTATTATATAATCTCATTCTTTTCACACAAAAAGGAAAAAAACCTTTGCCACAACGCTGTCAGAATATTAAATTCTTCCAAGAACCCTAAAACCTTTAAATCCTTATTACAAACCCCCATCTCACTACAAACAAGCCATCCTTGTTACAAATCCTCATCTCATTACAAACAAGTCATCCTTGTTACAAATCCACATCTCACTACTTCTCCAGTAAGGGTAAGGCTGGTTTGATCTCCATGATCAAAAGGGTATAATCATTCATACATGCCATATCGGTTTTAATATTACAAAATTTCACATATTTCCTTTATTTGTATTTCATGATATAACAATTTATTTAATTTGTTCATGAGATTCAACGCTGCAGATTTAGACAGGGTCCACTATGCCAAACAAGGGATTAAACAACGCTTTTTTAGGCCTTTAACAGCGTTTAAAAGGGCTGCTAAAACCTCTGCTGCTAAAGGTATAGACAGCGCTTATGTAATTTCAAAAGCGCTACTATAGGTATCCCCCCCCCCCCTTAGGAACCCCTTTAGCAGCGCTTACACTTTAGACAACGCTTTTAATGTGGAACTTTAGACATCGGTTGGTAAAAGTGCTGTCTATTCCCCCCCTTTAGCAGCGCTTTTCCTTATTATTTTTTAATATTTTTTTCAATCACTTTAGACAGCACTTTTATGAAAAGCGCTGTCTATTCCCCCCTTTAGCAGCACTTTTCCTTATTATTTTTTAATATATATTCTTTTTCAATCACTTTAGACAGCGCTTTCACGAAAAGCGCTGTCTATTCCCCCCCCCCCTTTAGCAGCGCTTTTCCTTATTATTTTTTTAATATTTTTTTAATCACTTTAGACAACGCTTCTCATTAAAAGCGCTGTCTATTCCCCCTCTTTAGCAGCGCTTTTCCTTATTATTTTTTTAAATATAATTTTTTTTCATTTAAAACAAAATGCTGCCTATCAAATTTAATCTCACCATTTTTGCACCATAATTTATAGCTCCATTATAACATTTTAAACAACAACAACATCAATATACCACAATGAAACAATATTATAACAACATCAATATTCATCTCTTAAATCCTTTTTGCACAATATACACAACAACAACATTAATATATACCACAATGAAACAATATTATAACAACATCAATATTCATCTCTTCAATCCTTTTTGCACAATATACACAACAACAACATTAGTATATACAACAATGAAACAATATTATAACTACATCAATATTCATCTCTTCAATCCTTTTTGCACAATATATACAACAACAACATTAGTATATACAACAATGAAACAAAATCAATGATGAATTACAAAATAACTCTATCTTCTACATCGAGCTGCACCTATATAACCTAAAACAAAATAAAAAAATCAAAATTCATACAAGTTACCAAATAACAACAACAAAAACAATAATATTGTAATACAACTATAACGACATATATTATATTCTCAAAACTCAAAGTTATACCTTATAATAAAACTCTCAACTCCATAACAAATTGACACCAATCCTCCATAAGTTCATCCAATTGATCTTTTGAGTATGAAGTACACTTGAATTCATCAAAGTACTACATAATAATATAACATAGTATGATTTAATTAAAATACTAAGTCATTTTATGAGAAATATGAAAATAATTCCTAAGTTAGAAATTCATACCGTGGATGGAATCTCTAATCGGTCCAAAAGAATAGTTTCTTTCATAAACCTCAACATAAAATAACCACAATCTACACCATTGCGCTGACGAGGACACTACATATGGAAAGAAAATACGGATATACATCAAGATATACACCTTAACTTGTTTTATCAAGTATCATCGCTATATAATCAAAACTGTGAAAATATATACCTCCACTTTGATCCAAGAAATATTGTTGACTCTACTCCTTGGTACTTGAATATCTCTTTGTGCTCGAAAACTTTATAGAATGCTATAATAAAATAATAACGAATATTTAGAACTATCGCACATAAATAATTAAATATACACAGTAATATTTTGGAACAATCTCACTTACGTGTCAATCGTCTTCTTCATATCTGGGTATGTTGTCCAATCATTGCCCAATGAATCTAGATAATATACAATTTCTCTCACAGGATTAATTGCAACCAATAACCAGTGTCCACTGGAATATTAAATAAATGTTAGATGGAAATTTTCTGCACAACGTTAAAAAACGAAAAATTATAATAGAGGAAATTTAGAATGAAAATCTTACTTGGAGCCAGTATTATATGGTAAAAAGAACAATTTTTCTGTATCTTTGCTGGCCATAAATAAACTGAGCACAAATGCTATTACTTCATCTGGTTTTGAGATGATTGACCCTGCGTGGACAATGTTGGGATTTATGAAAGCGAATCTGGACTCCAATCCACGCGGGCGAATCAACTTGTCATACAAAAACCTTAAATAAAAACATCATTAACATTAATTATTCATTGAAATGAGTAAATAAATTCTGCAATTAATTAAACAAAGTTGATTGGAGTATACCTGATGTATGTATTGATAACAGCCATGCCTAATGTCAAGTGTCCAAAAACTTCTTCCAAATCCTCCTTACCAATTGTTGTCATGCCTTCAGAACCATAAATCCCTTCATCCAGGGGTATAAGAGAAGTACCACCTTGCGAAATAGTTGTGAAGCTTATAAATGTCTGAAGGAACGACCTATATTGTGAAGTACTTTTCTTTCTAGCCCCGGTCCTCTTAGCAACACTCTTTGTTTCTGTAGGAATGTTGCTAATTACAGGCTCCTTACCCATACTTACAACTTCAATCTCTTTAGCAGGAATAATCTAAATATCATAAAATTAGAGTGGTCAAGTATAGGACGACAAATTAACATTATCTAAGCATAAATATCATATAATTGTGTTGTACCTGTTTTTTTGCTGTCACTGACTCCTTTAGCCGCGTAATCCCTTTATCTTTTGGTTTGGGTTTTGTAGGAGTCTAACATTACCATGCAAAAAAAAGTAAGTAAAACGAATGTAAAAAATTTGAGTACTAAAAGGTTCATAACGATTTTAATTATACCTCATCATCTATGCAAACGAGTCTTGACGGCCATGCAACAAACGCTCCTATTGCCTCTCCCATCAATGTTGCATCTGAAACTTCATCTGGGATTGGTAATAACGCACCCTCCTCTAAAGCAATATCAATAGACACTTTCAAATATCCAGAAGGGAGCGGTTTATGATGAAGTACTTCTCCCAGAGTGTTATGGACTTTTCCCTTGCCAACCATGCGATAAGTTGGTGTCTCTAAAAAGAGTTGACAAGGTGAAATGCCCTAAAATCAATAATAAATATGACATCGTTAATGTGTATATATGTTAGTTAAATAAATTACACTAATTTAATTTCATAATAATATATATAAGTACCTCGGGAATACTCGGTTGAGCTGCACAATTGACACTAGCTATGTCACTAGCTTCTTTAACACCCGAAGCTTCCCTTTCTGATTGGTACTGTCTTGCTTTTTCCTTCCTCAATTCAAGAACTTCAGCTTCTAATGCATCCAACCTTGCCTGTAGTTCTTTATTGCTAGCAGATTTTGTCTTTGGATTGTTCTTTTTCAAGGAGCTTGGAGTAACCCAATGTCCTTTACCCCTCACCCGACCAGAATACTCACGAACATCTAATGCTCGACTAAGTATGCTCCTGCAATCATCTGTAGAGATGTAGACTGAGACAGACTCTCCTGAAATTCATATGAATATTGGAAAAACATGAATACTATATGTTAATAAAATTTTTATTTAATTAGAATTAATGTTATACTTACGCATTTTTCAAAAATTTGTTGTACATCTTCTTTAAGAACTCCATCCTTATCCACACGGGCAGCCTTCCACAAAACATGCTCCGGAAGAGATGTTTCAGAACTACTCTCCTCTTTTAACTACACATTAACACAAAAAACAAGCTCAGTTATAACTATTGATGAACAAGTATATCATTGCAATTTGTAAATACTTACTATTTTTTGTTCTGATCGTGCATATCCCAAACGCCCTTTTTTGTATGGATATGCGGGAGATGATGCTCTTTGACGATTTACTTCACTTACACTCTGAAATTTTGGGGTTTTCCGTTTGGCTTTAAAAACATCTCATTCTTTAACTGAAATCACATCTGCATATTCTGCTGGACGCTCTGCATCAACAAATTTTTTTTCGGCATCTCTAAGATATTTTCTGTTTAAATATGTTCTAAACCCTCTTAGTATTTTGCCGGCCAATCCAAGACAATAATCTTTTCTTTTGCCATCAATATTGAAAGACCTCTACAAAAAACATACACAAAGTGCGTTAATATAAGTAATTTAAAGACATAATTTAAAGTACATAATCGTAATTTAAAGACATAATTTAAAGCACCTGTATCTCACTCCAGATTTTGTTTTTAGCATCATCCAGCTTATCATCTCTCCACTCATTACAAGTTATTGGAATTTCTCTCCTTACAAGTGTACCAATGTAACTTGTCAATTTAGAACCGTTAGGCTCAATTAATTGGTCATTTGGACTCCAATGCACATCGTATTTTATACCTCTATCTCTATCATGAATGATATTCTTCATAATAGTTTTTCCTCTTTTAATTTCTTTTTCCACTCCCTTACTGGATTTTCCTCCATCATTGTCTCCATCATTAATAGAATCATCGTGTGGGTGCTCCTCGTTACTAGCCATCTAACCTGTAATAAAGAAAAACATTAGTATCTAATGACAAATATTTAATTCCAAATATATAATTCCAAATATCTATTCAATATATAAAATGACAAATATCAATTGAGTATATAAAATGACAAATATATAAGTTATTAGAAGTTTTCTAAGTGTTAACAGGTATGGAGGAATATATATTACCTCTTTCACTAACATCTCTTTCTTTTCTTGGTTGAATTCCGAATTACTTGTCTCTTAAGAACACGGACGAAGGGATTGATCCAAATTCCCTCATCATGATCTTTTCTGATATAAGATTCATCCGCTGTAGTATTTTCATCTCGATCGTTTCTAATATACAACTCATTCTCAACATCAACATCAACTTGATCCACACTTTTATCATCAATCACTTTGTTAGATAAAAGCACTATAGACCATTTCGTACTCTTCGGGTCTGTGACATAGAACACTTGTTTTAACTTGAGAGGCTAGAATAAAAGGCTCATCTTTGTACCCCACCCTACTAAGATCCACTTGCAAAAACCCTGACTTATCCATTCGTATGCCACTAGTATGTACCCACTTACAACCAAAGGTAGGAATCTGAAACTTCTCGTAATCAAACACCCAGATGTGATTGATAACCCCAAAATATGACAATTTTTCATATTTGGGGTTTAAGTCCTTCATACTAGAAATGTGCATTGCTTCACATACCACCGTGACACCACTATTTTGCATGGTACTTTTCTCATCTTGTTCTTTGGTATAAAATGTGTATCCATTAATTCTGTATCCTCTATAAGAGAACATAATCGAACTTGGACCATATGCCAAACATCTCAACTTGTCTGATATTGAAGCGGGATCTGAATGAAACTTTGAATATATATGATCCTTAAACCACTGTATAAAAATTTGATTATTCTCTCGTACTATCCAATTTTCATTTCTACTTTGATTCTCACCTCGGAGTATAGCCTTGTGCATTTCAACAAACGGCTCAACCTCAGTGTCATTGTGCAGAACATACAAATGCACTTGATCCCGTTCATCCCTTGATATTGTCACAATTTCATTTCCAATTAATTTTTTACCTTCTTTTTTTTCCGAAAAAATGATGGGGAGTCCAATGGATTGCACATTGGAAAAAAAATCAGTACAAAACTCAACCGCTTCTTCAACAACGTATCGCTCAATGATACAACCCTCTGGACGACTTCGGTTTTTCACGTACCCTTTTAATATTTTCATATAACGTTCAACAGGGTACATCCATCTCATATAAGTTGGTCCACACAATTGTGTCTCTTTCACAAGATGAACAACAAGATGTACCATAATGTCAAAAAATGATGGAGGAAAATACATTTCAAGGTCACACAGAGTAATAACAATTTCTTTTTGTAATACTGGTAAGATCTCAAGATCGATCACCTTACTACAAATTGACCTGGAAAAAAAACACAATTTAGTTATAGCGCTTCTTACTTTTTTTGGCAAAATAGAACGTATACCTATTGGTAGAAAATGTTCCATTATGACATGGCAATCATGTGTCTTCAGACTCTTTAACTTGAGGTCTTTCATGGACACGAGTCTTCTAATGTCTGAGGAGTAACCTTCTGGAACTTTAACTTCACTAAAAAACACACAATATTTTCTTTTCCTTTCTAGATAGAGTATAAGCAGCAGGTGGTAGATATGCTCGTCTTCCTTTCTTCACGGGTCCTAATTCAGTTCTTATTCCCATCTCTACCATGTCCTCTCTTGCTTTAAGGCCATCCTTAGACTTTACTTTTATATTGAGTAATGTACCAATAACACTTTCAAATACATTTTTTTCAATATGCATAACATCAAGAAAATGTCTTACGTACAAAGATTTCCAATATGGCAATTCAAAAAAAATTGACCTCTTCTTCCACCCACCTGTGACAACTTTATGTGCAAAAGGCTTGCAAAACTGAATACTCACATCTTTCACCTTTTCACAAATTTGATCACCTGTCAATCCAGGTGGAGCTCTACGTTGTTCGGTATTTCCATTGAACGCTTTTCTCCATCCACGATATTGATGTTTTGAATTTAAGAATCTATGATGACCGAGAAAGACATTCTTCTAACAAAGTTTCAATCGTGTTGTACCGGTTCCATCTTCACAGATAGGACACGCTTTTTCACCTTTAATGCTATACCCGGATAGATTTCCATATGCTGCAAAATCGTTAATTGTGCCAAACAACATCGCCCTCAAATTGAAACTTTCTTTCCTATATCCATCATAAACCTCCACATCGTTCTCCCACAAAATCTTCAAATCTTCGATTAAAGGTTTCAAGTATACATCTATGTCATTCCATGGTTGTTTAGGCCCAGAAATTAACATAGATAACATCATGTACTTGCGCTTCATACATAGCCATGGAGGTAGGTTATAAATCATAAGAATCACAGGCCATGTGGAATGTGAGATACTTTGAAGACCATGCGGGTTCATTCCATCCGTAGATAATGCCAAGCGAAGGTTTCTTGTTTCTCCTCCAAAATCAGGATAATCATTATCAATTTTCTTCCACTGTGGTGCATCTGCCGGATGTCAAAACTTTCCATCGATAATTCTTTCATCTACATGCCAAGTCAAGTGTCTAGCATCGGTTTCACTACGAAACATGCGTCTAAATCTCAGAATAATAGGAAAATACCATAAGACTTTCGCTGGAGATAATTTTTTCTTATATCGAGATAAACCGCACTTTGGGCACTCATCCAACGATGCATATTCGTTTCGAAACAAAATATAATCATTTAGACATGCATGTATCTTATCATAGATCATGCCAATAGAGAACAACATTTTTTTGGCCTCGTAGGTTCGATTAGGAAGAACATTATCCTCAGGGAGCATATCTCTCAAAAGGGCTAATAACTGTGTGAAACTTTTATCCGACCATCCATTGCGCGCCTTTAAGTTGTACAATTTTAATACCGCAGAAATCTTGTGAATTTGGGGCAATCTTTATACAACGGTTTCTCCGCATCGCTTACCAACCTCTCAAACATTGTGGGACAATCTTGAAGATCTTCTTCAAGTGCTTCTGCAATCTCTTCAACTCGATCAGAATCATATGTATCTGTGGCATTGTCGTACGAAACATAGGTCGCATTACTTTTCACCCCCGGTTCAACATTCTCGATGCTTTTCTCACCATGAAATATCCAACACGTATAACTTCGATCAATTCCGCGCATTAGTAAATGCGATTTCAATCCATCTGCGTCAACCCGATCCACATAACAACAACCCAAGCAAGGACATTTCATTATATTCAGGTCTTCAGCGTGTTCAACAACAAACTTAACGAACTCTAATACCCCATTCTCGTACTCTTTTGACAATCGATCAACACACATCCATTTTTTATCCATGGTTTTAACTATTATCTAAGTTAAACAAAAACACTAATTAGGGCACAAAACGGTATAATGCGTTTCTGCCAAAACACAAAGTATACACAGATTTTATTATTCAAGTGAATATGTCATTGTTACGTGAACCTCTTGTGTTGATTATTACTAACTTGGATTATAAGCAATGTGGTGGGAGTACAATGAATTTAAAGAGTCTGTGTTGTCAACAAAAATCAAACATGTGATTAGAACAATTCTAGAAATGAGGATTGTAGCGTGTGAGTGAAAGAAGCATAGCCACAAATGTGGTCCAACCTTAGAGGCCTAGTTCATGTTACTGTTGTGGTCCTATAACATATTCAATCAATGATCGTCAACGTTAAAATTTTAGAGACATTAGCTTAGTTGTGAACTCATTCGAAGATTCATGATTTGTGTTATTTTTTACTATTACTAAGTTGAATACTAGATTGAACAAACGGAAACCTATGATCCAAACTCAAGTAAACCAGAAAAATTCCTCTCGCCGCGATAATTTCATTGAAAGGACCATTAACATTAAGAGTACTAGTAATCACGATAACATTCCTCTCAGACATAACCGCCGCAAAAGACCCCGAACCAATTCCAATATCAAAACCTATTCTAATCCCACCATTTCCTAATTGCAAAACATCATCAACAAGAAAATCATTCTTACTCTTAGACTTAACAAATCTTTGATTCTCATATCCATTAACCAAATCAAAGCAATGAACACAATCTCTATTCAGTTTCCTACCATTCAAACCACTCGAAACTGTTTTATTACTAACAGGCTTCCATAGTGAAACCGGAAAAGGATGAAGAAATTTTACCTTAGATGAAACCGATTTTGCGAAACTTCTTCTTCACGAGGAGATGGTGGTGTGCATGATGTTGTAAGCCGTTTCCCAACAACAGCCGCACTATGACCCTCACGTGCCTCTCGCCCTTGCCCTCGTATAACCGGAGAATCCCAAGTTTGCAACGAGACAACAAATCAGAAGCTTTCTGGCATGAACCACGGTTGGACGGTGAGGAGGGAGGAGACGAGTTGGAGAAGAAGATGAACAGGAGCGTTTTCTGGGTGTGTGGGGTTTCATATGAACAGTGGGGTTTTTGAAATCTGATAACTAATTTAGGGATTTAGACACTATTTAATTACCTTAGACAACGCTTTCAAGAAGCGATGCTAAAGGTATTACCTTTAGCAGCACTTTAGGCTTTAGCAGCGCTTTAGAGTAATGCCTTTAGCAGCGCTTCTTAAAAGCGCTGTCTAAGGTATACCCTTTAGCAGCGCTTCTGGAAAGCGCTGTCTAAGGTATACCCTTTAGCAGCGCTTTAGGCTTTAGAAATGCTTCCTAGAATAACACCTTTAGTAGCGCTTTTAGTAAGCGCTGTCTAAAGTATAACCTTTAGCAGCGCTTATTCTAATTTTTTTTTACTGAAAACCTATAGCAGCACTTAGGGAAAGGAAGCGCTATCTATGGTAAGGCCTATAGCAGCACTTATAATAAGCGCTGTCTATAGTATACCTTTAGCAGCGCTTACTCTAATTTTTTAATTTTTTTTTACTGAAAACCTATAGTAGCGCTTAGGGCATAAGCGTTGTCTATGTGGCGCTGTCTAAATTCAATTTTGGCATAGTGCTTAGGTTTAAGGCTTGCATGGGTTGCCACCAAACAAAACTCGGGGGTCAAATCTCAATGAATGTAGTATCGAGTATCAACCGAATTTGAGGATACACCAAAGACGACTATCTCACTACATCCTAATAGCCAAGTTGTTTAATTAAAGGTTCTAAGGTCATTTGATGTTTCGTGACACCACACAACGGCCCCGTAATCTCCTTGATTAACTCAAGGGCTACCGGTACCCACAAAAGTGTTTCATCAACGTAGCTATCGCTTCAACCGTGTCGGTATACCCCACACAATTTCCATGATCTATTGCTACTTACCTAAAAGGTTTTCCCAGATCCGGGTGTAGGATCCATAATAACCCAAACAAAACCCTTAAAAGTAAAGCAATCAAAATAAACAAGAAAAACAAGTTAGAAATGAACTAGATCCTAAGGTAAACCCCAATTTTATTATTCCCCAGCTGATTCGCCAGTTCTATGATACGGTGGCAGAACCGACTGTTTATACTAGTTTGCATATGTATTCGCAAATGTGCGGTAAGCAAGAGTCGCCATCGACTTTTCTTTTATCCAACAAAGGAAAGGGTGAAAAGAACAGAAAAAGACATTTTTCGAGATTTTATGAGTAAGGGGGGTAGATTATGGAAAGGGGAGGTGTTAGCACCCTTTCCATTCGTGGTTTTCCACAGGCTCTTAGGTACTTGCTCTTTTTCAAAACTGCTTTCGTGTTTGTGTGTTTTGAAAAGTTTGTTTGCTTTATGATAACTCTTGTATCAATCCTCAAGAGTGTTGATAAAGCGTTTTTGAAAAAGTTTTGAAAGTGTGGTGTGAAAAAAGATTGTTTTGAGCAAGTACTTAACAACTATCTACCTACTCGAAAAAGGTGTTCTTTTCCTCCTTTCCTTTAGATAGTGTTATCCTACTATTAGTGAGTAGGTATCCCTATCATTGGATGTTGAGGGACTATCGAAGGGATGTTTACGGTCACTAAGGCAACGGGGCAAGAACTCTTAGTAATTGTCCTAAAGTTCCAAGATCACTTTTTAACCGAGGCAACAGCCGAAAGGGTCATCGAGGGACTTGTGATCTCTTGAACTCAAGGACAGTCACTAAAAATTCTCACGTTTCGAGAATTGTGACCATTTTTGAAGGCAACCAAAGTGGGAAATACCCTAGGGGTGAGCATGTGCAAGTATATTGGTTCAATTCATTTATCTTGCGCATTTAGAGTTATCTAATCGTTTTAATTTCAGTCTTTTTCATACAATCCTATTAATCTAAACAGTTAATAATAATGCAGAAAATAAATTATGGAAAATAAAACTCCTAAGCTATTACATAGCCTTGGGGCAATTACATAACTAGGACAAGAAAAATAAAAATGCGGAATTTTAAACCTAATTAAAACTATTACAATCTGGGAAACAGTTACATAATTGAAAGATAATAAAACGGAAAATAATAAACGCGCGAAGATTAAAACGAGAATAAGTTAAAAAATCTAAAAATCTAATTGATTTAAAAAAAATATTTTTTTTATTTTTATTGAGAAAAAAAATATTTAAAAATTTAATCCTAATTTCTAGTTAATTTTAATTTAAAGAAAAAGATTAAAGTAATTAAACTAGATTAATTTACAAAATTAATTTTAATTATATAAAAAATTCTAATTCTATTTTTTTTGTGATTTTATGACTAAAATAGAAATTGATTTTAAAAGAATTAAAATATAAAAAAAAAGAAATAAAAAAAAAACAAAAAAATAGAAAAATGGGCCTGTTGGTGTTATGAAACAGGCTGGGGGGTGTGGCATTGAATCTGTGTTAGGCCCAAATGAAATCCGCCCAGTGCGTGATTCAATGGAGAGTGTGTTTGAGGGTCCACCATAGGGATTCGTTGTTGGACGCTGGATCTGAGTGGTGGATGATCTAGTGACTGAAAGTGAGGGCGCATAATGCACGCTTGGCCATGTACCACAGGTAATCTTCCCGAAACAATAGAAAAAATAACAAGAACGTTGGACCTGGGATCGAGCCCAGGTCCTTTCCCTCATATGCTTACTGACCTTGCCAACTACGCTGCCTGTTAGTTCGTGTACATAAACAATGGAAAATAATTAATATGAAACAAAGGTGCATTCCAGGTCATCAAAAAATGTACATGTCAGCAATAGGATGAACCAATCAAATTAAAACAAAATGCCATACAGAGTCTTCGCCTGAGTCAGAAGGTTCAACGATGCAAGAGCTGCGCTCCGGTCGTCTTCTCTGGCCAAGAAAAATGGCTAACATGGAAACGCGTTAGATTCAAGGCCTGAAACTTTGTCTACCCCCCTTAAAACCTAGGTTGAAAATTTAACCATGGCCTTAGTTTGGTCTAAAAATGCCTCTATCTCTGAAACCGAAGCTCACATGTTTAAAAACCCTAACAATGGTGATTAGCGTTCTTGGCCCTGTACCTTACATGAAAGACGTCAGAATGCTCACAATCAATGATAATATCATGAATATAGAATGAAAATCAGTTTATAGCATGTATTTGCAAAGTTTCGAAACCAAGTTTTACCAAAATTCAGTGATGCTTGAAGGAGGGATTCTGGGCACGATCTGGCTTGGATCACGGATAGAGGTGAACCCTGGGACCTTCAGGAGGACGCTAGGACGCCTGGTTTGGGTGGAGAATGCTTGGATTGTGTGAACTAAGGTTGCACTTCTTTGACAATTTTTTGAAACTTTTCTAGTGTTTTTTGTAGCAGTTGCGCGTGTCCTTTTAGGCTGAGCTTGTTAGGAATATGTAGTCTATCTTATTAGGTCAACAAAAGAGGTAAAAATCCTTGGCATTGAGTGTAAACAAATATGCTTTAAAACTTTCCAAAATAAAGATATTTTCTTCCTTTCATGGCCTTGCACGTTTCTCCTGGACATAATCAACATATATTGCCCAATATTTAATAGAAAAAGATCTCAAATCAAATCTTACATTATCTCCATTATTTCTTTATTTGATTTTGAATTTTAATGAATAAAATATCAAAATAAATAGCATAAATAATAGAATAATGCATGGGTGAGCTTAGAGGTCGTGGACCATGTTAGGCATAAGTTTAAAACATAAAAAGATAGACCCATTTGGAAAAATTCCAAGTTAGTTCAATATTTGCTTCATGCACTTTTCCAAAAATTGGCCAACTTTAGCAATGCATATCTCTCTCAATTTTAACCCTATGAGGGTGTTCTTGGACTTTTTAGAGAGCTTAGGATGTCCTCTAAACAACCCATTTAGTTTCATCTCAATTGGATCTTCCATGTTCATGTAAGGAGCTTTGACCCAAAAGGTGTTTTTGTTGACTTTTTGAAAGGACCTATAATGTCTGAGCTTCCATCTTTTAACTGGGACATTTCATGAACTTGAGGGCTGAAGAGAAGTTGTAGGGGATTGGATTCTCTTCAAAATGAGCTTTGGTGGAAAATTTTCTGATAAAGTATGAGAAAGTTATGTCTGATCAATATTTGGTTGACTTTTCCTATAGAAACCCTAATTTGCAAATTTTGACTTTTGATGAGTTAGGAGCACTTCTTGAGGAATCATGATCAATCCTTGATCAAATGATGGATTTCACTTAAAAATGTTGATGTTGACCAAAAATCTTGAAGTTTGACTGTATATAGGCCATAGTTGACTTTTGACCTAGTACAATTGATTTCCAAGCATTTGAGCAGTTGACTAAGCAAACTTATTATGCAAGGCATGAAATTTGACATGGATAACCTTGAGGACATATTAGGACCATGTACAACATTTGAGACCATCGGAGTTCAAACATCTTGATGAAAATTGAAACCCTAGTTAGGGGTTCATTGCCTTAGGAGGAGAATTTATCTAGTCAATTCTTGGTCATCCTTGGGCAAGTTGGGGATCTCAATGGGCATGTGTTGAGTAAAATGAGAGAGAAAATTTTGGGATACAACATATAGCATTATCTAAATGTATGTGAGCTGTTTGGACAACTTATTTCACAATTTCTTTGGAAGAAGGTTGGGTAGGTTTAGGGGGGCCACGAGTTCAAGATGAAAGCACCAATGTTAGGTTACACTAAGCTACCATAGATCTAAATTGCATAAGAAGACTGTAACATAAGAAATAACTTTTTGAGATTTTTCATTAACCACAAACTTACTAGAGCATACATTATATAGTTAAGATTTGGGTAATAATTGAGCCAAAAGACTAATAAACCCAATAAAACAGAAAATATAATTTTAGAGCATATTACTAATAATACCCCCGATTAATAATAAAAATCGTTAAACTAAAATTGATTCCTTCTTTATTCTAGTGCGTCCCTTCTTAACATATTACAAAAACATGTAAATGTTAAATATTGTGATCTCTTAATTTAATTAAAATCAAGAATTCAAAATGTGGCTTGAAAACATAAGTTTACATAAGTATTTTCAAATTGAATGATATAAAAAATATTTAACTAGTTAGGAAAATAATTTAAAAACATAAAGTTAATAAATTAAAGTTAGTTAAATAATTTTTTTTATCACAGTTAGTTAAATAATTTTAAAACGTAAAGTTAGTAAATAAAATATAATTATTGAAATATGAAATTTGAAACCATATTCCCACATTTCTATTTAAAAAACTTAATCAAAAATAAAAAAATTAAATTGTCTTCTTTCTCCACTTTATTCTCTATCCTAGTTGAATTTTTTGTTAAAAATTAAATAGTCTTCTGTCTCCACTTTATTCTGTATCTAAGTTCAATATTCTCTATTGATAGATAGAGTGCATTTACTAAGTCAATATTAGATTAATTGCCAAGAAAACTATCTCATAGTGAAAGAAGAAAACTATTCTCATAACAAAAGAAGATCTCAACAAGAAAAATATAGTCTAGGGTTTTGGTTTGGTCCCCTTCTTTAAATATTTGTTTGTTCGTTTTTAAATATATGTGTATAGTTTTTCTTTTTATATTTAATATTTTGTAATATTTTGTTGGTTGTAATGCAATGTTTACTTCAATTTAGTATATATTCTTTTTAATATATAATTCTTGCTTAAGGATACTTATGAATTTTTTTAATTATTTTTTTTCATTTTCTGTTCTGTCAAAATAAAACAATTGTTTCATTTCTTTTCTTTTCTTTTTTAAATAAAAAGTTATAAAAGAATATTTAATTAGTTAATTAAATAATTTAAAATATTAAGTTAGTAAGCTAAAATTAGTTAGTTTTATATAATATACAAAAGATATTTAATTGAAAATATGGGTTACAAAAACATCTAAATGTTAAATAGTACAATCTCCTAATTCAATTAATATCCATCATTGAAAACGAGGTTGACGAAATAAATTAAAAACTTAGAAGTACATAACTTTTTAAAATGGAAATTTATAAAATAATATTTAATTAGTTAATTAAATAATTTAAAAACATAAAGTTAGTAAACTAAAATTAATGAAATAATTTAAAAACGTAAAATTAGTAAACAAAATATAATTATAGAAATATGAAATTACAAACATCTATTTCCACATTTCTATTTTTTAAAGTAAATAAAAAATCAATAAAATATTAAATAGTTTTTTTCTTCATAACTTTGTTCTCTATCTAAGTTCAAATTTTGTCAAAAATTAAATGGTCTGTCTCTCCTCTTTACAAATTTAATATATATATATATATATATATATATATATATATATATATATATATATATATATATATATATATATATATATATATATATATATATATATATATATATATATATATATATATATATATATATATATATATATATATATATATATATATATATATATATATATATATATATATATATATTGAAAATATTTACAAATTTATTAAGATATATTGAAAATATTTACGAATTAAAAAAAAAAAACTTAAAGAACAAGTTGTAGTTAATTTATGTTGTGGCGATTGTAATCACTGTTACACCGGTTGAAATTGCATATATTTTTACGTGACTGCGACTTGTATTAAAAACTTTATCTTTTCTAGGTTTTTAAAGAAAATATGAGTCGAGGATGATGATGATATAAATGAAGAAATTATTAATAAAAATTTAATAAGATTAATGATATCATTAACTATAGTGTTTTATGAATTACTATATATGTATGAAGAAGTATGTAAAAGGTTAAAAGTAACAAGATGATAAAAAGAGAAATGCACCTTATTTACATTATTTTCTTGTTAACTCTTTCTCTTTTAATTTGTGTTAGTAGTGATCATTTTGTGCTTGTTCATGGAGCATACCATGGTGCATGGTGTTGGTATAAGGTTGCAACTATGCTTAAATCAGCTGGTCATAATGTTACAACTATTGAATTGGCTGCTTCTGGTATCAATCCAATACAGGTTCAAGAGATTCGTCAAATTTCACAGTATTATGAACCTTTGATGACGTTTATGGAATCTCTTCCTCCAAATGAGAAGGTGATTCTAGTAGGTCATAGTATTGGTGGAGTGTCTACATCTGTAGCTATGGAAAAATTTCCAGACAAAATTTCAGTTGCTGTTTTTGTTACTGCTTATGTGCTTAGTCAAAATCTCACATACCCTACTATTCAACAAGAGGTACTCTACAAAACTCACATTTTATTATTCACACTCAAAACTATATTAAATTAGTTACTATCTTGCAGGAAGCTAGAAGGATCACTAATTTAATGGACTCAATGTTTTTCTTTTTTGATGGACCCAACAAACCTGCAACTGCTAGATTGCTTGGACCGAAATTCCTGGCATCCAGGTTGTATCAGTTATCACCACCTGAGGTATATATAAACATTTTCAGATGAATTTTAGAACATTTAGATTTTAAATGTTATTAATATAAAGTAATTTTGCATTCTAAAATGTGTAGGACTTGACCCTTGCATTGTCCCTGGTGAGACCTGATCCACTTTATAATGATGTTGAATTATTGAAGAAGGAAACAGCAGTTACCAATGATAGAAATGGAAGGGTACCTAAAATTTTTATCATCAGTAAAAGGGATAATTTAATAACAGAAGATTTTCAAAGGTGGATAATTGAGAGAAGTGGTCCATTTGCTGAGGTGAAAGTGATTAATGATTCTGATCACATGGTCATGTTCTCCAAACCAAACAAGCTTACTTCTATCCTTCTAAATATTTCACAGGAATACTAATACGTAATTATAAACATATATGGTATTAGTGCCTACCATGTCCCAAACAGTTATGCATATGGGTTGGGATTATATTTCTATTATCAATTATCATTGTGAATTCCATTGAATAAGAAAAAATGGAGTGTCCTCCTCTAGTCTTGTAAGTGACAAAGGGTATGTATTAAATCATATTATGATATTATATTATGATATTATATCAACCGTTATTATTTTATTTGGTCTATCAATCTAGACACCCCCTCTTAATAATTTATGTTATAGTTTTTTTTTTCATCTTAAAGTCTTTATAGTTTATAATATGATTCATAAGATTAGCTCACCTTATAATTTACATAAACTTGTATATCTGTAATTTTTCTTATAGATCAAAATTAAAATGTTTCTTGTTCATTCTTTTGTAATTTGTTTGAACCTATAATTTTGTCGAAAGTTTAGTGAGCCACCCAATACATCTGTCTCTAAGACTTTTCCAAACTTTAATAGTTATTATGTTGTCTGATCCAACTTCCTTATTACTCATTCATTTAAACATTTATTTTACCTAATGTTCTTGAATCCAACAATAATAATTATAATTCCGATCATTTTCTCTAGTAACTACCCTTTCACAATCCAGTAAGATCTCATTATTCATTAAATAAAATTATGAAAATACTTCTTCAAAATATTATTTATTCTTGCACCAAAATATTACATTCGTCATTTGTAATACACTAAACTTGATCCCAATCTACCATCTTTCTTTTTCATTCCTTAGCATGTTTACTATTGACTTTATTAGCATGTCTATTAATACAGTCTAAATAATAAAGTAAAGATTCTCCACATGGATTGTAAATTAACAAGCTAGTAATCGGGTGATTTGAAGTAAATAAGAGGGATTTCATATTGGTTTTTTCCGTAAGTAATTACGCGAATAAACTTGGATAAAATTTGAGATTGAGAAAGTGATTAAATTTTATTTGAATCTCTTCATTTTTCACTGTTGATGATTTTGCATTACTTGAATAAAATTAAATTTATAATTCTATGGCGATTCAAAATACCACTATACCCAATTTCTTGCAGTACAAATTACTAATTTAGACCACAATTTCCTAATTTCTTAGGGGAATTCGAAGTAAAACTAGATTATCTAGTGTGTTAATTCTCTAGCCACAACTTATAATTACCTATTCCTAATAAATTACAAATACCTAATAATCTAATTTTATTTTGCGCAATTCTCAATAGACAAATAACATTAAAAACAAAAATAATTAAATAATAATTATAAATTCAAAACATTCAAATAACATCAAACAATCATATGCTCCAATCTAGAAAATTCAAGTTCATCTCCTAAGACCTAATCAAGAGTAATCATAGTTAAACAATGAAATACCATGAGTGTAGATGAAGATAACATAAAATTTATGAAGAATAATGTATTCAATTGCTCCAACCTACTCTAAATTCTTGCACTACTACAAATAATACATTTCATGATAAAACTTTCACGTCAACAAAATAATAGAGATATAATGCAAGGCACGCCGTATTTTATTACGTTTTTAAATAAAAATCACATACTCCATCGATTTTTTAATATGACTTAGGTGAAAAGCAATTCAGGACATGATTTAAATTCCAACTATTGCAGTTTATGTTTTTTATTTCTTTATAAATGTAAACTAAAGAATTTATTCATTCGGTTTCCGTAATAATCAATAGATAAATAATTAGATTTTACTTTAAAAGCACTTGTTAAATAGATTTTACCCTAATCCTAATTTGTATGTAGTCTCCATAAACTCGTGTGCATCATTCTTTAGGATTGATTGCAAGACTGAAAAAATATTCAATGTTCTGTGTTATTCTATCTTGAATTTTTTTTTTTTGCCTTTACAATCTATCTTACATGATGGTATTAATGTTGTTGTTGTATTTTTGGAATAACCTTCCTATGTTGTCAATCAAGGAAACTACATTGCTTTCCTCGGTTGACAATTTTTAAAAATTTATTCCTAAGCATGTTGTCAATTGCACTAAAAAAATGGCAACTAAAAAATTTGAAATGGAAAGATGACATGTTACTTTCAATTCTTTATCATTAATTATTTTTTGTTTCAAATTTATTACCTCGATTTATTCTCTAAAATCGAGGAGTTTTTTTATTTTATTTTATTTAATTAAAAGAAAAATACTTTTTCAAATCTATACCCTACATTTATAAAGGAGCAACGTTCAAGATATTGTCAAAACATCATTCCACAACAAACTATCACATCCACCATTGTATGTTAGAAATTTAGGGTGTGATAATCCTAGATAACTTCGATGAATCGTGTTCGTACACTTTCCGAACAAAGTATTTCGACCATATTCTTGTCTGGGTTCACGAAATCTTTGTGGGGATAATTCTCGAAGAAATTCTGTTTCCGACAAAAGAAACGAATTGTAATTATAGAGAGAATGATGCGTTTTTCTGTATGCGAGACCGAGGCCGAACGACTCCTTATATAGGAGAACAGTAATTGAAACGAAGAGACACATTTGTTCGAAACGAATATGTCCGTTGGGAAACAGTTATGTCCGTTGGGAAACAGTTATGTCCGTTGGGGAAAGGATTCAAAATTTTTGCACGGGGCGCTGCCCCGCACCCCACCAGCGGGACCCCAGCCAGGGGCTTCCGCCCCTTGGACCCCGCAGGGCGCTGCCCCGCACCCCGCCAGGGGCTTCGCCCCTTGGAATCCCAACGGGGCGCTGCCCCGCACCCCGCCAGGGGCTTCGCCCCTTGGAACCCCGTTTCAATTATTCGTATTCAATTATGTATTGGCTCGACGAGCGTGCACTCCGCACTTCCCTAACTCGTCTCCGAACTTAACGCATAATTGCATCGGCCTTTAGAAATCACATTACTACTAAAATACATTGGTGATACAAAATCGCCAACATTGTATATATTGTTCTCTTTCTTGTAAAAATATTTTCTCAAAATAATTAAATCTTTGCCTCAAGTTAAAAATGGTTGAAAAACTTCTCTATGATGAATAGCAAGTGCAAAAAATTATTCATTTTTTAGTTAACAAAGAAGGGAGTTAGACCTTTAAAAAGATTAGAAGTTGGTTTCATATAAGATATGAAACAAAATATGGATTACAACAAAGATTTGTTATTCTCCAAGAATAACAACGATGATGGTGAATTTGAATTTGTTGTATTTAATGTATTTTAATATTCTGCGTACATAATAGAATGTAAAAATAAAGCTTATTTACCTCGATTTTCTACTAAAATTGAGGGAAAAATATATTGTTTTAATAAAACTGAGGGGATAATTTAGCGTGATTTTTGAAGATATTGATCATCATTCTGAAACAACTTTTTGTCGTCTATTTCATGATTATCAATGTTTAAGATACTAATATTAATGATATGCGTGAAACATAAAAAACTTCAATCATAAAGCATTTTGAATATAAAAAATAAATAATGAAACATTATGAAGTACTTGAAATTATCTACATCTACTCCTTTAAGATTTGCAAGAGCAGTTGCCATGAAAAATTCTCTATTATGGATTTCATGAGCATAAAATTATTTGAGTTTAAGGTTTGTGTACTTAAATATTTATTCGAGGAGAAAATTATTTACTTATCTAACTTTTTTTTTGTTTTATTCCATAAACAAATGCAAACAAAAGCAATTAAAAACATCCTACACTCAACATTTATTCTTCCCTAATATTCAATGATTCGAAGATCTAAAATAATTTCTTTAGACTACGACATTTATTGCTTATGTCAACACTATTTTATGCAACATGTGTAAATTGTTTCCTATAAAAAGATTAGGCAACGATTTTAGAATGTTTCCAAGATAATTTTCCCAACATCTAGCTATGGCAATATAGTCCATCTCTAGTGACATCTACAAAATCCCCACAACGTGTAGGTAAAATTTCAGACAAATGGATACATACACGGGTTCGGGTAATTATCCACTTAAATTAGTGAGTATGGGTGCGGGTATGGGAACCTTAGTACCCACTCTGCCCCATATCCACACAACATATATATATATATATATATATATATATATATATATATATATATATATATATATATATATATATATATATATATATATATATATATATATATATATATATATATATATATATATATATATATATATATATATATATATATATATATATATATATATATATATATATATATATATATATATATATATATATATATATATATATATATATATATATATATATATATATATATATATATATATATATATACTTTAATTTATATTATTATATTAAAATCAATGTTTATCAATTTTCAAAAATACATCGATGTTAAAAATTATATTTCTAACATAAGTATTCTTTTATTTAATAATTCAACAATAAATTTATTAAAAAAATTTAAATGTTCGTAACAACTTAAAATATTATGATATTTTATACTTTATATTTATTTTTTATAAGAAATACATGTAAGAATACATATATAATATTGTTACTCAAGCGGATATGGGCTCGGGTACGAAGATTTCTTACAACCACTGGTATGAGAACGGGTACTATAGTACCCTATCCATATCCTATCCATTGTCATCTCTACCAACATTTGATAAATGTTCCCTAAAATATTTCTCGAAACGATTTTTAAGTGTCTCTATAATTTATCTTTGACAGTAACTGATAAATGTCCCCTTAAATATTTTTGGGGTAATTTTAAATGGTTGCATTATTCATAATAAAATATTACATTTTTTAAATGTTATATAAGAATTTTTAACACAAAAAAAATATATGGTGCCAAATTTCCCTCTTATTTACTTCAAGTTTAATTGATTCATTTTTCAACATTTATTCACATTTATTTATAATTTTACCATAATTACACATAATTCAAAATTTATCTATTAATTTATTGTTAATAAGATTTAATTATAATTAATGTCAATAAATATTAATATAATTTAATATTAATATGTGGATTTGTTAATTGATATTATGGTCTGATCTGTGTTTTAATATGTGAATTTTTCTGTTTTAATATGTTAATCTTTCTATTTTAATGTCTGAATCTTTCAATTTTTCAAGTTCTTCACAATTTTTCATTTCTGATTGAAACCGAGTTTACTCCTTGTATTGTCGTATTGTTTCATAGGAATTAGTTTACTCCTTCTAAGCAAACTGACGTTTGTCAAAAAGTTATAAACCTCTGAGCTGATTTTGACAATTTTGAACAACCATGATTTTCACAGTTTTGTGTTAGAAGATCAATTGAATTCTTGAGACAATTTTGACAATCATGAAGTTTGATATCTCCTGTACATAATCCAATAGCATTATTTTGTCTGTATTATCTTCAGAAGAGAAATTGTAGAAACCGTAAGAATAGATCTATGATTGAAAAAAGCTATTTAAGATCACAATCCCTACCTAAACCATCGCTCAAAAAGCTATTGATTATAATAGATCTATGATTGAAAAAGAACCATAATGTTGTCAATATAAGTATTTGTATTTATCTGTATTAGTAGTATTTGACTTATTAATCAAGTTTATTAAGATCACAATGGTCTATTTAAGAAGATTATTTGTTGTCTCAACATCAAAATATATAAGACATATATAAGACATATTTGTTATTTTTGACTTGCTTCTACATAAATCATAGAGATGTTCGTACAAGTTATCCGGTCTCCTATAAGTTGGTTCGTTGCAAACTCTAGTTTTACGTGAGCTGGTTATTCGGTCTCTTTTTTATAGAAAATGTGTATATTTTTCAAGGAAAAAAAGGAGTTGTAGCCAAATATAATACTAGAAAGTGTTTGAATATTCTTTCTATATATAGAAACACAAAAAACAAATGCTTGGCTTTTTCTTCCCGTTAGTCTCTTTCTAGTTCAATAATGCAGTGCATATATGAAAAGTTGTAGGAGTCATATCACTTAAACTACTACTACTACAAAACGTACATTCAACAACGCCATGGTTATCACAGTTCCTCCTACACTGTGGTGACTTTTCCAAACTAAGGCGCTACTATATTTATTTTGTTTTTTGAATAACAATTATTTGTATATAACAGCGGTTGAAGAACCAACCATGGTGATACAATCAAACTTGTATGTTTCGAACCCCATCGCCATAAAATATTTTATTTTTTCAGTACTAAAAATATGACATTTGAGAAAAGACCTTTACATCAGGTATAAAAATAAATGATGTAAAAAATATGTCAAAAGATTTTACATCAGACTTTTATCTCCCCTTATATGAAAAATATGTGATTTAGAAGAAAATATAATAAGGTGACAGTTTGGTAAATAAAATGAAAATTTTTATAAGAGATTTTACACTGGGCCTTTACTAACCCCCGATGTAAGAAGTCAAATGATAAAATCATGTAAACACGGTGACAGTTTTGTAAATAAGGTGTATTTTTGTTATAAATAAAAGTGGCCTTTACAGCGCGCTAAGTCCCAACCGATGTAAAAAATTGATCCTTACATCGGGCCATTTAACCCAACCGATGTAAAAATCCAATTTTATTTACAAAACCCTAATAACTCTAATTAGATGCTCATAACATGCCGTTATTATTCTCTCGAACAGCTCCCTCTAAAATCGTCTCACACGATAACCTTCCTCCGTCGTCGACGTCCCTCTGTCTCCCTCGCTCTGTCGTCGACATCCCTTCGTCTCCCTCCCTCCGAAATCGTGAGACACGAAAACTTCACCCTCGCTCCGTTTTCGTCTGTCTCCGACGTCCCTCCGTCTCCCTCCGTTGTGTTCTTCCGTGTCTCTCCGTCTCCCTCCGTCTCCGACATCGTCCCTCAGTTTCCGACGGGTTAAATTTATTATTATTGTTACTGTTATCCAGATTTATATTACATTTTATCTAAAGGAATTGATTTAAATTAGAACAAATTAAAATGTTGTTGTTAATCCCATTTGTGAGTGGGTCTGTTTGTTTAATATGTATAAATATATTTCAATTATTTTAGAATATGTTTTAACGGTGATTTGGTGGTTACTTTTATTTAATCTTGCATGCTAACCACCAATTAAGTTTCAATCCCGCAACATCACATTATGTTATAATTTTTATGTTTAAAAGAATCCCTTATGGATTCTTGTAGTAGTGTTACTCTCCTGTCGGACTTCCTATAAATGCATATTTCTACCCAAACTAGAAACACTCAAGGACCGTTAAGTAGGACGTATTCTAATTCTATATTATTTGTGATGGAGTTTCCTATATTAAGTCATTGTGGAGTGATCTAACAAGTAAAGAATGTTAAAAAACATTAATTATTAAAAAAGTATATTAGAAATAATTTTTTTTAATGATTTAACTATGTATTCATTAATTTCGGAACATAGGTATGGATCGTAGTTGGATGAGAGCTAATTGATTAAGTGTTGAGTACGAACATGGAGTGAAGGAATTTCTACGGTTTGCTGAAAGTAATGCTGAAAAAATCTTCATGCGCTTTTTCTCTGTCCATGTGTTCCTTGTGCAAATAAAGAACCAAAACATAGTAAGAAAGAAATCATGGATCATCTAATCTGTATAGGAATCTGTCAAATGTCTGACACACATTTGGAAATAGAATTAAGTCATTGTATGAGTGTCATTAATTTTTATATGTCAGCTAAGTGTATCAAAGAATTGTTGATGGGCTTTCATTGGCTTGGTTTGTCTGTTCTGCAAGTTTGGTGCACGTAAATACATTTTCTTTTTTTGTTATTATCCATATCTATTAATGTGTTATATCTCTCATCAATTTGATTCTATTGTTAATATTAAAATTATTCAGGTATATTCATTGTATATGTATTGATTATTTCACATCAAAGGGATATGGATTTATGGACCCTGCTAGGTGTATATATGTTGATAATATGCAGAAATCTGAAGCAGAGTTAAAAAAATGCATATTAGATAAGTAATGTGACGAAAACAAAGTGTGTCACTTACTACCATTAGTTCATTAGTAAGTTTTTTTGAAATTGTGTTTTCTATTTTTTTATTTTGATAACATAAATATTTTATGTGACTTTTGTGTTTTCACACACGTACATATCTCATTGAAAATTAATATTTATCTAAGAGATAATATTGTTGTCGTGTTTTATTTATTTCATTGAGAAATTGATCAAATCACGAAGAAAATTATTACAAGGTAAGTTTGTCCTTTGTGACTTTTGTTATAATATATTATATATCCTGTATACATAAATTGTTATAAAAGTAATTTCCTATTTTATGTGGCTTTATATGGATTTTTTTCTTTCTGAATTAGTGCTTTTGTGATTCATCAAATGGTAAATGGAAATAGAAAAAAGGCTACATGGCTTCATCCTAATGTAAGTGTGATGTATATTACAATTCTATATTTAATTTTATGATAAGTATTTACTAATTATGTCATTCGTTTGTCTAGACAATGCGACAACATAAGTCTAATGATTGTGGATACCATGTGATGAAAAATATGTTGGATATTGTCTCTGCCAATATAACTGATTTTTGGATGCAGGTAATAAAAAAAACTCTACTTTTATAGTTATTTGCGTTTTGCAACTTAATGTGAATTTTCAAAGAATAACTCTATATTGTTATTTACGCATTGTAGGTATTTGATGACCCAACAAAATTAACACAAGATGATTTGTATGATTTGCGACTCCGTTGGGCAAAATGTTTCTTTGAGATATATAAAAATTAAGCTTGAACTAGTGAGTTATATAGAATTGTCTATACATATATGATTTGAATTAAGCGGTTGCTGACACTCCCGTCATAGTAGAAGTCGAAGAGGTGATGGCTGAAACAAGCCAAAGACCTCAAAGAAATAGAGTTCTTCCAACAAGACTTCATAATTATGAAATGGTGGGTGATGATGAAATCACACCAGATGGAAAATTAGTTCATTTTGCTTTACCTGCAGGTGCTGAACAAATCAACTATAGAGAAGCTTTGAAGATTAACAAGTGTAATTTAGCTATGCTCGAAGAGTTACAGGCAATCGAAATAAATAACACATGGGAGTTAGTCGAATTGCCAACACATATAAAAGCTATCAAAGTAAAATGGGTATTCAAGTTGAAACACAATGCAGATGGGTCAATAGCGATACATAAAGCAAGATTAGTAGCTCGAGGTTTTCTTCAAAGAGAAGGACTTGACTACTCTGGAGTATTTACTCCAGTAGCAAGATTAGAGAATGTTCGACTAGTAGTAGCATTGGCATGCAACCAAGGTTGGTCAACATTCCATCTAGATGTGAAATCAGTATTTCTGAATGGTCCTTTAGAAGAAGAAGTTTATGTCACACAACCTCTTGGGTTTATGATTCAGAAGGAAGCAAGTAAAGTATATAGATTACACAAAGCGCTCTATGTCCTCAAGCAGGTACCTAGGGCATGCAACAAGAAGATCGACTCATACTTAGTCGAATTAGGATTTGTCAAATGCAAATCAGAGTATGGTGTCTATGTTCAGGTTGTAGAAAAAGATATAACAATCATATGCTTGTATGTTGATGACTTGCTAGTAATTGGAAATAGTTTGGAGAACTTGTCGAAGTTCAAAGAGCTGATGACGAAGGAATTTGAAATGTCGGATCTAGGAAAATTATCTTATTTTCTAGGCATGGAGATTCAAATGTCGGAGCAAGGTATGGTTCTACATCAAAGAAAGTATGTCAAGGAGATACTCAAGAGATTCAGAATGGATGATTCGAATCCTGCATCCTCACCTGTCGAACCAAATGTGAAGTTGGAGAATAATGGAGAGGAAGACAAAGTCGATGCAACTTTGTTCAAGCAAATTGTGAGATCTCTGAGGTATGTGTGTAACATTCGACCTGATATAGGTTTCGCAGTCATATTAGTAAGCAGATATATGGGTGAACCAAGAGTGTCCCATATCAAGGCTGCAAGAAGAATCCTGAGATATTTGAATGGTTCAATAAATTATGGAATACTATTTCAACGAGAATATGAAGGCAAAGAAGTAATAGTTAATTGTTTTTCAGATGTTGATTGGTGTGGAGATAAGGAAGATCGAAGAAGCACAACTGGATATTTCTTTCAAGTATTTGGTGTCCCAATCTCATGGTGTTCGAAGAAGCAACTTGTGGTGGCATTGGCATCGTGTGAAGCTGAATATATAGCATGATCCTATGCTGTCTGTCAAGTAATTTGGATCAGATATGTACTTGAAGAAATGACTTTCTAAGTGAAGAAACCTCTAGTATTGCAAATCGACAACAAGTCAGCCATAAATCATGCGAAGAATCCAGTTCTGCATGGAATAAGTAGACATATTGAAGCAAGGTTTCACTTCTTGAGGGAAAAAGTAAATCAAAGTGAACTTGAAGTTAGACATTGCTCAAGTGAAGCACAGTTGGCCAACATTTTTACCAAAGGATTGAAGATCGATAGATTCCTGAATTTGAGAAAGAAATTAGGAATAATTCAGATTAACTATTTTTGAGGATGTTCGACAACTTGAATTATGAGTGTGTGTTGAAATATTAAATTAGATTAGATTTGATTAGATTTAATATTTAATATAATCCAAGTTGTGTTAGCCCAAGCCCAATTAGGGTTGTATATAAATAGTCATAGTGTGTATCATTATTTGTACAATTGAATAATACAAATTCTTATTTCCTTTATTATTCACTCTTTCTCTCCTCACTAAAAGTGCCTCAGGCACTAATATTAGGTAGAAGAATTTTTTTTTTTTAGATTTGCAATCTATCCCAAAAAAATGATGCATTCGACGGTGGGACGACTACAAATAAGATAGCATTAGAGTGAAATATGTTCAACGAGTGTTTTTATAGTAAAATATGATTAATTTATCCATCGGGTTATAAAAAAAATCGAAAAGTTATAGAATTTATTTTACACTTGTAAACAAACAAAAATATAAAGTGCAGTAGCTGGGATTCAAAGCATGTCCGGAATGATATTTCACCTCGATTTTTAGAATAACCGGGAGAACAAGTTGTTTTTTTAACAAAAAAAAAGTGGCGCGCATTGAAATAAAATTTTGGTTTTTTCTAAATGACGTAAAAATTTTGTCATGAAAAGTGTTATTTATTGTAGTGTTGAAAACTTAACCAGAACGAATTCAACTCTGATTCCTAATCGACCCGTTGAACCGTCCAATTCAGTCAAATTTTTAAAAAATTTATATGAAAATACAAACACCTATATTTCCTCTTTTTTATTTAATAAACTAAATCAAAAATGAAAAAAATTCAATAATCTTCTCTCAATAGTTTATTATCTATCTAAGGTTAATTTTTTTTTCAAAAATTAAAAAGTCTTCTCTCTCCAATTTATTTTCTATCTAAGTTCATTTTTTTCTATTAGCAGATAGAGTCCATGTTACTATGTCAATTGTAGATTAGTTAAGAAGAAAACTGTTCTTATTGAGAAAGATGACCTCAAGAGGAAAGATAAAGTCTTTATTTCAATTAATTTTTAAGATATTTGTATTGTTTGTCTTTTCATTTTTTTTATTTTTTTATTTTTTTTGTTTATTGTAATGATATGTTCCTTTTAATTTAGTAAATATTCTATTTTATATCTAATTTTTTATTATCGATGTTTATGGATTTGTTTCATTATTTACTTTTTTATTTTCTCTCCTGTCAAAATGAAACAATTATTTCATTTATTTATTTTTAAGTGCAAAGATATAAAAGAATATTTAATTAGTTTATTAAATAATTTAAAAACGTAAGTTATTAATTTAAAAATGTAAGTTAGTAAACTAAAGTTAGTTAGTTTTGAATAATAGAAAAAAATATAGTTAATTAAAAAAGATGGATTACAAAAACATGTAGACGTTAAATAATGCAATCTCCTAATTCAATTAAAATCAAGAGTTGAAAATGTGGCTTACAAAATAAATTGAAAACGTAAGTTTACATAAATATTTCAAATTGAAAGAGTATAAAAAATATTTAATTTCTTAAGAAAATAATTTAAAAACATAAAGTTAATAAATCAAAGTTAGTTAAATAATTTTAAAACATAAAGTTAGTAAACAAATATGATTATTGAAATATGAAATTTCATACCATATTCCCACATTTCTATTTAATAAACTTAATCAAAAATAAAAAAATTAAATAGTCTTCCTTCTCTACTTTATTCTCTATTCTAGTTCAATTTTTTGTTAAAAAATAAATAGTCTTCTCTGTCCACTTTATGATTTATTTAAGTTCAATATTTTCTATTGATAGATATAGTGCATGTTACTAAGTCAATAGTAGATTAATTGTCAAGAAAACTATCTCATAGTGAAAGAAGAAAACTATTCTCATAACGAGAGAAGATCTCATCAAGAAAAATAGAGTATAGGGTTTTTCTTAATCTCTAGGGTTTAGGTTTAGTCCCCCTCTTTAAATATTTGGTTGTTTGTTTTTAAATATATGCGTATAGTTTTTCTTTTTCATTTTATATTGTTAATCTTTATTGGTTGTAATGCAATGTTTACTTTAATTTAGTATATATTCTTTTTAATATTTAATTATTGCTTAAGTATATTTATGAACAATTTTAATTATTTTCTTATTCATTTTCTCAGCTATCAAAATAAATAACTATTTAATTTATTTTATTTTTTTAAATAGAAATTTATAAAAGAATATTTAATTAGTTAATTAAATAATTTAAAAATATTAATTAAGTAAACAAAAATTAGTTAGTTTTAAATAATATAAAAAAGTAGTAAATAGTGCAATCTCCTAATTCAATTAAAATCAATAAATGAGAAATATGAATTATAGAAATATGAAATTAGAAACACCTATTTCCACATTTCTATTTTTTAAACTAAATCAAAAATAAATAAAAATAAAATAGTCTTTTTTCTCAACTTTGTTCTCTATCTAAATATATTATTATCACTGTAGAACACAAATTTAAATTTGAAAGAAATTTGTTTGAACTTGATCCCTTTTCATTCAATATACATATACTTTATATAAGAAAACGAATGTGCACAGTGAATTAATTATTACTATCTCAGTATTAATTGATTTTTCTTTTAGGATTGATAAAACAAAAAGGATCATTTAAACATAAAAAGGTTTTAAAAAATGTTTTGTGACCGTGAGAACGACTGCGACAAAATGTTTTGGATATATGTCGATATCGATACTGTTATATCCGTTTTATATTAAAAAAACAAATTATAATTAATAATTTATACTGCGACGAACATAATCAATGTCGTGACACCTCTATCGACCGAAATTGCAAAACTTATAATACGACCGCGACAATTTTTTAAAATCTGCTTAAAATTAAATTAAGGATGTGCTTTATTAATGTTTAAAAAAATTAGTACTGATTTAATTTTAAAATTTTATTAATTAAAATGAATTGAATATAGAGTAAATTATATTTAAATAATTTGGATTAAAATTAAAACTGGTTTCAAACCGGTTTGAAACCAATTATGTTTTTTAAATCAGTTTTTGTGATTAATGGTTTGGTTTGTAAACCATAACCATAAAGGTGGATTGAATCACAATATATAGTAACCATGCACACCACTAATGAAATTTCCTTTTACCTCGGTTGAAAAGGGAGTTTATAGGTGGGATAACGAAGAACTTCATTAAAAGATTTCACTTTTCTCCTCAATTATAGATCTATAGAAGAAAAAATTATACACCTCTTGGACTCGAATCCGAACATCATCAATTTCATATTTTATTGAAAATCTCACAACTTTTTTTCTCAATGTTAAAACTACCTGACGTGAAATATATATATATATATATATATATATATATATATATATATATATATATATATATATATATATATATATATATATATATATATATATAAAAGAAAACTTCAGAAGAATCTTCATGATCATCCTTTTGAAATTTGTTAAAGAACAAATGTTGGAATTTGTTGCATATTTGTGTATTGCAATATGTTTTCAATGGTTTTTTATTCATTTGTTTCTTATATAAAATTGTCAAACGTAAGATAAGGAAAATAATTTATCATGTATAAAGACAATAGATTTTGTAAAGAACACAAATCTTGAACTAATACTATTTTCTTCTCTTGCAATCTATCACAGGGGTTGTTTCCACGCTCCTATAAGTTTCACTTTTGTCTGTCCTAATGTTTGTGATTAAAAATATTTCTGATTGAGATATATAGTGTGGCGTTATTGAAAAAATCAAGTCGTACAATTATTGATGCGTTGGTGGGGACAGGGTAACTTTATTGTGACTTAAATAGAAAGGTTATAAGCACCCCGCAAGTTCCAACTGTAAGAAACTTTGCGGGGTGAATCCTACTTCGTAAGTATTTTTTGAAAAATTCGGTGGAAAGTATAGATTGTATTTATTAATTTAATAGAGGGAAAGTTGAACTCTGGTCAACACTGACATCTTTAGTTACGGGGTGCTATTCACCTCACAAATTTCAACGGCAATAAATATTGTAGGTGTTTCTCACCCTGTAAGTTTGCTTTATATATCACCAAAATCCTTTTATTTTTCTTCATTACAGAAGCATAACATTGATCTCATCTTCTACCTTCTCCCAACCCTTTCCTAACCCCTCTATATCCCTCAAATCTCTCAATTTTAACCCCAAATCAAATCTCAAAAACTCAAATTTATTGCTGGATTCAGATTTTCATTTCATATTCTCATCAAATTCACTTATAATGATACACAAATTTATAAATTGTTTGTTATTTAAATATATGAATAAATTGATTGTATGAGTTGGTTGATTTTGTATGAGTTAGTTAAAATAAATTTTTATGAAAGACAGTGTTAAATTTGTATGATAAACATAGTGATAAATTTAGATTTAGTTATAAATTTGTATGAGTTGGTCGTATGTTTTTTTTTTCTTCGTTTTTTCATAAATAAATATAAATATGTATAAGCTGGTTTTATAATATACTATTAAAATTAAAAAAAAAATACATTTTTATATTATTAAAACCGAAATGAGTATAAATATGTATAATATATTTTTAAAATTAAGTATTATATTTTGAAATACAAAATACTATTATTTTTCAAAAACAGTAAAATATTTATTTGTTAAATAGAATATTATCATTACTATTAATTTATAAAAACAGAATAATATGCTTTTTTAAAACAGAATATTAAAATTAAGAAAAATTGAATATTATTATTTTTTAAATCTCGGAAAGGAGTTGCGGGGTGTTTTTCACTCCACAAGTTTCTGCCACTTTCTGCTCCACTATGCTCTGAATCATTTGCTACTCAACTGCTTTTATTTGTATTGAAGTCTTGGAAAAGAATTGCGGCGTGCTTTTCATCTGACAACGTTGCAGAGTGATTTTCTCCATGAAAAATTGTGGGATACATTTCTCCTTGCAAAAAGTTGTGACTAACGTTTTTGCAGGGTATTTCGTCCATCCCGCAAAAGTTACATTGCAGTGTAATATTTGCGTTTGAGGGGGTGTTACTCATCTAGCAAATTGGAGTTTTTTTTGTAGTGGTTATGTATTGTACAAGGTGAAAGTTTTATCATAAAATGTGTTATTTCTAATAGTGATATTTACAACTCTATTGTTTATAAAAGATATAAATATAAATTCCGACATAGTAAAATAAATTTTATAAATTTAATATATAATATTATGCATATTTGCTCATATTACCTATTTTTGATGATTATATCTTGAGAAATGGTTATTGGGTATCCAAATTTCTTTCTCATCAAATTTTTAAAATGGTTATTGGGTATCTAAATTTCTTTCTCATCAAATTTTTCTGCTTTGCAATTTTCACACTTTCTCAAGAAAATAAGCTCTACACATTTTCATAAAAATTGAATGATGTTTAACACTTTATTTCAAATGAATAATTATTAAATAAATATAAAATTGTTTAATTATAGTTAAAAAATATGGAATTTTTTTTTGGAATAACCATGTATTAAAAAAAAATCGCAAATAACCATGTTTCGGAAAAAATTACGCAAATAACCATGTTTCAGATGACTCCCCAAAGAAGGAGCCATCTCACTTGGCGCCTCCACTAAGCATTATGCCCTAGGCTCCATCCCACTTGGCTCTCCTCTCTCTTTTAGCCAAGTGAGATGGCGCATGCACTTTAAAAGTGAGAGGAGGCGCCATCTCACTTGACTCCTAGGGAAAAATACTGTTTTTATAAATGATTCGTCTGTTTCTCTGTCATTTCTCATACTTTCTCGCAGTGTTTTATTATTTTTTTACTCTGTTATTTGCGTCATGACATCGCTCATGATTTTTAGCAGAGATGGTTACATTATCTTCTCCGCCACGAAACCTCCGATAAAAATGAAATTCTGGCACATTCACTCCATGGAGCGTCTGAAGCGGGAGTTGATGCGATGACTAGATGGAGACATCGTGGATGGGGGGAAAATTAGAAGAATCCAGAGAAAACAAACAGTAACCTCACTTGCGATAGGAAGACCTAATGTTTGGTTGGAGGAAGTGAAAACAGACAGCGACGTAATGTTGATGATGCATGGGTCAGATGAAATTGTTTTAACAGTTATAATTTCGTAGACAGATTATCGTGTTTTTTTTCTTGTTCGTGCAAAGTTTATTGTAACAAATACTGTTAAGGAAAAACCCTAATGTTTACAACATAATAAAGGAAAGATTTATGTAATACAATTTTTATGTGGTTGAGGCAGTAGCCTGATTCGGATAATTTTTGCGATTGTGTCCGACCTGACGACATAAACCACACTTTCTTTCCAGCTTGTCAAGAGAGTCCATTTCGGTTGTGATGTGCTTACTTTTGGGACGACCCTTTTTATTCCTTCGCATTTGGTCATTGTGCCATACTATTTCGCCGTCGTATGCAAGCCAATAATCTGGTTTTGCTACCAAAGGGAAGTTGTTGTTGTAAACGTTGAGCAACATTTCAGATTTGTAAATGTGTGACAGAAGTTGTAGCGTGTCTTGATGAGTATAGGAACACGCGGAAATGACATGAGAGCAAGGTATACGAAAGGCTTGAAACTTGCCACAATCGCACCAACGAGAAAGTAGTACAACCCTATATTCTTGTCTTGGCAGGCCCTCGCTGTGGTTGATGGTCTCTTTGACAATGAAGTTGTGGCTGTGTCGGTCAAACCGTATAACCATATGGGTGTTGGCTTTGGCACTTTCTGCCTTAATGTACTTCATGCAACTTTCACTCCATAGTTGTCCAGATTGCAACACCGCATTCCACATTTCACCTCTTTTGGCAAACAACGAAGCCATCCTAAAATATGTTAATTTTACCAAAGCGGTGACCGGGAGGTTTCTTATGCCTTTGAATACCACATTCATCGATTCAATTAGATTTGTTGTCATGTGGGCCCATCTTTGGCCTTTGTCGTATGACCTAGTCCATTTTTCTACCAAAATATTATCGATCCACCTACCGGCTTCCAGATTTGACAAACGGATCTCGTTGCGATAATATTTGAACGTAGGTTGTGTCAATGCATATCCCGCATTCATAACCGCTTTCCTAAGTGTTTTTTCTTTGATCTCCCTCGTGAAATTTTGAACGATATGTCTAACGCAATAGACATGCGTAGAAGGAGGGTCATGCCAACCGTTTGCAGGATTATTGTATGCACTTTCAATGGATGCATGTATATCCGAGATCAAACAGAGATATGGTTGAGGAGGCACATATGTTCGCAGATTTTTGAGAAAAAAAGCTCCAAGCACCACCAGTCTCCCCCTCGACTAGGGAAAAGACAATTGGGAAAATGTTGTTGTTGCCATCTTGTGCAACTTCCATCAGTAGCGTGCCTTTGTATTTCCCATACAACCAAGTCCCATCAATTTTTATAATTGGTTTGCATGACGCAAACCCTGTGATTCAAGGTTGAAAAGCCCAAAACACTCGATTGAATATTCCATTTCCGTTGAGTTGACTACCATCCGGGGCGTATGATGGCACTATTTCTAGAATGTAAACAATACCCAGAGAATAAGTCTGGAGTGCATTCAGGTAGCGAGGAAGTTCTTGGTATGACTCCTCCCAGTTTCCATATACCTTTTCAATCTCCTTGGTCTTTGCTAACCACGCCTTTCGGTAATACGGAGTATAGTTAAATACCGTAGTGATGTGGGAGATTATGGTTTTCACCTTCAAAGATGGATCGTTGCTGACCAGTGGTAGGATTTATTGACAAATGAGATCATAATTAAGTTTTCGATGATCCTGTGATTGAGTAGAACTGACACAAGTGTGGGTAGACATGGAACCTATGACCCAACAATCACCTCTTACTCTGTATGATGCAGTGAGATTGAACATACAATCAGGGTGGACACACTTGATCTTGTACCTTTCTGGATTTACACGGTCCACCTTAAAATCGATCGAGTTGAGCATGTGGAATTTTTTGATGGCGCTGATACATTCTTCTCTGTTACGAAATTTGTCTTTCTCTTTTAAGTTTTCATCCGACTGCATATACGGATTGAAAAATAATCAGAAGATAGTTCATCTCCGCCCATGTTGAAGTTTGTCATGTGCGGAGGTGGTGTGTAGATCTCGTTTGTAGGAATACCAGGTATCTCATCGTCTTCGGAATCATCATTGACTATTTCTTCAAACTCTAACTCGTCATCTTATTCTTCTTCATCAACTGCATCTACTTCTACTTGTTCGGTCTCCAAAGGATCAACCACTTGTGACAGCTGAGACTCTCGCAGCATAATGTACAACTTAATAGAGTCATAACCAGAATACTCATGACTGGAAAACATATTCCGAAGATCCTCGACATCTTGAACCTCAACCTTATAAAATATTATGTGGTTGTTACCAAAAAAACCAGATTCTGATAAAATATTTGTGCCACGGGGCCTCTTCCAAGTTTGGCCTCCAATCGTTTTTTGAAGTACAAGAAATTGGATTTCCTGTTTAAATAAAATCGGATGTTGTATGTGTCTTTAAACAAAAACCCATAGGTGAGACAAATGTATGTCTCACCGTTGAAATGTGCACTGATGACATATTGGGGTGCAGAGGCCATTGCGTATGACTGTTTGAAGGTTTGAAGGTTGGAAGGTTTGAAGTTTATGAGTTATTTGCAGGAATTTTTGAATGTTCTAGTGTTTGAGAGATTAAGTGAATCAGTGTTTTGATAAATGTAAGACTAAATAGGTCATACTGAATTTGAATTAACCAAGGTTGTAACCTCTAAGGCTCCTCCCATCATGTCCAATAGTGTTACATGCATTTAGAGATGTCTTCTCCAAGACTGTCACCTAGCCTGCGCCTACTCTGTAACCCATGCCACCTCTTATTCGCCAATGGGGATGGTGACACCTTTCATTTTTGTACTCTTTTTCCAAGTCCAATGGCGCCTCCATTCATGTCCAATCGTGTTACATGCATTTAGAGATGCCTTCTCCAAGGCTGCCACCTAGCTTGCGCCTACTCTGTACCTACACTGTAACCTCTAAGGCTCCTCCTATCACGTCCATTAGTGTTATATGCATCCAGAGATGCCTTCTCCAAGGCGGTCACCTAGTATGCGCCTACTCTGCAACCCATGCCACCTCTTATTCGCCAACAGGGTTGGCAACACCTTTCATTTTTGTACAGTTTCGCCAAGTCCAATGGCGCATCCCTTCACGTCCAATCGTGTTACATGCATGCAGAGATGCCTTCTCCAAGGCTGCCACGTAGCCTGCACCTACACTACAATTGTGACACTTATCATGCATGCATGCACCCACCTACCACCTCACTTACTCTATGAAATGTTTTTGCCTATAAATATAGAGCATAACATACTTCTCTCGCACCCACAATCGTCTCACTCTCTGCTACAAACTCTTTCATAATCTCTTACAATTTTAAACTCTTTCATAATCTCAGGCATTTTCAACAATGGCTCTTCTCACAATGGACGATTCTCACAGAGGTACAAGGGACAACATTGTAGCATTTGTAAGTTTCTTTTATAGTTATACATTTTTTATACTTCTGGTAATGCTTTGTTCATCTTACTTACTCTTACACCTTTTATATTATAAACTTAGAATACCAAAAGATTCAGAATCCGGTCACACAACTACCTTGCTCCCGACCCATTGATCGTACCATATCTGGAATACACAGGTTTCATACACGTTATAAAGATCTCCAACTGCACAATTGATTCAAAGTTCATACTGTCAATGTTGGAAAGGTAGAGACCAAAGACCCATACATTTCACCTACCAATAGGTGAATGTACCGTCACGCTAGAGGATGTGTACATGTTATTGGGTCTCCCTGTCAACGGTAAGGCCGTTAACGGGTTGGTTCAACAACCCAATTCTCTGTGTGAAGAATTGTTGGGCAGGAATATGGTTGAAGGTGGTGGTGTGAGAGGTCAGGGTATACTACTAACTGAGCTAAAAAATCATTATGCGACTCTGGAATTAAATGAAAATTCATCCGAGCTAGCCAAGGTAATAAAATCTAGAACTTATATAATGATACTATTTGGAACCTTTTTATTTCCCGAAAGTACGGGAAATAGTGTAAATTTTATGTATTTAAATTTACTTAGAGACTTCGAAAAAACTAGAAAGTATAGTTGGGGTTCTGCTGTTTTAGCGCACCTATACAGTTCCTTTTGTAAAAATGCAATCAAGGAAAAATGTACATTTTATGGTTGCACTTTTTTACTTCAAGCCTGGGGTTGGTGGAGGATGGAGTCCCTAAACCCCGTCAACAACAACACATTCGTTTTCCCGTACGCAACAAAATAAGTCATCAATTTATATCATTTATTACTATTCATCTCTTCACCAAATATATGATAAAAATAAAATATTTTTCATTTCCTTTAGGTATTGCATGAGGGGTATGGATTACGGTAAGAATCCAAGATTCGATGTCGCACTATACCGCAATCTATTGGATCACCTTGGCCCGAATGATGTACGTCGTACCTTTCAACTTTTCTACTTTTAAATTATTTATATATTAAGTTTTCATTAACCTGATTTAATTTTATCTGCATTTTGTCTGGAGACCATATTTGGGTTTGGGTCATGAACCAAACCCCGAGGATGCAACAATTTGGAGCGCCAAGACTGCAATCATATGGTTCAATGTTGTGGAGATGTACCATAGCGACCGTGTGAAGATGCAGTTTGGAATGCATCAAGAGATACCCAGCGATTCGACTTGTTTGTCCCCGTGGCATCTCAAAAGGGTCGACGCCCAATGGAGTCTTACCAACTGGAAAGACTTTGTCCAGAATGGTGTAAGATGTGGTGGAGGCGTCACCGACATGTCTTGTAATTCCCAGTTTTCCTCAATCATGGTAATATGCGACACACTGATCAGTATTTATCTTGGTACAGATTGGTTAGTACCCCTGAAATGCACGTGTCTCATCCAAGGTATTTGGTTGACCCACGAACACAATGGGCACAACCCTTATTTCCCCAACAACAAACCCAACACACATCAACCTCCCACCAACCCCCTAGACGAAACATAACCACAAACACCCAACCACAGTCACCACCACATTACAATTACACCCACATGCCCCACAACCAACCACAATCACCACCTCAGTACCAATACCCCCATATGCCTCACACCCAACAGCAATTTCAATCACAATACAACACACCCGCATACCCCACACACAATTTCAGTCTTCTGCATATCCCAATATGGGCCCCTCAACATCCAACCTTAGCCCTGATCTGGGAATGTCAGAAGATTATGAACCAACCGACCCAACTTACCATCAACCACAATATCACCAAACCACCCAACATCCTCAATACCAAACACCCTAAGATCCATTTCCTTTCTACCCCCCGTACTCAGACGACCAGTGCTAGAGACCAACCATGGAACCCCACCCACCGCCAACACGACCAAACTTTGAGGGTATGGGTAACCGACTGTACCAAAGCGGATCTTCTCGATATGGAGATCTGACTGATTTCATGGATCCAGAATGCATTGACTTCGTTGGGCCATCGACCCTGCCACAGTAGGAAACGCGATGAAACCCAGCACGGGAAAGGCGAGGACGGGGATGCGGAACCGGGGGTCATTACCGGGTTCCAGGGGACCACTGATTAATCTGTTTTTTTATGTAATACTTATGTGTGTAATCATATTTTGTAAATAAAAAGTCAATTTTGTTGATCCTATATTGAATACGTAACGTACCGCATTTAAAAAATAACACGAAAACTGCCCTAACAAATGCACTAAGGCGCCATCTCACTTGGCTTAGGGCAAGCCCTAAACACCTATCACCAAGTGAGATGGCGTCTCCCCTTAAAAAGTAGGTGTAGGCGCCAAGTGAGATGGCTCCTCATTTGGGGAGTCATCTGAAACATGCTTATTTGCATAATTTTTCCCGAAACATGATTATTTGCGAATTTTTTTTAAAACATGGTTATTCCAAAAAAAATTCAAAAATATGCAAACACTCTCAAATAAATTGAAAGATATAGTATACTAAACATTTAAAAAGTAAGATATATTATTATCACTGTAGAAGACAAATTTTAATTTGAAAGAAATTTGTTTGAACTTGATCCCTTTTCATTTAATATACATATACTTTATATAAGAAAATGAATGTGCACAGTAAATTAATCAATACTATCTCAGTATTAATTGATTTTTCTTTTAGGATAGATAAAACAAAAAGGATCGTTTAAACATAAAAAGGTTTTAAAAAATGCTTTGTGACCGTGAGAACGACTGCGATAAAATGTTTTGGACATATGTCGTTATGGATACTATTATATCCGTTTTATATTAAAAAAACAAATTATAATTAATAATTTACACTGCGCCGAACACAATCAATGTCGTGACACTTCTATCGACCGAAATTACAAAAGTTATAATACGACCGCGACAATTTTTTAAAATCTGCTTAAAATTAAATTAAGAATATGCTTTATTAATGTTTAAAAAAATTAGTACTGATTTAATTTTAAAATTTTATTAATTAAAATGAATTGAATATAGATTAAATTATATTTAAATAATTTGGATTAAAATTAAAACTGGTTTCAAACCGGTTCTAATCCGGTTTGAAACCAATTATGTTTTTTAAATCAGTTTTTGTGATTAATGGTTTGGTTTGTAAACCATAACCATAAAAGTGGATTGGATCACAATATATGGTAGCCATGCAGACCCCTAATGAAATTTCCTTTTACCTCGGTTGAAAAGGGAGTTTATAGGTGGGATAACGAAGAACTTCATTAAAAGATTTCACTTTTCACCTCAATTATAGATCTATATAAGAAAAAATTATACAGCTCATGGGCTCGAATCCCAACAACATCAATTTCATATTTTATTGAAAATCTCACAACTTTTTTTTCTCAGTGTTAAAACTACCCGACGTGAAATATATATATATATATATATATATATATATATATATATATATATATATATATATATATATATATATATATATATATATATATATATATATATATATATATATATATATATATATATATATATATATATATATATATATATATATATATATATATATATATATATATATAAGAAAAATTCAGAAGAATCTTCATGATCATCCTTTTGAAATATGTTGCATATTTGTGTATTGCAATATGTTTTCAATGGTTTTTCATTCATTTGTTTCTTATATAAAATTATCAAACGTAAGATAAGAAAAATAATTTATCATGTATAAAGACAATAGATTTTGTAAAGAACATAAATCTTGAACTAATACTATTTTCTTCTCTTGCAATCTATCACACAGGTTGTTTCCACGCTCCTATATGTTTCACTTTAGTCTGTCCTAATGTTTGTGATTAAAAATATTTCTGATTGAGATATATAGTGTGGCGTTATTGAAAAAATCAAGTTGTACAATTATTGATGCGTCAGTGGGGACAGGGTAACTTTATTGTGACTTAAATATAAAGGTTATAAGCACCCCGCAAGTTCCAACTGTAAGAAACTTTGCGGGGTGAATCTTACTTCGTAAGTATTTTTTGAAAAATTCGGTGGAAAGTATAGATTGTATTTATTAATTTAATAGAGGGAAAGTTGAACTCTGGTCAATACTGACATCTTTAGTTACGGGGTGCTATTCACCTTGCAAATTTCAACGGTAACAAATATTGTAGGGTTTTTCTCACCCTGCAAGTTTGCTTTATATATCACCAAAATCCTTTTATTTTTCTTCATTACAGAAGCATAACATTGATCTCATCTTCTACCTTCTCCCAACCCTTTCCCAACCCCTCTATATCTCTCAAATCTCTCAATTTTAACTCCAAATCAAATCTCAAAAACTCAAATTTATTGCTGGATTCAGATTTTGATTTCATATTCTCATCAAATTCACTTATAAAGATACATAAATTTATAAATTGTTTGTTATTTAAAGATATGAATAAATTGGTTGTATGGGTTGTTTGATTTTGTATGAGTTAGTTAAAATAAATTTTTATGAAAGACAGTGTTAAATTTGTATGATAAACATAATGATAAATTTAGATTTAGTGATAAATTTGTATGAGTTGGTTGTATATTTTTTTCTCTTTGTTTTTTGATAAATAAATATAAATATGTATAAGCTGGTTTTATAATATACTATTAAAATAAAATAAAAATTAATTTTTATATTATTAAAACCGAAATGAGTATAAATATGTATAATATATTTTTAAAATTAAGTATTATATTTTGAAATACAAAATACTATTACTTTTTCAAAAACAGTAAAATATTTATTTGTTAAATAGAATATTATTATTAATATTAATTTATAAAAACAGAATAATATGCTTTTTTAAAACAGAATATTAAAATTAAGAAAAATTGAATATTATTATTTTTTAAATCTCGGAAAGGAGTTGCGGGGTGCTTTTCACTCTGTAAGGTTCTGCCACTTTTTGCTCCACTATGCTCTGAATCATTTGCTACTCAACTGCTTTGATTTGTATTGAAGTTTGAGAAAAGAATTGCGGGGTGCTTTTCATCTGACAACGTTGCAGAGTGATTTTCTCCATGAAAAATTGTGGGGTACATTTCTCCTTGCAAAAGTTGCGACTAACGTTTTTGCAGGGTATTCCATCCATCCCGCAAAAGTTACGTTGCAGTGTAATATTTGCGTTTGAGGGGTGTTACTCATCTAGCAAATTGGAGTTTTTTTTTTGTAGCGGTTATGTATTGTACAAGGTGAAAGTTTTATCATAAAACGTATTATTTCTAATAGTGATATTTACAACTCTATTGTTTATAAAAAATATAAATATAAATTCTGACATAGTAAAATAAATTTTATAAATTTAATATATAATATTATGCATATTTGCTCATATTACCTATTTTTGATGATTATATCTTGAGCTATAAATATTATGTCTTGAGTTATAAATATTATTTTGAGATAAAACTTGTATGGTATAAAATTAAAAGTTGAGTATATAATTATATGAATACAATAAATATACATAAAATTGTTTCAATAATTAAATTATTACTCTCAGTTGATTATTTATTTAAATTAAATATTAAAAATCCTACATTTAAGATACTCTCCTTCATTTTATTATTCAAGTTCCACATTGAAAATATATATCTCTTTATTTTTTTTCTTCTCTTATATATATTGTTTTCTAATAAAGATAAAACACATCTAAGAGTTTTGTATTGTTTTCTTTTGTAAAAAATGTCAATTTATCCTAGTGTAAATTATATGAGCCTTTAACTAGTTTGTTTTTATATATTTAATATTAATGGTCCATTTTTTGTGGTCCATTTTTAAACTATTGAGCTGGACTGAAGTAAATGTATATATTAGTAACAAAAAAGACATAAGTAAATGTCTAATACAGATAGGAGATATCAGTGGTACTCTATGAAACGAGACTTTTGAAAAAAAAGTATGTGAGTGATTATATTTAATTTATTCGGTTTTTATTATCAATATCGACGTATCAATTTCGGTGTTAAATTTTCATTGTCCGTGTTTTATAAGTGATACTACTATACAACCAGAAAGATAAAATACAATCTCTAAGAAAAAAACCATAATGGGAGCAGGAACCAATCTCTTGACCACGATTTTCAGAAATGAATCCTATGTAATGATTGATCGATTCTGCTCAATGACGACGTTCAGTTATTTTAGCCTAAAACATGCAATAAAAAATATTACTATAAATGATCAGAAAATCTGTCTCTATTATAATCAAAGTGATAACGATTTTTCTAGAAACGTGTAAACTTATTTTTGCACACAATAAAAATGTGGAAGGGATACTGCAAAGTTGTTATGATGGTTGGAAGTTTTTATGACGAGTTGTTATCAAAGGAAAATAGTAGTTGAAGGTGACGATTATATAAACGAAGAAATTATTCATAAAAAAGATCAACAAGGTAACAGTATCATAAAGTAAAGTATTGTGAATCAATATGATGAAAAGGGACATGCATTTTGTTCACATTCTTTTCTTATTAACTCTTTCTCCTTTGATTTGTGTTAGTGGTAAGCATTTTGTGCTTGTTCATGGAGCATGCCATGGTGCATGGTGTTGGTTTAAGGTGGCAACTTTGCTTAAATCAGCTGGTCATAATGTTACACTTATTGAAATGGCTGCTTCTGGCCGGTATCAATCCAATACAGGTCCAAGAGATTCGTCAAATTTCAAAATATCATGAACCTTTGATGAAATTTATGGAATCTCTACCATTAGAGGAGAAGGTGGTTCTTGTTGGTCATAGTCTTGCTGGATTGTCTATGTCTGTTGCTATGGAAAAGTTTCCGGAGAAAATTTCAGTTGCAGTTTTTATTACTGCATTTGTGCTTAGTCAAAACCTCACTTACCCTGCTATTCTTCAAGAGGTACTCTACAAAACTCACATCTAATTTTTGTACCAAAAAAAAACACACATCTAACTTTACTCCCTAAATTTTTTTTTCACTTTCCCTTTAAAAAAATGAGATGACCTATGTAGACTTAACTTGTATTTAAAAAATATGGTTGAGACTTAACTCAACTCTATAAAACAGACTTATAAGATAATGATTACTTTCAGTAATAATTATATGTTCTGCCCATGAATTATTTGATGTGGGACTATTATATCTCCTAGTGTTCAAGACTAATATAAAAAACGTGGAAATAAATAGTGAAGGGGTCGATAGTGGAAATAAATAGTAGATGACTTGCGAGCAGAAATTTGATAGTAATTAGGCTAACGGATCTTAAACGAGACATTGATATCATCTTAAAAATTATAAGTCTAACTAAATCTTACAAAATCAATTTATTGGGTGAAAATTATTACCACTTATAAAAACATCTTCAACCCATATATGTTCAATTTGCAACTCTTAACAAACATGTTAAAAAAATGTGGTCATCCCGGCAAAATCAATTTTGTAGGGATGGGTTAAATCTAACCATATTTCTAAACAATTTGTGTTAAATTAAATCAGTTAGGGTTTATTTGTTTTGGTATTAAAAATAGATTTTTTTCTTGAAATTTGAAAAAAAAAATTATGAATTCTTTTAAAAATAGTAAGCTTTTTAATTCATTTTATTTTAAATTAAAAAATATGTTTTGAAGTCTATTAATTTAAATACACATTATTGAATCTTAAAATATAGTCAAAATAATATAATTTTCAAAAAAAATTTATATCTCAAACATTATTTTTTATTTAAAATATATTTATATTTAAGAAATTTAGATATCATAAAAAAAATTATAATAAAAAGATGAAATAATTAAAATAATATTTCAAAAAAAATTATTGAAATTTGTTTTTTATTTAAAACTCTTAAGAATTAAATTTTTTAATTTTTTAAACAAAAAATCATAATACTATAAAAATTATTTAAAATATAAAACTAAATCAAACGTACCTTTATTATCTTGCAGCAATCTAGAAGAAACCATTCTATAATGGACACAAAGGATTTCTATTTTGATGGACCAAACAAACCTGCAACTGCTAGATTGTTTGGACCTAAATACTTGGCATCCACTTTTTATCAATTATCACCACCTGAGGTATATATAAACATTTTCAGATGAATTTATGTAACATTTAATTTGAATTTGTTTTAATATCAAGTTATTTTGCAATTTAATGAATGTAACTTGATGTGCAGGATTTGACCCTTGCATTGTCCCTGGCGAGACCTATGCCACTTTATAATGATTATGATTTATTGTTGAAGGAAACAGCAGTTACCTATGATAGAAATGGAAGGGTACCTAAAGTTTTTATCATAGGTAAAAAAGACAAATTAGTATCAGAGGATTTTCAAAGGTGGATAATTGAGAGAAGTGGTCCATATGCTGAGGTGAGAGTGATTAGGAATGCTGATCACATGGTCATTGTCTCTAAACCGAGGACGCTTACTTCTCTGCTTCTAAGGATTGCAAGTAAACCAAGGAAGGTTACTTCTATGCTTCTAAATATTGCAGGAAGTACTAATCTATAATTATAATGGTGTATGGTATTCGTGCCTACCATGTCCCATACAATTACGTATGTGTTAGGGATTATATTTCTATTATCAAGTATGATGTTGAAATCTAGGTTTTAATAAGAATAATGGGATTGCCCCTTGTTGTGTTTTTACTTCATTCTACAGTCCCAAACAATTATGTAGGTGTTGGGATTATATTTCTATAATTAATTATGATTGTGATTCTACTTAATAAGAATACTTGGATTGTTAGTGTTGTTTTTTACCTTCATTATTTTGTTTAAATATATTTCTCTTTGGTGTAAAAAAAATCTTCTAATTAATTAGAGAGTGAGAGAGAGAGAGACAAATTAGTGGTTTGCTTATCTTTCATCTAGTTGGTTAGCTATTCTACATCAGATTAAAAGATGTCATATAATATCAAATACCATACTCCTATATAACTCATTAATATTAAAATCTCTTTTCAATAATTTTTCTGATAATTATTCTATATCTTTTACCATCTCTAGCGGTTGATATGATCAAATCTTCTTACGAGAAAATTTAAGGAATTTCTCTTTATA